>CM053803.1:29387500-30637500 GCA_028671895.1 Oenanthe sinensis | reverse complement strand
TAGTTTCTTGTGCCAAATCCAACTTTCATCTGTATTGGCTTTGCTAAGTAAACATGTCTTTGAATTTGCCTTTATAGAGTTAAAATCAGCCACATAGACATTTCCTTTTCTTTCACCAGTTAAGAGAATTTGACCAGATTCTTTGTTGGCTATGATGTATGATCCAGTTGAGAACCACACACCATTTCCATTATCACACAGCTGACTAATACTGAGTAAATTATGCCTCAATCCATCAACTAGTGCTACAGGTTCAATGATAACATTTTCTCTTGTAATTGAGCAATATCCCAGAGTAAAACCTTTGTTGTTATCTCCAAAAGTAACTCCTGGGCTAGCCTTTTTCACAAACTTTGTGAGCAGGGACAAATCTCCAGTCATGTGCCTAGAACATCCACTATCCAAATACCAGAGATTTTTCTTCCTGTTTCATTGCACACACATAAAACAATCAAGTTATTTTTGGTACCCAAGTTGCCTTGGGTCCTCTTTTATTAGTTGCAGCTCGGGCCTTGGTTGCCAACTTTGATTCCTTTTGTTTTGGTGGGTTTAAATCCAATTTAACTTTGGGAGTTGACTTTTGTGGCTCAAACACCTTGGAACTCATGGCAGAATTTCTATGCTTTTCATTATCTATATTAGGCATGTTACATGGCATTTCAGGCATGTTTATATTTGCATATGCAAAGAATGGATTATACATGTATGGAAATTGTGCATAAGGCATATGAACATTAGGTGCAACCAAATTAGAAGATATGGTATCCATGAGCATAAGATTGGTAAGCATGGCATTTGCAGACATGGCATGTGCATTCAAATCATTTGAAGATATGGAATTCTTTTCTTTCTTGCATTGCATAGACAAATGGTTTACAATACCACATTTAGCACACACCTTCCTAGGTGCATATATATCAGGAGTATAATTTTTGTGCTTGTTTATGCCTACTTTATCATTCTTATTCTTTTTCTTTTTCTCAGACTTAGGTTGAATAATTTCTACAAGTGCTATCTCTTCTAATTTTTCTTTTAACTGCTTCTTAGATAAGCTACCAATATTAATCTTTTCAACCTTAGTCTCAACTTGATTCTTGGTTTCCTTAACAAACTTGATAGGGGTGCTAAAGTTGTTCTTTTTATTAGTCATTGATGCTTTACTTGTCAATGAATGCTTATCAGTTGATTCAACATCAATCGATTGATAATCCTTATCAGTTGATGAGGGATTAGCAGTCGATTGATCTTTATCCATTGAAGTATCAGCCAATGGCTTGTCTACTGATTTAGGAGATTCTCCTAGAGTATCTAAACCCTGAACATCAATAATTTATTTGGCAGTTTTAGCAGACCTATTCCATTTGTTAATGGTTTCAATTTCTCCAGCCAATTGTTCTTTTAACAATTCTTCTCTTCTCAAACTATTTACTAGTTCATCTCTAGCATCCTTACTTTCCTGCTTGAATCTATCTAAACAAACAAGTTCATTTTCAAGAAAAGCATTCCGCTCAGCTAAGGCATCAATGGTGTTCTTTAGCTTGAGGTTTTCTTTGTTTAGAGATTTTAGAGTGACGTGCAAATTGTACAATTCATTAGACATTTCATTAATAGCACTATTGCATTCATCAGTTGTAAGCTCAGAAAATTTAGTAGCTAGTACCTGATTTGATGATGAACTAGCTTCTTCATCTTCATGGTTGGCCATTAGATCTAGATTGATGAATTCTTCAGAATCACTGTCCTCAGCAGCCCAGTCTTTTTCTTCAGTAACAAAAGCCTTTTCTTTTTGTTTAAGCAGGTCAAAGTATTTCTTTTTGTAGTCAATACCATCATATGACTTTGCCTTTTCTTGTTTTGGCTTTCTGTACTCATTTGAAAAATGACCAGCCAATCCATAGTTAAAGCATTTGAATTTTGATCTATCAACCAAATTTTTGTTTTGATTGTTACTTCTAAACTAGGATCCAGGCCTTTGAGCATTTGGATTCCTCTTGAATTTTAGCTTTGAGAATTTCCTTGATAGAAATGCAAGGTGCTCATCAATCTCATCTAAATCATCCTGAGAGCATGTTTCATTTTTTTCACACGTGCACTTTCCTTTTACTTTGGATGACTCTTCATCAGTCTCACTAGCCATCATGACAGAACTTTCTACACAGACTATTTCTTTCTTCTCTTCATTTCCCTTGACCATCAAAGCCATATTTTTCTCTTTTCTTTGATTCTTCTCAATCTCTTCATCTTGTTGGATTTCCAACTCATATGTCTTGAGAATACCATAAAGTTTCTCAAGAGTATAATCCTTGAAGTCTTGAGATTGTCTAATGGAGACAGTCATTGGTTTCCATTCCTTTGGAAGAAATCTAAGAAATTTTAGATTTGTATCCTCAGTTGCATAAACCCTACCATATATCTTCAATCCATTTAACAACTTCTGGAATCTGTTATAGGTATCATTGATAGATTCTCTGTTAGGTCCAAAGTGTTGTAGAGGGGGGGTGAATACAACTATTTCGAATAATGAGAGAATATAAAATAAATGCAGGTAATAAATGATGACACAGAATTTCAAGATTATATCTTTATATTCATTGAAGGATTTGCTACAACATTCATAAAAGCATCATAATCAGTTGAACAATAAATACAGCAATTAAAGCTTGATTCAACTAATTCTCTCTCACTTTCTTTTTATAGTAAAATGCTCTCTTTGAAAAATATTCAGTAGTAAATACAGAGATTGCTTTTTTTTACAAATAAAACAAAGTGCTACTTTTATAATGTCGTGTAGACTTGATCTTGTCCTTTTTGTATACGTGGCCCAATCAGGACTTGACAACAAAAAAGTACTTTCCCAACCACTCTGGATCAACCGTTCACAATAGGCCACTTGTCCCTTGAACATTAAATGCTACATATCGACCCGCATCTCGAACTCGGCCTGGACCCATCTCGATCTCGATCTTGGTCGACAATCTCGATCTCGATCTCGATCTGTGAAAATCTCGATCTCGATCTATGAGAATCTCGATCTCGATCTGTGAGAATCTCGATCTCGCGTGGATCGAGATTTGCCTTGCAATGTTTTTCTTCAATTAACAATCTCGATCCGCATCTCGATCTGCTGTGGATCGACATTTGCCTTAGCAAATATGCACTCATCCAATGTTGACTTTCTTTAGTGACTAATTGTGGATTAACCTTTATGAGCAAGTTTCCCTAGCTTCTTCAATTTCTTTTCCTCACTCAATTCAAATGAGATCTTCTATTACTGACATGAACTTGCCTCCAATGTCCTGACACTTGATGCAATGGTCTGGTTCACAAGTGACTAGTCTTGTAGGGGTTCTTGCTTCTGAATGTCAGTTCTCATTTGTTGATTAACCTTTACATTATCCAGTTGTTGAGATACATTACATGAAATCACGTTGGTCTTCTTGATACTTCTTTGACATTAATTTGATTCTCCATTAGGTAAGTTAGGGCATGAGCAATACTGAGATTGAACTTCTTCTCACTTAGGCATTCTAGATTAATCAAATTAGTTACTTGTAGTTACCAAGTATCATTACCATTTCTTCAGTTGATTGATTCCATGTGCTTCTTCAGTTTCTCTTGTTTTGCTGTTGTTTTATCTTTTACCTAGTTGAGTTACATAGTAATTAAGTGTTACAAGTTAGTACACCTATGCCTTTCAATCTCCCCCTATTTGATTGTCTAACAATGACAACCAAATTCACAATGAGGATAACTCAACTAACCAGGGACTGAAAAAGATAAACTAACATTCATAAACGATCATGTCAACTTGCATAATGCTTGGCTTGATTAACTAGCTTCATGTCTATCACTGATACTTCAAGTGCCAAAAATTGGACACCTGTTGGCTCGATCAAATGGCTTCATGCTCTTCTAGAGATTTTCTCTAAGTAGTTAAGAGCACGGTCCACTCAATCTTCAATTATCCTTCTGAAGTCCTTTAGCAGTATTACCACTGCCGAACTTCGCGAAATAATTGACGCCTAATATAAACCAGTTTCAAGACACTTAGCTAACTAACTTCTACCTTACACTACACAAGAAAACATATAATATACTTACAATGTAGGAAAACAAGAAAACAAATTACAACGCAAAGAAACATTACAAGCATAATACATTAAAACTTCGATTTCTTGCGCTCCTCTTCCTCACGAGCTTTCTTCTTGGCTGCGTTTTCTTTCTTCATGAACTCAGGGTTGCAGACTTCATCCATCCTTTTCTTGAGAAGATTAAGTCCTTCTGCTTCCACATGATTTCTGATCTTATAATCTCGAAACAACCTCAACCACCTCTCAACCATGCTGCGAGTGGTAAGCTTCGTGGGAATGTCTTCAAACCTCAGCCTAGTGACTTTGTCAAGATACCCCTTTTCCCCTTTCTTCCTTATGACCAGCTGCTTAGGGTATCCAATGACAATAGCGGTGGTGCATTGTTGTAGCCTCTGAATGTCAAGCTGTTGTCTTCTCTTACAGAAGTTATCAAACGTGACCCTTAGATAATCCTGATCAAACTCGTCAACATCATCCATCTCATCAATCAATTCCCTTATGATACACAGTGTTTCATGACTTTGTTCTGCAAAGATGTCGTACTTGATTTCAATGACGGTTTCCACCTGATGCTTGTCTGTGTAGATCAGCAGATCATTTTCATTCTCAGCTTTGCTTTTGACAAACTTGACATTTGCACCAACCACTGCACTAGCTTCCTCCCTTATTTCTCCTTCTTCAGGAATGTCTACTCTCGGATCTCCGTATCTCTGCACATACTCTTTTATTGCCTCTTCTTGCTGCTCGAATGCATAGTCTTCAGGCTCCTTTTTAACCACTGGTAGTTTGGCTTCAGGCAACTTGTATCTAACATCTTGCCTTCTTATCAACTTCTCCAAGTCCTTAGCCACCAGCTTCTTTTCCTTTGTTAGGAAACCTTTTGAGAGGACTAGCTTTGCAACTGTCTTCAGTACATTTACGTTCGGAATCAGTTTCGAGTCATGCAGATTTACAATCCTCAAGACCTTGTCATGGACATATCTGATCTGATAGGGATTTAGAATAATGTCAACCCCTCTGTCTTCAGCCATCTTCATTAGTTTCTCTTTAAACAGCACTCCAGTCTTGACAGAGGTGTATACCTTGTGAGCATATTCTACCAGTTCACTAGCGCCCCTTGCATGGAAGAATGCTTCATCAACCATACACGGCTCGATTCTTGTTATGGGTGCCCAAGTAATCATCAGACTCCATGCTTTCTCCTTGAATATAACTTGAATAGAGGTGCATCCCTGTCTTATACAGTTTAAATAGTTCAGAAGCCCAGGGTTTAGATTTTCTAGCTTGTGGAGAAGGAAACTCAATCTTTCTGAGTCAGGAGCATAGGCTCTTGGTCCAGCTAAGGCTTCTCTAGCCTTGTCCCACTCGGGACCTTTCCTCCTTATGTCAGCCTGGACCTTAGGATCTTTGATATTTTGCATTTCGTACTCATGCTGAGTTTTCTGAGCCACTCTCTTCTCTTTTGCCATTAGTTCCTTTTCCACGATTCCTTGAAGCACTTCTTCATTCACTCTTTTTCTGGCTTCCCTGAAAATCTCTTCTTGCATCTCCGCTTCTTCTTCCGGCACATGCTCGTCAGCAACCGAGTGGTCTCCTGCATCACCTGCAACTCTTGCGCCAGATCCGCCAGGATTTAGACCTCTTTCTTGTTCCCACTCTCTTGCCCGTTGCTCGAGTCTCGACCTCTTTGCCACTAAGGCTTCTACATCCATTTCATCATCATCAGAATCTTCAATAAAGTCTCCCATAAATACATCGACGAGAGGTGTTTCTTTCTCAGCTCCTGTTTCTTCAACTACCATCTTCTGCTTGCCTTTGTCTTTAAAAGCCGGTTGAGCCTCCTCCACCTTTTCACCAGATTTGTTTGAGGACTCGATCACCGGACCCTTACTAGTCAGCTTTTTCAGACCCTGATCCTCCTTCTCCCCCTTAGGTGGGTTATCCTCATCAGGAGCATCATCATCATTTTTATCGTCACCACCACCACCGGTTGAAGGACCAGGTCCAGCCCTGTTATGTCCAAAGACAGCATCAAGTAATTCATTTAGCTTCATCCAGACTTGAGACATGCCATGAGTGACATCATCTACTGACCGCCCAACCTCCACCTGTACCCATCAAAGATTGTTTATATTGTCAATCAACTGATTTTGAACGGCAATCAGGTTCTCCATGAACTGTGCTCCAACCTCCAATCTTCCAGAGTAGGAAGAGACAGCAGCAGTAACACTAGCAACTCCAGCCTCCAAAACCTCCACCTTCTTCACTAGATCCTGCAATGTAAGGGACGGTGTTTGGCTTGGGTTAAACTGTTTACTCTCGCCGGGTTCTGTTTCACTCAAGATCCCTAAAGAGAAGGGATCTACTCTCCCTGTCTCTCCCTCGTGTTTAGAACCTAACAGAACTAGAGCCTCATCCACTAGTCGCTAGGGACTAGCGGTGAGTTGGTCGGCGATATCGGTCAGTGAGACTGAACCTTTAAACGCTGTGTCTACGTTAGGAGATGGCGTTATGAACATGTCATCCCCTTGTTCACCAAGAACCTTTTCTGGTTCGCTGGGCTGTTCTGGAGGCGTAGACCCACCAGTCACCAGATGTCGTTGCTCTGCGAGCAACTTGTTTTCTGATTTAGATGGGGAAGAGTCATCCGTGCTGGATTCGACAGACTCTTCCTCATATAAACTTCCTGAGATTCTAGCATCAGAAGTGCTAGTTTCAGTTTGCCATTCCCTTTCCGAGAAATTACTCAAAGAGCCCTGAGCGGACAACTCAGGGGAGGTAGGGTCAGCTCCTATTGGCTGTTGAGATGAACCCCCTCCTTGACTCTCACCAACATGCCTAGGCGAGTGCGAATGTGTTGGAATATTTAGGAGAGGTGAGCCACCAGCGTGAGGTGTGGTGGCTGTGAGAGGTGATCTATCCCTAACAGGTTGCGCAGTTGCCACTGGGATAGAATCCATCTTTTGCTTCTTTGAGGGTGGCAGAGCTGCTGATTTTACTACTCTCTCAACTCCTACACTCCTTCCACTCGATTCACTCGACTTAGATGGGCTTGCCTTCCTTTTATCACCAGTTTTAGGGCTGGCTGAATGTTTATGAACAGAAGGGCTTGCAGCCTGGGATAGAGCCTAGGGGTTTTCAGGCCCACGGCTGTAGAAAACAGGGGTTGGTTGAATTGAAATTTGATCAAGATCAGCAAGAATAGGTACCTGACTCAGAAGATCTTCATCCTTGTCAGCTCCAGCTTCTGCAACATTTGCTTCAGCCATTTCAACATCCACACCTGCTTCTCCCAAATTACCAGACACTTGATCTCCACCAGTAGCTTCGTTACCACTACCTTCCGCTTCTACTGCGGTAAACTGAGAAGCGTGCACCCTAGCATACTCATCTTGCAGATCCTGGAAGTACGGAGTCAGGCGCAACTCAAAAAGTCTGGACTTTTGCTGGGTTTCCATGGTGGAGATACTCTTTAAGGTCATATCAAAACATGCCATCCTTTCAGAGCCTTGAAATATTCTTTTGTGCTCCTCTGAAAGAACGTCATCCAGAACCATCTGAAGGAATCTTGGCATCCAACATTTGACTGGTCCATCTTCCGGATTCCGAGATGCATTCTTTTCCAGTGCCCACCTCTCAAGCAACTGAATCAACAGATGTTTGCCCACATTCACTCTTCTGTTATTTGCTACTCCATATAGAATTACTCGACAGCTGTTGTTCATTGGCCTGTAGTCTTTGTCCTTTGGGAACATGCAGCGTTGAATGGCCTGAACTACATAATCCCACTCAGCTGGTAACATACCTGTGTGAACCTTTGTTACTTTGATAGGACCCGTGGGAGGGCGACAACCTATCTCCGTGAATAATTGCAACATTTCTTCCATAGTGGGTTCCGGAGCAAAATTTTCTGAAGGAAGCCCAAGAATCTCATTGAACTTCTGCCGACTGACCTCATATTTTGCACCACCGATAGTGAAGGATAAGCCTGTTGGATTTGCTTTACCACCCTGAATCTCTAACGTTGAGTAAGCAGCTTGAAGGGCTTCAACATTCAGGATGGGAAAGGTGGTTAAGGCATGACTTATCATGGATGTGTTGTTGAGGGACTCAATCCAGAACTGGTAGTGAATGAATCTACCAGTTGCTCGATCAGCAGAGAGATTAACAAAGTTGGTTTTGGGAATTGTGAAATTTGGGTTGGCCATTTGAGATTTGTGTTTGAGAAGAGAAATGTTTTGTAAAGATTTAGCAATGGAAATTTTAGAGAACAAGTTCTAAATTTAAACACAAAAAAAACGTACACGAACCCCACTAATTACCCACGTAATAAAACTCCCCACTAATGACCACTTAACTCCCCACTAATGATCACTTAACTCCCCACTAATGATTGAAAAATGCGAATATCTCGGAAAAACACAAGAAAATGAAAAACACGAAGACACGAAATCAATAAAAACAAACTCACTCGAATAACAGGAGAACTGAACAACGATTTGCTAGAACACTAATGTTAAGAAATGACGTAGAATATGCGCAAAAAGTTCAACAGTTTACTTTAAACAAAATTTTGGCAGAGTTTTGCTTTAGTGATTAATGTTTTCAAGTAACAGTTAGTGATTTTTGTTTAAGAAAATCACAAGAAAAACTTGGTGTTATGGCAGGGAAGAGGATGCTATGAATGTATGTATATGCGTGTGTATTTGCTTCAGCTTTTTGAACTAGTGAGAGAGAGAAAGTTAAGTGAAATAATGAACAGTCTATATAATGCTATATTATATACTTGCACGCCTAAAAAGAAAGCAACTGAAAAGACAAGTCACATTTCGATCTCGAGATACACATCGCGATCCGCATCTCGATGTCGATCTCGATCTTCATCTCGATCTACATATCGATGTCGATCTTGATGTCGATCTTTGATGAGGACAGATCGAGATTTACCTTAAACTTTTTAAGCATATCCTGCAAGTCAATCTCGATCTCGATCTCGATCCAGAAACAGATCGAGATTTGCCTTAGAAAATTTTAATGAAATTATGTGAATTAAACATTTATATGTAAAATTCACAAGATTTCACCACAAATTTTCACACCATTTTAGAAACTTACAATTTTGAAATGACAGGGAATTTAGCAAATAAATCATGCATTACAAAATTAAGTCTAGCTTTAAATCCTATCACATTATTAGACATTAATCATATGGATACACAGATCATCATAAGATTAATGTCATGAAACTTTCTAACTCACCCTTTTGTTGCATGCAACACAAATATCTTTGAAATTAAGTACCCATTATTAATTACGAATATTCATGTACCACAACAATATGTACACAAACTGAATTATAACAGATAGGTAGCAAAAACTAACAAGTGTTAAGCATCCCCAATTCACCAACCAATCTAGAAAATGTTGATTCGTCTAGAGGTTTAGTGAATATATCTGCTATTTGACGTTCAGTAGACACAAAATGCAACTCTACAGTTCCATTTTCTACATGCTCTCTAATAAAATGATACCTTATATCAATATGCTTAGTCCTTGAGTGATCCACAGGATTGCTGGTCATTGAAATAGCACTTGTGTTGTCACACATGATAGGAATCTTAGATACTTCCACACCGTAGTCTTTGAGTTGGTTCTTCATCCACAGTATTTGGGCCACACAGCTTCCAGCAGCAATATATTCTGCTTTAGTTGTCGAGGTTGATACTGTGTGTTGTTTCTTGCTTTGCCAAGACACCAACCTCCTTCCAAGGAACTGACAGCTTCCTGAAGTGCTCTTTCTATCTATTCTACAACCTGCGTAATCTGAATCCGAATAGCCAACAAGATTAAACACTGTATCTCTTGGGTACCAAATCCCGAGATTTGATGTTCCTTTGAGATACCTAAAAATACGCTTTACGGCTATAAGATGTGACTCTCTGGGATCCTCTTGGAACCTTGCACATAAGCATGTGGAGAACATAATATCAGGTCTGCTAGCAGTTAAATACAAAAGTGAGCCGATCATACCTCGATAGCTTGAGATGTCTACAGGTTTTCCCGCTTTATCCTCGTCAAGCTTCGTGGCTGTTGCCATAGGAGTCTTAGCTTGTGATACATCTTCGAGACCATACTTCTTTAATAGATCATGAATGTACTTGGTCTGGCAGATAAATACCCCGTCCTTCTTTTGACTAACTTGAATACCCAGAAAGAACTTCAGCTCTCCCATCATGCTCATTTCATACCTCGATTGCATTAACTTAGCGAATTTCGCACATAGCTTCTCATTTGCAGACCCAAAGATAATGTCATCCACATATACTTGCACCATTATTAGATCATCTTTGCATTTCTTGTAGAAAAGCGTCTTGTCGATTACTCCTCTGGTGAAACCACTTTCTAGTAAGAAGTCTGACAGAGTTTCATACCACTTCCGCGGAGACTGCTTAAGGCCATACACTGATTTGAAGAGACGATAAACATAATCACAGTATTTGCTGTCGACAAACCCAGGAGGTTGATCAACATACACTTCTTCATCCAGTTCACCATTTAAGAATGCACTCTTGACATCCAAATGATAGACTTTAAAACCATGATATGCTGCGAATGCTAAGAACATCCTTACGGCCTCTAGCCTTGCTACTGGTGCATAGGTTTCATCATAATCAATTCTTTCTCTTTGAGTATAACCCTTAGCAACTAGGCGAGCTTTATTTCGTGTTACAAGTCCGTTTTCATCCAGCTTGTTTCTGAATACTCATTTTGTTCCAACAACAGATCTATTCTTTGGTCTAGGTACCAGCTTCCACACCTTCTGCCTTTCAAACTGATTGAGTTCTTCTTGCATAGCAATCACCCAATCAGCGTCATCTAGGGCTTCTTCCACCACTTTAGGTTCCAATTGAGAAAGGAACACTGAGTATAGACATTCATTCTCGGTGGCAATTTCAGCTCTAGCTTTTCGTCTAGTAGTCACTCCGGCATCTGGGTCACCAATGATTAGCTCAAACGGATGGTCCTTGTTCCAAGTACGATCCTTAGCAAATGTTCTTGATGACTCAGCTTGATCTTGTAAGTGAATGTGACTTATTCTAGAATCACTTCCACTAGCTCCCCCTGAGTGAGCTGTTCCCCCTGAGTTAGTACCAGGTCTAACGGAAGGTGATCCCTCAGCCCTAGTGGTTTGCATAGGCGAAACACTAGACTCTTGATTAATTACATTATTTATCATTGGATCACTACCCTGCACTACAGACTCAGGTACTGTATCCACTTCATCAATATCCATATTTTCAAATCTTAGAGAAGTGGGCTCACTGTCTTTCTTTAGTATAGAAGGGAGCTTTGAGTCATCAAATGTGACATTAAGGCTTTCAACCACCTTGCGATCATTAAGCACAAACACCCTATACGCTGCTACTACTTCAAGAGAATATCCAACGAAAACCCCTTCATCTGCTTTGGCATCAAACTTTCCAAGTTGTGCATTGTCTCTTAACACAAAGCATTTGGCACCAAACACGTGAAAGTACTTGATAGATGGTTTTCGTTTATTCATCAGATAATACGGTGTCTCATTATAGTCCTTTGTAATCAGGGTTCTGTTCTGTGTATAACAAGCCGCGCTAACTACTTCAGCCCAAAAATACAGAGAAAGTTTTGACTCATACAGCATTGTCCTAGCTGCTTCAACCAGTGTCCTATTCTTTCGTTCAACTACCCCATTCTGCTGCGGTGTTCTCGGTGCTGAATATTGTCGTCTGATCCCTTTAGATATGCAGAAATCCATTAACACTGAGTTCTTGAATTCTGTCCCGTTGTCGGATCGGATAGTCTTCACAGTCAGACTTGCTACGTTTTCAATGACCAGTACATGCCTAATGATCTCATGTGGCACTTCATCTTTCAATGTCACAAACATCACCCATGTGTATTTGGAAAAGTCATCGACAATCACCAGCGCATATCTTTCCCTTGACATTGACATAACATTAACACGTCCAAACAAATCTATGTGAAGGAGTTGTAGGGGCTCGGTAATGCTATTCACTTGCTTATCCTTGTGCGAGGCTCTTTTCGATTTTCCCATCTCACATGCTTCGCAGAGTCCTTCTGGAGTAAACTCCATCTGCGGCAGCCCTCTCACCAATTCTCTCCTTACGAGATTATTCATTGCTTTAAAGTTCAGGTGAGATAATCTTTTATGCCATAGCCAACTTTCATCAGCAGAAGCCTTGCTGTAGAAACAAGTGACTTCAGACTGATCAGTAGAATTCATATCGGCTATGAACAAATTTGACTTCCTTACTCCTTTAAGAGCAAGGCTCCCATCCTTTTTGCTTCGAATCGAACAATCATGCTTCCCAAAGTTGACATCAAAACCCTTGTCGGTGAATTGACTAATGCTGAGAAGATTATGTCGCAATCCTTCCACAAAAGACACGTCCTCAATGATAACATTTCCACAAACAATCTTGCCATATCCCCTGGTGTAACCTTTGCTGTTATCTCCAAAAGTAACCACGGAGCCGGCTCTCAACACCAAATCTGTTAGCAGGGACTTATTACCGGTCATATGCCTTGATGCTCCACTGTCCAGCACCCATATGACTTTACTCTTTTCCTGTTCACTGCCCTGCAAATCCAGAAAGGTTAGGCGTTCTTCGGAACCCAATGATGTTTGGGCCCGACATCAATAATTTTCTTTTTCTTATCAGATACAGAAGGCTTTGCCTGGTTGCCATCAGGGGCATCCATCTTGACTTTGTCTTTTCCCTTGTCAACCTTGACTGGTTTGTCAGGTTTGGGAGTAGACTGGTCACTCCTAACTTTAGGAGGACTTGAAGTCTTAGTCTTTGACCCAGCATGCTTTTTCTTACTACTACTAAATTTATGTTCAACAGATGCACTAGCAGTATTCATCAAGTTAAAATAAGCATGCATGATGTTTACAGCACATGGCATATAATTAGGATTATTGCATTTGGCATGATTTACATACACGTTAGGCAAAGCAGTAGTTGCAGGCATAGTATTACAAACAGCAGGTTTTTCCTCATCTACATAGGACGGGCAATAGTAAGACAAATGATCAGTTTGATTACAAATATAGCATGCCTTCCTAGCTCGTGTAGATGTAGATACAGATACAGGTTCAGTTTTAACTGCCTCAACAGGTGTTTTCATTTGTTCTGACCCTGCTACCCATTGTTTATATGACACCGTCTTAGCCTCCTTGGTTCCTACACCTCTCTTAGCATAAGCAATCTTACTCGCTCTCTTAGAAGTTGTAGGTTCTACTACTTGTTCTTCCGACTCTCTTTCCATTTTAATCTCATGTTCAATTTTAACAGCAACAGGATCTATGGTCCTAGGCTCAAACTGCTTAAAGATAGGTTTTCTAACATCCCCTATAACTTCAGGCACACCTTCTTTGACTAACACTGGTTCTAACAGCTCGGCAGCCCTATTTTTCTTTTTCTGTGTGTAGTCAAGTCCTATGTTTACTTTTTCATTTTTACTCTTGCCTGCCAGTTTCATGTACATGTCCCTTTCTATGAAAACTTTATTAGCGGCTTCTTTAAAAGATTGACATGTTATTTTAAGCTCAGCTAATTCATTCTTAAGTTCTTCGTTAAGGTCTTCCCTAATCTTAAGCTTGTGTTCTAAAACGTCTACATGATTCATTAACTGCCTTTCTTTACTTTCTCCTGATTCTAATTCCTCTACCTTGGCCTCAAGAAGTCTATTCTTAAGGGAGAGTTTAGCATTTTCCTCATTAACAGCGATTAGATTTAGTTGGAGATTGTACATGTCTTTAGTCATGGCAGCTACTTCATTTTGATACTCAGAAATAGACATTTCATTTACGGTTAGAATTGGTACCTCTGATTATTCTGAAGATCTTGCCATTAAAGCGAAGTTACATTGCTCCTGATCTTCATCTTCATCAGACTCGTCCCAACCCTTCCCTTCAGTCACAACATAAACCCGGCTTCCCTTCTGTTGCTTGCTAACCAAGGCGTCATATTTCTTTTTCAGATCAGCATATGATTCCTTGGGATGAACGTATTTGGGCTTCTTGCATTCTGTTGCAAAGTGCCCCAATTCATTGCAGTTAAAGCATCTGAACTTGTTCTTGTCTACCAGGTTAGGTCTGTAGCCACTACTAGATGTACTACCTCGACCGCTGTAACTTCCCCGGCCACTTACACTACTACCTCTGCTGCTGCTGCTGCTTCTTCGGCTGAAAGAACTACCAAATCGTCCTTTACCTTTTCTTGGCTTCCTGAAGCTGATATGAGCAAATTCTCGAGCAATACAAGCATATGACTTGTCTTCTAATTTGTCCAGCTCTTCAAGGGTATAATATTCATCCTCACTTTCTTCGGATGGATCTTCAATATCTAATACCACCCTTTCAGGATTAGCAGTTTTCAATGAGACAGCTGCAAGTGCCTTTGCAGTAGACTCTTCAGCTACAAGTCCAGATTCACTTACCACTTTGTATTCTCCACTATTGTAGGATCTTCTTTTGTCATTTTGTTCTTGCTCCAGCTCGTAGGTCTTCAAAACACCATACAGCTTTTCGAGAGAAGTATTGTTTAAATTTCTTGACTCTCGAATGGCAGTGATCCTGTGTTCCAGATGTTTAGGCAAATTCAAAAGAAACTTGATATTTGAGTCTGCCAGTGGATAGACTTTATCTCTTATACTCAGCTCGATAAGCAATTTACTGTAACGTTTATAAACATCCGCTACACTTTCTCCTCGCTCGCATCTGAACGATTCATATTCAGATATCAGAATGCGCTTGTGATTATCTCTAACTTCCTCGGTCCCCTCCATCACTACTGCCAGTTTATCCCACATGGCTTTAGCTATTTTTAATCCCTTTATCTGAACGTAGTACTCTGAGTCTAGGGATTCAATTATGACGTTGCGTAACGACGCATCCATACCAACCAATTCTTTATCTGCGTCTGAAAACTCCATTTCCTCTTTAGGAATAGACCGGGATGGTATTAGTATCCCTCCTTCCATTCGCTCTGGCTCAATTTTCATGGGTATGTATGGACCGTTCTCCAATATTCTCAAGTATACCTTGTTTATTGATTCAAGGTAGGCTTTCATTCTTCCGGTCCATTCGTCATAGTGTGGTGCATCAAAAGGAGGTATCTTAAATCTGTGTGCGGCGGCCATTTTAATGAAGTTTAAAATTAAGATAATACACTTTTCAAATTACAATAAATTGTATTTACTTGAAAAATTGATTATCTCACTTTAAATGTCCAACACTTAATATCCAATGGGTTTTGCACTTAAGATTCAAGCAAGTTAGTTTTAATCACAGGAACAGTGGCAGGGTCCACAAAATTTCCAAGTCCAAACAAAAAGGTTGTCCACTTTTTGGTTGACAGAAGTTCGAAAGTGACCTTTTTGTTTAGTCAACCAGTTGATTCAAGTTACCTAGTCAACCAATCAAATATTCTTTTATAACCAGATTTTTGACCACAAGAAAAACCCACAAAGCTCTTTAAGTACAACCTTTTGAAATATTGTACAAATATTCCTTACACCAGGACTCAGAACTTTTTAGATCTATGAACTTTTCATGAAGAACCAAATAGAAGCTTTCGGCACAAACTTAAAAAAAATAGATCTGGGATTTTCAAGAACCAACTCAAACAACACAGTAGGATCTCTGTTAGATGTGTTTAACAGGAAGCTTTGATACCAATTGTTAGGTCCAAAGTGTTGTAGAGGGAGGGGTGAATACAACTGTTTCGAATAATGAGAGAATATAAAATAAATGCAGGTAATAAATGATGACACAGAATTTCAAGAATATATCTTTATATTCATTGAAGGATTTGCTACAACATTCATAAAAGCATCATAATCAGTTGAATAATAAATACAGCAATTAAAGCTTGATTCAACTGATTCTCTCTCACTTTCTTTTTACAGTAAAATGCTCTCTTTGAAAAATATTCAGTAGTAAATACAGAGATTACTTTTTTTTACAAATAAAACAAAGTGCTACTTTTATAATGTCGTGTAGACTTGATCTTGTCCTTTTTGTGTACGTGGCCCAATCAGGACTTGACAACAAAAAAGTACTTTCCCAACCACTCTGGATCAACCGTTCACAATAGGCCACTTATCCCTTGAACATTAAATGCTACATATCGACCCGCATCTCGATCTCGGCCTGGACCCATCTCGATCTCGATCTTGGTCGACAATCTCGATCTCGATCTCGATCTGCGAAAATCTCGATCTCGATCTATGAGAATCTCGATCTCGATCTGTGAGAATCTCGATCTCGCGTGGATCGAGATTTTCCTTGCAATATTTTTCTTCAATTATCAATCTCGATCCGCATCTCGATCTGCTGTGGATCGACATTTGCCTTAGCAAATATGCACTCATCCAATGTTGACTTTCTTTAGTGACTAATTGTGGATTAACCTTTATGAGCAAGTTTCCCTAGCTTCTTCAATTTCTTTTCCTCACTCAATTCAAATGAGATCTTCTATTACTGACATGAACTTGCCTCCAATGTCCTGACACTTGATGCAATGGTCTGGTTCATAAGTGACTAGTCTTGTAGGGGTTCTTGCTTCTGAATGTCAGTTCTCATTTGTTGATTAACCTTTACATTATCCAGTTGTTGAGATACATTACATGAAATCACTTTGGTCTTCTTGATACTTCTTTGACATTAATTTGATTCTCTATTAGGTAAGTTAGGGCATGAGCAATACTGAGATTGAACTTCTTCTCACATAGGCATTCTGGATTAATCAAATTAGTTACTTGTAGTTACCAAGTATCATTACCATTTCTTCAGTTGATTGATTCCATGTGCTTCTTCAGTTTCTCTTGTTTTGCTGTTGTTTTATCTTTTACCTAGTTGAGTTACATAGTAATTAAGTGTTACAAGTTAGTACACCTATGCCTTTCATTCTCCACTCTTGAAATGAAATGATTCATATTTTTGAATCAAGAGTTGCATCTTGTTTTTCCTTACTTGCTCGGTCCCTTCACACAGAGTTTAAAGAGTATCTAATACTTCTTTTGATGAAGTGCGGTTTATCACATTGTCAAACATATCTTTATCTAGACCATTGAACAGAATATTCATGGCCTTCTTGTCTTTAAGCACTTCTTTTTCATCCACTTCTGTGAACTCAGTGATTAGTTTTGGAACATGTCTGTCAAATGCAGGAGTTCCATCAGGGTTTACACCTGTGCTAGCTTCATGGGAACATGAGGACCTTTCTCTATGCAATTAACATAGGAAGGGTCGAGAGAAAGTATATGCAGATGTATTTTTACTTTCCATGCAAAGTATTCATCTTTTTCTAACACTGGAATTTTCACACCTGAATCGTTTTTGCCCATATTTACTGTTCTTGATCTTTAAACTTTCTGTATGTCAAAAACCTGGCTCTAATACCAATTGTTATTTCCCATAACAATGTCAATATTTGTAGAAGGGGGGTTGAATACAAATATTCAAAAAAAATTGTATGTTTTAATATTTGTTCTTGATGTTTGAGTGTTTAGAGAATATGTAAAAACAAGAATGAAACTGAAAATACAATGAAAAAAGATATTTAAAATTACTGATGGATTGGGTTTTCCATCAGTGTATATTTTTGCTCAATGTTTCTAGGTTAATAAAACCCAGCTTCGTTTTTACAAGGTTAGAAAGTAAACCAACTGTTCTTACAAAGTTCTCTAAGGCTGAACAGTTGATTTTATAGATATTGTCTAACTTGTTCTTCTTCTAACAATGCTACCACACTTGTTTATATACCACAAGTGTGTTTAAAATTCCTAGAAAGAGTATAAAATTATTAATCTAAAGTAGGATTGTTTCTGATCTATCCTTCCTCTTGCCTTTTTCCATTTTGAGAAAAGTCTTCAGGCTTGTAAAGATAGCTTTAACTTGAGTCTTCACATTCATCATAGACTGTCTTCCATAGGTGTGCTTTTATCCTTTAACTTGTCAACTTTTATTGTCTCACTCAATTGATAATTTGCTGTCAAGCATATCAATTGATCATTTCCTTTATCCATCAACTAATATTCTTCTTCGATTGATCTTTATATTCATCGATTAATAAAAGATGACTCATCGATTGATAGATGTTATCAATCGATATATCAGTCGATGGGTCTTCACATCAGTTGATGGTCTTCAATGCTTGACTTGGTTTCTTCGATTGATCTTCTATCCATTGATTCTTCAATATCAACTGATCATCCATCACTTGTATAGTTTCATGTCTTTAAATAATTAAAATTTGACAGTCTAAGTTATACATTAGTTGATGGCCTATATCAATCGACTCTAAATCAATTGATGAGAATAATATCATTTGACTTATACCTTATCGATTGAAATATACTAAGTACACATATGCTACAATCCAAATTATCAGTTGATTCTCATAAACATTTCAACTGATAACTGGTTTCCTGATCAATTGATATTTATAATTTTTATATTAATTGATCAGTTACATCAATTAAAATTTCTATGATTCTAAGATTGAAGTTATCATCAAATTACATGTAGATTCCTAACAGTACTAAACTTTAATTAAGTCCAAATGGGTTATTGATATTGCTTTCAATAGTGGTAATAACAGCTTCAGCTTTAACATGCACAAACTTATCTTTGACAAATCACTTCTCATTTACAGCAGCCTTGACAAGGTAGTCTTAAGGCTATGATATCAATGATTCCAACCTAACTTACGGTGGAGTAACAGTATTTACCCTATTGTGCATCTTACACATGCTTTGCCTAAGATTATGCAGGTCCTAAGATATGCATTTTCAAATTTAACTGAACAAGCATGAAAACAAGAACACATGATAAACATTTAGCTTCAATTAATTATAGATAAGAATTACGCAATTTAGGCATGTTACGCATATTAGAAAATTCAGTACTATCTACTTTAACCATTCTACATAAGTGTAACAGTTGTCAAGCAGATTTACAGATATTCAATAATTTTCTAAAAGCACGTGAAATAGAAGAACTACCTATTCGATTACTAATTTTATCTAACCCATTTCGGTTATTGTCTAACATTTTAACTATCTCTGATTACTTAAGTCAGTTTTAGATATAAGAATTTTTAACTGAAATCTTAAGTAATTCTCGTACAACCTTTAATTTATTTCTTAACCTAAACAAGCAATTCATGATTAAATAAGCAAATCTAATTTTTCTAGGGATTCTAAAACATGTCTATTAGTCCAAGACTTTAAAGCTATAAGAAAAGATTTTAATCTCACCATTGCAATTATCTTAATTCTCAAATAATCCTTAACACATGTAAGTTCTTCTAATGTAACATACACCCGATTAATATTTCTACCATCTAGAAGAGTGTTCTTAATAACATATCCAACAGTCTTCATCTTCTTGATATATTATAGTGCTACTGTGTATGATAAACATTTAACCTCTAAGATCTTAATCATGTATTTCATATTTTAGAAGTAATCATTGCATTGATAGAAAAAATTCAAACCTGAGATTACTGGAGTGAATTATCTTCAGAGATTGTTATTAGAGCAAGATTACATTTGTTTCTCTGAATCATCTGAGTCATCTCATCTCTTTCCTTCAGCAAAATAAGCTTAGCTTGCTCATTCAACAATGCATCATCATTGTCTTAGTTCAAAGAATAAGTCCCTATCCTTGAATGCTTGTAAAGTCTTCATATATATTGAAGTTTTGTTGCAGCACCCGATGTTGCATCTATAGACCATCACTGTCTTGCAGTTATCCAAAATTGAACTTGAATTGGATTCCTTAACCACAAGAACAATTGATGTACCAACTCATTTACCATTACCAAATACAGCCTTAAATGGTTCTTTTTCCAGTTCATAGGTTTTCAGTACTCCAATCAATTTTTTAAAGATAACTGAAAATAACCATATGTCTTAAATGGTCTTGGTAGGGTTAGCACGAACTTCTATTATCCTCCTTCTTTGTAAAAGATACTCCATAAATGCAGAGATAACATGAAGTTCAGTCTTGTATTCTTTAACCTCATTTGTTCCTTTAATTGTGACTTGTAACGATTCTTAAATCTATTTTGTATAAGTACAATTCTACTAAATATATTAGTAGAGCAGTTTGTGGAACTGTAACATAAACAATCGTAAAAACCACAATAAAATCCAAACGGTCCAGAATAAACCTACTAATATGAAATGACCACTTTTCTCGAAACATGGTCATATGCTCTGAGAATTAATTCTGAGTCAAAACGAATAATTTTCCAACTACAACTTCTTGAGCACCCTCGAATTAATATATAAGAAAAATTTTAATTTACAGAATTTTTAATTTTCTTAGAAAATAAATTAATCAAAAATAAAAATTTACAATAAATTAATTTTCAAGAATTTCAAATTTTCTTAAAAATTAAAATATCATAAATTAATATTTAAGAAAAAATTTGTTAGGAATTATGAGATTCGATGATAACAAATTACTTAGAATTACAATAAGAATTTAAATTTCATTGTAACTGGTCTATGGATATGTGACCTATAAATATCCATTGACTAGGAAACCAGTTATCAGTTGAAGCTTGTAATCAACTGATAAATTGGATTGTAACATTTGATTTATGTTTCATTATCAATTGATTGTATTACCTCGTTGGATGCTGTGAAGTAGTCGACTGATGTTATTGACTTCAATTTATAAATTCTCAACTGATGTGAAGAATGACTGATCAATTGTAAATATTCTAAGTCAGAATTCTCACAAATAAAGTGATCAACTGATATTGGAGTCAACGGATAAAGGCTATCAACGAATAAAGGCAATCAACGGATAAAGGACCATTAATGGATAAGGAGTCGATGGATAATCTAACTATCCATCGATACATCAGTTGATCGATGGATAACCTATCCATCGATGGATGAGCAAAGGAGGATCGACTGATAAGCTTGACAGCAATTATCAGTTGATCAAGGTTTCCCAAATTGGTTAAAGACAAAAGGAATGGGATCTTTGCAGAAACTGAATCAATGGAAGACAGTCCTGTCAGAACTGTGAAGACTTTCAAGGCAACACAGTCTTCAAGGAAAAGATCAAGACAAAAAATTTTCCAAACAAGACAAATGCAAAGGAGACTGTGAAAAGTAGCTACAATCTATTTTAGTGAATACATTATAAACTGTAATTTGTAATTCACATTATTATCCATCAAATGATAGAAAATAGAAGTAGAAGTGAACTACTATATATTAAGTAGTAGTCCATTGTAGCAGTAAGTGTGTGAAAAATCAAGAACTCAAGAAAGGCACAATAGAAAGATAGAAAACATTTTGTATTGATTTTCTTAGTTCAAGAACATACTTTGTAAGCAGCTTGGTATCTTTATCAAGATTAATTGAAAGTAGAAATATACTAGTGGAAAAACAAATCCACTAATAATTTTAAAAGATCTATTTTCAAGCTTTTTTTAAATTCTTCTAGTTGTCTCTTTTTGTTTAATCTGGCCAAACACTATTTTTGAACAAACTTAAATCTGCAAGAATCTTAAATAATTCTTAAGTTTGTATTCAACCCCCCTTCTACAAACTTCTTGTACTTAAGGGAAAATAATAATTGGTATCAGAGCTTGGCTTTCAATATACAGAAAGTTAAGATCTAAGTACATCAAGTATGGGTCAAAAAGACACAGGAGTGAAAATTCCAATTCTAGAGAAAGATGAGTACTTTCCCTGGAAAGTCAAAATGCACTTGCATCTGCTATCCATCGATCCTTCCTATGTCAACTACATAGAGAAAGGTCCATATATGCCTATGAAGATAGTTATAAGTGTGAATGGAGATGGTACAGATAAACTTATTCTAAAACTAGTGAGTGAATACACAGATAAAGATGAAAAGGAAGTACACAAGGATAAAAAGGCTATGAACATTTTGTTTAATGGTCTTAACAATGATATGTTTGACAATGTTATCAACTGTACAACCTCCAAAGAAGTCTGGGATACTCTTCAAACTCTATGTGAAGGCACTGAGCAAGTAAGGAAGAACAAGATGCAACTCTTGATTCAGAAGTATGAGGCCTTTCACTTCAAGAGTGGTGAAGCAATCAATGACACATATAGTAGGTTTCAAAAGCCATTGAATGAGCTAAAACTATATGGAAGAGTATATGCTGTTGAAGATACCAACCTCAAATTCTCGAGGTCCTTACCCAAGGAATGGAAACCAATGACTGTTGTTATAAGACAATCTCCTGATTTCAAAGAATATACTCTTGACAAGCTGTATGGAATTCTGAAGACCTATGAGTTAGAACTACAGCAAGATGAGGAGATTGAGAAAAGTCAACAGAAAGAGAAGTCTATTGCCTTGGTGGTCAAGGATAAGCAAGTTACAGAATCTTGTGAAGATGTTGCTGTCAAAAAAGGGAAGAAGGAATGTCATGGCAATAGTGCAAGTGGTTTTAGATATGATGAATCTTCAACTAGCAAAACGAAAGAAATAGTTGAGGATGATGAGTCATTCACCAAGGATGAAATGGATGAAATAGATGAGCATTTGGCTTTTCTATCAAGGAAAATTTCAAACCTCAAATTCACGAGGAATCTCATGCAAAGGCCTGGATCTCAGTTTAAGAGGACAATCAACAAGGAAAAAATCTTGTTGACAGGACTCAATTCAAATGCTTTAACTGTGGATTGGCTGGTCACTTTTCTAATGAATGTAGAAAGCCAAAAATGGAGAAGAAATCAAAGTTTAGTGATGGTATTGACTACAAAAAGAAGTACTTTGATTTGCTTAAGCAAAGAGAAAAGGCTTTTGTAACATAAGAGAAAGACTGGGCTGCTGAGGATGATTCTGAAGAAGAGGAATATATCAATCTTGCACTAATGGCCAATCATGATGACCAAGAAGCTAGTTCTTCTAGTAATCAGGTAATTCTACAAATTTATCTGAGCTATCCAAAGATGAATGCAATATTACTATTACTAAAATGTCAAATGAACTATATAATTTGTATGTCACTCTTAAATCTTTGAACAAAGAAAACACTAGGCTCCAGAGCACCTTAGAATCTGTTAATGAAAGAAACATTTATCTAGAAGGTGAGCTAGTGCAAATGGATAGACTCAAGGTAGAAAACAGAGATGCTAGAAAAGAACTAGTTGAGTGTAAAAAGGAAATAGAAAACTTGAAATAAAAATTAGAAGAAGAACAAATAACCATTGACAAATAGCAAAGGTCAACTAAAGCTAGTAAGAAGATGAATAACATTCATGGAACAAATTCTTTCACCATGCTGTCTAAGACTATTGAGAAATTAGCCATTGATGAAAATCAATCTTTGGAAAAAAGCAATCGATTTCTAATCCTGAATCAACTGATAAGGACTATCCATCGATTGAGGAATCATCAACTGCTAAACAAAATGTTTTAAAAACCAAGCTTAACAGACCTGTTAAATTTGTAAAAGAAGGAAGCTCCTCTAAATCTCAAATCAAAATTGAAAAGGCTAATATAGGTTTCTTATCTAAAGACCAATTGAAGGAAAAGTTAGAAAAGATAGAGCCTGATATTAAACCTAATGAAAAGAAGAAAAAGAACAGAAATGGTAAAGTAGGCATAAACAAGCACAATAACTACACATCTGACAAGTATGCTCCTAGAAAGATATGTGCTAAGTATGGTAGTAAAAATCACTTATTTGTGCAATGCAAGTCCAATATGCCTGCATCATCCAATGTGTCTGTTATACCTAACATGCATTCTAATTATGTTTACCCTAATTTAATTGATCCACATGCTATTCATGCTCAATATGCATCAATACCTTATATGTTTAATCCATATCTTGCATTTGCCAACATGAATATGCCTGCTATGCCCTGTAATATGCATAACAATTTTCATGCTCCGAATTTCTCTAATTCTGCAAGCATGAATATTCCAAACATTAGCACTGAGAATCCTGAGATGAGGAAACCAACACCTAAGGTTAAAGTGGAAGTGAAACCACCTAAACCAAAGGTAAAAAAGTTGGAAACCAAACTAAAGGTATTAACTAATAAGAAAAGACCCAAGGCAACTTGGGTACCAAAATCAACTTGATTATTTTTGGATGTGTGCAGGGAAGAAGAAGAAATCTTTGGTACTTGGACAGTGGGTGTTCAAGACATATGACTGGAGATAAATCTCTTCTCACAAAGTTTGAGGAGAAAGCTGGCCCTGGAGTAACTTTTGGAGATGACATTAAAGGATACACCATGGGATATGGCTTGATTTCAAAAGAGAATGTCATCATTGAACCTATTACATTGGTTGATGGCTTAAGACACAATCTGTTAAGCATAAGTCAACTATATGATAATGGAAATAAAGTTTGTTTCACAACTGAAGCATGCACCAGTTGCAAGGCTGGAAGCAATCAGAATCTTTCTAGCTTATGTTGCACATGCTAATTTCAAGGTCTGCTAGAAGGATGTGAAGAGTGCAATTTTTAATAGAGTTCTAGAAGAGGAAGTCTATGTAGAACAACCTTCTAGCTTTGAAGATCCAAATTTCCCTGACTTTATCTACTATCTACTCAAAGCACTCTATGGCTTGAAGCAAGCACCAAGGGCCTGGTACGATACTTTATCTCAGTTCCTCATTGAGAATAACTTCACAAGAGGTATTGTTGATAAATCTCTATTTAGTAGAAATGTTAATGGCTCTATCATTCTTGTCCAAATATATGTGGATGACATTATTTTTTGCTCAACTAATGAGGGACTTTGTAAAAAGTTTGCCAAATTAATACAGAGTAAGTATGAAATGAGCATGATGGGAAAACTTACCTACTTTCTTGGTTTGCAAGTCAAACAACTTAAGGATGGTATTTTTATAAATCAAACAAAGTACATTCATGAATTGTTAAAGAAATTTGTATAAGTGAATGTTCTTCTGCAAAAATTCCCATGGCCACTGCTACCAAACTTGAATTGAACACTAAGGAAGATAAAGTGGACATTTCAAGTTATAGAGGCATGGTAGGTTCACTTCTATATTTAACTGCTAGTAGGCTAGACATAATGTTCTCTACATGTTTGTGTGCTAGGTTTTAGGCTGATCCTAGATAATCTCATTTAGTGTCTATTAAGAAGATTTTTAGATATCTCAAGGGTACATCAAATTTAGGTATTTGGTATCCTAGAGATTCTGGTTTTAATCTAATAGGCTTCTCAGATGCAGATTATGCAGGTTGCAAAATAGAAAGGAAAAGTACTACAGACACCTGTCAATTTCTAGGAAACAAACTTGTGTCATGGTTTAGCAAAAAGCAACACTCAGTATCAACTTCAACTGCAGAAGCTGAGTACATTGCTGCTAAAAGTTACTGTGCACAAATATTATGGATGAGGAATCAATTATTTGACTATGGGTTCAACATGAACAAGATTCCTATTTTCTGTGATAACACAAGTGCCATTGCAATAACAGAAAATCATGGCAACATTCCAGAACCAAACACATTGACATAAGGTATCATTTCATTAGGAAACATGTAATGAATGGTACAGTTGAATTACATTTTGTCCCTAGTGAACAATAACTTACAAACATTTTTACCAAACCTCTAGATGAATCTACTTTTAATAGATTAGTTTGTGAATTAGGTATGCTTAATTTTGCACAATCCTAAATGTTTGCTAATTTTTTTTGTAGCCATTGTTCACAATTATTTGTTGAAACAAAGTGATCAATTGATAATTGTGTTAATTATTAATGGATATTCTTTAGCCATCGATGGATATATTGCAGTTTCATCAGAGTTTATCTATAAACTCTGACTAGTTTATCAGAGTTTAGAGATTAATAAACTCTGACTAGTTCATCAGAATTTAGAGATAAATAAACTGTAACAGCTCTTTATAAACTCTGATAAGCTGTTCTCAACTAATATATATACCTATCGATGGATATTTATCTATCGACAGATAATTACCCTAGTAATTGTTTATCGATCGATAAATTAATTTTTTTCTGACTCAATGGATGTAATTACCCATCGATGGTAATAGAATTTCTACAGTTTTACACATCCATTGATCAAATTATAGTTATTGATTCTTTACTTTATTTATCAACAGATGAATACATCCATCGATTGTCATTTAGAGTAATTTACCTTAATTCTTTTTATCTTTCAACGGTTATATTCTTAATTAAACTGACCATTCAAGTCATTTTAATCTCAAAAGTATAAATAACAATTTTTATTTCTCATTCCAATCTTACTTGCTATTTTACTATTACTTCTCTAAACTCTGTATCGCTCCTTGCTCTTCAAGAACCCTAACGCAATTTCTCTAACTTTTCTTTAAGTTCATTTTCTAATCCCTCTAAGAACAACAATGGTACCTCAAAAGAAGATTGTTTCCTCAACCGGGTTCACCTATAAACAAAACAATTTTGCAGCATGCCTAACCGTGGATGATGCTCCCATAGAATTCCATCCATTGGTGAGATTTTTGGGATACTTCAAAGTGTCCAAGGCTCTCAGTGAAGCACCAACAATAGTATGCTCATTTGTTGAAGAGCTATGCAACACTGCAGAAGTCTCATAAGATGGGAAGATAATTTCTTATACTTGCAAAGGTAATCCCTATACCATTACAAGTACTACTCTTTCTGAATGCTTAGAATTGCCTAAAAATAATTATGATAAATCTCCCATTGATACTGACATTAGGGACATGTTAGAAACCGTTAACTATGTTAATGCTGAAACTGGATTAGATGAAGTTGTTTGGAAAAATCTTAGAAAAGAATGGAGTTACTTCTTTGATGATATTATTAAAGTATTTTCTGGAAAAATAAGTAATTTTGATGTAATTACCATAAGTATGCAAGAAATTGCTTATTCTATCCTATTTGATAAGTACTTTGATTTTAGCACATTGCTCCTAAATGAGTTAACTGTTAAATTAGGAAATAAGGCATCTAGGAAAAATAACATCTATTTTGCTAGATTTTTTATGCTGTTGATTAATGCTGTTATTGGAGATTATGAGATTAGAGCAGAGATGGAAACAATGGAGCCCTGGACACAGAACAAAAGGGTCTTCAAGGACTTGGTGAGAATCAACTTACACCCTAAGTTGTGCCACATTTATTTTTCCTTTGTGCAGGTATATCAAAAGAAACTTAATTTCTCCTTTACTTCCTCTAGCATCCCAATTTCTTTGCCTTCTACATCAATGTAAGGAGTTGGAAATGCCCACATCCCTCCTACCCAAGTTGCACAACCTTCTAAAAAGAAATCTAAACAAACCACCTCAGTAGTTTCTCAAAAGACTACTGTTGTAAAAACCAAGAAAAGAAAAACAACTGATGGGAGTGTGAAGGTGGTTGATAACGGTGAGGGAACTGGCCAACATCAAGAAAGCCAGAAAAATAAGGAAGGAGAGAATGAGAGTGTCCAGCCAGCCACCAGCCCAATCTCTCAAAAGATTGAGACTATGTTAAAGGATATTAGTGCATCCCTAGTTGCATCTTCTCAAAAAGGTCTAGCTATTGAAAAGAGGTTTCAACCAAGACCAATTGATGGGGGTGAGGGACACAAAATAATTCAACCATACAAAAAGAGAAAGAAGGACAGTAACATTGCACAGGTAGCACACACACTTGCAAAGCCAAATAAAAATTTGGTGGAGCCTTCAGTTTATTCGTGTCTCAGGGTTTATGCAACTGAGGATAAAAACTTGAAATTTTTTAGATCTCTTCTAAAAGAATGGAAGGCAATGTCGGTCTCCATTAGACAATCTCAGGACTTCAAGGATTACACTCTTGAGAAACTTTATGGCATTCTCAAGACATATGAGTTAGAAATTTAACAAGATGAAGAGATTGAGTAAAATAAAAGAAAGGAGAAGACTATAGCTTTAATGGTCAAGGGAAATGAAGACAAGAAGGGAATAGTGAAAGTGGCTATGTAGAAGGTTCTGTCATGGTAGCTGGTGATGCTATTCAAGAATCACCCAAAGGAAATGGAAAGGGCAAATGTGAAGAAATTGAAGCATGCTCTCAAGATGATTTAGATGAGATTGATGAGCACCTTGATCTTCTATCAAGAAAGTTCTCAAAATTAAAATTCAAGAGGAATCCAAATGCTCAAAGGCCTGGATCCCAGTTTAGAAATGACAACCAAAACAAAAATTTGATTTATAGGTCAAAATTCAAATGTTTTGACTGTGGATTGGCTGGTTATTTCTCAAATAAATGCAGAAATCCAAAACAAGAAAAGAAGGCAAAGTCATATGATGGCATTGATTATAAGAAAAAGTACTTTAACCTTCTCAAACAAAAAGAAAAGGCTTTTGTGACTGAAGAGAAAGGTTGGGCTGCTGAGGATAGTGACTCTGAAGAATTTATCAATCTAGCTTTAATGGCCAACCATGAAGATGAAGAAGCTAGTTCATCATCAAATCAGGTACTAGCTACTACCTTTTCTGATCTTTCAAAAGATGAATACAATAATACCATAAATGAAATGTCTAATGAACTGTATAACTTGCATGTCACTCTGAAATCTCTAAACAAAGAAAATCTCAAGTTAAAGAACACCATTGATGCATTAACTGAGAGAAATGCATTTCTTGAAAATGAACTTGTTTGTTTAGATAGATTTAATCAGGAAAGTAAGGATGCTAGGGATGAACTAGTGAATAGTCTAAGAAGAGAAGAATTGCTAAAAGAATAATTGGCTGAAGAAATTGAAACCATTAACAAATAGAATAGGTCTGCTAAAACAGCCAAACATATCATTGATGTTCAGGGTTTAGATACTCTAGGAGAATCCCCTAAATCTGTAGGCAAACCATTGGTTGACACCTCAATGGATAAAAATCAATCGACTGCTGATCTTTCATTAATCGATAAGGATTATCAATCGATTGATGTTGAATCAACTAATCAACATCCATTGATAGGCAAAATATCAATGGCTAACAAGAAGAACAAGGTTAGCACCCCTATTAAGTTTGTGAAGGAAACTGACACCAAGAATCAAGTTGAGACTAAGGTTGAAAAGATCAACATTGGTAGCCTATCTAAGAAATAGTTGAAAGTTAAATTAGAAGAGATAACACCTATTGGAGTCATTCACCCTATGTCTGAGAAAAAAAATAAGAATGGGAAGGTAGGCATAAACAAGCACAATAATTACACTCCTAATATGTATGCACCTAGGAAGGTTTGTGCTAAATATGGTAGTGTAAATCATTTGTCTATGCATTGCAAGAAAGAAAAGAATTACATATCTGCAAATGATTTCAATACACATGTCAGGTCTGCAAATGCCATGCTTGTCAATCTTATGCTCATGAATGCCATGTCTTCTAATTTGGTTGCACCCAATGTTTATATGCCTTATGCACAAGTTCCATACATGTATAATCCTTTCTTTGCATATGTAAACATGAACATGCCTGGAATACCATGGAATATGTCTATACTTGATAACAATCATGTTAGTCAAACTGTTAAGGCTGAAAACATGCATGATATGTCTACCATGAGTTTCAAGGTGTTTGAGACTCAAAAGTCAACTCCCAAAGTTAAAGTGGATTTAAACCCACCAAAACAGAAGGAACCAAAGTTGGCAACCAAGGCCCAGGCTGCAACTAATAAAAGAGGACCTAAGGCAACTTGAGTACCAAAAACAACTTGATTGTTTTAATTGTGTGTAGGGAAACAGGAGGAAAAATCTCTGTATCTAAATAGTAGATGTTCTAGGCACATGACTAGAGATATGTCCCTGCTCATAAAGTTTGTGGAAAAGGATGGCCCAGGAGTTACTTTTGGAGATAACAACTAAGGTTTTACTTTGGGATATGGCTCAATTGCAAATGAAAATGTTATCATTGAATCTGTAGTACTAGTTGATGGATTGAAGCATAATTTATTAAGTATTAGTCAACTATGTGATAATAGAAATGATGTGTGGTTTTCAACTAGATCATGCATCATAGCCAACAAAGAAGCTGGTGAAATTCTCTTAACTGGTGGAAGAAAATGAAATGTCTATGTAGCTTATTTCAAGTCTGTAATGGCAAATTCAATGACATGTCTACTCAGCAAGGCCAATAAAGATTAGAGTTAGATTTTACATAAGAAGCTGGCCCATTTAAATTTCAAAGCCATGAATCAATTGGTTAGAAAGAATTTGGTTAGAGGCATTCCACATATGGAATTCACCAAGGATGGACTTTGTGATGCCTATAAAAAAGGAAAATAAAGGAAAGCATCATTCAAGTTAAAGTCAGAATCATCAATTGATAAGCCTCTGAAATTATTACACATGGATTTATTTGGTTCAGTCAATATCATGTCAATTGCCAAGAAGAAATATCCCCTAGTAATTGTGGATGATTTCACAAGATACATTTGGGTACATTTCTTACACTCTAAGGATGAGGCAAGGAAATTCATTATCAATCATGTGAAGAATGTTGACTATGGCACTGAATGGAAGGTCAAGAAAATAAGAAGTGATAATGGTACTGAATTTAAGAATACAACAATGACAGAATTCTGTGAAGAAAAAGGTATCACTCATCATTTCTCTACACCTAGAACTCTACAACAAAATGGAGTTGTTGAAAGAAAAAACAGGACCTTAATTGAAGTTTCAAGAACTATGTTGGAGGAAGCCAAACTTCCCACATATTTTTGGGTAGAAGCAATCAACACTGCATTCTACATTCAAAATATTTCTATGGTCAATCAATTACAAGGCAAAACTCCATATCAATTGATGAAGAAAAACAAGAAGCCAACAGTTAATTTTCTTCATGTCTTTGGCTGTAAATGTTGCTGATGAAGCTATATTTGTTGGATATGGAATAACAACCAAGGCTTACAGAGTCTACAATCTTAGATTATATATTGTTATAGAATCTATGCATGTAGTCTTTGATGATAAGAAGATTCTGTTGGTGTAGGTGCCCTAGAGGCAATACATTGTTTCTTTTAATAGACCTTTATGTCATTTGATTATTCAATAAACGTATTTATTATGACTTTAATTACTGCGATATATTTGTTAGCATAATAAATGTCCTTAGAATCATGATACACATTGTATAGTTTAAGTACATGACTTAAACTTGAGATTATATAATATATCATATTCTTAAAGGTCCCTAGTCGAGTATTACTATTATAGGACAATAATAATACATAAATAGACTAGTATGTTGTTTGACAGATAACCACATCTCATTGGTTATAAGTATGGGGATACTAAAGTCAATACATAGGTACATGTAGGAGTACATGGTACTGGACAGACCCACAGTGAGATTCTTCATGTTTAATAAAGTCATAAGAAAGACTCACAGTGATAATGGTGTAATGATCCTTTGACTTGAGATCATTATATTTCTATACGAGGATTAATATACTTTGACTACATTAAAAGTTACATTTGACCGGGTGATGATAAAAGTGGACATCGGGTATATCATGAGTCGTATGAGAAATATGAATGATAGATAAAGGATTTAACCCTCTTATAATTAGGAGAGATATTATTGGCCTCTTGATTGAGTGAGACTATAAAATGCATGGCCATGCTCAAATAATGATTTATTTTTTATAGTCTACTCATGGATCAAGTAAACCCGGATTAAATGTTGAAGAGGATGAATAAATACATGCCTCGGGTTTAATCTATAATATATATGGTTAAAGGGATTATATTACACGGAAACATTAATCACGAAAGGTTTTATCGAATCACGATTTAATTATTGTTTAATTGGGTAGCAATGATGTATTACTAGATACCGCTCATTGTTTATAATTTTATTGGAGAATACAATTATTGTCAATTAAATAATAGCCTATAGGGTCACACGCATGGAGCACTTAGAGGAATAGTTAATTTAAATTATAGATTTAAATTAACTGATGATTATTTGAATTTTATTATATTAATTAAGTGATACTTAATTAATTGAGATAATATAAATTCAAATTAGAGGAGTATTTCTGCCCATAATAATTAAGTATGACTTAGTTATTAATTAAATAATAGAAATTCGTTTTATTATATAATCCTATACCTACATGGGTTAGGTTTTGCTGTTATGGACCTATTAATCAGCCATTATAAATAGATAATGAAAGGTTAAGAGGCCATTACGTTTTGATAAATAAAACCCTAGAGGGGGCAGCAACAAGGAGGTAGAAACATTAACTCGAATTATCAAGAGGGAGGCTAGTACGTCTAGCATTCAAGATCGTGAGACGTTCTTGAAGGTGCTCGTGTGGATACCATAGAGGTGTTTTTCGAGAGGAAGACACAAGTCGTGAGAGCTAGGATCTCTGTAGAGTTCGTGAAAGTCAAGATCTTAATAGGTATAATTCTGTTTCACCATAATCTGTCCAATCTTATACATGGATCCTGAGTTTGGGTTCCGATTTTTTTTGTTATATTTATGTTTATCCACTGCGTTTTATGCCTCGGAACCCAACAATGGTATCAGAGCTACGTGTATAAGGGATTGATTTGGTTACGTGTTTAACAGTTTTTCAATATATTCCAGTATGTATATAATCTGCCATGCATGTATTTTGATACTGCCTATGTATGAGATTTAATATGCATGTTGTCATGTTGATATATGATTAAAACTGCATGTAATGTGTATCTGGTTATTCATATGATGAATATATATATGATGATACTAGCATGTTAATGTTCTGCCATATTGCGATTTGTATATTATGCACGTGGGTCAGTTTGTATAGTGATATAAACTGGTGGACAGATTTTGTTGGACATGATTTGTTAACTGGGATATGATCAGTATGTATATGATACATGCTTCTGAAACTGTATAAGATGCAGTGGGGAAAAGACCAACAGATATGATCTGTAGTTCAGAAATTGATGATTTCTGAATAGGACTGGTCTTCGAAAAAATAATAATTTCCAAGCTGAACTGGCAGCTCGACCCCAGCTGGGGGCTGCCGCCTCCAGACCCCGCCCGGGGCTGCCGCCCCGGACCCCCGCAATATTTTTCATGTTCTTTTTATGTAATTGAGCATGGTGCATGGTTATGGTCTTCAGACCCTAGTTGTAATGGTTTATTCTTTTGGTTTGTAATAAATACGACTTGCATGTCATTTTCTATTTGTAATTGTTTATCTCGAATGTAACTCGAGTTCTTTTGTAAGTTCATTAGTATAGTTATTAATGTAACATCCAAGAAGGACAAAGGGAACAAGGAGGCAATCCATGGAGGCTAAGGAGTCAATGGAAGCAATAGAGAAGACATATGTAATAGTTACTTATTACCCCATAGATTGACCTTGGTCTTTTCATTAGCTTGAAAAGATCACATAGGATTAGGCCATAACCATTGCACGTTTACTTTCACGCTCTTTACATATGTTGTATGGAATGTATGTGTAAAGTAGAAGATGCATGATTTAATTATATTAATGATGTATGCATGTATTAGATACGTCACCCATGTCATGCTTGTTATGCTAAACAAGATAAAATCTGTAACGATTTAAGATTTTAAAATTAACAAACGATCATGAGATTCTTGTGTTTATGAAATATGGATTTTAAAACACGAAATTAAATATGGATTTTTGATATCTATAACTGGGATTTTCTGACAAAAGCGGATATGCGTATTCGTAAGGTTGATGGGTTTTAAGTGTGACCATTGGTATCCTCCATCTACCTGGGAAATGAACAATTTAAGATGTCAATTTGAAATATTTGGTTCAAGGAAAAATTGAGGATCTCTTCATGATGTGATCATGATCGTTATAAATTTTCTAAACCCCTCAACAAAATATTAAGTTTTACTCGGATGCTTTCCAATGAATGAACACTCATCGAATCCTAGATCGATTAGGGGAAGGACTGTCAGTAGCAGGGGACTCCTATCTATCGTGGTGAGATGCGACGAATATAAACGGTTATATTCGGCCATTGTATCATTGGGTCTAACTTAACTGAGTCGTCATAATAAGGTGAAAATAAACGGTTATATTCAACCATTGTGAACTTAGAAGCATAGAGTTTGGTTAAAAGTCTATTAGATAGATAAGATCAATCGTTGTTCACCAAACTATCCAAGAATTATATATGTTATAATTGACAATTGTTGTCTACCTAAATAATCATTTTTTAAGGACTTCCAGTGGTTGACTTAGGACATGACGAAATATGGATCTTGGCTCACTAGAAAGAATTATGGGATATACTTTCCAAATTAATAGTAAGGGCTATTAATTTGATAAAAATAGTGGGAGATATATTATGAATATATCATAATCATTTGAACATAATAAATAACTCAGACAATCTAATGTTTATTTTGTGATGTTATCATTGTAGATACTAAGTAATGGCAAACAACAAAAACACACTATCCGTACGATCAGTCCTTGAGAAGGATAACCTGACAGGAGGAAACAACTTCCTAGATTGGCAGAGGAATTTGAGGATTGTCCTCAGACAGGAGCGCAAGCTTCATGTCATTGATATTCCTCCGGCAGGTCCCCTTCCTGAGGGCGCTACTGTTGAGGAACGAGCGGCCCACACAAAGGATGAGAATGATGCAAATGATGTTGCATGTCTTATGTTGGCAAGTATGAGTGCTGGGCTTCAAAGACAGCATGTGCATATGGATGCATATACTATCAATGAGCACTTGCAAAGCATGTTTGCAAGCCAAACTCGTCAGGAAAGGTTCAACACGAGTAAGTCACTCCTTAATTGCAAACATGGGGCAAGTGAACCAGTTGGCCCATATGTTCTGAAGATGATTGGTTACATTGAGTACCTTGATACTTTGGGTTTCCCGATTATTCAGGAAATTGGTATTGACCTAATCATGAATTCTTTGAACAAAAAATTCACCCAGTTTGTTATAAACTACAATATGAATGAATTTGACAAAACACCTACTGAATTGTTGGCTATGTTGAGGACATATGAGACCAACATGAAGACGGATGAACCTGCTCCCATACTGATGGTGGGAAATAAAGGTAAGGCCAAAAGGAAAGGCAAGTGGAAGGATAAGAAAAAGACAGGATCTGATTCTACACCCAAGCCAAAGTCAGGTCCTAAACAGGCTTTAAAGCCTAAAGGTGGGGTCACCAAGGGTGAATGTCACTACTGTAAGAAAACTGGTCACTGGAAGAGAAACTGTTCAGTTTACTTGGAGGATCTGAAGAAGAAGAGGGCTGAGCAAGCATCTACTTCAGGTATATATGTTATAGAAGTCAATCTGTCTATTTTTACATCTTGGGTATTGGATACTGGATGTGCTACTCACATTTGTATAAATGTGCAGGAAATGCAGAGAAGTAGGACATTGGCTAAAGGAGAAGTGGACCTACGAGTTGGCAATGGAGCAAGAGTTGTTGCTTTAGCTGTAGGAACCTATTATTTATCTTTGCCCTCAGGGCTAGTTTTAGAACTGGAGAATTGTTTTTACGTGCCTGCGATTCACAGAAAAATTATTTCTGTTTTTTGTTTGGACAAGAAAGGTTTTTCGTTTACGATAAAGAACAACAGCTGCTCTTTTGCTTTGAATGATTTAACCTATGGTGTTGCGCGTTTGTTTAATGGTTTATATGTTCTTGACTTAGATAATCTTGTCTATAATATAGAAAACAAACGACTTAAAGTTAATGACTCAAATCAAACATACCTCTGGCATTGTCGTCTAGGCCATATAAATGAGAAACGCATATCCAAATTACATAAGGATGGATACTTGGATAAGTTTGATTTTGAATCATACCAAGAATGCGAATCTTGTTTGCTTGGTAAAATGACTAAAGCCCCTTTCACTGGTAAGGGTCAAAGGGCCACTGAACGTCTAGAGCTAATACATAGTGATATATGTGGCCCAATGCGTGTGATGGCTAGAGGAGGCTACTACTACATAACATTTACTGATGATTTCAGTAGATATGGATATGTATATCTTATGAAGAATAAATCCGATTCTTTTGAAAAGTTCAAAGAATACAAGGCTGAAGTAGAGAAGCAAATTGACGGAGGTGCAAGTATTAAAATCTTACGATCTGATCGTGGAGGAGAATATTTGAGCACATAATTTAAAGATTATTTAAAGGAGTGTGGTATTGTATCACAACTCACTCCGCCAGGTACACCTCAATGGAATGGAGTTTCAGAGAGGAGAAATCGCACCTTGTTGGACATGGTGCGATCGATGATGAGTCATGCAGATCTTCCAATTAGATTCTGGGGTTACGCTCTAGAAACAGCGGCTTTCACACTTAACCGTGTTCCTACTAAGAAGGTTCAAAAGACTCCATATGAGATATGGGAGAAGAAAGGGTCAGGCATGAGCTTTATGAAAGTTTGGGGATGCAAGGTGTTTGTGAAATGTCAAGTATCTGACAAGCTTGGACCTAAATCTGAATAGTGCAATTTTGTGGGATATCCTAATGAAACAAATGCGTATTATTTTTATAGTCCTTCTGAGCAGAAAGTGTTTATTGCTCGAGATGTTGTCTTCATGGAAAGAGATTTTGTTTCCAAAAGAAACAGTGGGAGAACTATAGATCTCGATGAAGATCGAGAACCACAAAATAGCATTGAACCTGAAGTGGAACAAGAGAAGGATAAAGATAATGCTCAACAAAAACAGGTTATTCGTAGAACTGGTAGAATTCGCCATGAGCCAAAGAGATATGGATTTCTCTTGACTCAATGTGGTGATTTGATGCTCATAGATGAAGATGAGCCTCTCACATACCAAGATGCTATGAACAGTCCAGACTCTAAAAGATGGCTAGAAGCCATGAAATCCGAGATGAATTCCATGTACGAAAACCAAGTATGGACTTTGGTTGATCCACCTGAAGGGGTAAAACCCATAGGGTGCAAATGGGTTTTCAAGAAGAAAACTGACATAGATGGAAATGTTCAGACCTATAAAGCAAGGCTGGTTGCAAAAGGTTTCAAACAAATTCATGGTATTGACTATGATGAAACATTCTCACCAGTGGCTATGGTCAAGTCCATAAGGATTTTACTTGCCATTGTAGCATTCCATGATTATGAAATCTGGTAAATGGATGTCAAAACAACCTTCCTTAATGGAAGCCTTGAAGAGGATGTGTACATGACACAACCTGAAGGTTTTGTCGATCCAAGGAATGTTAGCAAGGTATGTAAATTAGGTCGATCCATTTATGGATTGAAGCAAGCCTCTAGGAGATGGAATATCCGTTTTGATGAAATAGTCAAAGAGTATGGCTTTGTTCAAAACGAAGATGAACCTTGTGTTTACAAGAAGGTTAGTGGGAGCTTTGTGGCATTCATAGTATTATATGTTGATGACATACTACTAATGGGGAATGACATACCTTCTCTTAAGGCTGTTAAGACTTGGTTAGGGAGCAACTTCTCTATGAAAGACTTAGGAGATGCATCCTATATTCTAGGAATGAGGATCTATAGGGATAGATCTAGAAGGATGATCGGTCTAAGTCAGAGTACATACATCGATAAGGTTTTGCATCGTTTTGGTATGCAAAATGCAAAAAGGGGATATGTCCCCGTGTCTCAAGGGATAACGATCTCTAAAGATCAGTGTCCGAAATCATTAGATGAGAAGGACCACATGAGTAAAGTTCCATATGCCTCAGCAATTGGATCTATCATGTATGCAATGGTATGTACTCGCCCAGATGTTTCGTATGCTTTAAGCATGACGAGCAGATACCAATCTAATCCAGGTGAAGGTCACTGAACGGCAGTCAAGAATATTCTAAAGTACTTGAAAATGACTAAAGATTCATTCTTGGTGTATGGAGGAGAGGATAAACTGGTTGTAAAAGGTTACACCGATGCAAGCTTCCAAACAGACAAGGATGATATTGTATCACAGTCTGGTTTTGTGTTTTGTCTAAACGGAGGTGCTGTAAGTTGTAAGAGTTCAAAGTAAGAAACAGTAGCTGAATCTATAATGGAGGCTGAGTGCATTGCAGCTTGTGAAGCAGCTAAGGAAGCTGTTTGGATTCGAAAATTTATTACTGATTTGGGAGTGGTTCCATTGATCGCAGATCCCATTGATCTATACTGCGATAATAATGGAGCCATTGCACAGGCTAAAGAACCTAGATCTCACTCCCGATCCAAACATATACTCAGGAGATTTCACCTTATTCGAGAGATTAATGAAAGGGGTGACATACACATATGTAAAGTGCACACAAATGATAACATTGCAGACCCACTGACCGAAGGCTTGTCGCAGAAGAAGCATGACGGTCACACTAGTTCTATGGGTATTAGATACATGGGTGATTGACTCTAGTGCAAGTGGGAGATTGTTGGTGTTGGTGCCCTAGAGGCAATACATTGTTTCTTTTAATAGACCTTTATGTCATTTGATTATTCAATAAACGTATTTATTATGACTTTAATTACTACGATATATTTGTTAGCATAATAAAAGTCCTTAGGATCATGATACACATTGTATAGTTTAAGTACATGACTTAAACTTGAGATTATATAATATATCATATTCTTAAAGGTCCCTAGTCGAGTATTACTATTATAGGACAATAATAATACATAAATAGACTAATATGTTGTTTGACAGATAACCACATCTCATTGGTTATAAGTATGGGGATACTAAAATCAATACATAGATACATGTAGGAGTACATGGTACTGGACAACCCACAATGAGATTCTTCATGTTTAATAAAGTCATAAGAAAGACTCACAGTGATAATGGTGTAATGATCCTTTGACTTGAGATCATTATATTTCTATACGAGGATTAATATACTTTGACTACATTAAAAGTTACCTTTGACCGGGTGATGATAAAAGTGGACATCGGGTATATCATGAGTCGTATGAGAAATATGAATGATAGATAAAGGATTTAACCCTCCTATAATTATGAGAGATATTATTGGCCTCTTGATTGAGTGAGACTATAAAATGCATGGCCGTGCTCAAATAATGATTTATTTTTCATAGTCTACTCATGGATCAAGTAAACCCAGATTAAATTTTGAAGAGGATGAATAAATACATGCCTCGAGTTTAATCTATACTATATATGGTTAAAAGGATTATATTACACGGAAACATTAATCACGAAAGGTTTTATCGAATCATGATTTAATTATTATTTAATTGGGTAGCAATGATGTATTACTAGATACCGCTCATTGTTTATAATTTTATTAGAGAATAAAATTATTGCCAATTAAATAATAGCCTATAGGGTCACACGCATGGAGCACTTAGAGGAATAGTTAATTTAAATTATAGATTTAAATTAATTGATGATTATTTGAATTTTATTATATTAATTAAGTGATACTTAATTAATTGAGATAATATAAATTCAAATTAAAGGAGTATTTCTGCCCATAATAATTAAGTATGACTTAGTTATTAATTAAATAATAGAAATTCGTTTTATTATTTAATCCTATACCTACATGGGTTAGGTTTTGTTGTTATGGGCCTATTAATCAGCCATTATAAATAGATAATGAAGGGTTAAGAGGCCATTACGTTTTGATAAATAAAACCCTAGAGGGGGCAGCAACAAGGAGGTAGAAACATTAACTCGAATTATCAAGAGGGAGACTAGTACGTCCAGCAGTCAAGATCGTGAGTCGTTCTTGAAGGTGCTCGTGTGGATACCATAGAGGTGTTTTTCGAGAGGAAGACACAAGTCGTGAAAGCTAGGATCTCTGTAGAGTTCGTGAAAGTCAAGATCTTAATAGGTATAATTCTGTTTCACCATAATATGTCCAATCTTATACATGGATCCTGAGTTTGGGTTCCGATTTTTTTTGTTATATTTACGTTTATCCGCTGTGTTTTATGCCTCGGAACCCAACAGATTCAAGGGTTGTTTGATGAAGGATACCATGTCTCCTTGTATTTTGAAAATGAATCAATTGGTAATGGTGAAGAAAGTGATGATGATGTAGAAATTCCAAGAAACCAAGTACCCAGGAATTCCCCATCATTTGATGTCATACACCAACAGATAACTTATCAGTTGATGATCATCAATCGACTGATAATACATCAATTGATAACCATTCAACAGATAGTCACTCTACTCAACATTCATCAAATAGAGTATCCATCTCGGGGGGAGGGTTCTCAAACAATCAATCACATCACAATGATCATGTTAGTGTAGGTGCCCTAGAGGCAATACAATTTTTCCTTTTAATAAACATTTATGTCATTTGATTATTCAATAAACGTATTTATTATGACTTTAATTACTGCGATATATTTGTTAGCATAATAAATGTCCTTAGAATCATGATACTCGTTATATAGTTTAAGTACATGACTTGAACTTGAGATTATATAATATATCATATTCTTAAAGGTTCCCTAGTCGAGTATTATTATGATAGGACAATAATAATACATAAATAGACTAGTATGTTGTTTGACAGATAACCACATCTCATTGGTTATAAGTATGGGGATACTAAAGTCAATACATAGGTACATGTAGGGGTACATGGTACTGGACAGACCCACAGTGAGATTCTTCATGTTTAATTAAGTCATAAGAAAGACTCACAGTGATAATGGTGTAATGATCCTCTGACTTGAGATCATTATATTTCTATACGAGGATTGATATACTTTGACTACATTAAAAGTTACCTTTGACCGGGTGATGATAAAAGTGGACATCGGGTATATCATGAGTCGTATGAGAAATATGAATGATAGATAAAGGATTTAACCCTCCTATAATTAGGAGAGATATTATTGGCCTCTTGATTGAGTGAGACTATAAAATGCATGGCCGTGCTCAAATAATGATTTGTTTTTCATAGTCTACTCATGGATCAAGTAAACCCGGATTAAATGTTGAAGAGGATGACTAAATACATGCCTCGAGTTTAATCTATAATATATATGGTTAAAGGGATTATATTACACGGAAACATTAATCACGAAAGGTTTTATCGAATCACGATTTAATTATTGTTTAATTAGGTAGCAATGATGTATTACTAGATACCGCTCATTGTTTATAATTTTATTGGAGAATAAAATTATTGCTAATTAAATAATAGCCTATAGGGTCACACACATAGAGCACCTAGAGGAATAGTTAATTTAAATTATAGATTTAAATTAATTGATGATTAATTCGAATTTATTATATTAATTAAGTGAGACTTAATTAATTGAAATAAATTCGAATTTGAAGAATTATATTTCTGCCAATAATAATTAAGTGTGACTTAATTATTAATTAAATAATAGAAGCATGTTTTATTATTTAATCCTATGCCTACATGGGTTAGGTTTTTGCTAAAAAGGCCCATTAACCAATCATTATAAATAGATAATGATAGGTTAAATGGCTTGCACGTTTTTGTATAAACCCTAGCAGAAGAGGCAGCATAGGAAGAGGCAGAGAGAATTCGAAACCTATCAAAGGAGGCTAGTACTTCCGTTCCGTGTTCAAGATCGTGAGACGTTCTTGAAGGTGCTCGTGTGGATACCATAGAGGTGCTTTCGAGAGGAAGACACAAATCGTGATAGCAAGGATCTCCGTTGAGTTCGTGGCATTCAAAAATCTTAATAGGTATGATTCGATTATCACCATAATCCGTCAATTCTTATACATGATCCTGCGTTTGGGTTCCGAAAATTTTCGTTATATTTACGTTTATCCGCTGCGTTTTATGCCTCGGAACCCAACAATGGTATCAGAGCTACGTGTATAAGGGACTGATTTGGTTACGTGTTAACTGTATTTGATGCAAATATGCCTGTTTTGGTGACTGCCATGCCACTGCCATGCTACTGCTTTGTTACTGCCATGCTTCTGCCATGCTATGTTCTTCATGTATATTCGAATTGTAATATGTGGTGATGATACTAGCATGTTAATGATTTGTCATGACTGATTTATATGCCATATTGCGATTTGTATATTATGCATGAGGGTCAGTTTGTATAGTGATATAAACTGGTGGACAGATTATGTTGGACATGATCTGTTAACTGGGATATGATAAGTATGTATATGATACATGCTTCTGAAACTGTATAAGATGCAGTGGGAAAAAGGGCCAACAGATATGATCTGTAGTTCAGAAATTGATGATTTCTGAATAGGACTGGTCTTCGAAAATAAAATTTTTTTTCTGATTTCGAGCTGACCTGGCAGCTCGACCCCAGCCGGGGGCTGCCGCCCCCAGACCCCGCCTGGGGCTGCCGCCCCAGACCCCGCCCAGGGGCTGCCGCCCCCGGACCCCCGCCCAGGGGCTACCGCCCCCGGACCCCCGCAATATTTTATTTTGTGTACTTGAGCATGGTGCTGGTTATGGTCCTTAGACCCCTAGATTAATGGTTTTTGGTTTTGGTTTTATAAATACGACTTGCATGTCGTTTTCTTCATTCTTGTAATTGTTTAACCTCGAATGTAACTCGAGTTTTCTTATGTAAGTACATTAGCTTAGGTTGTATTCAATTATTCCATGTAATGTACTTGAAGACTGAAAGATGATCCAAGAAGAGGAGCAGGCACTAGTGGATACAAGAAGAATGAAGACATGTAATTGTATTTATATTTTACCACCATAGATTGACTTTGATCCTTTCATTAGCTCGAAAGGATCACATAGGAAAGGGGCCATAACCAAGCACGTTTACATACTGCACTTTACATATTGATGTATGAATGATGCATGCTTTAATTAGATTAATCATGTATGTATGTATGTATGTATTAGATACGACACCCATGCCATGCTTGTTTAAACAAGATAAAATCTGTAACGATTCAAGATTTTAAAATCAACAAACGATCATGAGATTCTTGTGTTTATGAAATATGGATTTTTAAAACACGGAATTGAATATGGATTTTGATATCTATAATTGGGATTTTCTGACAAAAACGGATATGCGTATTCGTAAGGCTGATGGGTTTTAAGTGTGACCACTGGTATCCTCCATCTACCTGGGAAATGAACAATTTAAGATGTCAATTTGAAATATTTAGTTCAAGGAAAAATTGAGGATCTCTTCATGATGTGATCATGATCGTCGTAAAATTTTCTAAACCCCTTAACAAAATATTAAGTTTTAATCAGATGCTTTCCAATGAATGAACACTCATCGAATCCTAGATCGATTAGGGGAAAGACTGTCAGTGGCAGGGGACTCCTGTCTATCGTGGTGAGATGCGACGAATATAAACGGTTATATTCGGCCGTTGTATCATTGGGTCAAACTTAACTGAGTTTTCATAATAAGGTGAAAGTAAACGGTTATATTCAACCATTATGAACTTAGAAGCATAGAGTTTGGTTAAAAATCTATTAGATAGATAAGATCAATCGTTGCTCACCAAACTATCCAAGAATTATATATGATATAATTGACAAATGTTGTCTACCTAAATAATCATTCTTAAGGACTTCCAGTGGTTGACCTGAGACATGACGAAATATGGATCTTGGCTCACTAGAAAGGATTATGGGATATACTTTCCAAATTAATAGTAAGGGCTATTGATTTGATAAAAATAGTGGGAGATATATTATGAATGTATCATAATCATTTGAACATAATAAATAACTCAGACAATCTAATGTTTAATTTTGTGCTTTTATCATTGTAGATACCAAGTAATGACAAACAACACAAACACACTATCCGTACGATCTGTCCTTGAGAAGGATAAGCTGACAGGAGGAAACAACTTCCTAGACTGGCAGAGGAATTTGAGGATTGTCCTCAGGCAGGAGCGCAAGCTTCATGTCATTGATATTCCTCCGGCAGGTCCCCTTCCTGAGGGCGCTACTGTTGAGGAACGAGCGGCCCACACAAAGGATGAGAATGATGTAACTGATGTTGCGTGTCTTATGTTAGCAACTATGAGTGCTGAGCTTCAAAGACAGCATGTGCATATGGATGCATATACTATCAATGAGCACTTGCAAAGCCTGTTTGCAAGCCAAACTCGTCAAGAAAGGTTCAACACGAGCAAGTCACTCTTTAACTGCAAACAAGGGGCAAATGAACCAGTTGGCCCACATGTTCTGAAGATGATTGGTTACATTGAGTATCTTGATACTTTGGGTTTCCCGATTGGTCCGGAAACTGGTATTGACCTAATCTTGAATTCTTTGAACAACAAATTCACTCAGTTTGTTATGAACTACAATATGAATGAGTTTGACAAAACACCTACTGAATTGTTGGCTATGTTGAGAACATATGAGACCAACATGAAGACGGCTGAACCTGCTCCCATACTGATGGTGGGCAATAAAGGTAAGGCCAAAGGGAAAGGCAAGTGGAAGGGTAAGAAGAAGACAGGTTCTGATTCTACACCCAAGCCAAAGTCAGGTCCTAAACAGGCTTTAAAGCCTAAAGGTGGGGTCGCTAAGGGTGAATGTCACTACTGTAAAAAAACTGGTCACTGGAAGAGAAACTGTTCAGTTTACTTGGAGGATCTGAAGAAGAAGAGGGCTGAGCAAGCTTCTAATTCAGGTATATATGTTATAGAAGTCAATCTGTCTATTTCTACATCTTGGGTATTGGATACCGGATGTGCTTCTCACATTTGTATAAATGTGCAGGAAATGCAGAGAAGTAGGACATTGGCTAAAGGAGAAATGGACCTACGAGTTGGCAACGGAGCAAGAGTTGCTGCTTTAGCTGTAGGAACCTATTATTTATCTTTGCCCTCTGGGCTAGTTTTAGAACTGGAGAATTGTTATTACGTGCCTGCAATTCGCAGAAACATTATTTCTGTTTCTTGTTTGGACAAGAAAGGTTTTTCGTTTACAATAAAGGACAACAGTTGCTCTTTTGCTTTGAATGATTTAACCTATGGTGTTGCGCGTTTGTTTAATGGTTTATATGTTCTTGACTTAGATAATCCTGTCTGTAATATAGAAAATAAACGACTTAAAGTTAATGACTCAAATCAAACATACCTCTGGCATTGTCGTCTAGGCCATATAAATGAGAAACGCATATCCAAATTACATAAGGATGGATATTTGGATAAGTTTGATTTTGAATCATACCAAGAATGTGAATCTTGTTTGCTTGGTAAAATGACTAAAGCCCCTTTCACTGGTAAGGGTCAAAGGGCCACTGAACGTTTGGAGCTAATACATAGTGATGTATGTGGCCCAATGCGTGTGATGGCTAGAGGAGGCTACTACTACTTCATAACATTTACTGATGATTTCAGTAGATATGGATATGTATATCTTATGAAGAATAAATCCGATTCTTTTGAAAAGTTCAAAGAATACAAGGCTGAAGTAGAGAAGCAAATTGGCGGAGGTGCAAGTATTAAAATCTTACGATCTGATCGTGGAGGAGAATACTTGAGCACTGAATTTAAAGATTATTTAAAGGAGTGTGGTATTGTATCACAACTCACTCCGCCAGGTACACCTCAATGGAATGGAGTTTCAGAGAGGAGAAATCGCACCTTGTTGGACATGGTGCGATCGATGATGAGTCATGCAGATCTTCCAATTAGTTTCTGGGGTTATGCTCTAGAAACAGCGGCTTTCACACTTAACCGTGTTCCTACTAAGAAGGTTCAAAAGACTCCATATGAGATATGGGAGAAGAAACGGTCAGGCATGAGCTTTATGAAAGTTTGGGGATGCAAGGCGTTTGTGAAGCGTCAAGTATCTGACAAGCTTGGACCTAAATCTGAAGAGTGCAATTTTGTGGGATACCCTAAAGAAACAAAGGCGTATTATTTCTATTGTCCTTCTGAGCAAAAAGTGTTTATTGCTCGAGATGCTGTCTTCATGGAAAGGGATTTTGTTTCCAAAAGAAACAGTGGGAGAACTATAGACCTCGATGAAGATCGAGAACCACAAAATAGCATTGAACCTGAAGTGGAACAAGAGCAGGATAATAATAACGCTCAACAAACACAGGTTGTTCGTAGAACTGGTAGAATTCGCCATGAGCCAGAGAGATATGGATTTCTTTTGACTCAATGTGGTGATTTGATGCTCATAGATGAAGATGAGCCTCTCACATACCAAGATGCTATGAGCAGTCCAGAATCTAAGAGATGGCTAGAAGCCATGAAATCCGAGATGGAATCCATATATGAAAACCAAGTATGGACTTTGGTTGATCCACCTGAAGGGGTAAAACCCATAGGGTGCAAATGGGTTTTCAAGAAGAAAACTGACATGGATGGAAATGTTCAGACCTATAAAGCAAGGCTAGTTGCAAAAGGTTTCAAGCAAATTCATGGTATTGACTATGATGAAACCTTCTCACCAGTGGCTATGGTCAAATCCATAAGGATTTTGCTTGCTATTGCAGCATTCCATGATTATGAAATCTGGCAAATGGATGTCAAAACAGCCTTCCTTAATGGAAGCCTTGAAGAAGATGTGGATGTGTACATGACACAACCTGAAGGTTTTGTCAGTCCAGGGAATGTTAGCAAGATATGTAAATTACGTCGATCCATTTATGGATTAAAGCAAGCCTCTAGGAGATGGAACATCCGTTTTGATGAAACTATCAAAGAGTATGGATTTGTTCAAAACGAGGATGAACCTTGTGTTTACAAGAAGGTTAGTGGGAGCCATGTGGCATTCATAGTACTATATGTTGATGACATACTACTAATGGGGAATGACATACCTTCTCTCAAGGCTGTTAAGATTTGGTTAGGGAGTAATTTCTCTATGAAAGACTTAGGAGATGCATCCTACATTCTAGGAATGAGGATCTATAGGGATAGATCTAGAAGGATGATCGGTCTAAGTCAGAGTACATACATCGATAAGGTTTTGCACCGTTTTGGTATGCAAAATGCAAAAAGGGGATATGTCCCCGTATCTCAAGGGATAACGATCTCTAAAGATCAGTGTCCCAAATCATTGGATGACAAGGACCGCATGAGTAAGGTTCCATATGCCTCAGCAATTGGATCCATCATGTATGCGATGGTATGTACTCGCCCAGATGTTTCGTATGCTTTAAGCATGACGAGCAGATACCAATCTAATCCAGGTGAAGGTCACTAGACGGCTGTCAAGAATATTCTAAAGTACTTGAAAAGGACTAAAGATTCATTCTTGGTGTATGGAGGAGAGGAGAAACTAGTAGTAAAAGGTTACACCGATGCAAGTTTCCAAACAGACAGGGATGATACTGTATCACAGTCTGGTTTTGTGTTTTGTCTAAACGGAGGTGCTGTAAGTTGGAAGAGTTCAAAACAAGAAACAGTAGCTGATTCTACAATGGAGGCTGAGTACATTGCAGCTTGTGAAGCGGCTAAGGAAGCAGTTTGGATTCGAAAATTCATTACTGAATTGGGAGTGGTTCCATCAATCGCAGATCCCATTGATCTATACTGCGATAATAATGGAGCCATTGCACAAGCTAAAGAACCTAGAGCTCACTCCCGAACCAAACATATACTCAGGAGATATCACCTCATTCGAGAGATTAATGAGAGGGGTGACATACACATATGTAAAGTGCACACAAATGATAACATTGCAGACCCACTGACCAAAGGCTTGTCGCAGCAGAAGCACGACGGTCACACTAGTTCCATGGGTATTAGATACATGGGTGATTGGCTCTAGTGCAAGTGGGAGATTGTTAGTGTAGGTGCCCTAGAGGCAATACAATTTTTCCTTTTAATAAACATTTATGTCATTTGATTATTCAATAAACGTATTTATTATGACTTTAATTACTGCGATATATTTGTTAGCATAATAAATGTCCTTAGAATCATGATACTCGTTATATAGTTTAAGTACATGACTTGAACTTGAGATTATATAATATATCATATTCTTAAAGGTTCCCTAGTCGAGTATTATTATGATAGGACAATAATAATACATAAATAGACTAGTATGTTGTTTGACAGATAACCACATCTCATTGGTTATAAGTATGGGGATACTAAAGTCAATACATAGGTACATGTAGGGGTACATGGTACTGGACAGACCCACAGTGAGATTCTTCATGTTTAATTAAGTCATAAGAAAGACTCACAGTGATAATGGTGTAATGATCCTCTGACTTGAGATCATTATATTTCTATACGAGGATTGATATACTTTGACTACATTAAAAGTTACCTTTGACCGGGTGATGATAAAAGTGGACATCGGGTATATCATGAGTCGTATGAGAAATATGAATGATAGATAAAGGATTTAACCCTCCTATAATTAGGAGAGATATTATTGGCCTCTTGATTGAGTGAGACTATAAAATGCATGGCCGTGCTCAAATAATGATTTGTTTTTCATAGTCTACTCATGGATCAAGTAAACCCGGATTAAATGTTGAAGAGGATGACTAAATACATGCCTCGAGTTTAATCTATAATATATATGGTTAAAGGGATTATATTACACGGAAACATTAATCACGAAAGGTTTTATCGAATCACGATTTAATTATTGTTTAATTAGGTAGCAATGATGTATTACTAGATACCGCTCATTGTTTATAATTTTATTGGAGAATAAAATTATTGCTAATTAAATAATAGCCTATAGGGTCACACACATAGAGCACCTAGAGGAATAGTTAATTTAAATTATAGATTTAAATTAATTGATGATTAATTCGAATTTATTATATTAATTAAGTGAGACTTAATTAATTGAAATAAATTCGAATTTGAAGAATTATATTTCTGCCAATAATAATTAAGTGTGACTTAATTATTAATTAAATAATAGAAGCATGTTTTATTATTTAATCCTATGCCTACATGGGTTAGGTTTTTGCTAAAAAGGCCCATTAACCAATCATTATAAATAGATAATGATAGGTTAAATGGCTTGCACGTTTTTGTATAAACCCTAGCAGAAGAGGCAGCATAGGAAGAGGCAGAGAGAATTCGAAACCTATCAAAGGAGGCTAGTACTTCCGTTCCGTGTTCAAGATCGTGAGACGTTCTTGAAGGTGCTCGTGTGGATACCATAGAGGTGCTTTCGAGAGGAAGACACAAATCGTGATAGCAAGGATCTCCGTTGAGTTCGTGGCATTCAAAAATCTTAATAGGTATGATTCGATTATCACCATAATCCGTCAATTCTTATACATGATCCTGCGTTTGGGTTCTGAAAATTTTCGTTATATTTACGTTTATCCGCTGCGTTTTATGCATCGGAACCCAACAGATCATAATAACATTAATGATCATGAAGCATCATCATCAAGAACAAACTTGCCTCCACAAAGGAAATGGACCAGAAGCCATCCCTTTAAATTGATTATTGGAAATGTAGATGATGGTGTCAAAACAAGAAGTGCAACTCAAAATGAATGCTTGTATAGCATCTTCTTGTCTCAAGAAGAACCCAAAAGGATTAAAGAAGCCTTGACTGGTCCTGATTGGATAATAGCTATGTAAGAAGATTTGAATCAGTTTGAAATAAATAAGGTATGGAAGCTGGTGCCTAAACCAAAGATCAAGTCTGTTATTGGTACAAAATGGGTATTATGAAATAAAATGGATGAAACTGGTACAGTAACAAGGATCATAAGCTATTAGAATTTGTTGGTCCCGGATATTGTAGAAGGGGTTTGAATACAATATCAATATTTAATCGCAGAATATTGGATTTAAAATATTATTCTAATTTCTCACAAAATATTAATTATTATGAAATATTGTTCAAGTAGAAGATATAATTTTTAACTTGAAAAGTATTACAGAATTAGTATGATGAAAGTTTATATAATTGATAAAATATTCTACAACGATTTTGACATGAATTGTTCTTGTTTAACAATTATATTTCAAACCAGTATAGAAAGTCTGTGAATATTATAATGCAGACAAAATACTGAATTTGAATATTTTCAATAACATAAATAATGAAGGCAAAAACCTCATATCTATAGAGATTGAAGGTAGCAAGACTTTTGAATAAAACTTATTTAAAAAATCAAAATACTTTATAAATTAGTCTTCAAGACTTTTGAATTAAGTTGGGCAAGTCTTTTTAAACTCGGTAACACTTTTAGAATGGTCGGTAAGACTTTTGAAAAAATCTTTAATAAAATTTTGGTAAGACTTTTGAATATCAAACTGCTTGGTAAGACTTTTAATAAGTCTTGTTGAATTAGTTCGGTAAGTCTTATTTATAAGTCTTATTGAATTAATTTGGTAAGACTTTTTATTAAGTCTTAATTGAATATTTCGATAAGACTTTTGAATAGTCTTAACAAACCAATTCGGTAAGACTTTTTTGTAAATGGTGCAGCAAGACTTTCTTTAAATGTTAAATAAAATGTCCTTTTTAACTTAATTAATTTCACCAATTTGGATTAATTAATTTATTAATTAAATCAATTCAAGATGAATTAATTTAAGTAGATAAATTAAATAATTAATTAACTTTTGATAGTAGAATTAATTTAGTTTCTTCACTGCACAACCATTGTAGATTTGACTTGAGTCTTCCTGTTTTCACTGTCTTCTATCTGAAAATTACTTGAGCTAGATGATAAATATTTATTAAATTAGTTGACACACAAATGTACTGTCTGGTTTATTTGTGCCATACTAAAATAAATATTCTTCACCTTTTAACTTTAAAAGTTGTGATCTTCTGTCTTGTTCTCACTTTTAGCTTTGTCTCTAATATTTCTTTTCCTGGAATTTTTTTGTAGTAGTCACTTGGAATCTTCTTTGTCTTCAGAACTCTTCTGAAATACTACTTTTTTATTTTTCACCGACACTTGAACATATTAATGAACTTCTTCCGGTCAAAAATAGTAACCTCATAAAAAATACTTATCACAATTTGATTCTTTGTGTCTAGTTTACTTTCTTCGTTCTGATTCATGTTATCATAATTATTATTTACTCCTTTTTCTTATCTGAGTTGAGTTGTCATCTAATTATTACAAATAGGCCTAGTCATATGCCTTTCAATCTCCCCTTATTTGTTGTTAAACATTTAACATACAAATTTCTAGAGGATAACTCAAATAACAACTAAGAAATTAATACAACATATAAGAACTGTAAATAATAAAAAAAACATTTTGGTATTATATTTAACAATTTTCCAGATTCATGTTTGAAAGATAAATACAAGATAGATATTCCTTTAGACTGAACAAATAATACATAGTTTCTATCTTGACCTATCTAACTCTTCAGTCTTCAGAAGTATCAACGTCACCTTCTTCTAGAGTTGAACTCTTATGCACAGGTGTCCTCGGTACCTCTTCAGTAACTGATGTTTCTGTTGTAGTGGATTCTCCATACAACCTTTTTTGCTCAGCTCTTGCTAATTGCCATAGCACTTCCTGCTCTACAGGATCTTCTTCTTCTTCTTAGACATTAAATGGTTGATTTGAATCTATCTTTGACATTTTTCGGATGTAAGATGGAATCTTCTTTGATAAATAGTACTTTCAGATCTTTTCAGCAGCATTTAACTTGTCTGGAGATCTGAATCCTTTATTTCTGAGCATTGTCTCTACCTCAATCATGTATTTGACTGTGCATTTTTGTAAGGACTTCTCATCTAACTTTAATGTTTGATAAAACTTGTTTGAGAGGAATCTTACTTCAGAAGGATCGAGAATGATTTGTGGACTGACAACCCTTGAAAATTCTCGGAGTCTATCTCTTAGCAATTCATTTTCTTCTGAGCTTCTTCTTACTTTGTTCAACAAAGATCATAACACAGATAGAGATCTTGCTCTGAAGAACTCCATAGAAAATTTGAATGTGTCATTCCTGTTTGTGTAGACTAATATTTGTCAGTCTTCAAGAATGTGATCTACTATGACAATGATATAATCCACTTCTTCTTTCAGGGCTTTCATAAAATTATCGATGCTATCATTTAAATTTTCCAAGCGTTCAATTAATGACTTTAAATGCTTGTCTTCAAGTGGACCCTTCTAAAGCTTGTCCATGATTTCTCTGGCAGTGTCCCACTTCTTTCCTATCTTCAGCTGCACATCTTTCTTCTTCTCCTTTACAGCAATAGCCCACGGATTCTGCTTTTCCAGACTTGCTTCTTTTTCAGCCTTTGCTTTCTCCTTGACTACAGCTTTCAATTGTTCAGCTTTTGCATTGTTTGTCTTGATGTCTTCTTCTTTCAGTTTCCTCATGGCCTCTTCATAGGCAGGATCAAACTCTTTCTCTTTTGGAAACAAAAATTCTTCATCAAAGGCACTTTATTCTTTAGCTCTACAGTAGTCAGGATTGAATGTTTCATCTTGAGCACTATCATCAATAAATTGATCTTCAGGATATTAATGTTCTTCTGGAACATATAACTCAAATTGATACTGATCTTCAGTAAGCACTTTGGCTTTGCCTTTGTCTTTAGTAGCCTCTTCTTCTCTAGCTACATTAAATTTCTCCTTTTATTTCTCCCCCTTAGTTGAGGGATCCTCTACTGATTTAGAACCTTCAAATGATTTGACAATGCTTCATCACTTCATTCAGATGTACCATCCCTTCATCTAGCTTGTTGAAGCGCTTAGAGGAGATTTCATTTTTAATTATTCTATGAGTCAAGCTCCTTTCCACATCATTAATTCTTTCATTTATGTGGGTAATCTCCTTCATATCCTCAGCAATAAGACTTTGAACATTTTGGATATCTTGAGTTTTGAGGAGAATACTTGACTTGACATTTTCAACATCTTTCCATACGATTGCCAGTTGTTCTGTTACAGAGGCAGACTTGGATTCTGCTTCTAGTTTTTCCTTTTCTAACTCAGCCTGAACAACCTGCATTTCTTTGTAGAGAGCTTCCATTTTTTACAATAGTTCACTATGTGTGTGTGCACTCACCTCGCTTGCACTTTTGTTTGTTTGACTATCACTACGTGTATGTGTGTTACTCGGTGTTTGCCTCACAACACTCATGTTTAGCTCTTGTCCAGATCATGATGTTGTACCTGTATATAATACTATATCTATTGAAGAGTCGAAATGCTCTTCTGATGCCTGTGAAGGCATGTCCACAACAAGATTATCTTGATGTGGCTATGCTACTGACGTAGCTTCTCCATGAAAGGAGTCCCAACTCCCTCTATGAAGTGGTTGCCTCTTAAATCCACTAGTGGATAAGAGAACTTCCTCGGAAAGAACTGGATATGAGAAATCCAGGGGGGTCACCACATTAGACAATGTAATGCGTGGCTCGTTAGAGTCTGTGGTTCCCCTCAATACCTGTATAGGAAACTGATGTTGCACTGCATCTAAAATGTCTTGGTCCACTAAAAATGTGGCATCCGACAGGTTTGTATCAAAAATGTTTTGCTCTTCATGTTCTGTGCCCTCATCTGATTATGTTTCTGAAAGTTGAGGTCCTGCTAGAGTGGGTGCTAGCAGTGTGCGTGACTCTTCACATGATACCACAGCTGGACGACGAATTTCAAAAGAATCACCAGGTTGATCGAGTGAGTCCAGAGACTGTTGTATTGCCATTTCAAAGTCCATATCCCAATGAGAGGATAAGGATGGGTCTGCAGTTGTCTCATGTTAATTTCTTGATCTTTTTGACAGTGGAGACAGATCTGCGGGTTTACTCACTGTGATACCTCTACCTCTTGTTTTAATTATAAGTTTCTTCCTTTTTCTGATTAGATTCAACGAAGTGGATGAAGAAGAAACTGTTTGTGGCTCTACCTCAGCTTGGGTTTGAACTTGTGTGATTTCAGATTCATAGTCGAAATTCTGAAGTGTAAGACCATAATCACAGTCTACCATAGATATATTTAAAGGTGCACAAAATATATTTATAGGTAGGAAATTAGAAGCTAAGGTCTGAGATATTACCTAAACTTCCTGTTCTGCTTGTTGAGAAGCTTTAAGTAGTAGCTGCGCAGAATGTTGAATTTTCTCTTGTACTTGTTCTGGTTCTTGTTGATGCAGTTGATCCCGTGCAGGATTGGCTATTTGATTGAGAATATTTTCCATGTATTCAGTTGTTTCAATGGTCATCCCTTCAAATTTGTTCTTGTTGCCGAGTCTAGTGACAAATTCTTTTGAGTCGTTGGGGAAACTTCCACTGGGCTGTTTACAAATCTTGCTTTGTCCTCCTCTGATAATACATTATTCAATAGCAGCATTAAGAATATTGGATAGAAACAAGAAATTTTTTGATCCACATTTAAGTTTCTGCTTTCAGCAGTGCCCATCTTCCTTATTATTTTTGTCAGGATCAGCTTCCCAAAATTGATTCTTCGATTGTGGGCCACAGAATACCCAATAACTTGTAGGAGAGTTGAAATGTTGTGGAAGTTTCTTTTCATAGTTGGAGAGAACACTTTTTTTAGTGTGTCGAAGAAGTAATCCTATTAACCTATTAACTGTGATTTAGACATTTTAATAAGATCTAACAGACCTTGATAATGGATTGACTGGAAGAAATTTGTTATATCTTCTACTATCTGTAGGGTCTCAAAATTTTATGACGGGAACCCTAAGACTCTATTCACATCATTCTCATTTATAATGTATTATGTCTCTTCAATTCTGAATGAAAATTGAACCGGCCTATCATTCGAAATATTTCTTGCAGTTAGGTATAAGACCCTTAGAGGTTCAATCTGTAATGGTGTGTTTAGGGTAATTATTGTTCTTACAAAGGAATGTTCATTCATGAATTTAATCCACGGCCTAAATCTAGCCTCTCTGCAATTCTCTGGATCAAATTACACAATAAAAGTTTTCTTGGCGATCATAAACATTGCAATCATTTTACTAACTAGGATTTAATAATTAAATTACTCACTATTTTAGCACCTTATAATTCGAATAAAACAACTAAAATCGAATTAATACTAAATAATTCAAAAAATACCCAGTTAATTCGAATTTTACTGGCAGCAAACCCTAAAATCACTTAAACATCGAAAATAGCTTCAATAACAGTCCTTAATTCTATATACAACCGATCAATCCCAGTTCTTCAATTTAGGTCCAAAACAGTCCAATTTTAACAAAAATTGGGCAGAGTTTCGACTATAAACAATTGATTTTACCAAACCAAGCAAGCAATTAAGCTTGTAGAATTGATTAAAGCAACTAAAAGCAGTTGTAATGAGTAAAATCGAAGGTTTTGAAGAAGTTTTTCAAAGGTCTTGTAAGAAATGTAGTCGTATGTATATGTGACTGCGTGTGTGTATATAACTTGGTAAATAAAACTAGTAAGACTAGTGAAAATAACACAAATAAAATGATTTATTAGAAAAGTACCGGTAAGACTTTTTCAAAACAAATTCTCGGTAAGACTTTTAAAAGTCTTGCCGAGTTTTTATTAAAAAGTCTTGCCAAGATAAAAGATTTTCTGAAAATAAAACATAAAGACTTTTAAAAAGACAACAAATAACCGGTAAGACTTTTGAAAAATAGTCTTTCCGATTTTGTAGAAATAAAAGTCTTTCTGCAATATTTAATAAAATAAAATATAATCAAAAATATATTTACATAATATATATATAAACGCAAATAAAAATATATAAAGGACCGATAGCGAATGAACGCCTTCCGACATGCATGAAGATGAGCCCAGGACTGAAATCACTAACGAGGATCTGTTGAATGATGTTAAACAGTTGGGAAATCATATTAGTGGGTTGGTGAAATCCTCTGAAAAGATAAAAAGATGACGAAAGAAGCAACGAACTTACTTCAATTCTGATGAAGAAACGTGTTGGTCCCTAATATTGTAGAAGGGGAGTTGAATACAATATCAATATTTAATCGTGGGATTTCGAATTTAAAATATTATTTTAAATTATCTTGAAATATTAATTTTAATGAAATACTGTCCAAGTAGAAGATATGATTTTTAACTTGAAAAGTATTACAAAATTAATATGATAAAAGTGTAAAGAACTGTTTAAAAATCTAGAAGGATTTTGACATGAATTGTTCTAATTTAACAATAATAATTCAAACTAGCACAAAAAGTCTGTGAATATAACAAGCATACAAATTACTGAATTTGAATAATTTCAATAACTGAAGTTATGAAGCCATTTGCCTCATATTTATAGAGGTAGAAGCTGTTAAGACTTTTCTAACAAGACTTCTAAAAGACAATTAATTAACCCTTCAAACTTTTTCTAAATCAGTGGGCAAGACTTTTAGAACTTGGTAAGACTTCTTGATATTCGGTAAGGCTTTCTTCCGAGTCTTCAGCAAGACCTTTTTTACTTTATAATTTGGTAAGACCTTTTGTTTGGCTTGCAAGACCTTTCTTTAATCCAATTTTGGTAAGACTTTTTGAAAGTCTTTAAAGAAATCCGGTAAGACTTTTTGGATTGTCTTAAAGGAAATTCGGTAAGACTTTCTAAAATGGGAGCAGCAAGACTTATTTTATTTGTTAAATAAAATATTCTTTGTAACTTAATTAATCCCACCAATTTTAATTAAATAATTTATAAATTAAATTAATTCAGCATTAATTAATTTAAGTAGATAAATTAAATAATTAATTAACTTTTAATAGTAGAATTAATTAGTTTCTTCACTGCATAACCATTGTTGATTTGACTTGAGTCTTTTCGTCTTCACTGTACTGTATATCTGAACATCGCTTGTACTTGATGTTGAACTTTCATCTATATAGTTGACACACAATGTACTGTATGGTTCATTTATGTCATACTAAAATAAATGTTCTTCACTGTTTTAGCATTAAATATGTGATCTTCTGTCTTGTTCTCTCTTCTAGCTTTATCTCTATAATTTTCTTTTCATGGAATCTTCCTGTAGTAGGCACTTAAAATCTTTTTTATCTTTTGAACTCTTCAGAAATACTATTTTCTTTATTTTACACCGACGCTTGAACATATTAATGAGCTTCTTCCAATGTAGAGTAGCAACTTCATCAAAATACTTCTGATACTAGGATTCTTCATGTCCGTTTGACTTTATTCATCTTGATTCTTGTTATCATATTTATTTTTTACTTGCCTTTCAAATTTGAGTTGAGTTATCATCTAATTATTACAAATAAACCTAGTCATATGCCTTTCAATCTCCCCCTATTAGTTGTTAAACATTTAACACACAAATTTCTAGAGGATAACTCAACTAAAAAATAAGAAAATAATAAAACATTGAGAATTGTAAATAACAAAAAGTTTTGGTATTATATTTAACAATTTTCCAGAATCAAACATGAAAGATAAATATAAGATAGATGTTTCTCTAGACTGAACATATGTTACCAAGTTCTATCTTGACCTATCTACAACTTTAATCTTCACCATCTTTAGAAGTATCAATTTCACCTTCTTCTAGAGTTGAACTTTTGTGAACAGGTGTCATTGTTACATCTTCTGTAGTAGGCACTTAAACATATTAATGAACTTCTTCCAGTATAGAGTAGCAACTTCATCAAAATACTTCTAATACTAGGATTCTTCGTGTCTGTTTGACTTTCTTCATCTTGATTCCTATTATCATATTTATTTTTTACTTTCCTTTCAAATCTGAGTTGAGTTGTCATCTAATTATTACAAATAGACCTAGTCATATGCATTTCAAAAGGTGTGTGAAAGGCATATGACTAGGCCTATTTGTAATAATTAGATGACAACTCAACTCTAACTGTAAAGAGAAGTAAATAATGAATACCAAAAAGGAATCAAGACGAAGACAGTCAACTAATCACAAATGATCTAAGTATCAGAAGTATTTTTATGGGATTGCTACTCAACACTGGAAGAAGTTCATTAATATGTTTAAGCGTCAGTGAAAAATAAAGTGGTAGTGTTTCTAAAGAGTTCAGAAGATATAAATGATTTCAAGTGGTTACTATAGAAAGTTTCCAGAAGAAGAGGAAAGACAGTAAAGCAAAAGAATGATAGAAGGTCACCGCTTAAAAGTTAATAAGTGGAGAATATTTATTAGTATGACACAAATGAACCAGACAGTACATTTGTGTGTCAACTAAAATAATATTTTTTCTACAGTTAGCTCAAGTGGTTTTATGACAGAAGACAAAGCAAAGACAGAAAAACTTCGAAGCTGACTACAAAGTTAAACAAGTCAAAATAGTATTTTAATTTTACTATCAAAAGTAATTTAATTATTTAATTTATATAATTAAATTAATTCAAGTTGAATTTAATTTAATTTATAAATTATTTAATTAAATAAACTATAATTAATTTATTATAAAAGATATGATTTAAAATGATTATTAATATAATTCAAATGACTTTTTAATAAGTCATACCGAATTTTTTTAATAAAAGTCATACCGATTTTTATTAATAAAATTCATACTGAATTTTATTAATAAAAGTCATACCGAGCTTTTTAATAAAAGGTCATACCGACTTTTATTTATATAAGTCATTCCGATTTATTTAAATAAGTCATACCGAACTTTTATTAATAAAGGTCATACTGATTTTCCTTTAAATAAGTCATTCTAATTTATTTAATTAAAAGAAAATCCGGATATGACTTTAGAAAAGTCATACCGAATTGTAAATGTCATGCCCAGCCTTTTTCATATGTCATACAAGGCTTAATTCCAATAAATAAAGTCATAGTGAAAAATGTCATACCATTTTTACCACCTCTATAAATATGAGGGTTTGACTTCATATTTCGACATTGTTCAAAAACATTCAAATTCAGAAATTTGTATGCATTGTAATATTCACAGATTTCTCTGCAAAGTTTGGAATATAATTGTTAAACCCGAACACTTCATGTCGAACTTGTTCTAGTTAACTTTATCAATTATATACAATCAGATCAGATAAATTTTGTAATACTTTTCAAGTTAAATTATATCTTCTACTTGAACGGTATTTCATTAAAATTTATATTTCATGATTAATTAAAATAATATTTCTAAATCCGAAATACTGCGATAATTTATAGATATTGTATTCAACTCCCTTCTACAATATCAGGGACCAACAATTGGCATCAGAGCTGGTTGATATTTTTAATATCAGATCCGAACGAAAAATTCCGCAACTCATACAGATCTCAAAAATTATTTTTAATTCGAAATTATTTTTAATTCGAAATTATTTTTTATTCAAAATTATTTTTTTTCTAAAAATTATTTTTGATCAAAAATTATTTTCAGTCAAAAATTAAAATATTTTTTGAAACACTTAATTTTTAATCTTATTAAAGATGAGTACTCAGAAAGTGACTAGCATCAAAATTCCACAGTTTGACAGAGAACACTACAATTTGTGGAAACACAAAATGCTACTGTTCATTGGGATTGCCAATCCCAAGTATGCATTAGTATTGGCCAAAGGTGTTGAATCCCCTATAACAGTTATTCTCGAACATGAGATAGATGGAGTCATAATTCCCCACAGACAGTTTCCGAAAAGTCCAGCAGACTATACAGAAGAAGAAAGAGAAGTCGTGTCCCTGGACAACAACCTCAAACTAATATTGATTGAATCTCTAGACTACGTCATGTACAATCATGTAGTCAACTGCAAGAACGCAAAACAGATCTGGGAAACAATAGAGATTATCAATGAGGGAACTGAGGAAGTAAAAGAGAATAAACTGGAAATCCTGACCTCCCAGTATGAGCAGCTTAGATCCAACCCTGTTGAGGGTATCTCTGAGGTGTTTCAAAGATTGAACAAATTGATAAACGAGCTCAACATGAATGGAAAGTACTATCAGAATCATGAGGTAAACATGAAGTTTTTGTTAACCTTAACCAAGCACCTGGAACACAGGATCGCAGCTATCCGGGAGTCTAGGGATATGAAGGAGGTAACCCTAGAAAGACTCTACGAAGTTTTAAAGACTTATGAATTGGAACAGATCCAAACCAGAGAGATGTATGGGAGAGGTAAGGTGCTGAGTTCCTCTAAAGCTTTAATGGTAGAAGCACCAGAGAAGGTAGAAGTGAAGGCTGTTGCACCTTCTAACAGTTCAACGGAGTATGTGGTTCTAGAATTTGGACATACTTCTGACAAATAAGAAGATGGTGAGTTCTACTCATTGGAAGAACTTGATCAGCTAGAAGATGAATCTCTAGCTATGGTTTCCAGGAGATTTGACAACATGAGATTTAAAAGAAACTCCTCCTACAAATTTAAGCCTAATTTTGGAAGGTTCTAAAAAGGAGGTTCTTCGACAGCGGTATCAAAAAGCGGTTACAAGACCAGCTTAGTTGATAGAAGCAAGTTTTGTTGCTTCAAATGCAATGAGCTAGGCCACTTTGCAACAGAGTGCAAGAAGCCTAAGCAAGGAAAGAAGAGAGAGTCTTACGAAGAGCTCAAGGAGAAGTATGATGCTCTTGTGAAAAAGCATCAAGGAAAGTCCTATCTAGCAGAGGGCAAAAGCTGGGATGACTCAAACAATGATGATGAGAAAGAACTGGGAAATCTTGCTCTTATGGTTTCATCCGAAGAATCACTGTCTCCCACCCGACAAGGAGGAATAGATGTAAACCCTTCTTGCCCTAAAATGTTTACATTTCTAGGTAAAGAACTAGATGGTGAAAGAGATAAAGTTAAGAGACTTAGACTCAAAATCAAAGATCTAACTGATGAGAATGAGGTTCTAAAATCTTTAAAAAGAAAAAATGACCAGATGACTGATAAGTTGACTGAGGACTTAGTTGTTCAAGTCAATAAAGTCAGTTGTCATGTTAAAGTTGAAACATGTCTCAGAAACCAGATAGAGGAAGAAAAGAAAAGGTGTCTAGCTTATAAGAATTCCTCGTATATTGTAAAGAACCTAGTTGACCAACAGGAAATAAGTCGAAAAGTTGGAATAGGCTTCGAGTACAATAAATCTGTAGGAAAACCAAGCAACATAACCCCTTTCAGAAAAGTGCTGAAGAAAGGGGTATCCCACATGTTGTTAAAGACACACCGAAACCTCTTTTCATAACACCAATAGTTGAACCAATCATTGAGATCTCTATACTGATTGCATATGAAATGCAGTTAGAGGATCTCGAGGAAGAAAAAAAAGGGAAACAGGTTGAGGACATAAAATGAGTTAATGTCCAGAAAGAGAAGAGTGCACCTCAGACACCAGTGAAAGATGTGGAAAATTCTAAATCGCCCAATCCTGGTATAGGTGCAAAAGACTTAAAGAATAAAGTGAACAGACCTAATACGTTTGTGAATAGTAGGAATAGTAACAACAGATTTCATTCTACTGAGAACTTTAAAACTGCTGATAAAGTTGAAGTAGAAAATGTTAAGTCACCTACTATTTTGAATAACATGCCTATTATTGATGCTTTCCATAAACCTTGTGATATATTGAATTGTATGTTATGTGCCTTTAATGCGATGACTGTTTATTTTAAACGCATGATTGCTATGAAAAATACCATGACACCTAAACAATGCATCAATAATAAATTCGCAAAATCCAAAACTGCAACTACTTCACCTGTTAAGAAGGAAACATACATTCCAAGTCTAAACAGAAAGTTGTTAAGACTGTTTATAAGAAGGTAGGTACAGTCAAGGAAGATGATGTTGTTATTCGAAAAGGATCTGTTGTCAAAGCTGACAGAAGTCAATTCTTTAAGTATGTCAGGTCCAATCAATTTTGGGCTCCGAAGACGAATTAATCTGTTTGATATGTTCATGGAGTTAAACAGGTAAACCGGGTTGTATGGATCCTGGACAGCGGATCTTCAAGGCATATGACCGGAGATAGAGCCCTGCAAAGGATTGACCAAGAGATATGGCAAGTTAAATACTGGGAATGTTATCATTGAAAACGTCTCTTTAGTGGAAGGACTTAAGCACAATCTACTCAACGTCAGTCAATTCTGTGATAAAGGGTACAAAGTAAACTTTATCAAAGAGAAATGCTTTATAGCTCATTCTAAAGATGACTCACTAGCCTTACGTAGAGTAAGGAAAGGAAACTTATACGTAGCAGATCTCAACTCAGGAACTGAAGATTAAGCAAACTATTTTTATTCAAAGGCTTCATTAGAAGAAAGCTGACTATGACACAAGAAACTCTCACTTCTGAACTTCAAAACAATGAACTCTTTAGTCAAGAGGGATTTGGTTAGAGGATTGCCTCCGATGGAATTTATACAGGAAGGACTGTGTGAGGCATGTCAGAAAGGGAAGTCAAAGAAAGAAACTCACAGAGGCACATACACTACAAACATCACTGAACCACTCCAGCTCCTTCATATTGATTTATTTGTTCCAGTAAATATTATGTCTATGTCAAGAAAGAAATATGCCTTAGTGATTGTAGATGACTTCACAAAGTACACGTGGATTTTATTCTTGAACTCTAAGGATGAAACTCCACATTTGGTGATTGGTCATGTAAAGCTGATTGAGTTAGATTCAAAGTTACCTGTCAGGGCAATCAGATCAGATAATGGAATAGAATTCAAGAATGATGTTCTGAATAACTTTTGCTCAGACAAGGGGATAACAAGACAATATTCAGCACCAAGGACTCTGCAACAAAATGGAGTTGTAGAAAAGAAAAACAGAACTCTGATTGAAGCTGCTAGAACTATGCTGAGTGAATCAAGGTTACCTATCTACTTCTGGGCTGAAGTAGTAAATACAGAATGTTATACCCAGAATTGAACTTTGATCAACAAAGATCATATGAAGACTCCCTATGAATTAATGGTTGGCAAGAAACCTACTCTAAAGTACTTTCATGTATTTGGATCCAAGTGTTATGTGCTGAAGGATGGAGATGAACATCATGACAAGTTCGAGGCCAAAGCACATGAAGCTATTTTTGTCGGATATTCAAGAAGAGCATATATGGTGTACATAATTGATCAGCACTAAGTAAAAGAAATTGTCAATGTAACTTTTGATGACTCTAAACTCCCAAGTATCCAAACTGAAGATTTTTCTGAGTCATTAAAATTTGATAATTATCCAGACTCACATTCTGATGACGAAGAAGAACCTGAGGTTGCAACAAGAAATGATGATGACAATAATGATAATGATCCAAGTAATAGTGGTGGAAACAATGGTAACACTAGAGATACTACTAATACCAGTGGAGGATCAATAAGTCAACCTGGTAGCAAGGGTAACACTAGAGATACTACTAATACCAGAGATTTTCAGGGAAGCCAGAGAAAGAGTAAATGAAGAAGTGCTACAAGGGATAGTTGAAAAAGAACTAATGGCAAAGGAGAAGAGAGCGGCTCAGAAAACTCAGCATGAGTATGAAATGAAAAAGATCAAAGATCCTAAGGTCCAGGCTGACATAAGGAGGGAAGGTCCCGAGTGGGACAAGGCTAGAGAAGCCTTAGCTGGACCAAAAGCCTATGCTCATGACTCAGAAAGATTGAGCTTTCTTCTTCATAAGCTAGAAAATCTAAACCCTGGGCTGCTGAATTATCTAAATTGTATAAGACAGGGATGCACCTCCGTACAAGTCATATTCAAGGAGAAGGCATGGAATCTGATGATCACTTGGACACCCATAACAAAAATCGGGCCGTGTATGGTCGATGAAGCTTTCTTCCATGCAAGGGGTGCAAGTGAACTGGTAGAATTCGCTCACAAGGTAGACACCTCTGTCAAGACTGGAGTGCTGTTTAAGGAGAAATTGTTGAAGATGGCTGAAGACAGAGGGGTTGACATTATTCTAAATCCCTACCAGATCAGATATGTCCATGACAAGGTCTTGAGGATCGTAAATCTGCATGACTCGAAACTAACTCCGAGCGGAAATGTGCTGAAGGCAGTTGCAAAGCTAGTCCTCTCTAAGGGTTTTTTAACAAAGGAAAAGAAGCTGGTGGCTAAGGACTTGGAGAAGCTGATAAGAAGGCAAGACGCTAGATACAAGTTGCCTGAAGCTACACTACCAGTGGTTAAGAAGGAACCTGAAGACTATGCATTCGAGCAGCAAGACGAGGCAATAAGAGAGCATGTGCAAAGATACGGAGATCCAAGAATAGACATTCCAGAAGAAGGGGAAATAAGGGAGGAAGCTAGTGCAGTGGTTAGTGCAAATGTCAAGTTTGTCAAGAGCAAAGCTGAGAATGAGAATGATCTGCTGATCTATACAGACAAGCATCAGGTGGAAACCATCATTGAAATCAAGTATGACATCTTTGCAGAACACAGTCATGAAACACTGTGTATCATAAGGGAATTGATTGATGAGATGGATGATGTTGACGAGTTTGATCAGGATTATCTAAGGGTCACATTTGATAGTTTCTGTAAGAGAAGAAAACAGCTGGACATTCAGAGGCTACAGCAATGCACCACCGCTACTGTCATTGGATACCCTAAGCAGCTGGTTATAAGGAAGAAAGGGGAAAAGTGGTATCCTGACAAAGTCACGAAGCTGAGGTTTGAAGACATTCCCACGAAGCTTACCACTCGCAGCGTGGTTGAAAGGTGGTTGAGGTTGTTTCGAGATTACAAGATCAGAAATCATGTGGAAGCAGAAGGACTTAATCTTCTCAAGAAAAGAATGGATGAAGTCTGCAACCCTGAGTTCATGAAGAAAGAAAAAGTAGCCAAGAAGAAAGCTCGTGAGGAAGAGGAGCGCAAGAAATCAAAGTTTTAATGTATTATGCTTGTAATGTTTCTTTGCGTTGTAATCTGTTTTCTTGTTTTCCTGCATTGTAAAAATATATTATCTGTTTTCTTGTGTAGTGTAAGGTAGAAGTTAGTTAGCTAAGTGTATTGAAACTGGTTTATATTAGGCGTCAATTATTTCGCGAAGTTCGGCGGTGGTAATACTGCTAAAAGGACTTCAGAAGGATAATTGAAGATTGAGTGGACCGTGCTCTTAAGTACTTAGAGAAAATCTCTAAAAGAGCATGAAGCCATTTGATCGAGCCAACAGGTGTCCAGTTTTGGCACTTGAAGTATCAGTGATAGACATGAAGTTAATTAATCAAGCCAAGCATTATGCAAGTTGACATGATCGTTTATGAATGTTAGTTTACCTTTTTCAGTCCCTGGTTAGTTGAGTTATCCTCATTGTGAATTTGGTTGTCATTGTTAGACAATCAAATAGGGGGAGATTGAAAGGCATAGGTGTACTAACTTGTAACACTTAATTTCTATGTAACTCAACTAGGTAAAAGATAAAACAACAGCAAAAACAAGAGAAACTGAAGAAGCACATGGAATCAATCAACTGAAGAAATGGTAATGATACTTGGTAACTACAAGTAACTAATTTGGTTAATCAAGGATGCATAAGTGAGAAGAAGTTCAATCTCAGTATTGCTCATGCCCTAACTTATCTAATGGAGAATTAAATTAATGTCAAAGAAGTATCAAGAAGACCAAAGTGATTTCATGTAATGTATATCAACATCTGGATAATGTAAAGGTTAATCAACAAATGAGAACTGACATTCAGAAGCAAGAACCCCTACAAGACTAGTCACTTATGAACCAGACCATTGCATCAAGTGTCAGGACATTGGAGGCAAGTTCATGTCAGTAATAGAAGATCTCATTTGAATTGAGTGAGGAAAAGAAATTGAAGAAGCTAGGGAAACTTGCTCATAAAGGTTAATCCTCAATTGGTCACTAAAGAAAGTCAACATTCGATGAGTGCATATTTGCCAAGGCAAATGTCGATCCACGGCAGATCGAGATCGAGATCGAGATCTTCATAGATCGAGATCGAGATTCTCCCAGATCGAGATCGAGATCTTCATAGATCGAGATCGAGATTCTCCCAGATCGAGATCGAGATTTTCACAGATCGAGATCGAGATGGGTCCAGGCGAAGATCGAGATGCGGGTAGATATGTAACATTTAATGTTCAAGGGACAAGTGGCTTATTGTGAACGGTTGATCCAGAGTTGTTGGGAAAGTACTTTTTGTTGTCGAAGTCCTGATTGGGCCACGTACACAAAAAAGGACAAGATCAAGACTACATGACATTATAAAAGCAGCACTTTGTTTTTATTAGTAGATAGACTTTTATCTCTGTAATTCAACGATATTTTTAAAGAGAAAGCATTTACTGTAAAACAAAAAGTGAGAGAGAGGATCAGTTGAATCTAGCTTTAATTGCTGTATTTATTGTTCAACTGATCATGATGCCTTTATGAATGTTGTAGCAAATCCTTCAATGAATATAATGATATATTCTTGAAATTCTGTGTCATAATTTATTACCTGCATATTTATACATTCTCTCATTATTCCAAAAAGTTGTATTCACCCCCCCTTTACAATACTTTGGACCTAACAATTGGTATCAGAGCTCCTGTTAAACACATCTAACAGAGATCCTATTGTGTTGTTTGAGTTGGTTCTTGAAAATCCCAGATCTAATTTTTTCTTGAAGTTTGTGCCGAAAGTTTTTATTTGTTTCTTCCTGGAAGAGTCATAGATCTAAAAGGTTCTAAGTAATGGTGTAAGGAATATTTGTACAACATTCCAAAACATTGTACTTTAGACCTTTGTGGGTTTTCTTGTGGTCAAAAATCTGGTTATAAAAGAATATTTGATTGGTTGACTAGGGAACTTGAATCAACTGTTTGGTTGAACAAAAAGAACAAATTCGAACTACTGTCAACTAGATAGTGGACAGCTTTTTGTTTGGACTTGGAAGACTGGTGGACCCTGCTACTGTTCTTGTGATTAAAACTAACTTGCTTGAATCTTAAGTGCAAAATCCATTGGATATTAAGTGTTGAATATTTAAAGTGAGATAATTAATTTTTCAAGTAAATACAATTTATTGTAATTTGAAAAGTGTATTATCTTAATTTTAAACTTTATTAAAATGGCCGCCGCACACAGGTTTAAGATACCTCCGTTTGATGCACAACATTATGACGAATGGACCGGAAGGATGAGAGCTTACCTTGAATCAATAAACAAGGTATACTTGAGAATATTGGAAAACGGTCCATACATACCCATGAAAATTGAGCCAGAGCGAATGGAAGGAGGGATACTAATACCATCCCGGTCTGTTCCTAAAGAGGAAATGGAGTTTTCAGACGCATATAAAGAATTGGTTGGTATGGATGCGTCTTTACGCAACGTCATAATTGAATCCCTAAACTCAGAGTACTATGTTCAGATAAAGGGATTAAAAACAGCTAAAGCCATGTGGGATAAACTGGCTGTGGTGATGGAGGGGACCGAGGAAGTTAAAGATAATCACAAACGCATTTTGATATCTGAATATGAATCGTTCAGATGCGAACGAGGAGAAAGCGTAGCGGATGTTTACAAACGTTACAGTAAATTGCTTATCGAGCTGAGTATAAGAGATAAAGTCTATCCACTAGCAGATTCAAATATCAAGTTTCTCTTGAATTTGCCTAAACATCTGGAACACAGGATCACTGCCATTCGAGAGTCAAGAGACTTGAAAAATACTTCTCTCGAAAAGCTGTATGGTGTTTTGAAGACCTACGAGCTGGAGCAGGAACAAAATGACAGAAGAAGATCCTACAATAGTGGAGAACACAAAGCGGTAAGTGAGTCTGGACTTGTAGCTGAAGAGTCTGCTGTAAAGGCACTTGCAGCTGTCTCATTGAAAACTGCTAATCCTGAAAGGGTGGTATTAGACATTGAAGATCCATCAGAAGAAAGTGAGGATGAATACTATACCCTTGAAGAGCTGGAAAATTTAGAAGACAAGTCATATGCTTGTATTGCTCGAGAATTTGCTCATATCAGCTTCAGGAAGCAAAGAAGAGGTAAAGGACGATTTGGTAGTTCTTTCAGCCAAAGAGGCAGCAGTAGCAGCAGAGGCAGTAGTGTAAGTGGTCGGGGAAGTTACAGCGGTCGAGGTAGCACATCTGGTAGTGGCTACAGACCTAACCTGGTAGACAAGAACAAGTTCAGATGCTACAACTGCAATGAATTGGGGCACTTCGCAACAGAGTGCAAGAAGCCCAAGTACATTCATCCCAAGGAATCCTATGCTGATCTGAAAAAGAAATATGATGCCTTGGTTAGCAAGCAACAGAAGGGAAGCCGGGCGTATGTTGTGACTGAAGGGAAGGGTTGGGACGAGTCTGATGAAGATGAAGATCAGGAGCTATGCAATTTCGCTTTAATGGCAAAATCTTCAGAACAATCAGAGGTACCAATTCTAACCGTAAATGAAATGTCTATTTCTGAGTACCAAAATGAATTAGCTGCCATGACTAAAGACATGTACAATCTCCAACTAAATCTAATTGCTGTTAATGAGGAAAATGTTAAACTCTCACTTAAGAATAGACTTCTCGAGGCCAGGGTAGAGGAATTAGAATCAGGAGAAAGTAAAGAAAGGCAGTTAATGAATCAGGTAGACGTTTTAGAACACAAGCTTAAGATTAGGGAAGACCTTAACGAAGAACTTAAAAATGAATTAGCTGAGCTTAAAATAACATGTCAATCTTTTAAAGAAGCCGCTAATAAAGTGTTCGTAGAAAGGGACATGTACATGAAACTGGCAGGCAAGAGTAAAAATGAAAAAGTAAACATAGGACTTGACTACACACAGAAAAAGAAAAATAGGGCTGCTGAGTTGTTAGAGCCAGTGTTAGTCAAAGAAGATGTGCCTGAGGTTTTAGTGGATGTTAGAAAACCTATCTTTAAGCATTTTGAGCCTAGGACCATAGATCCTGTTGCTACTAAAATTGAACAAGAGATTAAAATTGAAAGAGATTCAGAAGAAAAAGTAGTAGAACCTACAACTTCTAAGAGAGCGAGTAAGATTGCTTATGCTAAGAGAGGTGTAGGAACCAAGGAGGCTAAGACGGTGTCATATAAATAATGGGTAGCAGGGTCAGACCAAATGAAAGCACCTGTAAAGGCAGTTAAAACTGAACCTGCATCTGTATCTACATCTACACGAGCTAGAAAGGCATGCTATATCTGTAATCAAACTGATCATTTGTCTTACTATTGCCCGTTCTATGTAGAAGAAGAAAAATCTGTTGGTTGTAATACCATGCCTGCAACTACTGCTTTGCCTAACATGTATGCAAATCATGCCAAGTGCAATAATCCTAATTATATGCCATGTGCTGTAAACATCATGCATGCTTATTTTAATTTGATGAATACTGCTAGTGCATCTGTTGAACATACATCTAGTAGTGGTAAGAAAAAGCATGCGGGGTCAAAGACTAAGACTTCAAGTCCTCCTAAAGTTAGGAGTGACCAGTCTACTCCCAAACCTGACAAACCAGTCAAGGTTGACAAGGGAAAAGACAAAGTCAAGATGAATGCCCCTGATGGCAACAAGGCAAAGCCTTCTGTATCTGAAAAGAAAAAGGAAATTATTGATGCCGGACCCAAACATCATTGGGTTCCGAAGAACACCTAACCATTCTGGATTTGCAGGGCAGTGAACAGGAAAAGAGTAAAGTCATATGGGTGCTGGACAGTGGAGCATCGAGGCATATGACCGGCAATAAGTCCCTGCTAACAGATTTGGTGTTGAGAGCCGGCTCCGTGGTTACTTTTGGAGATAACAGCAAAGGTTACACCAGGGGATATGGCAAGATCGTTTGTGGAAATGTTATCATTGAGGACGTGTCTTTTGTGGAAGGATTGCGACATAATCTTCTCAGCGTTAGTCAGTTCACCGACAGGGGTTTTGACGTCAACTTTGGGAAGCATGATTGTTCGATTCGAAGCAAAAAGGATGGAAGCCTTGCTCTCAAAGGAGTAAGGAAGTCAAATTTGTTCATAGATGACATGAATTCTGTTGATCAGTCTGAAGTCACGTGTTTCTACAGCAAGGCTTCTGCTGATGAAAGTTGGCTATGGCATAAAAGATTATCTCACCTGAACTTTAAAGCAATGAATAATCTCGTAAGGAGAGAATTGGTGAGAGGGCTGCCGCAGATGGAGTTCACCACAGATGGACTCTGCGAAGCATGTGAGATGGGAAAATCGAAAAGAGCCTCGCATAAAGATAAGCAAGTAAATAGCATTACCGAGCCCCTACAACTACTTCACATGGATTTGTTTGGACCCGTTAATGTTATGTCAATGTCAAGGAAAAGATAAGCGCTGGTAATTGTCGATGACTTTTCCAAATACACATGGGTGAAGTTTGTGACATCAAAAGATGAAGTGCCACATGAGATCATTAGACATGTACTGGTAATTGAAAATGTAGCAAGTCTGACTGTGAAGACTATCCGATCTGACAACGGGACAAAATTCAAGAACTCAGTGTTAATGGATTTCTGCATATTTAAAGGGATCAGACGACAGTATTCAGCACCTAGGACACCGCAGCAGAATGGGGTGGTAGAAAGGAAGAACAGGACACTGGTTGAAGCAGCTAGGACAATGTTGTATGAGTCAAAACTTCCTTTATATTTTTGGGCTGAAGCAGTTAGCACAACGTGTTATACACAGAATAGAACCCTGATTACAAAAGACTATAATGAGACGCCATACTATCTGATGAATAAAAGAAAACCTTCTATCAACTACTTCCACGTGTTTGGTGCAAAATGCTTTGTGTTAAGAGACAATGCACAACTTGAAAAGTTTGATGCCAAAGCAGATGAAGGGGTTTTCATTGGATATTCTCTTGAAGCAATAGCAGCGTACAGGGTGTTTGTACTTAATGATCGCAAGGTGGTTGAAAGCCTTAATGTCACATTCGACGACTCAAAGCTCCCGTCTATACTAAAAGAAGACAGTGAGCCCACTTCCCTAAGATTTGAAAATATGGATATTGATGAAGTGAATACAGTTTCTGAGTCTGTAGTGCAGGGTAGTGATCCAACAATAAATAATGAAATTAATCAAGAGTCTAGTGTTTCGCAAATTCAAAACACTAGGGCTGAGGGATCACCTTCCGTCAGACCTGGTACTAACTCAGGGGGAGTCAGTATGCACTCAGGGGGAGCAGCTCACTCAGGGGGAGCCAGTACTAGCTCAAGGGAAGCTAGTGAAAGTGCTTCTAGACTAAGTCACCTTCACTTACAAGATCAAGCTGAATCATCAAGAACATTTGCTAGGGATCGCACTTGGAACAAGGACCATCCGTTCGAGCTAATTATTGGTGATCTAGAAGCCGGAGTGACTACTAGAGGAAAAGCTAGAGCTGAAATTGCCACTGAGAATGAATGTCTACACTCAGTGTTCCTTTCCCAGATGGAACCTAAAGTGGTGGAAGAAGCTCTAGATGACGCTGATTGGGTGATTGCTATACAAGAGGAACTCAATCAGTTTGAAAGGCAGAAGGTGTGGAAGCTAGTACCCAGACCAAAGAATAGATCTGTTGTTGGGACAAAATGGGTATTCAGAAACAAGCTGGATGAAGACGGACTTGTAACACGAAATAAAGCTCGCCTGGTTGCTAAGGGTTATACTCAAAGAGAAGGAATTGATTATGATGAAACCTATGCACCAGTAGCAAGGCTAGAAGCAGTAAGGATGTTCTTGGCATTCGCAGCACATCATGGTTTTAAAGTCTATCAAATGGATGTCAAGAGTGCATTCTTAAACGGTGAACTGGATGAAGAGGTGTATGTCGAGCAACCTCCCGGGTTTATTGACAGCAAATATTGTGATTATGTTTATCGACTCTTCAAATCAGTATATGGCCTTAAGCAGTCTCCGCGAAAGTGGTATGAAACTCTGTCAGACTTCTTATTAGAAAGTGGTTTCACCAGAGGAGTAATCGACAAGACGCTTTTCTACAAGAAATGCAAAGATGATCTAATAATGGTGCAAGTATATGTGGATGACATTATCTTTGGGTCTGCAAATGAGAAGCTGTGTGCTAAATTCGCAAAGTTAATGCAATCAAGGTATGAGATGAGCATGATGGGAGAGCTGACGTTCTTTCTGGGCATTCAAGTTAGTCAGAAGAAGGACGGGATATTTATCTGCCAGACCAAGTACATTCATGATCTATTGAAGAAGTATGGTCTCCAAGATGTATCACAAGCTAAGACTCCTATGGCAACAGCCACGAAACTTGACGAGGACAAAGCGGGTAAACCTGTAGACATCTCAAGCTATCGAGGTATGATCGGCTCACTTTTATATTTAACTGCTAGCAGACCTGATATTATGTTCTCTATGTTCTTATGTGCAAGGTTTCAAGCGGATCCTAGAGAGTCACATCTCATAGCCGTAAAGCGTATTTTTAGGTATCTCAAGGGAACATCAAATCTCGGGATTTGGTACCCAAGAGATACAGGATTTAATCTTGTTGGCTATTCGGATTCAGATTACGCAGGTTGTAGAATAGATAGGAAGAGCACTTCAGGAAGCTGTCAGTTCCTTGGAAGAAGGTTGGTGTCTTGGCAAAGCAAGAAACAACAAACAGTATCTACCTCAACAGCTGAAGCATAATATATTGCTGCTGGAAGCTGTGTGGCCCAGATACTGTGGATGAAGAACCAACTCAAGGACTACGGTGTGGAAGTATCTAAGATTCCTATCATGTGTGATAACACAAGTGCTATTGCAATGACCAACAATCCTGTGGATCACTCCAGGACCAAGCACATTGACATCAGGTATCATTTTATTAGAGAGCATGTAGAAAATGGAACTGTAGAGTTGCATTTTGTGTCTACTGAACGTCAAATAGCAGATATATTCACTAAACCTTTAGACGAATCAACATTTTCTAGATTGGTTGGTGAATTAGGGATGCTTAACACCAGTTAGTTTTGCTACCTATCTGTTAGAATTCAGTTTGTGTACATATTATTGTTGTTCATGAATATTCTTAATTAATAATGTGTACTTAATTTCAAAAATGTATGTGTTGCATGTCAAAAGGGGTTAGAAAGTTTCATGATGTTAATCTTGTGCTGATCTGTATATCTTTATGATTAGTGTCTAAATGGAGTAATGGAAAATTTGCTAAGGCAAATCTCGATCTGGTTCTGGATCGAGATCGAGATCGAGATCGACTTGCGAAAATTGCTTAAAACTGTCAAGGTATATCTCGATCTATCCACATCGAGATGTAAATCGAGATGCGGATCGAGATCGACATCAAGATCGACATCTAGATCAGGATCGAGATGCGGATCTCGAGATCGAGATGTGACTTGTCTTTTCAGTTTCTTTTCAAGCGTGCCTATATATATATATATTATAGCATTAAAAAGACTGTTCATTATTTCCATTACCTTTCTCTCTCTTTCAAAAAGCTTAAGATCTTCATATACACACGCGTATACATACATTCACAGAGTTCCCTTCCCTGCCATTACATCAAGTTTTCTTGTGATTTTCTTAAACAAAAATCACTAACTGATACGTGAAAGCATTAATCACTAAAACGAAACTCTGCTAAAATTTTGTCTAAAACTGTTGAACTTCTTGTGTTGCTTTTAACGTCATTTGTGTTCTTGCAAACTAGTTCTTTAGTTTCTTTTCATTCGAGTGAGTTTATCTTTTTAGTCTCGTGCTTTCTTGTTCTTCAGTTCTTTTGTGTTCTTGAGCGAAATAGTTGTGGGTACTATTGTTTAATCCTTAAAGTGCAACTGAACCGCCACGTTTTGTGTTTTTCCGAAAAATAAGTTTTTTTTAACATAAACGGCTGTTCACTTTAACTTTCGAAAACTCAACCGTCAATCATTAGTGGGGAATTAAGTGGTCATTAGTGGGAAGTTAATTTGTTTTAATTTGTGTCACTAATTACGTGGGGTAATTAGTGGGGTTCGTGTACGTTTTTTTTTGTTTAAATTTAGAACTTGTTCTCCAAAAAAAAAAAAATTCCATTGCAAAACCATTTCAGAACATTTCTTTTCTCAAACACAAATTTAAAATGGCAAACCCAAATTTCACAATTCCCAAGACCAACTTTGTTAATCTCTCTACTGATCGAGCAACTGGTAGATTTATTCACTATCAGTTCTGGATTGAATCCCTCAACAACACTTCAATCATAAGTCATGCGTTAACCGCCTCTCCCATCCTGAATGTCGAAGCCCTTCAAGCTGCTTACTCAACACTAGAGATTCAGGGTGGAAAAGCAAATCCAACAGGCCTATCCTTTACTATTGGTGGTGCCAAATATGAAGTCAGTCTGCGGAAGTTCAATGAGTTACTCGGGCTTCCTACAGAAGATTATGCTCCGGAACCCACTATGGAGGATATGTTGCAATTATTTACGGAGATAGGTTGTCGCCCTCCCACAGGTCCTATCAAGGTAACAAAGGTTAACACCGGTATGCTACCAGCTGAGTGGGATTATGTAGTTCAAGCAATTCAACGCTGCATGTTCCCAAAGGACAAAGACTACAGGCCAATGAACAACAGCTGCCGGGTAATACTATATGGAGTGGCAAACAACAGGAAGGTGAATGTGGGCAAACATCTGTTGATTCAGTTGCTTGAGAGGTGGGCATTGGAGAAGAATGCATCTAGGAATCCGGAAGATGGTCCAGTCAAATGCTGGATGCCAAGATTTCTTCAGATGGTTCTGGATGACGTCCTTTCAGAGAAACACAGAAGAGTATTTCAAGGCTCTGAAAGGATGACATGTTTTGATATGACTCTAAAGAGTATCTCCACCATGGAAACCCAGCAAAAGTCAAGACTTTTTGAGTTGCGCCTGACTCCGTACTTCCAGGATCTGCAAGATGAGTATGCTAGGAGGCATGCTTCTCAGTTTACTGCAGTAGAAGCTGAGAGTAGCGGTAACGAAGCTGAAGGTGGAGATCAAGTGCCTAGAAATTTGGAAGAAGCAGGTATGGATGTTGACATGGCCGAGGCAAATGTTGCAGAAGCTGGAGCTGACAAGGATGACGATCTTCTGAGTCAGGTACCTATTCTTGCTGATCTTGATCAATCATCAATTCAACCTGTTTTCTATAGCCGTGGGCCTGAAAACCCCGAGGCTCTATCCCATGCTGCAAGCCCTTCTGTTCATAAACGTTCAGTCAGCCCTAAAACTGGTGCTAAAAGGAAGGCAAGCTTATCTGAGTCGAGTGATTCGAGTGGAGGGAGTGTAGGAGTTGAGAGAGTAGTCACTTCAGCAGCTCTGCCACCTCCAAAGAAGCAAAAGGTGGATTCAAACCCAGTGGCAACTGCACAACCTGTTAAGGCTATTTCACCTCTCACAGCCACCACACCTCACGCTGGTGGCTCTCCTCTCCAAAACATTCCAACACATTCGCACTCGCCTAGGCATGTTGGTGAGAGTCAAGGAGGGAGTCCAGCTCAACAGCCAATAGGAGCTGGCCCTACCTCCCCTGAGTTGTCCGCTCAGAGCTCTTTGAGCAATTTCTCGGAAGGGGAATGGCAAACCGAGACTAGCACTTCTGATGCTAGGATCTCAGGAAGTTTTAATGCGGAAGAGTCTATCGAATCCAGTACGGATGACGCTTCCTCATCTAAATCAGAAAACAAGTTGCTCGCAGAGCAACGACATCTGGTGACTGGTGGGTCTACGCCTCCAGAATAGCCCAGCGAACCAGAAAAGGTTCTAAGTGAACAAGGGGATGACATGGTCATAACACCATCTCCTATCGTAGACACAGCGCTTAAAGGCTCAGTCTCACTGACCGATATCGCCGACCAACTCACCGCTAGTCCCCAGCGATTAGTGGATGAGGCTCTAGTACTGTTAGGCTCTAAACACGAGGGAGAGACAGGGAGAGTAGATCCCTTCTTTTTAGGGATCTTGAGTGAAACAGAACCCGGCGAGAGTAAACAGTTTAACCCAAGCCAAACACCGTCCCCCAAATTGCACGATCTAGTGAAGAAAGTGGAGGCTTTGGAGGCTGGAGTTGCTGGTGTTACTGCTGCTGTCTCTTCTCACTCTGGAAGATTGGAGATTGGAGCTCAGTTCATGGAGAACCTGATTGCCGTCCAAAATCAAATGATTGACAAGATAAACAATCTTGGATTGGCACAGGTGGAGGTTGGGAGGTCAGTAGATGATGTCACTCATGGCATGTCTCAGGTTTGGACGAAGCTGAATGAACTACTTGATGCTGTCTTTGGACGTAACAGGGCTGGACATGGTCCTTCAACCGGTTGTGGTGGTGACGATAATAATGATGATGATGCTCCTGATGAGGATAACACACCTAAGGGGGAGAAGGAGGATCAGGGTCTGAAAAAGCTGTCTAGTAAGGGTCCGGTGATCGAGTCCTCAAACAAATCTGGTGAAAAGGTGGAGGAGGCTCAACCGGCTCTTAAGGACAAAGGCAAGCAGAAGATGGTAGTTGAAGAAGAAGCTGAGAAAGAAACACCTCTCGTCGATGCATTTATGGGAGACTTTATTGAAGATTCTGATGATGACGAGATGGATGTAGAAGCCTTAGTGGCAAGGAGGTCGAGACTCGAGCAACGGGCAAAAGAGTGGGAACAAGAAAGAGGTCTAAATCCTTGTGGATCCGGCGCAGGAGTTACAGGTGATGCAGGAGACCACTCGGTTGCTGATGAGCATGTGCCAGAAGAAGAAGTTGATGAAGCAGAGATGCAAGGAGAGATTTTCAGGGAAGCCAGAGAAAGAGTAAATGAAGAAGTGCTACAAGGGATAGTTGAAAAAGAACTAATGGCAAAGGAGAAGAGAGCGGCTCAGAAAACTCAGCATGAGTATGAAATGAAAAAGATCAAAGATCCTAAGGTCCAGGCTGACATAAGGAGGGAAGGTCCCGAGTGGGACAAGGCTAGAGAAGCCTTAGCTGGACCAAAAGCCTATGCTCATGACTCAGAAAGATTGAGCTTTCTTCTTCATAAGCTAGAAAATCTATACCCTGGGCTGCTGAATTATCTAAATTGTATAAGACAGGGATGCACCTCCGTACAAGTCATATTCAAGGAGAAGGCATGGAATCTGATGATCACTTGGACACCCATAACAAAAATCAGGCCGTGTATGGTCGATGAAGCTTTCTTCCATGCAAGGGGTGCAAGTGAACTGGTAGAATTCGCTCACAAGGTAGACACCTCTGTCAAGACTGGAGTGCTGTTTAAGGAGAAATTGTTGAAGATGGCTGAAGACAGAGGGGTTGACATTATTCTAAATCCCTACCAGATCAGATATGTCCATGACAAGGTCTTGAGGATCGTAAATCTGCATGATTCGAAACTAACTCCGAGCGGAAATGTGCTGAAGGCAGTTGCAAAGCTAGTCCTCTCTAAGGGTTTTCTAACAAAGGAAAAGAAGCTGGTGGCTAAGGACTTGGAGAAGCTGATAAGAAGGCAAGACGCTAGATACAAGTTGCCTGAAGCTACACTACCAGTGGTTAAGAAGGAACCTGAAGACTATGCATTCGAGCAGCAAGACGAGGCAATAAGAGAGCATGTGCAAAGATACGGAGATCCAAGAATAGACATTCCAGAAGAAGGGGAAATAAGGGAGGAAGCTAGTGCAGTGGTTAGTGCAAATGTCAAGTTTGTCAAGAGCAAAGCTGAGAATGAGAATGATCTGCTGATCTATACAGACAAGCATCAGGTGGAAACCATCATTGAAATCAAGTATGACATCTTTGCAGAACACAGTCATGAAACACTGTGTATCATAAGGGAATTGATTGATGAGATGGATGATGTTGACGAGTTTGATCAGGATTATCTAAGGGTCACATTTGATAATTTCTGTAAGAGAAGAAAACAGCTGGACATTCAGAGGCTACAGCAATGCACCACCGCTACTGTCATTGGATACCCTAAGCAGCTGGTTATAAGGAAGAAAGGGGAAAAGGGGTATCCTGACAAAGTCACGAAGCTGAGGTTTGAAGACATTCCCACGAAGCTTACCACTCGCAGCATGGTTGAAAGGTGGTTGAGGTTGTTTCGAGATTACAAGATCAGAAATCATGTGGAAGTAGAAGGACTTAATCTTCTCAAGAAAAGAATGGATGAAGTCTGCAACCCTAAGTTCATGAAGAAAGAAAAAGCAACCAAGAAGAAAGCTCGTGAGGAAGAGGAGCGCAAGAAATCAAAGTTTTAATGTATTATGCTTGTAATGTTTCTTTGCGTTGTAATCTGTTTTCTTGTTTTCCTGCATTGTAAAAATATATTATCTGTTTTCTTGTGTAGTGTAAGGTAGAAGTTAGTTAGCTAAGTGTCTTGAAACTGGTTTATATTAGGCGTCAATTATTTCGCGAAGTTCGGCGGTGGTAATACTGCTAAAAGGACTTCAGAAGGATAATTGAAGATTGAGTGGACCGTGCTCTTAAGTACTTAGAGAAAATCTCTAGAAGAGCATGAAGCCATTTGATCGAGCCAACAGGTGTCCAGTTTTGGCACTTGAAGTATCAGTGATAGACATGAAGTTAATTAATCAAGCCAAGCATTATGCAAGTTGACATGGTCGTTTATGAATGTTAGTTTACCTTTTTCAGTCCCTGGTTAGTTGAGTTATCCTCATTGTGAATTTGGTTGTCATTGTTAGACAATCAAATAGGGGGAGATTGAAAGGCATAGGTGTACTAACTTGTAACACTTAATTTCTATGTAACTCAACTAGGTAAAAGATAAAACAACAGCAAAAACAAGAGAAACTGAAGAAGCACATGGAATCAATCAACTGAAGAAATGGTAATGATACTTGGTAACTACAAGTAACTAATTTGGTTAATCAAGGATGCATAAGTGAGAAGAAGTTCAATCTCAGTATTGCTCATGCCCTAACTTATCTAATGGAGAATTAAATTAATGTCAAAGAAGTATCAAGAAGACCAAAGTGATTTCATGTAATGTATATCAACATCTGGATAATGTAAAGGTTAATCAACAAATGAGAACTGACATTCAGAAGCAAGAACCCCTACAAGACTAGTCACTTATGAACCAGACCATTGCATCAAGTGTTAGGACATTGGAGGCAAGTTCATGTCAGTAATAGAAGATCTCATTTGAATTGAGTGAGGAAAAGAAATTGAAGAAGCTAGGGAAACTTGCTCATAAAGGTTAATCCTCAATTGGTCACTAAAGAAAGTCAACATTCGATGAGTGCATATTTGCCAAGGCAAATGTCGATCCACGGCAGATCGAGATCGAGATCGAGATCTTCATAGATCGAGATCGAGATTCTCCCAGATCGAGATCTTCATAGATCGAGATCGAGATTCTCCCAGATCGAGATCGAGATTTTCACAGATCGAGATCGAGATGGGTCCAGGCGAAGATCGAGATGCGGGTAGATATGTAACATTTAATGTTCAAGGGACAAGTGGCTTATTGTGAACGGTTGATCCAGAGTTGTTGGAAAAGTACTTTTTGTTGTCGAAGTCCTGATTGGGCCACGTACACAAAAAAGGACAAGATCAAGACTACATGACATTATAAAAGCAGCACTTTGTTTTTATTAGTAGATAGACTTTTATCTCTGTAATTCAATGATATTTTTAAAGAGAGAGCATTTACTGTAAAACAAAAAGTGAGAGAGAGGATCAGTTGAATCTAGCTTTAATTGCTGTATTTATTGTTCAACTGATCATGATGCCTTTATGAATGTTGTAGCAAATCCTTCAATGAATATAATGATATATTCTTGAAATTCTGTGTCATAATTTATTACCTGCATATTTATACATTCTCTCATTATTCCAAAAAGTTGTATTCACCCCCCCCCCCCTTTACAACACTTTGGACCTAACAACAATGAATTTCGAGGCGAATCATCTAGATCAAACCTACCCAGGGAAAGGATATGGAGCATAGATCATCCTTTCGAATTGATCATAGGTGATCCAGATGTTAGAGTTAGAACCAGAAGTGCAACTTCAAATGAATGTTTATTTTTAATTTTTTATCTCAAGAAGAACCAAAGAAGATTGAAGATGCATTAGTTGATCCAGATTGGGTTCTTGCCATGCAAGAAGAGCTCAATCAGTTCGAAAGACAAGAAGTCTGGACACTAGTACCCAGGCCTAAAGATAGATCTGCTATTGGCACAAAATGGGTATACATGAATAAGTTAGACGGTGATGACATTGTTACAAGGAACAAAGCCAGACTGGTGGCAAATGGTTACTCTCAGGAAGAGGGAATTGATTATGACGAGACCTACGCACTAGTTGCAAGACTTGAAGCCATCAAAATATTTTTGGCATTCGTAGCACATTCCAATTTTAAAGTCTATCAAATGGATGTGAATAGTGCATTTCTGAATGGAGAATTAGAAGAGGAAGTATATGTGAAACAACCCCTGGCTTTGAAAATCCAGAGTTTGCTAATTTTGTGTATTTTTTATTCAAAGCTCTCTATGGACTCAAGCAAGCACCGAGGACATGGTATGACACTCTCTCTGTATTTTTACTTGAAAATGGTTTCATTAGAGGTGTCATGGATAAAACTCTCTTTTATAAATTGCATGAAAAATATATGATATTTGTCCAAGTTTATGTTGATGATATTATATTTGGTTCTACTAACGAAAACTTGTGCAAAAGATTTGCTAAGTTAATGTAGAGCAGGTATGAAATAAGCATGATGGGTGAGCTGTCATTCTTCCTTGGATTGCAAGTAAAGCAAAAGGAAGATGGGATTTTTATTTGTCAATCAAAGTACGTAAGGGATCTTCTCAGAAAATACAGTCTAGAAGATTTTTCACCGGCAAAAACCCCAATGCCAACAACTACCAAGCTTGACAAAGATGAAACTGGTAAGAAAGTTGACATCACAAGCTACAGAGGTATGATAGGTTCATTACTATATCTAACTGCTAGTAGACCCGATATATTATTTGCAACATGCTTATGTGCAAGGTTTCAATATAATCCTAGGGAATCTCATCTTATAGCCGTTAAATGAATTTTTAGATATCTGAAAGGTACACCAAATCTTGGAATTTGGTACCCTAAAGATACAAGTTTTGACCTAATAGACTATACAGATTCAGATTATGCAGATTGAAAGGCATATGACTAGGCCTATTTGTAATAATTAGATGACAACTCAAATCTAACTGTAAAGAGAAGTAAATAATAAATACCAAACATGAATCAAGACGAAGACAGTCAACTAATCACAAATGATCTAAGTATCAGAAGTATTTTTATGGGATTGCTACTCAACACTGGAAGAAGTTAATTAATATGTTCAAGCGTCGGTGAAAAATAAAGTGGTAGTGTTTCTAAAGAGTTCAGAAGATATAAAGGATTTCAATAGGTTACTACAGAAAGATTCCGGAAGAAGAGGAAATATAGTAAAGTAAAAGAATGATAGAATCCCACAGCTTAAAAGTTAATAAGTGGAGAATATTTCTTAGTATGACACAAATGAACCAGACAGTACATTTGTGTGTCAACTAAAATAATATTTATTCTTCAGTTAGCTCAAGTGGTTTTATGACAGAAGACAAAGCAAAGACAGAAAGACTTCGAAGCTGACTACAAAGTTAAACAAGTCAAAATAGTATTTTAATTCTACTATCAAAAGTAATTTAATTATTTAATTTATATAATTAAATTAATTCAAGTTGAATTTAATTTAATTTATAAATTATTTAATTAAATAAAGTATAATTAATTTATTATAAAAGATATGACTTAATATTATTATTAATATAATTCAAATGACTTTTTAATAAGTCATACTGAATTTTATTAATAAAATTCATACTGAGCTTTTTAATAAAAGGTCATACCGACTTTTATTTATATAAGTTATTCTGATTTATTTAAATAAGTCATACCGAGCTTTTATTAATAAAGGTCATACCGATTTTCCTTTAAATAAGTCAATCTGATTTATTTAATTAAAAGAAAATCCGGATATGACTTTAGAAAAGTCATACCGAATTTTCTAAAGTCATACCAAATTGTAAATGTCATGCCCAGCCTTTTTCAAATGTTATACAAGGCGTAATTCCAATAAATAAAGTCATAGTGAAAAATGGCATACCAGCTTTACCACCTCTATAAATATGAGGGTTTGGCTTCATATTTCGACGTTGTTCAAAAACATTCAAATTCAGAATTTTGTATGCATTGTAATATTCACATATTTTTTTGTAAAGTTTGGAATATAATTGTTAGAATAACATTCAAATTCAGAATTTATATTTCGTGATTAATTAAAATAATATTTCTAAATCCAAAATACTGCGATAATTTATAGATATTGTATTCAACCCCCCTTCTAAAATAACAGGGACCAACAGTGTGGCAGGAGCAACCCCAGACCTGAGTTTGATGAAGTTGAAACTGATCAGGAGGATCCAGATGCAAGGTTTCACGATGAGGAACCTGAGGTTTAAGGGTCAGAAAATCCTGGAGGTTCGCCCACGAGAAGCTTGGGTGTTTTTGACAGAGTGGGCAGAAAGCTAAACAATAAGGATTTAAGGCACAAGTTGGATCAGACCCGACATGAACGTGACAGACGTGAGTGGTGTGAGCTTCGAGGTTCTCGAAGCCGAGCCACTAAGTTCCATTCCAGAGTTTCAAGAGTCATAGGCTCGAAAGGACCCATTCCACCAGAGCTCCTACCATGAGTCAGAACCAAGGTAGCTCAGGTTCTCGCCATGTCTCAGCTCACTAAAATGAAGGATCTGGAATTTAGGAGTCTAGTGAAGCGAATGATGTGGTTTCTAATGGTAAAAACGGACACTCCCGGATCGATGACCTCATAAAGGCATTGAAGAAGCTCAAAGAGAATAAGAGGTCCAACAATGGGCTAACTGTTACTTCACCCTTCACCAAGAAGGTACAGGAATCACCTATACCTCGTAACTATGGAGGTACATGAGACTTGAGGTTCGATGGTACTGTAGATCCAGTGGATTATGTGAGCAGGTTCAATACTGAAATGGAGGTTTATTAGATTAAGGACCTCACCAAATGTCACCTTTTGGCTGCAACATTGAGAGAAAGAGCCTATCAGTGGTTCAAAGAACTCCCTGCCAACTCAATAAAGACTTAGAAACAGATGGAAGAACTATTTGTGTCTCAGTTTTGAGTTACAGTTGCATACGCTCCTCCCATAAACACTCTAGCAAACATCAAGCAGAGAGAGAATGAAATCTTGAGGGAATATTTCAAGAAGTTCAATGATGAGGTACCTCTAGTCAAGAAAGCTTCAGATTAGTCATTAAAGTACTTTTTAATCATGAGAGAGACCCGAAACAGATTTCTGGAAAATGCTTCAAGGAAGGGAACCTGAAACTTTGGAAAACTTCTATGCCAAGGCTGAATCTTATAAAGTGGTTGAGGAATCACTCTAAAAGCTTGCAAAAGAGAAGGATTCTGGAGGTCAAAACAAGTGGAGTAAGAACAAAAGGAACCAGTCCTACAGTCCAAAAAATGGAGGTTCCAGTAAGCAAACCTCGAGCATCAGGACCTCAACTCCTAAGACTGTAGCTCGCGATGGTAAAACGGCTCCTATAACAGTGAACACCACTGAAGCTTGTACCTATGATCGAGGTAGAAACCCTCAACGAAGGAACCTCAACAAATATAAGGAATGAACTCCTTTAGTAGCTTCTATCAAACATATTTTCGAGGTTGTTGATAAAGCTATGATATTTAGGAAGCCTATTAGAACTAGACCTCCTGATCGAATAGATATGGGGAAATTCTATGCATTCCACGATGCTAATGGCCATGAAACGGCTGATTATCAGCACCTTAATGACCAGATTGAGGATCTAATATGGAATAGATACCTGTCAGATTTCGTGGCTAAGAAAGCTCAGAGGTTCAAGGATACTCGAGCCCAGAAAAAAGCTGATAAGAAAAAGTAGGGTAATCCAACCAGGGCAGGTATCATACGAACCATAATTGGAGGTTCGCACATTAGTGGAAATAGTAGAAATGTGAGGTACAGGTACACTCGCGAAGCTCGAGGTCGACCTCTCACTAATATCTTTCACCTCTCTGAAAAACCTCCAAAGCTTTTCAAAGGAGAAACTACAGACATAACTTTCACTGAGGAGGATGCTAAGTGGATTCACCACCCACACAATGATGCTCTGGTCATTACCATTTCTGTTGTAGGTTTAAATGTACACAAGGTTCTCCTAGACAATGGAAGCTCTGTCAATGTACTTGCTTATAGTACTTACCAGAAAATGGGATACCTGGATAAAGAAATGAAGGCATCTTACAACGAGCTCTATGGATTTACTGGAAACTTATTCTAGATAGTGGGATGTGTAAACCTCTCTGTTACTCTGGGGGTGAAACCTCTGTTTGTTACACAGTTTGCATTATTTATGATTGTTAATGAGGATATATCATACAATGCTATAATAGGGAGACCTCTGCTCAAAGAAATGTGTGCCATAACCTCAATCTACCATTTGGCAATGAAGTTCCCGACTCCTAATGGAATTGGTTGTGTGCGAGGTTCGCAGGTGGATTGGGGAGAGTTTTATAACAGTGCTCTACACTCTGCTGAAAAAATATGTAAGCACCTGTAGTTGACCTATGGTGATGACAAAGAACCTCAGGTATAAGAAGTAGTGTGGAAAAACTTAAAGGAGATTAAGAGAGATTTTCGCAATGTAATCATGTATGTGCAACATCCAGGCGAAGAGCCCTATCAAGGTGTTGCTATTTTTCGGGGGGGTAGGTACCCGTGTACAAGTGTTAATGTTAAAAGCTCCATGTAATGGGAATTTTAAAAACTTGAACACCCTAAAGGAAAGCTTTAAAGGTGTCATGCTTGAAGCCCAAAATCAAGAGGTTCCTGTGGAAATTGATTTAGATCCAAGGATGCCAGAAACAAAGGAAAAGGCCAGGGCAGCCAATGATATTATATCAATCCTGGTAGATGAATCTGACCTTACCAAGAACCTCAAGGCGGGGAAGCAGTTGAAGCCCAACAAAATAGAAGCTCTAACCACCTTCTTGAAAGATAATCTGGACATATTAGTTTGGGGTCATTCAGACATGGTAGGCATAAACCCAAAATTCATGTGTTATCGACTAAATATTGATTCGGAGAAAAGTGTTGTATGATAGAAACGCAGTGCTATTAGCGGAGAGAGAGCTTTCACACTCAAGGAAGATGTTGATCGGTTGCTTGAAGCAGGCCTAGTCCGAGAATCTTTCTACCCACAATGATTGGCAAATCCGATTCTGGTCCAAAAGCCCAACGGGAAATGGCATACCTCTGTGGACTTCAGTGATTTGAATAAAGTTTGCCCGAAGGATAACTTTCATTTACCTCAAATTGATCAACTAGTGGATTCTACTGTCGGATAAGATTTGTTGAGCTTTATGGATGCTTACTCCGGGTATAATTAAATTCCTATGTATGAACCTGATCAAGAACATACCTCATTTATAATTGACAGATGTTTATATTGCTACATCGGAATGCTATTCGGATCGCTCAATGCTGGAGAAACGTACCAAAGATTGGTGAACCTCATGTTCAAGGATCAAATTGGCAAAACAATGGAGGTCTATGTTGATGATATGATAGTCAAATCGAAGGTAGCAACTGATCACGTAGCTCATCTGTCAAAAATGTTTGACATTTTAAGGAGGTTCCATATGAAGCTCAACCCAAAAAAATGTGTCTTTGGGGTAGAATCGGGAAGGTTCTTGGGTTTCAATGTGAACCACCGAAGGATTGAAGCAAATCCCGCAAAGATAAAAGCTCTTGTGGAAATGAAGTCCCCTCGAATGTGAGGGAGGTACAATTCTTGACTAGGAGGGTAGCCGCTTTGAACAGGTTCGTGTCTCATTCCTCAGACAAATGCAAAGAATTATTTAAGGCAATAAAGAAGGGGAAAGACTTCAATTAGACCAATTTACTTGGCTAGTAAGAATAATCAATCAGTGTTATCCTGGTTCGAGAAGAAGAACGGGTTTAATACCCAGTTTACTATATGAGCAAGAGGGTAGTCGATGCAGAGATACGGTACACGAATATGGAGAAGGTCAACTACTTATTAATTTTGGCATCTCGGAAGCTCAGACCATATTTCCAAGCTCACAAGGTAGAGGTACGAACCTCATATCCCCTTAGATAGGTTTTGCATAAACCTGAAGCTTCAGGTAGAATGATGAAGTGGGTCATTGAACTTGGGCAATTTGACATTGACTTCAAACCAATGACTGCAATCAAAGGGCAAGCATTATCAGACTTTCTATTGGAATTTCCACCTTATATGGCAAAGGGTTTGCTCGATGAAACCTCTGAGCTTCCCAAAGAAGAGGTACGTGAGGAAAGCTATGCTCTGTGGTGGAGCCTATATGTGGATGGGGCAGTCAATGAAAATGGAGCAACTGCTGGAATTGAGTTGATAATCCCGAAAGGGCATCAACTTCAAAGCTCAATTCACTTTTCCTTCAACCCCACTAACAATGATACCGGGTACGAATCTTTGACAGCAAGCCTGAAGCTCGCTCAAGAGATGAAGGTGGAAAATATTTATATTTACTGTGATTTGATGCTAGTTGTATGGCATGTCTGTGGAAGCTACCAGTTATAGGGAAATGCATAGAGCTGTACCTCAGGTATATCCAGGACTTAATGTCGAGGTTCAGGCACGTGAAGCTTGAACATATCCCAAGGGAAAAGAATGTTAAAGCGGATGCCTTGGCCAAATTTAGCTCCAACAAAATGGCCAATTTACCGGGTGTCATCCCATTGGAGTTGCAGGCTCGACCCAGTATCGATCAAATGACGAAAGAAAAGAAAGAGGTTCATGGTTTGTCTCGAACCTCTTTCTAGATACAAGACTGGCATAATTTTCCTTAGCCCACAAGATACTCCGGTAAGGGTATTATTGGCCGACCCTGAGGTTCGATTATCATGATTTTTCCAAGGCATGTGATCGATGTTAGAGGTTCACAAATTTCCACAGCAACCCAGCCATACCTCTCAAACCTCTATCCAGCCCTTGGCCCTTTGTTATTTGGGGATTGATCAGATTAGTGAGTTTCCTGAGGGAAAAGGTGGAGTCAAATACGCAGTTGTAGTTGTTGACCGCTTCACAAAGTGGGTAGAAGCTGAACCTCTAGCTTCTATCACAACAAGCAAATTGAAGGAATTTGTCTACAGAGCTATTGTTTGTAGGTATGGAATTCCATATAAGCTCATATCAGTCAATGACAAGTAATTTGACAGTAAGGTAATGAGAAGTCTGTGTAAGGATCTCGGGATCAAGAAAGGTTTCTTAACTGTATGTCACCCAAACATCAACGGCCAGACAGAGGCCATCAACAAAATCATTAAGCACACTCTGAAGGATAATCTTGAAGAAAGTAAGGGATGTTGGCCCGAAGATCTTCCCATGGTGTTGTGGTCCTACAATACCACTCCACGAACTATCACTGTTGAATGTCCCTTTACCCTTACCTATGATTGCGAAGCTATGTTTCTTGTAGAGATTGGAGCAGGATCCTATCAAAGAAATAATTTTGATGTGGAAAGAAATGAAGTTAATCATCGCCTAACTCTCGACCTGATTGAAGAGATTCGAACTTGCTCTCAAATGAATCTCACGGCTTATCAACTGCGAACTATGAGGTACTATGACAAGAAGGTTCATGCCCAACCTCTCAAGGTGGGAGACCTTGTCCTCATGCGAATGATTCATAACATGAGGGTACCAGGCCATGGTGTGTTCGGTGCGAATTGGGAAGGACCCTATCAAATCAAATCTATTTTATGGGAAGGCACTTATCAATTAATGGATTTGGATGGAAAACTTCTTCCAAGGGCATGGAATGCCGATCACCTCAAGAAGTATTATCAGTAAGAGCTTCAAGGATGCTCAACAAGTAGACCTCTTTCAGGTTAGATTCAATAAAGGCAGATTATTAGTTGTAATTGCCTAACTTTTCATTTAAGTTCCTTAGTTATTTTCTAGTACCCGAAGGATAACACTTACACATCTCACCAAAGAATTGATTTTATTAAGATATTGTTTTCTTTCAAGCATTATGAAATTTGGTGTTTTAGTTCATTCAATTGTAAGTAAATTGTATATTGTACTCATGAGGTTCATGAACGAAGCTTTTACTGAGTTCTTCTCCAAAGAGACACCTCTGTCAAAGAAATCGGGGGGGGGGGGGGGGGGGGGGTAGTACATATGCTACTTTGAATGATGAAAACGCCAGATTTCAAACTTTTGAGGATCACGAAGATACCTAGACACAGGGTACGTGAGCTTCCTCCTTCTGATGATACCTAAGGTTTGCAAAAATCCTGAGATACCAGGTTCGCGAGTTACCTCTAGGTGTTTCATGAGGTTGGCGAGTTACCTCTTACTGCATTCAAGGTTCACGAAGACCCTAAGATACCAGGTTCATGAGTCACCTCTTGATTATTAAGGATCACGAAGATCCCTAGACACAAGGTTCGTGAATTTCCTTCTATTGACGATTGATGATCATGAAGATACCTAGACACAGAGTTCATAAGCTTAATCCCTTTGATGATACTTGAGGTTCATGAAGATTCGGAGACACCAGGTTCACGAGTTACCTCCTGACGATATTTGAGGTTCACGAAGATCCTGAGATATCAGGTTCATGAGTCACCTCTTGATTTTCATGGATCACAAAGATCCCTAGACATAGGGTTTGTGATATTCCTTCTATTGATGATTGAGGTTCATAGGGATCCTGAGACACTAGGTCTGTGAGTTATCTCTTATTAATTATACTTGTAAAAATTCTATAAAGTTAGGTTCACGGGTGACTCTAGATGGAAAAGGCTTGTAAGAAATTCTATGACAAACCTTACATAGAGCCAAGACAATGGATGAGCGATCCAAGAGAGACCTCGAGGTCTAACTCTGTGAAGCTTGAGGTTCGAGATTCATGAACGAGTAAGGTTCAAGGGTGGAAGGACCTGACAAGTTTAAGGTTCACAAATTAACCTGAGCTTCTCATAAATGAACTTCAATGAGGTCCCATGAAGCAGATCTAGCTAAGGTTCAAGGTTTTGGGATTCGTGCATCTATAACCTAGAACAAAACAACCTAAGTTCTACATGGACATCCACCTAGGCCATCACTTGATCAATTTGACTTGATCCATACGAAGTCTATCATTACAAGTAAGATCTAAACTTAACTAACTTGGGTGTGTGATATTAATAGATATGCATGAACCTAGTTATGGGATACTTAGACACTTATTTCCGTTATGATAAACCTAATGGGATGCCATCAAGCATGATAACCATTTATGAATAATTCTCAATAAATAGACCTCTTTCAGCTCCATTATAGCACCTGAAGAGACAATGAACTAATCGGCATATTTTTTGGGGGTATTGGTCAAATTCCTTTATAAAAGCTGTCATTGAAAGGTGTTGTGTGGAAGGTACTATCATAGTTGCGCCAACCTTGCTGTCAACTCCCGCTAAACCTGTTGTTTGAAAACATGTTGTCTTCATATTATTGCATCTGTGCGCCAAGTTTGTTGCCAAGGGAGTTACTGTCACAAGCTTCATGAATGTTACTATCACATAAATGTGTTATCTTCATACTTGAGATGGTATCTTTCTATAGTACTATCAAGAATTGAAACATGTTGTGCCTGAACAATTTAATGAACTTCTATAGCCTATTTCTTTTATTACTTTTATACTAGAAAGTATCTCTTGAGATACATATTGTCAACTGTTTAAACAATACAAACCTATTCTCTAAGTGACTGTTACATGAAACCTGTTGTTTAGACCGACATTATGTTTCACTTAAACTTTTCTAGATTAAGTAAATATACAAATGATTATATAATTAACTAGCACACAATCCTAACACTAATTAGATTGTGTGAAAATACTTTTAAGCCATACATAACCATAATTAGGGCTGACAATTGTTATCTGTCTCCGCGATTTCTGAACCGCATTCGAACTGGTCAATAGAGATGTTTAAAAAAAATTCAAAACTTGAAATCCAATCTGATTTGATTTTTTTTTGCAATATTCGATTCAAAAAAAGCTCGGCCCAACCCGAGGGCCTTAAAATGGCCTACTTTTTTTAAATCAAAATCTTACCCGGCCTAAACTCCGAAAAATTTGAATTCAAGCCCGAATCCGGATAAACTTGATCTAAGCCCAGATAAAATGCGGGCTTTATTCAAGATTTTTAAAAAACTCGAGAAAAATCATATTTTTTCTATAAAAGTTATAAAATATATAATATGTTTAATAAATTCTAATAATATTAATATTAATCTATTAATATAATAAATAAAGAGCGGATAATATAATTTGAGGGTTACTATTAGGGATGCCCATGGGTTACGTAACCCAACACGCGAAGTTAATTGAGTTTAGTTAATTAATTGTTCCTAACCCGGCCGATCCGACCCGACCCACGAACACACCGGTTACTATAATAATAAGAGTAGATAATTTAATTTGAGTTACGGAGCGGATGTGGGGAGGAGAAAAGGCCCTATATGTCACAATTTGGGGAGAAAATGCCCTAAATGGCACAACTCGTAACAATGGTCCTAAATAGCACTCCAAAACGCTACATAATGTGGTGTGCTGGAAAAGGGGTGAAAACGCTACTTCGTGTAGCGTTTTGCACTTTTTTTAAAAAAAATTCGAGGAAAAACGCTACTTCGTGTAGCGTTTTACAGTTTTTTTTAATTTTTTCGGAGAAAAACACTACTTTATCTTGAGTTCTAGGCTAAAAAACGCAACTTAAAATAGCGTTTTGGAGAGAATTTTTTTCCCTCAAAACTCTACACGATGTAGCGTTTTGAAATGTTATATATGACCATTTTTTGGGTGTGCGACATTTTCTCCGCAAATTATAATATACATTAACAACAACTGTGGCGAGTCGGATACTTTGAAACCCGACCGAACCGTAACCAGAGGGGAGAATAACTTTTGTCTGAGAGATGGTAGGAAGAATAGGAAAAGTAGGTGAATTAGATTGCAGAAATTGGGAGGAAGAAGCTTACAAAAACACCATTTTCCAAGAGAGATTAAACCCTACTCTTACTGTGTTTAGAACCGCCTTCCCCCCCTCACCTTGTCCTACTTTTAATGTTAATCCTGACCTCATCGTCGCCGCCTCCAGTGACGGCGCCATCGCCTCCTATTCCATCTCCTCCTTCCTTTCCTCCCACGTATGTATAATTAAAATCGAAACATTAAAAGTGTTCACGTTTATATATTTGTAGCGTATAATTAAAGTCTAAACATTAAAAGTTTTCGGGATTATATATATTTGTTTTTGTTTGGGTGTGTATACATTTTTTTAACCTCACTGTTTTTCCTGCAGCCGTTGAGTTTCGGAAACGCAAGTCATCAGAAGTAGGTCTCAGCAGCTTTTTTCTTTTATTAATTTCTGTTTGTATTTGATTTGCTAATATTATGTTTTTCATTTCTTTAGTTTGATAGTAGCAGAACCACATTGCTTCCTCAATGCTCATGAAGGACCTGTTTACGATGTCAAATTTTATGGTTCTGCTGAAGATGACTCTTTGTTGTTGAGGTATTACTATCTAGTTATGCATATGAATAATTTGCATCTAATAAAACCCAATTTTAATTGAAAATTAAAAACAGGTGATTTGCATAGCTAAGGCTGGTGTTTTTTATGCCGAATCACCAGTGATTTGTTTGACTGTAATGGTGATCTATATTCAAATTGTCCGTCTAAATCACCAGTTATAATTACACAATTTACCAATTTTTATTTGAGCATAGGCCTATATATATCTTTTTGTGTGTGTGATACATGAGATACACTTGGTATATAGGATTCCCGGTTTTCCTTAATTATATGATGTGTCTGAGCAGATTTTGATATGGAAACAATGTCATGCTACGGTATGTTACCATGTAATATACTTGTATGTAATATATATAATGTTGCTTTGTGATATGATTTAGTATCCCTACTTGTAATCTCATATTTGTTCCCCTTTACCATCACTTATGTAATACATGTGTACATTGATATAATTGCATACAAGCTTATAACCCGTGCGAAGCACGAGATGAATGATTAATATTTAGGTAATTATTTTTTACATTATATTTTATTGATATTTACTATAAAATTTTATAATGTTGAGAATTTATGTTAATATAATATAATATTATCTGTGAGGAGTTGTATAAAATGAGGACTATCGGGGTTAGAGTTGTACAATGATATTTATATATTAATATTCATAAACTTTAATGATATATTAAATAAAAATTATAGGATAAGTAGGATTCTTAAAATAGAAAATATATAATACAATATAATTTAAATATAATATAATATTATCCGTGAGGAGTTGTATAAAAGGAGAACTACCGGGGGTTAGAGTTGTATGTATGATATATATTCTTTTTAAAATTAGATTTTATTAAAATTGAATGGTTAAGATCGTTTCTATGGTTCATCTAAAATTGGACGGTTAGGATTTTTTCTATGGTTCACCTTGGACCAAAACTTTTAATCTTTCAGCTATAATAATATAGTATAGATATGATATATAAACATGAGATAGGGTTTTCTTTGTCTGAGTTTGTTTCATCCCTTTGGTTACTATAATTTTGTTTTCCTGTGTATCAAAAGTTTATTTTTTCCCGAACTTATAAAAATCTTTGATAAGCTGTTTATATTTTGTAGTTGCGGAGATGATGGTTGTATTCGAGGATGGAAATGGAAGGATATGTCAAAACCTGAGTTTGATGTTTCATCACAAGGTAATTGATATAACCAAGATACATTATTATATATGTTGTTCATTGCTAATTAAAAGTTGCAAGCAGATAAGCAGAGTAAATGGCTTAGATTATATATTAATTGCCAATAAGAAGGTTGTGTTCTATTTAATGTTGGTGTTTAAGTTACTGCATATTAGAAACTGGACTCCCTCCAAATTATATGGTTTTGCCGGTCGGTGATTTTGCTTGTTAATAAAAATTAATGTTTAATGGTCTCAAACTTTTATCATGTAGCTTAAGCATAATTAGAAAAGATTTATTATAGAGGCGTTCATCTGTCATCTGAATCATTTTGCAATATCATGGTAATAAAAAAATACTCCCTCCATCCTCTTTTAGTTGTCCCTTTTGAAAAAATCACACATATTAAAAAGATGTTAGTTAGATAATTTGTTTACTTTATTACCCCTCATAATTGCATTAAATTGAGTTAAGTTATTTGTATGTTTGAATTAGTCAAACATTGGAAATAGTAATACAGTACAAGGGTATTTTTTGGAAAGATCTTTATAAAATTGTTTTGAAGAGAGAAGGACAAATAATTAGTGACAATTTTTTTCTCCAAAAGGGACAACTAAAAGGGGACGGAGGGAGTATCTACATGGTCTCACAAGTGTCTCCATTCTAATCAAATTACTGTACAAGCTAAAGATGTTATTTCCTTTAATGAAGAGAAGTTCGTAATTGAGGTCAATCAATAATATCCAATCAAAGAAATATAGTTTCTTATATGATTTAAATGTGTATTTGGTTTGGCATTTTCCCTTCGTTGTGATATACAAATATAAATTGAGGGTGCAGAAGAATAACGGTGGTGTAAAGTTATTGGTTTGATGCATTTTGAATTTAATGAATATTCCTATTAAAGTTTTGCTATGAACTTTGTTCCATTCACAGCTAGTTTCTGTATTGATATACTCTTTTAACTCGTGTTCTTTTCACAGGAAGTCATTTGAGACCAGTTCTTGAATTTGTGAACCCTCAGCACAAGTTAGTTATCCCAAAACTTTGAATTTGATCGTTATTAATGTACTTTTTTAAGTGTTGTGGGTCAGATCTTGATCTATATGAAGTGGACAGTTAAATGTAGATTCTTTACCTAAAGAAATTTTTAAAGCCAATAATATGTATTGTTTTATAAGCCTTGCAGGGAAACATACTGTTAATGCTGTCAAACTTATGAATTGTGATGAACGGAAGTGAGCATAGATGATAAATTCAATAATTGTTATTAATTAGTTTATATATTTTTAGTGCAGGGAAATTAGTGTATTTATATGCTTTATACATGAGACTGGTAGTTTATCAAATTTGTAGGTTATATATTATAAGCGTAATTAGATTGGGCCTTGGTCCATTAGGTTGTGTTATTAGAGTTTCTATTCTCTGTATAAATAATGTAATCCCCACATATTAGTTATACTTGATCATTGATATATTATTGAATATTGATTATAGTCTCCATGTGTTTATAGGTTATCATAATATACCACTTTCGCGGTTGGGAAACCCTAGGGGCAGTGACTCTTCCTTGGTTGATTCAACCTAGTTTTACCTTTCATTCTCTTTATTTGATACTAGATTACAAACCATGCGATGCATAGATTTTCTTTAATCTTTAATATGTTAATATTTATGTTTTAATAATATTTTTATGTATTTGTTTTTATATTTTCAATAGTTTTAATTTTATTATATATATAAAAATATTATAATATTGTTAGACGTATTAATTAGTTTATACTATAAAATTGGCTTAAATTCTTTATATTAATTATAATTATATATCTTTCGGGAATCCCAAATTGGGATTCTAATATTAATAATATATTATGATTCTAATATGATTTTATAATAAGCAATAATTTATAATTTTAACAGAATTCTCTTGACATCTGTTTCTTTGTACATATGAATAAGGAGTGCAGGGATAGTAGAGGTCAAGCGTGGACATGTGTTTGAGTTCGTACTGTATAATGATAGAATATATTTGTTTTTAACACTATATACTCCCTCCGTCCCTCTTTATGAGGACCGAATGCTTTTTCACGTATTTTAAGAAAACACTGTTCAACTACTTGATGATTGATTTAAAAAGCGGCAATATATATGTATATGTACTGTGTGAATGTATATGTACTCCGTAGTTATGTACTGTACCCACGTGAAAGGTGTAAAAAAGGCAGCAATATGTTCCCTCTATTACTGCTTACGAGTATATATGTATGGGTTTTGTAAAAAGTTTGATGACTCATGTATGGATTTTGTAAAAAGTTGTCATTGCACGTGAATCAATGTTACTCCCAAAATAGAGGGTTCATAATTTTGGGACATCTCAAAATAGAAAGTAGCTCACATAAAGTGGGACGGAGGGAGTATATTTTTTATAATGTAACGATAGGATATATATATTTTTAAATAGTAAACCAAACTACCTACCAACCAAACTTTTGGTACCTCGACTTTAATAATATAATAGAGGTAGATATTCGTTGTTCTTTAAATGTGTCATGCATAGCAAAGCATTATCAGACATCGATAAGATTTAATTGGACAAGCCGATTAACCCAAATATGACCTCGAATGAATCACTTAATAAATTTTTATATCTTTAAGTGTGTATTATCATGTTTAATAAAGAATTTACTCAGGTGTGACATTTAGCTTAAATATTAAAAAGTTGGCAGAAGGTGGAATGATTGGATTTTTTGGATATCTCGAATCGTCTTGTACCGCCATTATTTAACTAACGCAACACTGTCATAGCAGTAACCACCATGATTTTAGGAAGACTCGACACAGGGCTCCATAGATTTCCAGTCACGGGCCAAGCAAGCCAGGCACACTGAGGGTCTTCTAATATTGTCCCAATCCACTGCCCCAAATATAGTTCCTAAACCTATGAACCTCATACACCACTTGTTGTAGAACAGACGCACCTTAACTCCACATTGATATGATATTGTTGTGTGCCCTTCCTCTTTATTATCATCAACCTGGATAAATTTATTGAATTAATCGAAAGCCAATACCTTAAGGAGTAGACATGTAAAGAAATTTTAACCCAGGTCTATGTGCACTCTTCAAGATTGATTTTATGTCATAGTTTGCTGTAGTGACCTTGCACTTAATGTATGCGTTTTCCTTTCGCAGAGGTCCCTGGAATGCTCTCTCCCCTATACCAGAAAACAATGCCATTGCTGTTGATGATCAGGTGTTCTATTCATATATGGTTACAGTAATTTGTTTGGATTTTTTTGTTCGTCTTTTTTATTTGTATCATTTACGAGTGAGATGTACTACAAAATTGCCAAAGGGATATTATAATGTATTTGAATCTTGGAGGGTTTTTAGGGCTGCTGCTAGTATATTTTGGCAGATATATTTTTCTGTGATTTGGTGGATACAAACAATGGTCACCCTCATCACAATTTTCTTATATTTTAATTTATAGAAATTGGTTACGGAACTACTGATGGAGATGTTTTCACTTTTCAAGACAATTAGTGTACTTTACATATCTGAAGTTTACATCTTCTAGCACATTATACACCAAATCCACAAATTTGACAGTTATAAGTGTGGGCGATTTTGTAAATTAACACATGAATTAATGATGATGGATAATCACACTTTTGTATGGTTGAAGTCATACACTGCCCAATGTCGTGAAAGCCGTAAGAATTTTATAACCCAGATGATAGCATATCTCTATCGCTAGGAGTCTGGGGCTTTAATATATTGGCAAACCAGCCACCTTTCCTGTCTAACAGTCTAAGGTTTAGATGTTCTTTGTAAAATTTCTAAACATCATGTTACTGCGAAAGAAAATGATACATAAGCATTGCAAGTTATTTCTAAATAGAACTGCGAAAGAAAAGGATACATAAACATTGCAAGTTATTTCTAAATAAAATGCCGAGATGCATAGATCGGGAAACACTGAAAGGCTAGAATTATCCTTTTTGAGATTGTTTATGCTTCAGTGTTGTTAAGTACTGCTATCTTCCTTCCATTTTTTAACAAGACCTAATATTTTCTCTCCACGACAATAGGGAGGATGTATTTATGTTGCTGCCGGTGACTCCTGTGCATATTGCTGGGACGTGGTATGTATATACGAAGGTGAATATGTTTACATATTCAATGTGTTCTGTTCTAATCTATACTATATTATTAAAGCCGCAAGGGCAACTATTTGGTCCGTCGTCGGTCTGGTCCTTTTGTGTCTCAAATACATGTGTCTGTCTTCTATTCAATTTCAAACACATTCTTTTAATCAATATACTACCATGTTTTAATTTCCTCATTAGTCAACCTCTTTAATTTATTTAATATCAGAATTTATTAATTAAATTTTATGAATATTAAAATAATAATATTATTTATTTATATTAATTGAATTTTATTATTGTGCTCTATCTATATTATATATACTTTTATATTATATTATTCTAAACGAACTTCTTTTTTAATTAGAATATAGAGTTATACTCACAATCTAATAGCATGTTTCAATTTCCTCATTGCTCAAACACTTTAATTTATTTTAAATTGCAACTTTATAATAAAAAAATTTGAATATTAAAATTAAATTAATATTTTATCTATATTAAAACATACTCTTTTATTTAAATTTTAATTAAAATATTTCTAATATATTCGAAACTCTTTTTATTAATAAAATTTTATTAATGCTTTGCACGGTTTATTAATCTATGTTAATTAATATAAATATATAACAATATATTAATAAGATTTTAAACACATAATATAAATATGATGCAAAACTAATTTATCCCATGTACAACATTACATAAAAAATATTAATAACATAAATAATTAAATTAAATATTTAATTCATTTAAAATATATAATATATTATTTATTACTCCTCCCGTGCTTTGCACGGGTTATAGGCTAGTATTATATGTAACAACTAAAACAGGAATTCTGAGTTGCTTTTGTATTTACGACTTTGCTTATATGCTCTTATCTTCCTTGTCAATCTGTGTCCCTGACACTATTCTAAACATATTCTTAATATAAGAAAGTTGTATATCCAAGCAAGTAACCCCCTTCACACTATCATTGTGCTTCCAGGCTGATATATGTATTATTAAATTTTAGGAGAAAAGTGAGATCAAGACAGTTTTCAAGGGCCATTCAGACTACTTGCATTGCGTTATCACCCGTAACTCTGGCAATCAGGTGAAGTTTCATAAAGTACTTTTTTGAAGTTACATTTGCTGCTCCGAGTTGTAGTTAGTTGATCGACGGACTAGGTCACTTCTTTCGGCTCACCACCCACCACACACCCTTGCACCATGCACTTCAGCTTTACCTGCTATTAATTTCCCTTGAATTTTTAATCTCCTCTCAGTTGGAAACATGAGCAAGTTTTCAGGTCTTGTAATGGTCCGCATGTGTTTAATTAATGTAAATCGTCTACCTGAACAACTTATTATATTGGTTACCTCCACTGAATATTTATATTGGCCCATAAAGATATACAGTAAGTTCTCTAAGATTTACTATGAGGGGTGGCTGATGGGAAAACCACCTGTGTGATAAGTATTGACTTTATAAAACACAATCTGAATTCCTAAATATGTGCATCTCTAGTAATTGTTTTTCTGAAACAAAGATTATCTTTATTTCCCAACTTCGTTTAACCCTTTTCTTTTACAATACAAATACGAAGTATAATATATTTTGGGAAGTAGGGATATATTCTAAGGCCTTACTAGCACTTCATAACTTGAACCCTGTAATTCTTACTTGTGTGTTCTTATTCTCTATTCTACTTTTTGTACCTTTTTTTTTCAGATCATAACTGGTTCAGAGGATGGTACTGCGAGACTTTGGGGTATGTAATTATTAACTTAAACAATCAGGCAGGAAAACATGCATATTATTGTTATCTTGCATTATTTTTCCTATCATTGTCTGTTTCTTCACAGTTTACCTATTGCACTATATTTTACATAGTGGCCTAATATGTGGTTTAATGTAGACTGCAAATCTGGCAAGTGTGTTCGAGTGATTAATGAAGAGAAGGATAAGAAGCTGAAAGAGTTCCACCCGCGTGTCAGCTGTATTGCTCTTGATGCGAGTGAAAGCTGGTTGGTAAGGCCTCATGCAGAATAACGTTTTTATTTTTAATCTTCTATTTGTCATATTGGCATAGTTTTCTAGGATTGTAAATGTTCATTGATATCACTTCTCCTTTTAACACCTGTCTCTTGTTAGTTCGATGATGAATTATTCTTACATGAATATCAGTTCGCTTCATGTACAAGTTGTCACTGAATGTTATGGACATGTTGTGTGCACTAAGGATACGATGATGATGTGCACTAAGGATCCAATGATGATGTGCACTAAGGATCCAATGATGATGCTACTGATAATAGATGAATGCTCACGTTAACTTCATAAATATTATTGTGCCTATGATATGGGGCATCATCATTTGCTATTTAGCTGAGCAAATAACTATTTGTCCAATAGTAGACAGGTTTAGTGAGCTTTGAACCTATATTTGCTATATGCCAACCCTTCCCTAATGCCCTAATGGTTTTATATCCATAATTTCAGCTTTTACAGTGATGCTGCTCTACATATATATTAAGTATTTGAACATGATCTTCAAGAAGTGTTCTTGCTAACATTGATACGATGTACTATTTAAAACTTGTTGAAACCTCATTTCTTCACTTAGAGGGGATTACATAATTTAAATTAAAATAAAATGTATCACTTCAGTTTCTAGACACTGGGATTTGGGATTATTGTTTTTGAGACTGCACTTACTTTTAAGACAGTAGTTGTCAAAGTATAGGAGGACAGACATTGTTCATATATGAAACAGGCTGATTTTTATTAAAAATTGGGGAAAAGGCCCTTTTAGTCACAATTTGGTGTGAAAATGCTCAAAATATCACACCTTAATAAAATGACATTTGCTTTCACAAAGAAACGTGACTTCAAGTCATGTTTTTTGACTATTCATATTTTTTTTGGGCCAAGCGTCTATTGAGTGTGAATTGGGCCTGCAGGAGGTTTTATAATAGAATACGGAAAGATAAAATCTAGAACGTAAAAAAGAAAAGATAATAGAAATTACTAACCTAGTTGGACCAAAATAAATATTTTTTTTTTTTTCGAGTGATTGCGTGATAACGTTTTTCTTCTCATTAATTCAAGACAGCAAGTGAATGAACCTATTAATAAAGTAATTTTTTTATAAGGTTTACGTTGGCTCTAAAATTTAAATTGGAGTATTATATATTTGGTTAACACAATTTTAAGATGCTTTTTTACATTTTTAAAAACGCAATACATGTATTTTCAAAAAAAAAATTATAAAAACGTAACATAAATTTGCGTTTTAAAAAAAACCCAACATAGAGTTGCGTTTCTTAGTGATAAAAATGGCCATTTTTGTGAATGTGATATTTTGAGCCATTTTTTCCAAATTGTGATAGCAAGGGCCAATACCCTAAAAATTGTCGATTTTTTGCAGAACTCTCCTGCAGCCTTGTGTAGCAGAAAACGGAGAACAAGATTAATTTTTAGCGATTCTTTGGTTTACTGATGCTTTTTTTTTGTACTGCATATATTATATGTATCGTGTGGTTCACTCCGTCTTTAGTTTTCTATCATTTGATAATTCGTATAACTATATTTCAGATATGCTTAGCTGTTGTTTGTCAAGAATTGCACTATCTTTAGTATGAATAAGTAGTATTAAGGGTATTATAGTCTTTCCAAGATTGTTAAGTCAGGTTCCTAATATAAATAGGAACATCAGTTGTAACTTTTTCTATTATCTGATATATGACGATGGCTTTGCCACCACTCTATTTCTCTCTCTAATTTCTACCTCCCTCTTCTCTCTAATTCTCTCTCTAATCTCTTCTCCCTCAAGCTATCTTCTCTCTATTTTCTGCTTCTCTATCTCAATTCTACCTCTCTTGTTCTTCTATTTCTCTGTTTCTACCTCTATTTCTACTGTTCTATCTGTGACTTTTTTACTGCCTTTTCAACATATAAAACCCAAACACACCAAAAACATTAGTAAAATCAGTTCAGGAACTAGTAATTCCTGACATTGTTACAATTTGTCCTGTATTTTTACTGTATCAGTAATATATTTTTATGTTATAAAAAATAAAATTGATGCTAGTTGTGGGGTATGGTTCATAGGTATACCTTAAGCTTGTACACCCTGAAAAATACAATTGTAAAAAGCTGAAAGATGTCTTTCCCCTTTTTTTTAAATCCATAAAGTATGTAGTAATTTCAATTATTTACATTCCGAATGAAATCTCAATTTATATCCTATTTCTAGGCTTGTGGCAGAGGACAAACTCTATCGGTGTGGAATATACCTGCTTGTGAGCGCATCTCGCATACCAGAATGAATGCCACTATCCAAGATATATTATTTGATGATAATCAGGTAGGTTCATCTATGCTTTCTACAGTTGTATACTTGTATAAAATCCCCTCTCTTTGTTTTCATTCTTGAGGATTCGTTTATTCGAATTGCTGTGTAAATTAATAAATGGTACTTTCATAGAATTTAGCACTTAAAACTCTTAAATCAAATTATTGGTGGTTGTAAGTTTGACTACTTGGTCCACTATGTATATATGATCTTATATGTTTGCAACTTACTAATTTTACACATGAAACTGGTCTTCTCTTCCATTAATTTTACTTATTCTTCATTCTTAGATTGTAGCTGTTGGAGCAGAACCATTAGTCAGCAGATTTGACATGAATGGAACTATTCTTTCACAGAATCAATGCTTTCCTCAGTCAGTATTTTCTGCGTCGTTGCATCCATCAGGGGTATGTTTGCTCTAGTTACTGACACATTAACTTCTGTAAACTTATAAATAGCTTTAGTGGTGCCGATCGCTTCAGCTTCCCCTTCCGATGACTGGCATATAAAATTGTCGCACTAAATAAGTTTGGGTATTGTAACTGAAAATACATAAATGATCTGTATATGTAAGAGATATTTCAGTTATAAATTAGAAATCATTTATAGGTTAGAGAGAATCAGTGGTCATTTCTGCTATACTATTACAAGTTTGGAACAGTAACCATGATGTAGTGGTGCTTAATGATGCTTATAGTGTGCATTATGTCACGCCCCCTGACTGGAAAGCCCTGCTTGAAATTATAGACTTATCTTGGGATTGACGAGTGGATCGGTAGTATGCATGAGTATAACCTTAGTGTCCAAAAGGCCCATTTTGAATTGTAGATCCATCTTAGGATTGACCTATATTTGGGGTAGATATTTGTGAATTTCGGGGATACTGAAACTTGAACTTGCAATCACTCGGTATGTCGTGTGGTTGAGATTCTGTCAGCCTAAAAAAAAAACTAATTGGACTTATGCCTTGATTGGATTTTATTTGATAGGCTATACAGGACCAAAACACAACTGGAGTCGATTTGCCCTTGAGAAACTTGAGTTTTACCTAGATAACTCACTGATTTCTGTAACAAATTTGAACCCACTCTGGTACCTTCTCAGAATATACAAGTATGTTTGGTTTTAAGCCAAAACAATATTTCCTCACTTTTACTCTTTGTCCCACATTGATACCACAATCACAAACCCACTTCCCTTTTCCTATAAATAACCCCTTCATTTCTAATTACACCTTTCTTTTTTTTTCTTTTCTTTATAGCTGCTAGATAGTCCATCTAGTAGGAGAACCGGTTTAGCCCGCTTTCAGGAAGTGTCGGGATAGAAGGTCCTTGTGCCTAAACTACCCTTAGGAGTGTTCGGGTTTGACTCCAGCCATCGGAGGTGGTCCCGCTATAGGGGGTCATTCTATCGGGTTGTGTGACGTTGTCCGGGTTGGAAGAGGGAGAGAAGGAAAGACTGTCGGGAAATAGTAATAGGGGAAGGTTTAGAGGGAAACACTTCAGTGAGTAAGGGATATACATAACAGGTATGTTAGACTGAATTTGTGTATAAAATTCAGAGTCGTATACCCGGATATTGTAATCTCTTTGTTTTAGTGAAGTTATTATCCTTGTGGATGTAGGCTTGCCGAACTACGTAGAATCTCTTATCTCTTTTACTATATACTGTTGGTTTGTTGTTTCCGTTATCATCATATATATTTGTGGGTCCAAGCACACAGGTATATAGATAAATACGCTTTCGCATACGCCGGGAATCGGGTCAGATTCCCAACAAGTGGCATCAAGTGCCAGGTTAGCCGTGCCTAAATTATTGGTGCCGAAGGAAAGTCATTAAGAAAAGTGGTTATTTAATTGGCACCGTTCCGACAGAAGTGCTTCCACTGTTTCTTATACTTACCTGACCAATTGATTTAGCCGTTTAACTTGATTTGAGTGTGCAAGTGGATAGGATGACAAATATTGGAGGATTCAGGGTGGATCCGTTTGATGGTAAGGGAAATTTTACTCTTTGGCAGAGAAGGGTAAAAGATATCCTAACCCAGCAGAAGCTAGCAAGGGCTTTAAAGGGAAAGGAGGGAAAGCCAACAAAGATGAGCGATGAAGATTGGGAGGATGCTGAGTCGCAATGCATGAGTACCATTAGACTATGTATTGCTGATAACATTATCAACAATGTTGTGGACGAAAGCATGCCTAAAGAGTTGTGGTCAAAGTTAGAGACATTGTATCTCGGGAAGAACTTGACTACAAAGTTAAATCTGAAACACGAATTATATCGGCTGAAGATGGCAGCTCATGAAAATATTATTGAGCGCATGAATGTGTTTAATGGTATTGTTGATCAACTTCAAAATGTTGATGTAAAATTGGAGGAAGAAGATAAGACCCTTATTCTTCTTACTTCGCTTCTAGAGTCATTCGATAATTTGGTCACTACTATATTGTACGGGAAAGACATCGTAAAGATGGAGGAGGTTCAGTCAGCATTTTTGTCAAATGCTAATAGGAAGAACCAAGATGGTGACAAGAAAGGAATAACAACTTTGGCTTTGCGTGGTCAAAGTGATAGAAGAAGGGGTACTGTGAAAGGATCTACCAATGGCAGGGATAAATCCAAATTCAGTGAAAGGGCCAAGCAGTGCTTTGATTGCAAGGAGTGGAGTCATATTAGGCTGAATTGTTCGCTTAATAAAAGGAACCCAGATGCATCATTGGCTATGGTTATTCTCGATTGTGAAGATGTTTGCACCGTGTTCAATCGAGACACTAGTTCTCCTGGGGAATGAATATTAGATTCGGGATCATTTTACCATATATGTTCCGAGAGGGGGCATTTTGACGAATTCCATGAAACAAAGAATGAAACAGTTTCTTTGGCTGATGGGTCTACTTGTGAGATCAAGGGAATTGGAATTGTGAAAATCAAAATGTTCGATGGAGCAATTCGCATTTTGGGCAGTGTAAGATATGTTTATCAGTTGAGGAAGAATCTAATATCTATCGGTCGGTTAGCTTCAGAAGGCGGGGGGAGCTATGAATATCGAAAGAGACCGTTTGGTTCAGATGAAGGGAGAGCTACTTGGGGGAATATATCGTCTGATTAGTATGTGACCAAAACGTATTGAAACTTCAAAAATCTGGTTATCTCGTGCACGAGGGAAGAGTGACTTAAAGGATACAGCTGCAGTTGTATTACCTTCAAGTCTAGACAATGGTGCAAAGACTGCCGGGATGGAAGTTTGGTCGAAGGACATCCACGACATCAACGAGTAGGTGTGTTGCAGTTGCATATGCGCATCGATCAACATGAATCAAGTGAGCCGGGAACCATGTAACAGATTGATTTGTTTGATATGCAGTTAGGGTAAATGAAAGATCGATGGTCACACTTGCGTGTGTAATGGACTACATATTGGATTGGCCGACGCGAATCAAGTGAGTATGTGTTCATGCAACGGATTGTTTCACATATATGTAGTTGGACAAATAGAGGTCAATGGTATTCTTGTGTGTATACGAGTGGGCATTCGAGAATGAATAAGTCACTTCCCTTTTCCTATAAATAAGCCCTTTCCCCTTCATTTCTAATTACACCTTTCTTTATTTTTCTTTTCTTTATAGCTACTAGTTAGTCTAGTAGGAGAGACGGTTTAGCCCGCTTTCAAGAAGTGTCGGGATAAAAGGTTCTCGTGCCTAAACTACTCTCAGCAGTGTTCGGGTTTGACTGCAGCCATTGGAGATGGTCTCGCGGGTTTGACTGCAGCCATTGGAGATGGTCCCGCTGCAGGGGGTCGTTCTATCGGGTTGTGTGACACTGTCCGGGTTGGAAGAGGGAGATAAGGAAAGTCTGTCGGGAAATAGTAATAGTGGGATGTTTAGAGGGAAACACTTCAGTGACTAAGGGATATAAATAATAGATATGTTAGACTGAATTTGTGTATAAAATTCAGAGTCGTATACCCGAATATTGTAATCTCTTTGTTCTAGTGAAGTTATTATCCTTGTGGATATAGACTTGCCGAACCATGTAAAATCTCGTCTCTTTTACTATATACTGTTGGTTTGTTGTTTCCGTTATCATCACATATATTTGTGGGTCCAAACACACGGGTATATAGATAAATAGGCTTCTGCATATGCCGGGAATCGATACGCCGAAAATCGGGTCAGATTCCCAACAATATGCATTATTTGTTTTTTTTTTCTAACTTACAAGTATGCAGTATTTACAAAGGAATATATAAATATCGAGTTAAATGGCTAAATAATCGCTCAGCTGGAGTGCAAAACGCAAGTGAGTCACTGAACTGAAAAAGCTTGCAGTCAGCTCGTTCAACTATTAGAAACTTGCAAATTTACTTGTTAAAAAAGTTGAAAGAAGCGTGAAATGGCATGCTTGTGTGTCGAATTTTACCCCTACTCATTTGTTCCCAACCCGAATTAGTCCCAACCTAACCCTACCCAATTTCTTCACCTCTTTCTTTTCCTGCTCTTAGTCTCAACCCGTAACTGTATAATTCTACTCGGTTATCATTCTCTTCCAATCCCCCCACCCATATTTACGTATATCTCAGCCTTAAACTTTGTGTTAAATCAGCCACCAAATTAACAGAATCATACAAATGCACATATACAACAAAAAATACATATACCATATACACACATGAATGGATATACAAAGAAAGAAAGATATGTATGTTGAAAATCCTCTTTTTAACTCAAATTCAGCCAATCAAAACAGTAAAATTTTTAGGCTGAAAATTTTCATCCTTGTGTCAAGGATAGCTAATAAGCCTCTTATTTTTGGTGTGTGTGTGTGTGACATCTGATTTTAAAGCTGTTAATGGATTTGAGAAGATGGGTTCCTGAGAATTATCTAATCCATCACCAAATTTGAAATTTTAAGATTTATAATTATATCTTGAGAGAGTTTGAGATTTGAAATACAAATGTTGTTGGGGTTCTTCATATAATTTAAACTGTGGAAGGGTGTGTTGTTCAGTTAGCAGAAATGCTACAAACTAACTGATTTGGAACTCGTAGCTATTTTAGTGGCGAGTGGTGGCGGGAAATATTGGATAGAGCTTTGCAGAGAGATTGAGTGGAGAGAAAATATAGTGTTTTTGTTTGGAGCGGGTCAAAATATTGTCTATTGGACCAGGTTATGATTTTATTTTATGATCTCACGTGGAGGATGAGTTGAGTTGAGTTTGATCAACTTAACTTACTTTTGTTAAAAGTCAAAGCGAGTTAACAAACGTGCAATTATTTTAATGTTTAATAATCTATTTGCAAGTTTTATTTGATCGAGTTACCTATTTGCAATATGGACCTCAGTTGAATGATGTTTTAGCCATTTAACCCTATAAATATTCAGTATTTACAAGAGAGAAAACAATTACAGGTTAGAGAGAAATCAAGGCAGTGCACTGTAATATATATGTATGCATGTATATATCACCTCTGCTGCACCGATGCAAGAAGAGCATGAGCTCTTTTTTTATACAAATACGAAATCTGGTCCCTTAGTTTCGATTAGTCACGGTGATTCAGTGGTGAGTTGGTGTGATAGGAGCCTGCGTTTTGGATCGAGTTATGGGACCTTGTAGAGCAAAATCTTCTTCAATCCCTGCCCTTAAAGGCGTATTATTCTTATTCTTGCTACCTCCCCCTATTTTGTTTGGCTAATTGAAATATAAGGAAAAACTGAGAGCTCAATTAAAGAGAGAGCTCACTAATCTCATGTAACTCGGATGCGGAAATATTTCTCCCTTTTTTAATTCCTTCATGAAACCTTTAAATACAGAAATTCAAAAGAGAACTACTAAAAGGATAATTGCTAAATATCTGCTATTAGTAATAATTCTGCTACTAACTAGCCTGAAAATCTGCCACTCTGAATAAGCAAATATTCTGCAATCAAACCACAATCATTTCCAAAAATATAGCTTTTAAGCAGCTGTTCCCAACTGTTTATTTTGATTGTGTCTCTTGTAATAATGACGAAAAGGAAGCACCTGGACACCTTGCTGTTGTTGAGGTTTGTTATTTGTAACATGGTGACTCAATGATGCTTATGGCATGCATGATTCTATCCTAGCACTAACTAATAGCATTAACTATAGTTAAAAACAATATTTTGGTCTGAAGTTTATAGGTGTACAGAATTTTCCTTGATATGGAAATGATAGTGAACCCAGGCTAATCTAAAATTTCATTAAGGTCTGGTGGTGTGGGTGTGCAAGGTGGGACACTGCACGAGGCCCCAAATATTAGAAGCCCATTTTTTCCAGTCCGTTTTTATGAAAAAAGGCTTTCAGTTTAGCCCTTTTCATGGTTTAGACACTTTCATGCATAATTTTATTCTTCATTTCAACTATGAATATATTCATTTTGGAATTTTGGTCAATGTTTAATCACTGATTTAACTTCTATTTTTTTTTAAAATTTGAGTACTTTGATATTTTTTGTGTGAGCAAAATAATGGTAAAACTAATTTTTATGCGTGAAATATTATGTATATTATCACTAATATTAGGTATAGTATTAATTTTTAGCACATGCCCCTAAATTCTGTGAGAGAACCTTGAGTATAGCATTTACTATTTTATCAGAGTTCTGTGCTGTTATTAAATCTTTGCTGCAAATTGTGGCATTATAGAACTTGCTTCTCTCATAGGTTACTGCTGTCGCTGGTTATGGAGGCATTGTTGATGTTCTTTCACAGTTCGGAAGCCACTCTTGCACATTCCGGTGCAGATGCCAGTGAATGGAGTTGGCTGGCTGATGCCAGGGAAAAGACCCCAATCTGCGAAGAAATGTGTTGTAATGTTCCAAGAATATTGTTGTTTACTTTGACATGGATAGATACAGGATTGGATAAGAATTTGATCATAGTGTTTCTGAGAGTTTTAAAACAGGATTGATCTTGTGTATTTCCAGAAGAAAGGAGCTTGCTCAGAGATACACAATTAGTTAACTTAGTGTGACTTCAATTATTTTTTTAAACCTTTCTTCAGCATGTTACATAGTTCTGCAATCATACGAAGATTCGCCAAAATGGATCTGGAACCGAACTGATATGCATACTGAAAATGGCCTGGAATCGAATTGAAATACATGAAATTTTACTCTGATTTTATATCTGAATTTGATAATTTGAAAATAAATTGAATCCGAAACAATTCGATTCAAATTGATATTTATTCAATATAATTAAATTCAATAACAATCTGAAAACTGATTTGATTTAATTTAAAAATGGCTCAGAATTCAAAATTTAATCAATACATAATTTAAAATAATAGATTTGATTAAAATTTGAAAATGATTAAATTGAAATAAAAAGTTGTCTCAATTAAATACGGTGGATATTTACAATCTCATGATTCATCACAACTCGTACTAATCTATATGTATAATACATGAGTATATAAAATTTGTTAAATTTGTTAAATAAATATTGTATAATATACATGAGTATATAAAATTTGTTAAATAAATATTGTATAATATACATGAGTATATAAAATTTGTTAAATTTTATTTTATATTTTCACTTGACCATTAAGATCTTTTTATAAAATTATTATATTATGCATTTAATGAAATTATTATTTTATTATATTAGGCCAAGTTGGGACTAAGAAAATATATTATATAATTGAGGTTATTATTTTATCATATATTATTTTATCAAGTTTTAATTGTAATGTGACAAATTTACTCAATAATCTTTATTTTATTTCGACGATAATTCAAATAGAACCAAACAAAATCTAGAATGAATTTTTTTGATCTAAATAAAATCCGATTCAAAATAGTAAAATATTAAAATTGATTCAATTAATTTTAATCTAAAATTTATATGATTTTAATCTGAATTAGACCCAAACCAAAATCCATTCAAATTATGCAAAATAAAAATCGTATCTGAACTCCGATCCATATCTTAATATATCATAATCAAAAACTTATTTAATCATGAACCGTCGAATTGTAAAATTTAAGCATATGGGTTGGACTAAATGATGAGGGTTACTCGAGTTAAAACTCGAATAAAAATTTGACAACCGATTTCATTTGAACTAGCTCGATTGAACCATATATTTTGGGCTACATAAAAAATTTGATTTATCCAAATACGATTTAAAAGATCGAATTACTTTTATTAAATATAAAAATTTTCTCAATAATAAGTTCGACTCGTTTCTCATAACTTCTAGTTGGATATTAAAATGAAAAAAAAACAACTCACATATTTTTAATATTATCATATTTAAATTTAATTTTTTTAAAGAACTTGCTAAAATACACATTAAATTAAATGGGCTGCGCCATAAAAAAATGCGGATAGTAAAAATCCTAGAATTCGGTTAAAAAGCACGGATAAGCGACATCGCCCCTAGATTCAAAAAAAATCTAGTGTTATTATTATTCAGTATAAAAAAACACTCATAGATTGTTAGAATAAACGATTATCGGGACGAAGACCCAAATTAAATACATTAAATGTTAAAGGAGTTCGTGCATATACATACATTTTCAAGATATTTAAAATGCTAATATAGATAAACCCGCACGCCTGTAACGTATACGTCACTAAGTTGAATCCTAATCTTCATTCTTTTTCTGCTTTCTAGCAAGCCTTTTTTCTGTGCATGAGCTTTGAAATTTGTTAAATGGAGCACAACTCGGATCTCAGCAACTCAGTTAGTCGGAGAAGGAGCGTTACTAGCGAGTCAGTATTAGATGACTCGGAGGAGAAGAAGGAAGGAGGATCATCGAAATTCGCATTTCGAGCTTCGGCTCCTGCTCATACAAGAATTAAGGACAGTCCTCTGAGTTCTCACGCCATCTTTAACCAGGTTTCTTACTCATTTTTCTTACCTTATTTCTATATGTACACTAGTACAACTTCTGCTCAGTAATATTTTTTTGGTACCAACATTAATCGATAAGGTGAATTTTTAACTTCAATAAATCTGAACGAGGCTATTAATTTAGTACCATAGATTAAATGCCGAGCTAGAATAATATAAAATAATGATTCTGTTAGAATTAAGGCATTATAGAGGTTGAAGATGAACTTGAGAGAGAGCTATGTAAAAGTATAAAGATGTCTGTATTGAATGAATGAGTACAAAGAGTCTCTACACTTACATTTCTTTTCTAACTTATCTGTTACTCCTAACTGACTTGACAACTGGCAACATGGATGCTTATGTGTATATAGAGCTGGAAAATAGGGGTGAAATATACACAGCTAGATAATAAAGTCACGATGTGACATGTCCAACACACACCCTTGAGTTGGAGGGTAATGGAGTTACTCCCAACTTGCCAAGAATATGATTGCGATGTATGTCAGATAGGGGTTTGGTTAGTGCATCTGCCAATTGATGCGTTGTAGGTGTGTAAGATAGAGAAATGAGCCTAGAACATAATTTTTCTCTAACAAAGTGGCAATCTAAATCAATATGCTTGGTGCGTTCGTGATAAACTGGTTTTCTGGTAATGTAAATGGCAGCTTGGCTATGACTCTTAACAGGAACGGGAGTAACATCAAGTACATCCAGGTCATGTAAAAGTCTAGACAACCAAGAGAGTTCAGCAGTAATCCTCCTCGTGGATCAAATATGAAATGAGACTGTCACCCAGAAAAATGACAAAGCCACTCACAGATTTCCTAGAATTAGGACAAGCAGCCCGGTCTGCATCACAATATGCATTCACAGAAAAAGAAGAATCCGAACTTAAGAGAAGGCCTTGAGAGGGATTTCTTTTGAGATATCTAGAAACGTAGATTGCAACATCCCAATGTGGTTGCCTGGGGAAGCTAGAAATTGGCTGAGATGTTGCACACTGAACAAGAGATCGGGTCTGGTGTGTGTGAGAAAATTGAGTTTACCAACTAATTTTCTGTATTGAGAAGCATCTGGGTACAATGCACCTTGATCAGGATACAACTTGGAGTTGACATCCAAAGGACTGATGACAGGAGATAATTCAAGGCAATTGAATTCATGAGCAGATCTAAAGTGAACTTTCTTTGTGAAACAACCGTACAATTAGGTATTTTATTGAACTCCAGGCCTAGAAAGTAGTGCAAGAGAACCCAAATCCTTGATTTTGTAAACAGAATCCAGGTAAGCTTTGATAGAAGTATCTCAACAGTATTGTTACCAACAATGAGTATGTCATCTACATATACGGCCATGAATACTACTAAGTTACCTTCCTTTTTGTAAAATAAGGAGGAGTCATTCTGAGATAAGGAATAGCCTTTGGTAAGCAAAAATGAGTTGAGCTTAGAATACCATTCCCTTGAAGCTTGTCTTAAACCGTATAAAGATTTTTGGAGTTTACAAAGAAGGGAAGGATCACAGAGTTTAAGACCAGGTGGTGGCTTCATGTATATAGTCTCATGTAAATCCCCATGTAAAAAAGCATTGTTTACATTCAACTGATACATTTCCCAACCTTTCTTGACAGCAGGTGGCAACTAATGTTCGAATGGTCGTCATTCTAACAACTGGAGAGAATGTTTCAGTAAAATCTACGCCCTTTTTTTGTGTGAAACCTTTAACGACTGATCTAGCTTTATACCTCTCAATAGATCCATCTGCATGGTGTTTGATTTTAAACACCCACTTGGCTTAATTTATTATTTAAATTAAAATTTGAATTTTAAATAAATTAATTAAATATAAGGCCCAATCAGATGATGGACTAAAAGGCTTGTTTATTTCCTCTATAAATACATCTCTTTCTCTAGGAGTTAACCTAATTTTCAGTTTTGGGAAAACCCTAGCCGCATAGAGACAGAGAGATAGAGGTTGAGAGAAACATTTTGAGTGCTAGTACATCCTTCCTCCTTCGAAGATTAAGTGTTCGTGTGGATATCGTTAGAGCGTAGATCACGTGCTGCGGGATACGTGGTGATCATACGAGCTTTGGACCTCCATAATCTCTATCTTTAATTCGTTAAAGCTCTAAAAGGTAATACATCATGATCTCTGAATTAAATATTATATTTTCGCATGGATCCTGCGAAGGGTTTCTCTATTTTAATTTATTTTTCACGTTTATTCCACTGCATTTGTTCCTCAAAACCCTTCAATGGCATCAGAGCTACTTGTGAAACGTTTTAATTCGTTATGTGTTTAACAGTTTTTTGACGTATGTAAACATGTATATGATATGTCATGGCTATATGTTGATATATATGTTTTATATGATTTTGAATATATGATATTCATGTGATGTATAATCATGTGATGATTGTGTGTATTGATGTATTTATATGATACATGTTTGATCTTATTATGGGAATCGTATTCGATATGAATTCTGAAACGGCTTCTGTATATTTTCTGAAATCTGTGTCCACTATCTGGTTTTTACAAATGATATATGTTTTCTGACTGGAATCGTATCACTGAGTAATACTGACATAGTCAGCTTGACGTCTGTAAGCCATTCGATGTCGTTACAGGCCTCAAAACAGTAATTTATAATTTATTAAAATTTAATTGATTTTCTGAAATTTTAAAATTTATTATATATGATTATATAATATGTTTATATAATTTGAGATATATTACATGTGTTATGTGATAACATGGTCGATGGTTATAGCCTAAAGACAAATAAGATAGAGGTTTTGATTTATGGTTTTGGTTTCTAAATACGACTTGCATGTCGTTTATTCATTGTAATTTAATTATCTCGAATGTAACTCGAGTTCTTCTTGTAATTTCATTAGAATAGTTTTGTTTCAATATTCAATGTAATTATCAATGAAGGCTTGCAAGCAAGGAGGTGATCCAAAAGAGGATGATGGAGCAATGAAGAAAGTAGACATGTAATAGATAAAATTTTTAAACCACCGTAGATTGATTTTGATTTTTCCATTATCTTGGAAAGGTCACATATGATGATGCCATAACCAAACACATTTATTTTACGCACATTACATATATGTATATGATTACATGTATTGGTATGTATGTGTAGATATAATCGAGATGAATGCTTAATATTGATTAATCATGTATGTATTAGATACGACACCTATGCCATGTTTGCTTAAGAAAGATAAAATCTGTAATGTTTCAAGATTTTAAAATTGAACAAATGATCAAGAGATTTTTGTGTTTATGGAACACAGTATTAAATATAATTTTTTTTTCTGATATGGGGAGATTTTGTCAAAAACGGATTATTAGTTTAATTCGGAAGGAAGTCTATTTTTAAGAAAGACCGATTGTGACTTCTCCGACGACCTTGAAATCAATTCATTGAGGAATATTGAAATGAATTTTTTGATCAAGGAAAAATTGAAAATCTCTTTATGATGAGATCATGATCATTTATATAAACATTATGTTAGGAATATATTCATTTGATGATGTACAGAATTCTAGAACATGAGTTAACTTAGTTTATTTGCAATATATCTTTCTAGTCTCTGAAATGTATAATCAGAGTCTAGATAGTCAACATTCATGTTACTTGTACTTAGAAGAATTTCTGCAGAAAGTGAAACTAGAGTCTGCATGAAGATCATAATTTGGAAGGTGATCAGAGTCTATAGACTATCGGAGTCTAAGATCTGTCAGAGTCTACAAATGATCAGAGTCTATAGTCTAGCAGAGTCTGAAGAATTCAGAGTCTATAAAATTAAAGCTAAATTTAGAAGATGATCACAGATAAGGGAAGTCTTCGAAGATAAAACCAAAGATATTGCAGATATGCTATAAAAACAAGGAATGAGAATTGCAGAAGGAAACTGTCAGCTAATAATTAAGAATTCTATTCCTATTGTAATTTATCTTTCTGTTATTAGCTGATAGGCAGCTCTCTATATAAACTCTATGTAACCAAATTGTAAAAGTGTGGAAGTCGAAGCATAATTTGTCTAAGTGAAACTTTGTGAGTGCATAGAAATAGAGAGAGTTGTTGTGATAAACACAGAGAAGCTGCTAGGGTTTGTGTACACCCTGAGAGAGTTTTGTATTTATAAATCAATAATATAAACAGTACTTATTCATATATTTGTGTTTGATCTTTGTTCTTAATTCATATCTGTTTATTGCTATTGAGTTGATTTTAAATCAGACAGAAAAGACACACAAGTATTCAACCCCCCCTTCTACTTGTGTAACTGGGAAAACAATTGGTATCAGAGCCTAACGTTTAAAATCGATCAAAGATGTCTGGAAACAAAGATGACAATTCTAAGATTCCTATGCTTAAGAGAAACGAGTTCACCCACTGGAAGGTTAAGATGCTGCACCATCTAGAAGCAACAGACCCTGACTATCTTGAAAGAATTCATGAAGGACCCTATGTGCCCTTAAAGCTAGTGCCTCAAATCAATGAAGAAGACAAAGTAACTGAAGAACACTTCATTGAAAAACCAAAGGCTGAATGGATAAAAGAGGACAAAAAGAATGTTCTTAAGGAGGCAAAGGTCAAAAACATACTCTTTAACAGTTTGGATTCTGTTCTTAAAAACTGTGTTATATCATGTCAAACTGCTAAGGAGATGTGGACAAAACTTGAAGTGCACTGTCAAGGAACTAAAGATGTCAAGAAAAATGCAAGGTCTTTGCTAATTCAAGAGTATGAGTATTTTGAAGCAAAATCTGGAGAATCTATTACTGAGATGTATGATAGGTTTACAAAACTCTTGAATGAGATGGCTATGCTTAGTAAGGTTTATGATTCTGAAGATACCAACACCAAGTTTCTGAGAGCACTTCCTGAAGAGTGGGACAATAAGACTACAACCATAAGGGAAGCTAGAGATTTGGATGAACTAATTCTAGAAGAATTGTATGACAGGCTCAAGACATATGATTTAGAGATGCAACAGAGGAAGAATAAGAAGTATGTGAAGACAAAATCTGTAGTACTCTTAATGGAGTTTGTAAAAGAACAACAGGAACAACCCACTGAAACAAGAATCAAAGATTCAAGGAAGAAGGGTAAAACTGTTATGGAGTTAGAGTCTACTGACACAGACTCTGATTCTGATGAAGAGATTGATCTAAGTCAAATGATGGCTATGTTTGCCAAAACTTTCAAAAGAATGAAATTTAACAAAAAAACTGGCAAATTTAGCAAAAAACCATCATTCAAGAAGGAAGATGAGAAGACTGAAAAGAGCAAGAGTACTATAATCAAACTTGACAAAGCAAAGGTCAAATGTTTTAACTGTGGAATATTGGGGCACTTTGCCAGTGAATGCAGAGTCAAAAAGTCAAGGAAAAGGAAAAACACTTTTATCAACATGAAAAGATTGGGCAGATTCAAGCTCAGAGGATGAAATTGATTATGAAAATCTAACATTGATGGCATCCTCCTCAAGAAAATCACAATCTCCCAAAGAACCCTCATCTCCTAAAACTCAGGTATCAATCTTTACTCCTGAATCCTTAATTAACTTAGACTCTAATGGCATAGAAATTGTGCAAAGTGAGGTTAATAAAATAATGACAACATGCAGGTCTCTCACTAGTGAAAGTGAAAGGTTGAGAGAAGAAAATTTAACCTTAACTAAAAGGAATGATTATTTAGAGTCTGAGTTAATATTAATGGAACAATACAAAAAGGATTATGAGAAAAATAGTCATAATTACACTGAAATTTTGAAAGCCTATGACTATGTTAAGAATGAACTAGAAGAAGAAAGACTTAAGTTTAAAGTCTAGACAGACTCTGGTAGAAAAGTTCAAGAAATTCTCAATAATCAAAATGTGTGTCAAACTGCTGGTCTAGGCTATGAAAATAGTCAAGTCAAAAGACCTATTGTTAAGAATGATAACAATAAAGAAGCTAACCAAGCTAATAAGACTAAAGACAAAAGCACATTTGTTCCTGTTAAGTTTGTGACTCCTAAAGAAAAGACTGAAATCAAAAACTCATCTGTCAATAGTCCCTTTGTTGTTAATAAAAAGACAGATGAAACTGGAGCAAATAACTCTAAGAAAAATATTAACATAGGGTACTTGTCTAAGTCTAAGTTAAAAGAAAGGCTAGAGAACTTATCAGAGTCTACCAAAACTAGGAGAAATAGGAATGGTAAGGAAGGCATTAATAAAGCAAATAATTATCAAAAGGATCCTAATGCTCCTAGAAAGAAGTGTTTTAGATATGGCAACCACAACCATTTAGCTATAGATTGTAAAGCAAAAATTGAAAAAGAATCAGAGTTTAGTCTTCCACAGACTCTGAAAAGTCACTACATTCCACAAAAACCTTGTTATCACTGTGGTAGCATATTTCACTCTATTTATATGTGTAGAGACTATCATGAATTGTATTTCAATTTTTATGAGCTAAAATCATCTATTGACAAAAGCTGGTATGACATTGTTAAGACTCCACCAGAGTCAAAAGCAACAAAGGAGACAGGTAAATCAAAGGTGAAAATTGCTAAACCTGTTTCACCTAAAGTTAGAGGAAAAGGATCCAAAACTGTTTGGATCCCCAAAACAACTAACTAGTTGCTTTATGTATGCAGGGAACAAGGGTAAAGAATGTAACCCTAATCCTGGACAGTGGATGCTCAGGACACATGACTAGAAAGAAATCCCTGCTTACAGACTTTGTGGAAATGGCTGGCCCAGAAGTATCCTTTGAAGATGGCAACAAAGGACAAACACTGGGATATGGCAAGATTGTACTTGGGAATGTCATCATTGAACAAGTAGCTCTAGTTGATGGCTTAAGACACAATTTGTTAAGCATAAGTCAACTAGGAGATAAAGGTTACCATACTGGCTTTGACAACAAAGAGTGTCTTGTGACTCACAAAGAAACAGGTATTCTGGTTTTTAAAGGTCACAGACATGGTAACATTTATGAAGCCAGCTTGGAGGATTGCATACACAGTGAACTCACATGTCTATATAGCAAGGCCTCAATTGAAGAAAACTGGAAATGACACAAGAAACTATCACATATCAACTTTAAAACACTAAACAAGTTGGTTAAACAGAATCTTGTAAGAGGATTACCACATGTTGATTTTGCAAGATGGACTCTGTGAAGCTTGTCAACTTGGAAAGCAAAAGAAATCATCCTTCAAGAACAAGATAATCAACACCATTTCTGAACCCTTTTATTTATTGCACCTTGATTTATTTGGTCCAGTAAATGTTATGTCTATTAATAAAAAGAAATATTCTCTTGTTATTGTAGATGATTTTACAAGATTCACATGAGTTTTCTTACTACATTCAAAGGATGAAGCTCCACAACACATAATAGACCATATCACTTTTCTAGAAAGAAATTCAAAGAAAATAGTTAGAGTTCTAAGGAGTGACAATGGTACTGAATTCAAGAATTCAATCATGGAGGACTACTGTGCATTAAAAGAAATTACTCAACAATTTTCTGCACCAGGAACTCCTCAACAAAATAGAGTTGTGGAGAGAAAGAATAGAACCCTCATAGAAGCTGCCAGAACAATGCTGACAGAATCTAAGCTACCAGTATATTTTTGGGCAGAGGCAGTCAATACAGCATGTTTCATTCAAAACTGTACTTTAATAAACATGCATGGAAAGACTCCCTATGAAATGATAAAGGACAAGAAGCCAAGTGTGAAACACTTTCACATATTTGGATGCAAGTGTTATGTGCTAAAAGTACATCCTGAAAATCTGAGCAAATTTGAAGCAAAAGCAGATGAATCAATTTTTCTTGGATATGCATTAAACACAAAAGCATTCAGAGTGTTTAATCTCAGAACCAAAATTGTTATGGAATCTATTCATGTTGCATTTGATGATAAAAAGTTTACAGGATTGCAGGATGAGTTAGAGTCTACTACATTGGAATTTGAAAATCTAAAAAGCTCTGAGATAAATGAAGAAGAAAAGGATGAAGACCCTCAAGTAACTCCTAATTCAACACAGGAACATGCACATTCTGAGAGGGAGCCAGAAAATATAACTCCAAATGATTCATAGTCTAACAGGTCAGGGTCTACCCAGACAGAGTCTAGACAGACTGAGTCAAATTCCTCAGAATCTAACTCATCAGGGTCTGGATCAAGCAACTCTGAACCCTTGACAGAGTCAAGCAATTTAGGGGGAGTCTCTTCATTTGAATTTCACTCAAATACAGAAGATGCAAATGACTTAGGGGGAACTTCAAGTTCAAGAATCAATCTTCCACCAGCTAGAAAATGGACAAGGGGTCACACTCCTGACTTAATAATTGGTGACCCTGAGAGTGGTGTACAAACAAGAACAACCACTCAAAATGAATATCTTTATAGTTGTTTTCTCTGAAAAATGAACCCAAGAAAATTGGGGAAACCTTGCAAGACCCTGATTGGATAATTGCAATGCAAGAAGAATTGAATGAATTCGAGAGAAATAAAGTGTGGAAGCTTGTACTAAGACCTAGAGATAGATCAGTTGTTGGTGCAAAATGGGTGTACAGAAACAAACTTGATGAGAGTGGAACTGTAATAAGAAATAAAGCAAGGCTAGTTGCAAAAGGATACTCACAGGAGGAAAGAATTGATTATGATGAAACTTTTGCACCAGTAGCAAGATTGGAAGCAATAAGAATGTTTCTTGCCTTTGCAGCTCATTCAAAATTCAAGGTGTATCAGATGGATGTAAAAAGTGTCTTCTTGAATGGAAAATTGGAAGAAGAAGTCTATGTGGAGCAACCACCAGGATTTGTTGATCCAAAATATCCTGATCATGTTTATAGATTAGATAAGGCACTTTATGGATTGAAGCAAGCACCTAGAGCATGGTATGAAACTCTTTCAAAATTTCTTCTTGAAAACGGATTCATAAGAGGTACCATTGACAAAACCCTCTTTATTAGAAAGTATAAAGGTGACATTTTGCTTGTCCAAATTTATGTTGATGATATTATATTTGGATCTACTAATGATAAACTCTGTGAAAAGTTTAGTAAACTAATGCAGTCAAATTATGAAATGAGCATGATGGGAGAATTGAACTTCTTTTTGGGGCTTCGAGTCAAACAGAATGATGATGGAATTTTCATCAATCAAACAAAGTATGTAAAAGAACTATTGAAGAAGTTTGATATGCAAGATTCTGCAACTGCTAAAACTCCCATGTCAACAACCACTAAGCTAGACTCTGACCCAAAGGGTAAGAAAGTTGACAACACCAGCTACAGAGGTATGATTGACTCATTATTATATTTAACTGCTAGTAGACCAGATATAATGTTTGCAACTTGTCTGGGTGCTAGATTTCAAGCTGACCCCAGAGAATCACATTTAATAGCTGTAAAAAGAATTTTTAGATATCTCAAGGGGGCACAAACTCTTGGACTTTGGTATCCTAGAGAGTCAGATTTTTCATTAATTGGCTATTCAGATTCTGACTATGCAGGATGCAAAGTAGACAGGAAAAGTACAACAAGTCAGTGCTAGTTTCTTGGCAACGGATTAATTTCTTGGTTTAGCAAGAAACAACAGACTGTATCAACCTCAACAGTTGAGGCCGAATACATTACCGCTGGAAGTTGCTGTGCTCAAATTCTGTGGATAAGAAATCAATTACTTGATTATGGACTAACATTCTCAAATATTCCTATGTATTGTGATAATACCAGTGGTATTAAAATTGCAGAGAATCCAGTCCAACATTCCAGAACAAAGCACATTGATGTCATGTATCATTTTATTAGAGAACATGTTGAAAATGGGACTGTGACACTTCACTATGTTCCAATTGACAAACAGATTACAGACATTTTGACAAAATCACTTGATGAGTCTACCTTTCTTAGACTGGTAGGTGAATTAGGTATGTTAAACATGTAAGTGATTAAAAATTACAAGCAACAAGGTATGTACTTTAATTATAATTCTGGTTGTAACACATTATAATTAATTATTTTTGCAAAATTTTTATTGGTACTTTATCTTGACAGAGTCTAGTTTTTAGACTCTGACGAGTCTGTAGACTCTGACTAGTCTGTAGACTCTGAAAAACAATTATCGCCTAGACTCCGGAACGGTTCAAATTCGCGCCTGCAGACTCTGATTGTGTTTAAAATTGTTCAAATGACTTGAAATCGGCGATAACAGTTGTTTTTGACTGGAGATAGACTGTAGACTTGTGTGTATTGTTAACAATTCAAACAAAATAGAAGATTTTCATACATTTTACTCACTTGTTTATTGCAATTAATTTCTAAGGCAGAACTATTCACAGAGCTCGATCTTTACGAACCCTAGCAACTTTCTTCAAGCGTATTCATCACATTCAATTAACAACAACTTCATTGGCTGCTATCTCAACTGTCATGTGGGGACCCAAGGCAATTGCTTTCACATTTGGGGATTTCGAGTTCATGACCACAAATCATGGTGCCGCCCTTGGAGAAAAGAAAGGGGTAGACACTGACTACTACCATGTGATGGATTTCTTGGAACAATCCGAGCTACACTACATTCTCAAGGCATCACCAGTCATTCACATGGATGTTGTGTCACAAGCCTGGAGCTCTGCAAAGGTAGTTGATCCTTCTCAGGATCAACCAGGTAAAATAATGTTTACCTTTGGTGATTTTACATTTGATGTTACTGCTGATGTTATTAATTCTGTGTTTAAATTACCTCTTAAACAACCTTTTGATGAAACTGTTTCTGATGCTGAAATTAAAGATATGTTTAAATCACTAGGTTATTCTGGTAGTTTAGAAAACATGAGTAAGTTAACTAGGCCTTATTTGAGAAAAGAATAGTCCTTTTTCTTTGATCAAATTACTAAGTGTTTTACTGGTAAGTGTAGTGAATTTGATGCTATTACTGCTATTACTTATCAAATTGGTCACAGTCTCCTATTTGATAGAGTAATCAACATTGGTGATATGTTGCTCACTCAAATGGGAGCAAAATTAAATAATGTGCATGAGGGGATGAAGAAAGTCTACTATCATAGATTTCTTATGATTCTCCTCAATCACTTCATTCCTGACATGTCAACCAAGTTGGCAGATGATTGCTGTGTGCAGGCATACAAACAGCAAATGAGAATTATTGGTCCCTGATATTGTAGAAGGGGGGGGGGGGTTGAATACAATATCTGAAATTTAATCGCTGAATAATTGGATTTAAAAAATTATTTTAATTACTCGCGAAATGTTAAATAGAATGAAATACTGTTCAAGTGAAAAATATAATTTTAACTTGATTAGTATTACAAAATTAATATTAAGAAAACTGTAATATAATTGATAAAAGTTCTAGAACAAATTTGACATGAATTGTTCGTGTCTTACAATTATATTCCAAACTCAGCACAGAAATCTGTGAATATTACAATGCAGATAAATTACTGAATTTGATCTGATTTCTTCTTTTAACAAATGAAGCAAACTCCTCATATTTATAGAGGTTGGAAAAAGATTGGTATGACCTTTTTCAATATGACTTAATTTATAGAAATAAAGTCTGTATGACTTTTTTAACCCTTGTATGACTTATAAAAAACTGGGCAGGAGTTATTTCTCTCGGTATGACTTATTATATTAATTAAAAAATCGGTATGACTTTTTAATTAAATAAAAAATCATTCCAGCATGACCTTTTGATCAAAGAAAATTCGGTATGACTTATTATATATATATATAAAAAGTCTCGGTATGACTTTATGTCGGCAGTAGCTCGGTATGACTTATTTATATATATATATATATGAATTTTTTTTCGGTATGACTTATTTATATATATATAAAACAGTCTCTCGGTATGACTTATAAAAAATCATTCGGTATGACTTATTTATAAGTCATTCGAATATATATATATATATATATATATATATATAAGTCATTCTAACTAGTTTCTTTTATAATAAATTAATTCTACTTAAATTAATTAAATAATTTATAAATTAAATTAAATTCAACTTGAATTAATTTAATTTAATTAAATAAATTAAATAATTAACTTACTTGGTTTGTAGAAATAAAATATCATAGAGAACTTGTTTAAGCTGCAGTCTTCTTGATTTTTCTTTGTCTTCTGATCTTGAAACCTCTTGATTAAATGAAGAATAAATATTTATATTTAGTTGACACACAAATGTACTGTCTGGTTCATTTGTGTCATACTAATAAATATTCTCCTTTTAATAACCTTGAATTAGAGGCCTTCTGTCATTTCTTCTGCTTCACTGTCTTCATTTTTCTTCTGGAATCTACTTGTTGTAACCACTTGAAATCTTCTGTACCTTCTGTCTTCTATGGAAGTACTACCACATTATTATTTTCACTGACGCTTGAACATAAAAATGAACTTCTTCCAGTGTTGAGTAGCAATCCTATAAAAATACTTCTGATACTTGGATCCTTTGTGATTAGTTGACTGTCTTCGTCTTGATTCCTGATTGGTGCTTATTATTTACTTCTATTTATTAGCTAGAGTTGAGTTGTCATCTAATTATTACAAATAGGCCTAGTCATATGCCTTTCAATCTCCCCCTATTTGTTGTTAAACATTTAACACACAAATTCCTAGAGGATAACTCAACTAACAACTAAGAAAGTAGTACGACATTTAATGACTGTAAATAATAAACAAAAGTTCTGGTTTTATATTTAACAATTTTCCAGATTCATACATAAAAGATAAGTACAAGATAGTTGTTCCTCTAGCACTGAACAAAAATAACATTGATTCTATCTTGACCTATCCAGGACTTCAGTCTTCTGCAGTATCAACTTCACCTTCTTCTAAATTTGAACTTTTGTGCAAAGGTGTCCTTGGTACCTCTTCAACTTCAGCCGGAGTTGCGGTGGACTCTCCATACAATCTTCTCTGTTTAGCCTTTGCTAGCTGAAACATGACTTCCTCTTCGATAGGATCTACAGCTTCTTTTTGTACATCATAAGGTTGTGTAGAATCTATCTTTTGCATTTGCCTGATGTATGGTTTAATGTTTCTGGATAAACAGTAGTTCCTTATTTTCTGTGCAGCATCTAGCTTGGCTTGTGATCTGAATCCTTTTGATCTCAACATCCTTTCAACTTGGATCATATACCTCACCGTGTAGCCCTTAAATGATTCCTCATCTAGCTTTATGATTTGATACAACTTGTTTGAGAAAAATCTCACTTCATGAGGATCATTTAATATCTGAGGACTAGCAGCCGTTGCTATATCTCTGAGTCTGTCCCTGAGTAGTTCATTTTCTTCTGAGCTTCTCTTTACTTTGTTTAACAGAACCCATATTGCTGATAGTGATCTCTTTCGGAAAAATTCCAAAGATACTCTGAATGTTCCATTCCGGTGAGTGTAGACTAGTATTTGCCAGTCTTCAAGAATGTGATCCACTATAACAGTGATATAATCAACTTCTTCTTTCAATGCCTTCATGAAGTTATCCAGATTATCATTAGAATCTTCAAGACTTTTGATAACTGAAAGCATTTGTCTATTTTCAAACGGTCCTTGCTGAGACTTGTCTAGTATTTTCCTTGCTGCATCCCATCTGTCTCCTATCTTCATCTCAATTTCTTGTCTTTTCTTCTTTACTGCTAAGGCCCAAAGCTTCTGTTTTTCTAAGCTTGCCTCTCTTTCAGCTTGGGTTCTTTCCTTGACTAGAGCTTTTAAATTTATAGTTTTGGCATGGCTTGCCTTGATGTCTTCCTTTAGCTTCCTCATTGCCTCTTCATAGGCAGGATCATGCTCTTTTTCTTTTGGAAATAGAAATTCATCATCAAAGATAGCTTCATCTTCAGCTCTGCAGTAGTCAGGATTGAAACCTTGATTTTTCATACTTACTTCATCAAGGAGTTTTTCTTGTTGATAATACTGTTCTTCTGGTTCTTGATCATACGATTGAAATTCTTCTTCAGAAAACAGCTTTGCTTTACCTTTATCTTGAGTAGTAGCCCCTTCATCTCCAGCTACTTTCTCATTTGCTTTCTCCCCCTTAGTTGAGGGATCCTCTTGAGTTTTAGAGGCTTCAAAAGATGTCAACATTTTCTGCATAGTCAGATAGACTTGCTTCATTCCTTCATTTAGATGCGTCATGCCATCATCCAGTTTGCTGAAGCGTTGAGTAGAAATCTTTTCATTTTCAATGATTGTGAGGGTTAAGTTTTTCTCAACGTCATCAATTCTTTCATGCAGTTTGCTCACTTCTTTCATATCCTCAGCAATTAGATTCTGAACGTTCTGGATGTCTTGAGTTTTTAGAAGAATGGAGGATTTGACATCTTCAACATCTTTTCTCACTATTGACAGCTGCTGTGTTACAGAGGCAGATGTAGAATTTTCTTCTGCTTGTTCTTTAACTTTTAATAATTCAGCTTGAACACTTTGCATTTCATTCTGGAGAGCTTCCATTTTGGATAATAGTTCACTTTGTGTGTGTGCACTCATCTCACTTGCACTCTTGTTTATCTCACTATCACTCTGTGCATGTGTTTCACTCTGTGTTTGCCTCACATCACTCTTGTTTAGCTCCTTTCCAGATCCTGAAGCTGTACCTGCATATATAACAATAGCTTTTGAAGAGTCGAAATGCTCTTCTGATGCCTGTGAAGGCGCGTCCTTAACAAGATTAACTTGCCTTGGCTCCGCTACTGACGTAGCTACTCCGTGAATGGAGTCCCATCTCCCTCTATGGAGTGGTTGCCTCTCAAATCCACCAGTGGATTCGAGACCTTCTCTAATGAGAACTGGATGTAAGAAATCCAGGGGAGTCACCACCTTAGACAATGTAATGACAGGCTCTTGAGAGTCTGTGGTGCTCCTTAGTACCTCAGTGGGTAACTGATGCTGCACTGCATCGAAAATGTCATGGTCCACATCATAGGTGGCATCCGACCAGTTTTTATTAAAAACATTTTCTTCAACAAATGTGCCCTCATGTGTTGGTTTTTCTTCAAGTGAAGGTTCTGCTAGAGTGATTGCTAGCAGTGTGTTTTCCTCACTATCTGATGCTGTGGCCGAGCAGCGAATTAGATCACCTGGTTGAGCAAGTGTATCTAGAGAATCTTGGATGGCCATGTTAAAATCTATATCCCATTGACTGGAATACGTTGAGGCTGCAGTTGTCTTAAGGTCAACTCTAGAAATTTTTGAAGGAGGAGACAGAGCTGCGGGTTCATTCACATCAGCACCAAGACCTCTAACTATTCTGACAGGTTTCTTCCTTTTTCTGACTTTTAATGAAGAGGAGGATGAGGGAGAAACTGTTTGAGGCTCTAATTCAGCTGGGGATGGAACCTGTGTGTTTTCAGGTTCGTAGCTGATATCCTGAAGTGTAAGACCATAATTATAGTCCGCCACAGATAAATCTAACAGAGCAGTGGATATATCTATAGGTATTGAACTAGAAGATTGTGATTGAGATATTACCTGTTGATCTTGTGCCACTTGATTGACATGCTGAGCAGCTTCAAGTAGAAGGTGCACAGGATGATCCATTTGCATTGGCACTTGCTCTGGCTCTTGTTCCTGTACTGGATGAGCAATAAGATCTAATATCTCAGCCATGTAATCTGTCCTTTCCACTGGCACATTTTGAAACTTGGGGTTGTTGTGGAGCCTTGCAAATAAGTTGTTCTGAGAAGTAGGAGATTCTTCTACAGGACTATTCTGATATAAGGCTTTGTCTTCATCCAACAACAAGTCATTCATGAACAGCATCAGGAACCTCGGATAGTAGACTTGTACATTCTGTTCCCTGCTTTCTGGTTTCCTCATCTTCCTTATAATTTCTTTCAGAAGCAACTTCCCAAAATTTATCCTCCTGTTGTGGGCCACAGAAAACCCAAAGATTTGCAGTAGTGAAGATATATTGTTGAAGTTGTTCTTTGTAGTGGGAGCAAACACTTTGGCTAACGTGTCAAAGAAGTAGTCCCACTCACTTACCAATTTGGACTTTGTCATTCTTACCAAATTGATCTCACCCTGATATCTAATAGAATAGAAAAATTCTAGAATTTCTGGTACAGTGGGTGGATCCATGAAGTTGTCAATTGGAAAGCCCAAAATTCTATTCACGTCCTCTTCAGTCACCATGTATTCACGATCTCCTATCCTGAATGAGAATTGAACTCTGCTTGCAGTACTCCTATTCCTCGCAGTGGAATACAGCGCCCTAAGTGCTAACACTTGCAACGGGGCGTCCAGAGTAATTGCAGTTCTTACAAGTGAATGTTCATTCATAAATACGATCCACGGTCGAAACCTCTCGACTGAACAATTCACCGGATTAAAATATCCTACAAAATTAGTTTTTACTAATTCGCAAAAACCAGCCATTTTTTTTTATTTAAGCTAATACAAATAATAAAATTACAAAGTGCGATTACAAATTAAAATTAACAATTACAAGCCAATAATTTGAAAATTTACACTTTAAAATTGAAACCCTAATTTCTAAAAATCCCAAATTACTTTAAACAACAAATTACTACCCAGCACTCTCTTTACCAAAACAAAACGTACCTAACTGATTTAGTCCAAGAACAAGAGCAAACAGTTCCAATTTTACGAAAATCGGGCAGAGGTTTGCTCGGTTTTAATCAATTTTAACACACTAGCAAGCAAAGATGCTTGTAATCACGAAATGGCAACTGGAATCAGTTGTAATGGTTGTTAATCGACCGATTTCTGTTAAAGAGCAGGTCGCCTGTTCGTGTGTGTATGTTAAACAGCGTGTGTATATGTAACTAAGTGCTGAGTATGACTTTTTTTTGAATCAAAAGAACCTGTTAAAAGAAAACAAAGGCTCGGTATGACTTATTAAAAGTCATACCGAGTTTTATTTACTTAAAACTGAACACAACAAACAAAAATGCTCGGTATGACTTATTATTCTAATCTCTCGGTATGACTTTTTATAAAAAAAATCATGCCGAAATTTGTTAGAATAATGTCATACTGAGCATTTAAAATAATAAGTCATGCTGTTTAGATAATAAAATAGAATAATTACTTATATTAATAATTGTTTCTAAATTCGAAATAAAATAATAAAAATCTTATTCGAATATTAGATAAATAACAATAATTTACATAAATGCTTATAAATGCTTAAATTAAACAAAAGTACTTATGCTTTAATTGAAATAATTATCTTCTAAGAATATTGATTTAATCTTAAGATAATTTTCCAAAAATTCATAAGCCCTAGGATTTTATTAATTCAAGCCTCATAAACTCTTTAAATATTAACATTTAATATTTATGAGCTTAAATTAATTCCTAGTAATCAAAAATTTAGCCATTGTTTAACATCCCTAATTCAATAACCAGCTTTGAGAAAGTGGATTCATCAAGTGGTTTTGTGAAGATGTCGGCTAATTGATCTTCTGTGGGTACAAAATGTAACACCACAATTCCGTTCATGACATGCTCTCTTATAAAGTGATACCTAATGTCAATGTGCTTGGTTCGCGAATGTTGTACAGGATTGTTGGAAATAGCTATAGCACTTGTGTTGTCGCAGAAAATTGGAATCTTGTTCAACGCAAGTCCATAGTCATTTAGCTGATTCCTAATCCACAAGATCTGTGCACAACAGCTACCTGCCGCAATGTATTCTGCTTCGGCTGTCGAGGTAGATACTGAATGCTGTTTCTTGCTGTACCGGGAGATCAACCGTCGTCCTAGAAACTGACAGCTTCCAGAAGTACTTTTCCTGTCCATCCTGCACCCTGCATAGTCTGAATCTGTATAGCCAATTAGGTCAAAACCTGTATCCTTAGGGTACCAAATTCCAAGATTTGGTGTACCCTTTAGATATCTAAAAATTCGTTTAACAGCTATTAGATGAGATTCCCTTGGGTCAGATTGAAACCTTGCACATAAGCATGTTGCAAACATTATATCGGGTCTACTTGCAGTTAGATACAATAATGAGCCTATCATACCTCTGTAGCTTGTGATGTCAACTTTCTTACCAGTTTCATCTTTGTCAAGCTTGGTGACTGTCGGCATTGGGGTTTTTGCCGGTGAAGAATCTTCTAGACTGTATTTTCTTAGAAGATCTCTTACATATTTTGATTGGCAAATAAAAATCCCATCTTCCTTTTGCTTTACTTGCAATCCAAGGAAAAATGACAGCTCACCCATCATGCTCATTTCATATATGCTCTGCATTAACTTAGCAAATCTCTTGCACAGGCTTTCGTCAGTAGAACCAAATATAATATCGTCAACATAAACTTGGACAAATATTATATCTTTTTCATGCAATTTATAAAAGAGAGTTTTATCTATGACACCTCTTATGAAACCATTTTCAAGTAGAAACACAGAGAGAGTGTCATACCATGTCCTCGGTGCTTGCTTGAGTCCATAGAGGGCTTTGAATAGAAAATACACAAAATCAGCAAACTCTGGATTTTCAAAGCCAGGGGGCTGTTCCACATATACTTCCTCTTCTAGCTCTCCATTCAGAAATGCACTCTTTACATACATTTGATAGACTTTGAAATTGGAATGTACTGCGAATGCCAGAAATATCCTGATGGCTTCAAGTCTTGCAACTGGTGCGTAGGTCTCGTCATAATCAATTCCCTCTTCCTGGGAGTAACCCTTTGTAACCAGTCTGGCTTTGTTCCTTGTAACAATGCCATCACCGTCTAATTTGTTCCTGTATACCCATTTCGTGCCAATAACAGATCTATCTTTAGGCCTGGGTACCAGTGTCCAGACTTCTTGTCTTTCGAACTGATTGAGCTCTTCTTGCATGGCAAGAACCCAATCTGGATCAATTAGTGCATCTTCAATCTTCTTTGGTTCTTCTTGAGATAGAAAAACTGAGAATAAACATTCATTTGAAGTTGCACTTCTGGTTCTTACTCCAACATCTGGATCACCTATGATCAATTCAAAAGGATGATCTCTGCTCCATATCCTTTCCCTATGTAGGTTTGATCTAGATGATTCGCCTCGAAATTCATTGTGATGTTGTGTTCTGCCAGTTGATCCTTCAACTCCCCCTGAGTTGTTGCCAGGATGACTTGTTGATCCACCACTGGTATTAGTAGAATCTCCAGTGTTGCCATTGTTTCCACCATTATTACCTGGATCATTACCAACATTGATGTCATTATTTCCTGCTGCAACCTCAGGTTCTTCTTCGTCATCAGTATGTGAGTCTGGATAATTGTCAAATTTTAATGACTCAGAAGAATCTTCAGTTTGGATACTTGGGAGTCTAGTGTCATCAAAAGTTACATTGACACTTTCCTTCACTTGGTGTTGATCAATTATGTATACCCTATATGCTCTTCTTGAGTATCCGACAAAAATAGCTTCATGTGCCTTGGCTTCAAATTTGCCACGATGTTCATCTCCATCTTTTAGCACAAAGCATTTGGCTCCAAATACATGAAAGTACTTGAGAGTAGGTTTCTTGCCAGCCATTAATTCATAGGGAGTTTTCATATGATCTTTGTTGATTAGAGTTCGATTCTGAGTATAACAAGCTGTATTTACCGCTTCAGCCCAGAAGTAGATAGGTAACCTTGATTCACTTAGCATAGTTCTTGCAGCTTCAATCAGGGTTCTATTTTTCCTTTCTACAACTCCATTTTGTTACGGAGTTCTTGGTGCTAAATATTGCCTTGTTATCCCCTTGTCTGAGCAGAAATTATTCAGAACTTCATTTTTGAATTCTGTTCCATTATCTGATCTGATTGCCCGGACAGGTAACTTTGAATCTAACTCAATCAGCTTTATATGATCAATCACCAAATGTGGAGTTTCATCCTTAAAGTTTAAGAATAAAACCCATGTATATTTTGTGAAGTCATCCACAATCACTAAGGCGTATTTCTTCCTTGACATAGACAGAATATTTACTGGACCAAATAAATCCATGTGTAGGAGTTGAAGTGGTTCAGTGATGTTTGTAGTGTCTGTGCCTCTGTGAGTTGCTTTCTTTGACTTTCCTTTCTGACATGCCTCACACAAGCCTTCTTGTGTAAATTCCATCGGAGGCAGTCCTCTCACCAAATCCCTCTTGACTAGAGAGTTCATTGTTTTGAAATTCAGGTGTGAGAGCTTCTTGTGCCATAGCCAACTTTCCTCTGTTGAAGCTTTTGAATAAAAACAGTTTGCTTCAGCTTCAGTTCCCGAGTTGAAATCAGCTACGTACAAGTTTCCTTTCCTTACTCCACGCAAGGCTAGTCTGTCTTCTTTAGAATGAGCTATTAAGCACTTCTCCTTGATAAAGTTTACTTTGTAACCTCTATCACAAAATTGACTGATGCTGAGTAGATTGTGCTTAAGTCCTTCCACCGAAGAGACATTTTCAATGATAACATTTCCTGTATTTAACTTGCCATATCCCGTAGTCATTCCTTTGCTGTTATCTCCAAAGGTGACGACTGGGCCAGCTCTCTCAACCACGTCTGATAGCAGGGCTCTATCTCCGGTCATATGCCTTGACGATCCGCTGTCCAGGATCCATATAACTCGGTTTACCTGTTTAACTCCCTGCAATTATCAAACGGATTAATTCGTCTTCGGAGCCCAAAATTGATTGGGCCCGGCATACTTAAAGAATTGACCTTTGTCTGCTTTGACAACAGATCCTTTTCGAATAACATCATTTTCTTCCTTGACTGTTCCTACCTTCCTATAAATAGTCTTAACAACTTTCTGTTTAGACTTAGGAATATATGATTCCTTCTTCTCAGGTGAAGGAGTTGCAGTCTTGGATTTAGCAAATTTACTATTGATGTGCTGTCTAGGTGTCACGTTATCTTTCTTAGCTATCATGCGTTTAAAGTAAGCAGTCATAGCATTAAAAGCACATAACATGCAATTCATTATACCACATGGTCTATGGAAAGCATCAATCGTAGGCATGTTATTCAATACAGTAGGAGGCTTAACAGATTCTACTTCAATTTTCTCATTATCTTTGAAGTTTTCACTAGAATGAAATTTATTGTTACTGTTCCTACTGTTCACAAATGTGTTGGGTCTGTTCATTTTATTCTTTAAGTCTTTTGCACCTACACCAGGTCTGGGGGAATCAGAAGTTCCCACATCTTTCACTGGGGTCTCTGGTGCACGCCTCTCTTTCTGGACATTAACTCCTTTTATGTCCTTAACCTGTTCTCCTCTCTTCTTCTCTTCCTCAAGATCTTCCAACTGCATTTCATATGCAATTAGTACGGAGCTCTCAAGGATAGGTTCAGCTATCGGTGTTATGAAGAGAGGTTTTGGTGTGTCTTTAACAACATGTGGGATACCCCTTTCTACAGCACTTTTTCTAAAGGGGGTTATGTTGCTTGGCTTTCCTACAGATTTATTGTACTCGAAGCCTATCCCAACTTTACGACTTATTTCTTGTTGGTCAACTAGGTTCTTTACAATATAAGAGGAATTCTTATATGCAAGACACTTCTTCTTTTCTTCTTCTATCTAGTTTCTGAGATTGGCTTCTGTTACAACATGACAACTGACTTTACTGACTTGAACAGCTAAGTCTTCAGTCAACTTAACAGTCAACTTGTCATGATTTCTTTTTAACTGTTTAAAAACTTCAGTCTCATCAACTAACTCTTTGACTTTGAGTCTGAGTTTCTTAACCTTATCTCTTTCACCATCTAGTTCTTTACCTAGCAAAGCAAACATCTTAGGACAAGAAGGATTTACCTCTATTCCTCTGTCACGGGTGGGAGACAGTGATTCCTCTGATGAAGTCATAAGAGCAAGATTTCCTAGCTCTTCCTCATCATCGTTATCTGAATCATCCCAGCTTTTGCCTGCTGCTAGATAGGACTTTCCTTGATGCTTTTTCACGAGCGCATCATACTTTTCCTTGAGCTCTTCGTAAGACTCTCTCTTCTTCCCTTGCTTAGGCTTCTTGCACTCAGTTGCAAAGTGGCCTAGCTCATTACAGTTGAAGCAACGAAACTTGCTTCTATCAACTAAGCCGGTCTTGTAGCCGCTTTTCGATATTGCTGTCGAAGAACCTCCTTTTTGGAATCTTCCAAAATTAGGCTTACTTCTGAATGAGGAGTTTCTTCGGAATCTCATGTTGCCAAACTTCCTGGCAACCATAGCTAGAGATTCATCTTCTAGCTGATCTAGTTCTTCTAGTGAGTAGAAATCACCATCTTCTTGTTTGTCAGCAGTATGTCCAAGTTCTGGAACCACATACTCTGTTGAACTGTTAGAAGGTGCAACAGCCTTCACTTCTTCTTTCTCTGGTGCTTCTACCATTAATGCCTTGGAGGAACTCAGTACTTTACCTCTTCCGTACATCTCTCTGGTTTGGATTTGTTCCAGCTCATAAGTTTTTAAAACTCCGTAGAGTCTTTCTAGGGTTACCTCTTTCATATCCCTAGATTCCCGAATAGCTGCAATCCTGTGTTCCAGATGCTCTGGTAAGGTCAGCAAAAACTTCCTGTTCACCTCTTGGTTCTGATAAAACTTTCCATTCATGTTGAGCTCGTTTATCAGTTTGTTTAGTCTCTGAAACACCTCAGAGATACCCTCACCAGGGTTGGATCTAAACTGCTCATATTGGGTGGTTAGGATCTCCAGTCTATTCTCTTTAACTTCTTCAGTTCCCTCATTGATAATTTCAATTGTTTCCCAGATCTGTTTTGCATTCTTGCAATTGACTACTTGGTTGTACATGATGTAGTCTAGGGATTCAATTAATATGAGCTTCAGATTATTATCAAGGGACACAGCTTCTGTTTCCTCATCTGTATAGTCTGCCGGACTTTTCGGAAACTGTCTGTGGAGAATTACAACCCCATCTACTGCATGTTCGAGAACAACTGATATAGGGAGCTCAACACCTTTAGCCATAATTAATGCGTACTTGGGATTTGCAATCCCGATAAACAGTAGCATTTTTTGTTTCCACAAGTTGTAGTGTTCTCTATCGAACTGTGGAATTTTAATACTAGTTACTTTCTGGGTACTCATCTTTAATAAGATTAAAAATTAAGTGTTTCAAAAAAATATTTTAATTTTTGACTTAAAACAATTTTTGATCAAAAATAATTTTTAGAGAAAAAAAAATTATTTCGAATAAAAAATTATTTCGAATTTAAAATAATTTTTGAGATCTGTATGAGTTGCGGAATTTTTGGTTTGGATCTGATATTAACTATATCAACCTGCTCTGATACCAATTGTTGGTCCCTGATATTGTAGAAGGGGGGGGGGGTTGAATACAATATCTGAAATTTAATCGCTGAATAATTGGATTTAAAAAATTATTTTAATTACTCGCGAAATGTTAAATAGAATGAAATACTGTTCAAGTGAAAAATATAATTTTAACTTGATTAGTATTACAAAATTAATATTAAGAAAACTGTAATATAATTGATAAAAGTTCTAGAACAAATTTGACATGAATTGTTCGTGTCTTACAATTATATTCCAAACTCAGCACAGAAATCTGTGAATATTACAATGCAGATAAATTACTGAATTTGATCTGATTTCTTCTTTTAACAAATGAAGCAAACTCCTCATATTTATAGAGGTTGGAAAAAGGTTGGTATGACCTTTTTCAATATGACTTAATTTATAGAAATAAAGTCTGTATGACTTTTTTAACCCTTATATGACTTATAAAAAACTGGGCAGGACTTATTTCTCTCGGTATGACTTATTATATTAATTAAAAAATCGGTATGACTTTTTAATTAAATAAAAAATCATTCCAGCATGACCTTTTGATCAAAGAAAATTCGGTATGACTTATTATATATATATATAAAAAGTCTCGGTATGACTTTATGTCGGCAGTAGCTCGGTATGACTTATTTATATATATATATATGAATTTTTTTTTCGGTATGACTTATTTATATATATATAAAACAGTCTCTCGGTATGACTTATAAAAAATCATTCGGTATGACTTATTTATAAGTCATTCGAAAATATATATATATATATAAGTCATTCTAACTAGTTTCTTTTATAATAAATTAATTCTACTTAAATTAATTAAATAATTTATAAATTAAATTAAATTCAACTTGAATTAATTTAATTTAATTAAATAAATTAAATAATTAATTTACTTGGTTTGTAGAAATAAAATATCATAGAGAACTTGTTAAAGCTGCAGTCTTCTTGATTTTTCTTTGTCTTCTGATCTTGAAACCTCTTGATTAAATGAAGAATAAATATTTATATTTAGTTGACACACAAATGTACTGTCTGGTTCATTTGTGTCATACTAATAAATATTCTCCTTTTAATAACCTTGAATTAGAGGCCTTCGGTCATTTCTTCTGCTTCACTGTCTTCATTTTTCTTCTGGAATCTACTTGTTGTAACCACTTGAAATCTTCTGTACCTTCTGTCTTCTATGGAAGTACTACCACATTATTATTTTCACTGACGCTTGAACATAAAAATGAACTTCTTCCAGTGTTGAGTAGCAATTCTATAAAAATACTTCTGATACTTGGATCCTTTGTGATTAGTTGACTGTCTTCGTCTTGATTCCTGATTGGTGCTTATTATTTACTTCTATTTATTAGCTAGAGTTGAGTTGTCATCTAATTATTACAAATAGGCCTAGTCATATGCCTTTCAAGAATATTCTCTGATATTAAGAGAATTGATGACAAGAAGAAGAGTCTACCTACCATGAATTATCCACAGGTAATGAAGGTAAAACTCTCAACCTACAAACCTTCTATCTACTGTGCTTCATTTTTTGGTGGTGAAATGGTGCCGGAACAAGTAATGGAGAGTCCTCCTGCACCTACCCATGTCACCCAATCCCCTTCAAAGATACAATCTTCCAAACCAAAATCCAAAAAGAAACCAACCTCTGGTGTCTCTCAACAGGCACCAGTTATAAAGAGGAGAAAATTGATTCAAACTAGGCTTATAGATGAGCACAGTGATGAGGAGCTCAACCCTCTAGAGAAGCAAGTTGTTGAAGGACTTTCTTTGTTAAAGGAAGGTCATGATACACTTGATTCTACCCTTCAAGCCAAGTCTGTAGTCTCTGAAAAGGCTACAGACTCTGACCAACCTAGAAATGCACCTCAGGATGCTCAAACTGCATCTCCTGAGAAATCTTTTGCTCAAAAATACAGAAGGTTAAGGAAGGCTTATTCTGCACACACACACAAGCCTACTACTATTACTAACCCTGTTTTGTAGGAAACAGATGCTCCCAAGGCTCCTGCAGGGCCAGACTCTGAAAGCAAGAAATTACCTGAACCAGAGTCTAATGTTGAGTCAGAGTCTAGACTGCCTTTAGACTCTAATCATGAGACATTTTGGGAAGGAATGCCATTGGATGCAGCCTCATGTCTTATTGATGAAATCCTTACTCCAAGTGATGAGGTGTTACTTTTCCTCTATCCTTTGGTGGAATCAGTAGAAGATCCAGAACAGTATCAGACTAAATCTCAAGTTTTGGATTTTCTTTCAACCTATGAGACCCTAAGGAAGAGAATGGAACGGGAGCTACAACTGTCTGCACAGGATGTGGTCAAAAATCTATACAGCTACCTATTCAACTCTTCATTACAAGAAAAAGTAGTTGGGCTCATAGAAGGCAGAACAACTGAAGTTCTCAAAGCACTAGGTGTGCTAGACTCTGAACAGTAAATCACAAAGAAGCCTAAAAAGCTTAAGATCTACAAAAGGAGAGAATCAGAGTCTGTTGCTGAGTTGGAAACTGAGATTGAGCAACCAGTTTTTGACTATGAAGCAATTTGGGATCAAGGAATTACCTACAGGACATTTATTGATTGGATTTCCACTATTCAGCCTCTTTCAAGAAAGGTGGTTGATTTTCTTGTCCAAAATGTAGGAAATGTGGCCAACAAATACATATATCCAACCTATGAAAGTAGATTGGATCAACTCAAGGGCTTATATTATCAGAAACTAGCAAGGGAACTGCATGATTCCTTTTACATGACTTTTGCCCAGGCCATCTATGCACTTCATGCCAGGATTTTTCTCAATGGTCACTTGGATGCATTAACTATGGTAGAACCACAGGAGGTAGCAGGTGATGCTAGGAAGTTGGAGGATGGGACTATTGCACCAGTGTTGACTAGTGATAAAGATGCTCAGTCTGGCTCACCCACACAAGAACCACCTAGTCAGAGGTTGGGTGATAGTGGGGCAAGGGAATATGCTGTAAGGCCCTCCTTGGCAACATAACAAACTGCTGATGGGAACCCCAGTGATATGGGAGGACATACTCTGATGGATGCTCAAGAAGTACTTTTCCATCCTTGTCTATCAGAGTCTATCCACCTTGAGGGGGAGTCTCATGCACCAACAATCCAAGATGGTGACACTCAGACTCTGGCTTCTAATGAAGTCATACTGAAGCAGTCAGAGTCTAGAGTAGACCTTGAGACTGGAATACTGGAGCCAATAGACTCTGAAAAGAAAGAAGATGATTGTAATGGTTCAGAATCTGTTGCTGCTCACCCCTTAGTGTAAACCCCTAGCCTTAAGACTTATGAAGGGGTTCCCCTCCATTAAGGTGGTTCAGGTATTGAAGTACATTCTTTATCTCTCAACCCCTCTTCTGTAGGATTCTTGAGTGCACCTTTCCAAATGAGTGAAAAAATATCTGAGAGGCTGGCACTGGTCCAGGCAAAAGGAGAGGTAGAAAAGGCTGTAGAGAGCCTGAGTGAGATTGAGAAAGTGGGTGCCCAACCCCACTGTGAGACTGAGATATTAGGGTATCCTGAACCTAGCTTTACTTATTGAGATCAAGATTTTCCAAAGAGTTGGTCTAATGAGTTGGAGCAGGGGATGGATGAAAATTCACTTTGTTTGATTGTGCAGATTGGTAAAAAGGAGGAGGCTCTTGCTGATCAGAAGTCATTTCCACAGAGACCACAACATCATCTGGTGGATTCTCTAGCAAGGAGAGCAGATAGAGTCATGGAGGCTTTGGTGGATAACCCTATCAATTTTAGCTGAGGCTGCAACTTTGAAGTCAGAAGAACCACTTTTGATCATGCCTATTAGGGCTCGACTTCCAGAGTCTACAGTCTCTGATCACTCTTAGGAGGAGTCAGGGTCTATAGTCTCGATTGCAGTTTCAGAGTCTACACCACCACCAGAGTCTACACTTCCTCTTACATCCCTTGAGCCTGTTGCTGAGGAGTGCACTTCTGAAGGTGATGATCCTATTCAACCTTCTTTTGTCTATTTTGATCAAGTCTTTCCTCAGTCTTGGGAGTCTGCACAGAAAAGAGGCATCACTGATAAAGATTCTTTTGCCTGTATTTTAGAGATTCATCAGTCTGAGAGACTGAAAGTTTTTCAGAAAAAATATTTTCTCCAGGAACATGGTCACTACCTTGGTGAAGAAGATCAAGCTCTGGATGGGGATGTTAAAGCTAAGACAGAGAGTGTTGCTAAACAATTGGCTAGTGTGGTCAAAGACATCTCTCATATTCAAACCAAACTTACTGGTGTTGACAATACTACTTCTCTGCTAAGTACCAAATTTGATAGAATTCACTCAGTTCAATTATCCAAAGAGGTCGCCTTCAAGGATGCTCTTGCTTCTATCACCTCTACACAAGCTTCTCTCCAATCAACAATCTCTGATTTAACCACCAAGGTTGATTCTGTCATTGCTACACAGGCCAATATCTCCACAGTTCTTGAACATATTCTGTTGGCTGTTACTAGTTCTGATGATGTCAAAAAGGGGGAGAAGAGAGGTGAATCTTCCTCCAGGAGAAATAAGGATGATACATGCAGAGATGATAAAATGGGAGTTAAAAGGAGGATAGATGGTGATGATGGAGATAGTTCTCATGGTCCTAGGGATCCTGGTGATGTATCACTCAAGCATTCTGGAGTGGCTGTATTATCCAAATCTCAACCACATCAGTCAGGGACTGGACATGGGAAATCAGAGTCTAAGTCAGACTCTGATAAACAAAGAAAGAAAACCGACTCTGGTGAAACTCAAGAACCTTCATACTGGAAGTGCAATCAATCAAATCTGTAACTTAGAGCTAAAAAGAAGACAGGCCTTGGAGGTTTTGAAGAATCTGACATTGACAGAACATCTACTATAACCAGGGATCCTCAATCCTTGACAGATAGGCAGTTTGAGAAGATCACACAGAAGCTTTTAAAAAAAGTGGTATCTGCTCAAATTGTTTATAATGTTTATGAAAGAAAGATGCAAGGAGGACAGGGAGGCACATAAAAGGTGAAGAATGAGATGATGGTTTATTTTTTAGAAGGTGGATCAGCTAGATGGATCAGTCAATCAAACTTCATATTTTTCAAACAGGCTGAGGAATTGTAGTATATTAGATTTCTTCTTCAAATTGCTTATGAAGTTAACAAGAGCAAAGAGGCTGTCACACACAAATGGTTCAAGGAGATTGATAGAAAGCTGACTTTGCACAAACAGACAAATCGACAAATGGGCAAATTTTCTTTAAAATATGTTGATACTGAGGGAAATGATCAAGTCATGCCATTGGAAGAAAAACAGATTAAATTTCAAGAAGGTGTGGGTCATTACTTTGGGTTTCAGCCTATGAGTATGAATGTTAGTGTTCTAATGTTGAAGGACTTGAAAAATCAAGAAAGCAGTGCAAATGATCTGAGAGCAGCTTATTGTCAAATCAGATGTTCAAGTGAAGAAATGAAGAAATTGAAGACATTTGTTGGTGAAGCTCTTGCAATTGTGGAGGACAATATGCTCAATTCTTTTTTGAAGAATAATCCAGCCTTTGAGAGAATCAATTAAGAAATAATTCTTTTTTCTTTATAATTCTTTCATACTGTTCTAGATTGAGTGTTTTATTCTTTAGTTTTGACATCATCAAACCTGGATTTATACTCACATTTTATAAAGCATAAATAGCGGGAGATTGTTAGGAATATATTCATTTGATGATGTACAAAATTCTAGAACAAAAGTTAGCTTAGTTTATTTGCAATATATCTTTCTAGTCTCTGAAATGTATAATCAGAGTCTAGATAGTCAACATTCATGTTACTTGTACTTAGAAGAATTTCTGCAGAAAGTGAAACCAGAGTCTGCATGAAGATCAGAATCTGGAAGGTGATCAGAATCTATAGACTATCGGAGTCTAAGATCTGTCAGAGTCTACAAATGATCAGAGTCTATAGTCTGGCAGAGTCTGAAGAATTCAGAGTCTATAAAGTTAAAGCTAAATTTAGAAGATGATCACAGATAAGGGAAGTCTTCGAAGATAAAGCCAAAGATATTGCAGATATGCTATAAAAACAAGGAAGGAGAATTGCAGAAGGAAACTGTCAGCTAATAATTAGGAATTCTATTCCTATTGTAATTTATCTTTCTGTTATTAGCTGATAGGCAACTCTCTATATAAACTCTATGTAACCTAATTGTAAAAGTGTGGAAGTCGAAGCATAATTTGTCTAAGTGAAACTTTGTGAGTGCATAGAAATAGAGAGGGTTGCTGTGATAAACACAGAGAAGCTGCTAGGGTTTGTGTACACCCTGTGAGAGTTTTGTATTTACAAATCAATAATACAAACAATACTTATTCATATCTTTGTGTTTGATCTTTGTTCTTAATTTATATATGTTTCTTGCTATTGAGTTGATTTTAAATCAGGCAGAAAAGACACACAAGTATTCAACCCCCCCTTCTACTTGTGCAACTGGGAAAACACATTAAAATCCCTAAATACATACCAAGATGCAAGACGCTTGACTCAAGATGGTGAAGTGATGCTTGTGGATGAAGATGAGCTTCTCACCTACCAAGACGCTGTGAACACTCCAGATTCTAAGAGATGGCTGGATGCCATGAAATCTGAGATGAAATCTATGTATACTAATCAAGTATGGAATTTGGTTGATTCACCTGAAGGGGTAAAACCTATAGGGTGCAAGTGGGTTTTCAAGAAGAAGTCCGACATGGATGGTAACGTACAGACCTATAAGGCATGATTGGTGGCAAAAGGTTTAAAGAAAATACATGGTATTGACTATGATGAGACCTTCTCACCAGTGGCTATGGTCAAGTCCATCAGCATTTTACTTGCTATAGCTTCTTACTATGACCATGAAATCTAGAAAATGGATGTCAAAACCGCTTTTTTAAATAGGAGCCTTGAATAAGATGTGGATGTGTACATACACAGTCTGAAGGTTTTGTTGATCCAAAGGATGCTGGAAAGGTATGTAAGTTGTGTCCATCCATTTATGGATTGAGACAAGCCTCGAGGAGATGGAACATCGTTTTGATGAAACTGTCAAAGAGTTTGGGTTTATTCAAAATGAAGATGATGAAGGGTTTCGGGCATGTATAAATAAAACTAGTATTAATTAAATAATCACATAACATAATTTTTAATTGTTTTCAATAAAACATTAAAAATATTGTCTCTAAGACACCAATACTAACAATCTCCCACTTGTACTAGAGCCAATCTCTCATGTATCTAATACTCATGGAACTAGTATGACATTCGTGCTTCTGCTGCGACAAAACCTTGGTCAGTGGATCTGCAATGTTATCAATTGTATACAGTTTACATGTATGTATATCCCCTCGATTATTAATCTCTCGAAGAAGATGATATCGTCTGAGTATATGCATTATTCGGGAATGAGACCTTGGTTCCTTAGCCAGCGAAATGGCTCCATTATTATCGCAGTATAAATCTATCTGATCTGTGACTGAAGGAACCACACCAAGACCTGCAATAAATTTCCGAATCCAAACAGCCTCCTTGGCTGCTTCACAGGCAGCAATATACTCAACCTCCATTATAGAATCGGCAACCGTCTCTTGCTTTGAAATTTTCCAGCTTACAGCACCTCCATTTAGACAAAACACAAACCCAGATTGAGAAATCGAATCATCCTTGTCTGTCTGGAAACTAGCATCGGTGTAACCTTTTACAACCAGCTTATCTTCTCCTCCATATACCAAGAATTGATCTTTAGTCCTCTTCAAGTACTTAAGAATATTCTTGACTGTTGTCCAGTGACCTTCACTTGGATTAGACTAGTGTCTACTCGTCATGCTCAAAGCATACGAGACATCAGGACGAGTACATATCATTGCATACATTATGGAACTAATTGCTGAAGCATATAGAACTTTACTCATACGGTCCTTATCATCCAATGATTTAGGACTGTAATCTTTTGAGATCGATATCCCATGAGACATAGGGACAAATCCCCTTTTGCATTTTGCATCCTAAATCGATGCAAAACTTTATTAATATATGTACTCTGACTTAGGCCGATCATTCTTCTTGATCTATCTGTATAGATCTTGATACCTAAAATATAGGTCGCTTCGCCTAAGTCTTCCATTGAGAAATTCTTACTCAACCAAGTCTTAACAGCCTGTAAAGAAGGAATGTCATTCCCTATTATTAATATATAATCAACATATAATACTAGTAATGCCACATTACTCACACTTACCTTATTGTAAATACATGGTTCATCTTCATTTTGAATAAACCCAAACTCTTTGACAGATTCATCAAAACGAATGTTCCATTTCCTTGAGGCTTGTTTCAATCCATAAATGGATCGACGCAACTTACATACCTTTCCAATATTCTTTGGATCAACAAAACCTTCAGGTTGTGTCATATATACATCCACATCTTCTTCAAGGCTCTCATTTAAGAAAATGGATTTGACATCCATTTGCCAGATTTCATAGTCATGGTAAATAACTATAGCAAGCAAAATCCTGATGGACTTGACCATAGCCACTGGTGAAAAAGTTTCATCATAGTCAATACCATGAATTTTCTTGAAATTTTTTGCCACCAATCGTGCTTTATAGGTCTGTACATTACCATCCATGTCGGTCTTCCTTTTGAAAACCCACTTGCACCCTATAGGTTTTACCCCTTCAGGTGGATCAACCAAAGTCCATACTTGATTACTATACATGGATTCCATCTCAGATTTCATGGCATCCTTCCATCTCTTAGATTCTGAAGTGTTCATAGCTTCTTGGTACATGAGAGACTCATCTTCATCCACAAGCATCACATCACCATCTTGAGTCAAGAGAAATCCATAATATCTCTCGGGCTCATGACGAATCCTACCAGACCTACGAACAACCTGTGTTTCCTGAGCAGTATTGTTTTCTTGTACATTCTGATCAGGTTCCCCCATTGGTTCAATGTTATAATGTGGGTCTCGAATTTCATCGAGATATATTATCCTCCCACTGTCTTTCTTAGACAACATTTCTCTTTCAAGGAACACTGTAGTTCGAGTAACAAACACTTTGTTCTCTGAAGGATTATAGAAAGAATAACCCTTTGTTTCAATTGGGTATCCCATAAAATTACATTTTTCTGATTTCGGTCCTAGCTTGTCAGAAGTTAGACGTTTCACAAACGCCTCACATCCCCAAATTTTCGTAAATGACATGCTAGGACGTTTCTCAGTCCATATCTCATATAGAGTCTTCTGAACCGTTTTAGTAGGAACTCGGTTAAGTGTATAAGCAGCCGTCTCCAGGGTGTTGCCCCAGAAACTAATTGGAAGATCTGTATGACTCATCATCGATCGTATCATGTCCAACAAAGTACGATTCCTCCTTTCAGAAACTCCATTCCATTGTGGTGTTCCCGGAGGAGTTAGTTGTGATACAATACCACACTCTTTTAATAAACTCTTAAATTCATGGCTTAAGTATTCACCTCCACGATCAGATCGTAGAGTTTTAATACTTCCGTCAGTTTGCTTTTCTACTTCAGCTTTGTATTCTTTGAACTTTTCAAAAGAATCAGATTTGTTCTTCATAAGATACACATATCCATATCTACTAAAATCATCAATAAACGTGATAAAGTAGTAAAAGCCACCTCTTGCCATAGTACGCATAGGACCACATACATCACTATGTATAAGTTCTAATTGTTCAGTGGCCCTTTCACCTTGTCCAGTAAAAGGAGCTTTAGTCATTTTTCCAATGAGACAAGGTTCCCATGCTTCGTATGATTTAAAGTCAAACTTATCAAAGTATCCATCCTCTTGTAACTTGGAAATGTGCTTCTCATTTATATGGCCTAAACGACAGTGCCAGAGGTATGTTTGATTTGAGTCATTAGATTTAAGATGTTTGTTATTCACATTATAGATAGGAGTATCTAAATCAAGAACATATAAACCATTAAATAAACGTGCAACCCCATAGGTAACATTATTTAAAGAAAAAGAACAACTATTGTTCTGAATTGAAAATGCAAAATCTTTCTTGTCCAAACAAGAAACCGAAATAATGTTTCTGCAAATTGCAGGAATGTAAAAACAGTTCTCAAGTTCTAAAATAAACATATTGGGCAACGATAAATACTAAGTCCCTACAGCTAAGGCAGCAACCTTTGCTCTATTGCCAACTCGTAGGTTGACCTCTCCCTTTGCCAAAGTCCTACTCCTTTATAGCTCTTGCACATTTATACAAATATGAGAACCACGTCCAGTATCCAATACCTATGATGTAGAAGTAGACAAATTGACCTCTATAATATAAATACCTGAATCAGAAGCTTGACCATCCTTCTTATTCTTCAGATCCTCCAAATAAGCATGACAGTTTCTCTTCCAATGACCTGGTATACCACAGTAGAGACAATCACCCTTTGCAATAACAACTTTAGGCTTTAAAGCTTGTTTGGGATTGGTCTTTGGCTTGGGACCAGAAGCAAATCCAATCTTCTTCTTTCCCTTCCATTTTCCTTTCCTTTTAGCCTTACCTTTGTTGTCTACCATCAGCATGGCAGCAGGTTCAGCCTTTTTCATGTTGGTTTCAGCAGTTCGTAACATGACCAACAATTCAGTGGGTGTTTTGTCTATCTCATTCATATTGTAGTTCATAACAAAATGAGTATAGTTGTTGTTCAAAGTTTGCAAGATCAAGTCAATCTGAGCTTTCGGACCAATCGGGAAACCCAAAGTATCAAGATACTCAATATAACCCATCATCTTTAGAACATGTGGTTGAACATGTTCACACTCTCCCTATTTACAAGCATACAGTGCTTTGCTCATGTAGAAACTTTCTTGACGAGCCTGTCCCTTAAACATTCTTTGAAGGTGTTCAATCATCTCATAAGCATCCACATGCTCATGTTGTTTTTGAAGCTCAGCACTCATGGTTGCAAGCATGAGACAAGCAACATCATTGGCATCATCAATATGCTTCTGATAAACATTTTGCTGAACAAGAGTTGCATTCTCAGTAGGATGAGCAGGTGAAGGAATTTCAATGACGTGAAGATTTCGCTCCTGCCTGAGGACAATCCTCAAATTTCTATACCAATCAAGAAAGTTAGTTCCTGTCCGTTTGTCCTTCTCAAGGGTTGCTCTTACAGAGAAGTTATTTGTGTTATTTGCCATTAAATATCTACAATGTTTAAAATGCATATTAGTTAGTTGCAGAAGTTTAATTATGTTCAAGTGATTATCATATAAATTCATAATATATATCTCCCACTATTTTTATCAAATCAATAGCCCTAACTATTAATTCGGAAAGCATTTCATTAAATCTTTCTAGTGAGCCAAGATCCATATTTCATCATGTTTTAAGATAGCGTTTTCTAATACACCCAAAACACGACTATTTAGGTAGACAACATTAGTCAACTATATCAAATATAACTCTTGGATAGTTTGGTGGAACAACACTTTGTACACATTTATCCAATAAATCTCACCAAACTCTATGCCTCTAAACCCACAATCCTATTGTGATGATTTAGTTAAGTTAGACCCAATGTTTCAACAAACTAAGTCACTTACTTATCACGTCTTTCCATGATTGATAAAAGCACATTGCTTTGGCAAACCCACTCCTTCTCAATCTAGATCTTGACGAGTATTAAACATTGGAAGACATCCGATTAACTTAATATGTATTTAAGGATTTTAATGTTTATATAAACGATCATGATCCCATCATAAAGAGATTCTCAATTTTTCCTTGATCAAATAATCCATTTCAATATTCGTCAATGGTTCAATTTCCAGATCGTCTGAGAAGTCACAAGCGGTCTCACTTAAAACCCAACTTTTTTACGAAGAATAATTCGTTTTTGACAAAATTTCCCCATATCAGAAAAAGAAAATTCATATTCAATACATGTTTCATAAACACAAGAATCTCATGATCATTTGTTTAATTTTAAAATCTTGAATCGTTACAGATTTTATCTTTCTTAAGTAGGCATGACATGGGTGTCGTATCTAATACATACATCATTCCAACACATACGTATCTACACATGCATTCATATACATATATGTATTGTGCGTAAATTAAACGTATTTGGTTATGGCCCCATCCTATGTGATATTTCCAAGCTAATGGAATTATCAAGGTCAATCTATGGTGGTTTCAAATATTACACTATTACATGTTTTTATCTTCTTTATTGCTCCATCATCTGGATTACCTCTTAGCTTCCTTACTTCCAAGTCTCCATTGAACAATTACATTGAATAATAAATAAATCTATTCTAATGAAATTATAAGAAGAACTCGAGTTACATTCGAGATTAACAATTACAATAAATAAACGACATGTAAGTCATATTTAGAAACCAAAACCATAAAACAAAACCACTATCATATGGGTCTTTAGGCCATAACCATCCACCATGTTATCACATAACACATGTAATATATCTCAGATTATATAAACATATGATATAATCATATATAATAAATTTCGAAATTTCAGAAAATCAAATAAATTTTAGAAAATAATAAATCACCGTTTCGAAGCCTGTAACTTTGTCAAACGACTTACAAACGTGAAGCTGAATAAGTCAGTATTGCTCAGTGATATGATTACATTCAGAAAACACATATCGTTTGCGAAAATCAGACACTGGACACAGATTTTAGAAAATCTACCGAAGCTGTTTCAGAATTCATATCGAATATGATTCACATAACAAGAACAAACATGTATCATATACATACAACAATACACACAATCATCCCATGATTATAGAACACATGAATATCATATATTCAACATCATATAAAACATATATATCAACATATAGTCATGGCATATCATGTATATGTTTACATATATCGAAAAACTGTTAAACACATAACCAAATCATCCCATTATACACGTAGCTCTGATGCCATTGAAGGGTTTCGGGCATGAAAATGCAGTAAATAAAGACATAATAAATATTAATTAAATAATCACATAACATAATTCTTAATTGTTTTCAATAAAACATTAAAAGTATTGTATCTAGGACACCAATACTTACAGATGAACCATGTGTTTGTAAGAAAGTTAATGGGAGCAATGTGGCATTCCTTGTATTATATGTTGATGATATATTATTGTTAGGGAATGACATTCCTTCTTTACAGGCTGTTAAGACTTGGTTGAGTAAAAATTTCTCAATGAAAGAGTTAGGCGATGCGACATATATATTAGGGATCAGGATCTATAGAGATAGATCAAGGAGATTGATCGGCCTAAGTCAAAGTACATACATTGACAAAGTTTTGCATCGATTTGGAATGCAAGAGGCAAAAAGGGGATTTGTCCTAATGTCTCATGGGATATCAATCTTGAAAGAAAATAGTCCTAAATCGTTGGATGATAAGGATCATATGAGTAAAGTTCCATATGCGTCGGCAATTGGTTCTATAATGTATTCAATGATATGTACTCATCCTGATGTCTCGTATGCTTTAAGAATGATGAGTAGATACCAGTCTAATCCAAGTGATGATCATTGGATGACAGTCAAGAATATTCTTAGGTACTTAAAGATGACTAAAGATTCATTCTTGTTATATAGAGGAGATGTGAAGCTGGTTTCTAGACAGACAAAGATCATTTAGTGTTTCTGTCTGGCTTTGTGTTTTATCTATTTAAATTGAGATGTTGTATGCTGGAATGGTTCACAACAGAGACAGTTGTTGATTCTATTATAGAGCTTGAGTATATTGATGCTTGCGAAGCAGCCAAAGATGCTGTTTGGGCATGTATTTAGGAGATATCACTTAATTAATGAGATTAATGATCAAGGAGATATACATATTTGTAAAATGCATGCTAATAATAATATTGCAGACCCACTAACTAAGGCTTTGTCATAACAGAAGCACGAAAGTGACACTAGTTCCATGAGTATTGGATACTTGGGTAATTGGCTCTAGTACAAGTGGGATATTATTAGTAATTGTTCCCTAGAGATAATATTTTTATATTTTAAAGAAAATATTTTATTATTAAGGATTATGATTTATTGATTATGATTTATTTATTATGTTTTATTTACTGTGTAATAAATTGAAAGCATAATAAATGTCCTTGGAATTTTGATATGTATTATATATCTTTAAGTATGTGACTTAAAAATGAGATTATATGAATAATATCTTATTCCTAAAATTCCTTAGTCGAGTATTATTATATAAGAACAATAATAATGCAGAAAGACTAGTATGTTTGTTGACAGATGATCACATCTCATTGGACATAGGTATGGTGATACTAAAAGTCTAGAACATAAGTGCATATCTCAATGCATGACACTGGAATGACCCACCGTGAGATTCTACATGTTAATAAGTGTAATAAGTAATTCTCATTGTGACAATGGTGTAATGATCCTTAGACCTGAAATCATTATATTTCTATACGATGATTAATATACTTTAATTACATTAAAAGTTACCTTTGACCGGGTGATGATAAAAGTGGACATTGGGTATATTATGAATCATGTGAGGAATATGAATTATCTAGATGTGATTTAATCCTCTTAATTTTAGGAAAGATATTATTGGCCTCTTGTTTGAGTGAAACTATGGAATGCACGGCCGTGTTCAAATGTTGATTTGATTTTAATAGTCTGCTCATCGATCAAGAAAATAAAGATTAAATTATGTAGAGGATGACACGACACATGCCTTGAGTTTAATCTATAATATCAAGATTAAAGGGATTATATTACATTGTACATTATTCACGAATTAATAGTAATAACCTAAAGGGTCACATACAAAGAACACTTGAAGGAGAATTAATAGTAATTCAAATTTATTTTGGATATTAATTATATTCGACTTAATTAATAATTCGAATTATATTTGAATATTAATTAAGTTTAACTTAATTAGTTATTTAAATTAAAATTTGAATTTTAAATAAATTAATTAAATATAAGGCCCAATCAGATGATGGGCTAAAAGGCTTGTTTATTTCCTCTATAAATACATCTCTTTCTCTAGAAGTTAACCTAATTTTCAGTTTTGAGAAAATCCTAGCCGCATAGAGAGAGAGGTAGGGGTTGAGAGAAACAGTTTGGGTGCTAGTACATCCTTCATCCTTCGAAGATCAAGTGTTCATGTGGATACCATTAGAGCGTAGATCGCGTTCTGCGAGATACGTGGTGATCGTACGAGCTTTGGACCTCCATATTCTCTATCTTTAATTCATTAAAGCTATAAAAAGTAATACATCATGATCTCCGAATTAAATATTGTTCTTTTGCATGGATCTTGCGGAGGGTTTCACTATTTTGATTTATTTTTCGCGTTTATTCCACTGCAACCCTTCATAGGCTCCACCCAGGCTAATTGGGTTCTCACCTAGTTAGGATGATCTAGTGCCCAGCCCTTTAGTGATGCTCTCAAGAGGCTAGCCCATAATAGTTATTAATTAGTTAACGAGTGGTCTAAGAAGAAACCAACACACTCGGGTCAATAAATTTGCCATTATTTTCCATAAAAATAGTTGGGCTCCAAAGGCCTACAACTGTTAGCACTTACGGCGGTGGCCCAACCTAGGAAGAACTTAATTCTAATAGGTTTCTTACTCCCCAAAAACTACGTCACGCTTTATACCTATAAATAGGGCACGTAGGCACTTTATATAGGACGGATATAATACCTTATTATTATGAGAGAAATAAATCTTAACTCTTGTGTGTTAAGCTTTTTGTTGTTCAATTTCAGCCACCATCAAACACTACATCTCCACCCACCTACGGTGTTCAACATCATAAACCACCACCACAATTCCAACACCCTTCCTAAAACTTGTTATCACCAAATATATCCGTTAGTAATTGACGCTAGAAAGAGAGGATCTTGACATCTAAAAAGGAAGGATATTGCAAGACACTCAAGAATTTATTGATGATGATCTTTCAAAAGAGGGAGAGATAACTACCCTCAGCAGGGGCCTAGCCAAAATCGGATCAGACAACAACAACTGACTAACACCCATGGCCCTGGAGGAAGAAAGGTTAACCCAGATGGGCACCAGGAAAGGGTTCATGATAGATTTGGAAAGAGGCTGGCTAATAATGATCAAAGGATGATGTTTCACAGACTAGTAATAGGAGCGAGCCCGCAAAGGACTGAGGGAGAGTCACACCTTCTGATGAGAAAACACTTTCTAACAAGATAAAAAGGAAAGAAAGTTGGAATAAGCAAGGTCGAAGGAGTTACCTAGAACATGAGGAGTTGGAGCATGACCAGTAGCCTAAGCTATTTATTTAAATATATAATAGGTCTATAGTAGGACTATCAAAGTAGTAGACGTAATATCTGCTCTAGCCAAAATCGTAGTCGAGTAATTTTCCATTTTCAATTTTTAAGAATAAAAATGAAATTGTTATCCCTCTTTTATTTACTTGTATAGCAAGGGCCTCGTCGAGATAGGATTGGAAGACATAAATCTAACTCTGAAGGAAGAAGGCATCCTTGAGACAAGCATCATGGAATGGTTCGTGAGCGAATGGAAATGAGGCTTGCTAATGATGATATAATGATGATACCTGACAATCATAGGAGTCATAAAGACGAGGTTGATGAGAGACTCCCTGTGTTGCGGCAAGAGCCCCCATTACCACAGATTGGTAATGAGAGAGGGCCTCCGAATGGCCGAAGGAAAGCCCCACTCTCGGATGAAGAAGAACCGATGCCTCTCAAGTACTGATGTTTGGAAGTCCAATGAAGCATCCAATTATAAATTTGTCAATGTTTGAAAGTTCAATAGGTCTTGCAGCTTTTGTTCTGGAAGAATAGATGACTTTCAGTGGATCCTATAGAACCATAGGATCTCAAATCTCGACTTACTCATTAAGAAGACCTGCATATGTGGAAGGCATTCTAAGAGGTAAGGGGTTTAGAACAAAACCCAAATGGAAAGTAGCTGAAAGAATTTATGCTTATAGGCTTAACATATCCAAATCTCTATGAAGAGACTTGTCAACTGTCAAAAGAATTGAACTATCAAACAGTTCTCAACTTAAGAAACTTTCAAGTATTGATCAAGGTGATGAACACATGCTTACTCAAGAAATATAAATTCATCAATAACCTTCAAATGAACCTTATTATATCACTTATAAGACCAAAAAAAGCAATCAAATATGGCACTAAATCACCTCTTAAAGGTCTAAAATATAAACCATCAATCATGACCGCCCTTAAATGGTACAAAATAAATTATAAAGATCCTTGACCAAGAAATAACTGAAGTCATTTAAATTTAAAATATAAACTAACCGTGAAATATTCAAGCAAATATTCAGAATAGTAACAAAATAAGACTAACATATTTTAGCATAGAGATTTATATACATAATAGTAGCTTTTAAAAGTAATTAAATATCAAATCAAAAGTTACCAAAAAAATATTATCATAATACCAATTACTCAAAGATGGTAATACCATTAACATAAATACCAATTACTCAAATATGTTAACAACTTTAACATAAATACCAATTACTCAAAGATGGTAATAGTTTTTCAAAATAGGATATTGTTAGGAATTATTGTTATCTTGATGATAAACATATTCTTAGAATCATAGAAATTATTTTGTAACTGATCAATAGATAAATATTATAAATATCATTTGATTAGGGAACCATTTATCAGTTAAAATGTATATATTAATCAACTAATAATATGGATGTTTTGTAATATGGTTGTACTCAGTCTCTCAATTGATATGGCTAGATCAATTTATAGTGTTTTGCTCATTAATTGATACTAGATTCGATTGATATAATTCATCAACTGATGTATGTTTTAGACTGTCAAATTATAAGTGTTTAAAGGCAGGAAAAATATACAAGTGAAGGATGATCAATTGATATTGAAGAATCAATTGATGAAGGACCGATTGATATCAAGTCAAGTCAAAGATTGAAGGCCATCAATTGATAAGAAGACCCATTGATTGATATATTGATTGATAACATCTATCAATCGATAAGTCAATTGATATTATCAATCGATGGATATCAAGATCAATTGAAGAAGGACATTAGTTGATGGATACAAGGAAAAATCAATTGATATGCTTAATAACAAATTATCAATTGATAGGGATATCATAAAAAGGACAAAACATTAAGAATCTTCAAACAAAAGTACAGTTATGGAAGACAGTGTACATTGATTATGAAAACTCAAATTGAAGTTGTCTTTCCTAGATTGAAGAACTTTTCTAGAATGGAAAAAGACAGAAAGGAAAGACAGTTTAATAGTATTCCTAGAATATGTATTTTTTTTACTCTATTCTTGGGATTGTAAACACTCTTGTAATATATAAACAAGAGTTGTAGCATTGTTAGAATTGTCTGAGTCAGAATATTTCTTTAGATTCAATTGTTCAAGCTAAAAAGCACTTGTAAGAATAGTTGTTTCAATTCTAACTTTGTAAAAGCAGTTAGGTGTTTCAGCCTAGGATATTTGAGCAATTAATTCACTGGTGGATCAAACAACCCACCAGTAATTTTTATATGTGTTCAAAGTTTTAATTTCTTCATTATCAGTTTAAATATTTCTTTTCAAACACTAAATCTCAGAAGAACAAATGCAAAACTTGAAAATGATTTATATTTGTATTCAACCCCCTTCTACAAATATATTGTTTGAGGGACAATTAACAATTGATATCAGAGCCAGGTTTTCAACATACCGAAAGTTTTAGATCACAAATACGAAAACATGGGCCAAAAGCATTCAGGTGTGAAAATTCCAGTATTGGAAAAAGATGAGTATTTTGCTTGGAATGTAAAAATGCACCTGCATCTACTTTCTCTTGACCCCTCCTATGTCAACTGCACAGAGAAAGGACTTCATGATCCCATGAAGCTAGTCACATGTGTAAACCCTGATGATACTCCTGTCTTTGACAAGCATGTTCCAAAACTCATCACTAGGTTTACAGAAGAGTATGAAAAAGAATAGCTAAAGGACAAAAACCCATGAATATCCTATTCAATGGTCTAGACAAAGATATGTTTGACAATGTAATCAACTGCACAACATCCAAGGACATATGAGATACTCTCCAAACTCTGTGTGGAGGAACTGAACAGGTCAGAAAAAATAAGATGCAACTCCTGATTCAAAAATATGAATCTTTTCATTTCAAGAGTGGTGAGTCTATCAATGCCACCTATAGTAGGTTCCAAAAGCTTCTAAATGGACTAAAACTATATGGTAGGGTTTATGCAACCGAGGATACAAATTGAAAATTTCTCTGATCTCTTCCAAAAGAATGGATGGCAATGACTGTCACCATTAGACAATCTCAGGATTTCAAGGATTATACTCTTGAGAAACTCTATGGTATTCTCAAGACATATGAATTAGAAATACAATAAGATGAAGAGATTGAGAAGAATCAAAGAAAAGAAAAGACTGTAGCTTTTATGGTAAAAGGAAATGAGAACAAGAAGGTAATAGTGAATGTGGTTGTGTGGAAGGTATTAATATTGTAGATAATGATGTTGTTCAATCATCCGAAGGTAAAGGAAAAATCAAAGGTGATGAAAAGGAAGCAGGCTCTCAAGATGATGTGGATGAAATTGATGAACACCTTACATTTCTATCAAGGAAGTTTTCAAAGTTGAAATTCGAAAGAAATCCAAACGCTCAAAGGCCTGGATCCCAGTTTAGAAGTGACAACCAAAACAAGAATTTGGTTGACAGATCTAAATTCAAATGCTATAACTATGGATTGGCTGATCATTTCTCCAATGAATGCAGAAAGCCAAAGCAAGAAAAGAAGACAAAGTTATATAATGGCATTGACTATAAAAGAAAGTACTTTGACCTTCTCAAATAAAAAGAAAAGGCTTTTGTGACTGAAGAGAAAGACTGGGCAGCTGAGGAAAGTGGTTCCAAAGAGCTCATCAATCTAGCTCTAATGGCCAACCATGAGGATGAAGAAGCTAGTTCATCATCAAATCAGGTACTAGCTACAAACTTTTCTGAACTCTCAAAAGATGAATGCAATAGTACTATAAATGAAATGTCTATTGAACTATACAACTTGCATATCACTCTTAAATCTCTAAACGAAGAAACCTCTATGTTAAAGAACACCATTGATGGTTTGACTGAGAGGAATGCTTTTCTTGAAAATGAGTTAGTTTGTTTAGATAGATTTAAACAAGAAAATAAAGATGCTAGGGATGAACTAGTGAACAGTTTGAAAAAAGAATAATTGTTGAAGGAACAATTAGCTGATGAAATAGAGACACTCAACAAATGGAATAAGTCTGCTAAAACTGTAAAATATATAATTGATGTTCAAGGAATGGATACCCTAACAGAGTCCCCCAAGTTTGTAGGCATGTCATTGATTAATGCCTCAATGGATAAAGATCAATCGACTACTAAACTTATATCAATTGATGATGATTACCAATCAATTGATGCTACGTCAACTGATAAGCATCCATTGACAGAAAAATAATCAATGACTAACAAGAAAAATAAACTTAGCATACCTATTAAATTTATAAAAGAAAATGATTCCACAGAACGAGTTGAGGCTAAAGTTGAAATGACAAACATATGTAGCCTATCTAAGAAACAGTTAAAGGAAAAATTAGAAAAAATAGTACATGTTAGATCTATTCAACCTAAGCCTGAGAAAAAGAAAGAGAATAGGAATGGAAAGGTAGGCATAAACAAGCACAATAATTATACCCATGACATGTATGCTCCTAGAAAGTTTTGTGTAAAGTGTGGTGGTGTAAATCATTTATCTATGTATTGCAAGAAAGAAAATAATTCCATGCCAATGAATGACTCCAATACACATGCCATGTCTACAAATGCCATGTATGCCAATCCTATGCTCATGAATGCCATGACCTCTAATTTAGTTGCACCAAATGTTCACATGCCATATGCACAAATGACATACATGTATAATCCCTTCTTTGCATATCCCAGCATGAACATGCCTGGAATTCCATGGAATATGCCTATAACTGTTGATACTCATGCTTATCAAACTGTAAAGTCTGAAATTGTGCATGATATTCATGCCATGAGTTCCAAGGTATATGTGCCTCAAAAGTCAACTCCCAAAGTTAAAGTGGACCTAAATCCACCAAAACAAAAGGAATCAAAGTTGGCAATCAAGGCACATGATGTAACTAATAAAAGAGGACCCAAGGCAACTTGGGTATCAAAAGAAACTTGATTGTTTTAATTGTGTGCAGGGAAAAGAAGAAGGAATCTCTGGTATCTAGATAGTGGATGTTATAGACACATGATTGGAGATATGTCCCTGCTCACAAAGTTTAAAGAAAGGGTTGGCCCATGAGTTACCTTTGGAGATAACAACAAAGGATATACCTTGGGATATGGCTCAATTGCAAGTGAAAATGTTAACATTGAACCTGTAGCACTAGTTGATGGATTAAAGCATTATTTGCTGAGTATTAGTAAATTGTGTGATAATGGAAATGTGTGGTTTTCAACTGGATCATGCATCATAGCCAACAAAGAATTTGATAAAATTCTCTTAACTGGAAGAAGGAAAGGAAATGTCTATGTGGCTGATTTTAACTCTGTAAAGGCAAACTCAATGACATGTCTACTTAGAAAGACCAATACAGATGAAAGTTAGGTTTGGCACAAGAAGCTAACCCATCTAAATTTCAAAGTCGTTAATCAATTGGTTAGAAAGAATTTGGTTAGAGGTATTCCACATATGTAATCCACCAAGGATTGTTTGTGTGATGCTCGTCAAAAGGAAAAATAAAGAAAGTCATCATTCAAGTCCAAGACATAATCATCAATCGATAAGCCTTTGGAATTATTGCATATGGATTTATTTGGACCAATCAACATCTTGTCAATTACTAAAAAGAAATATGCCTTAGTAATTATGGATGACTTCACAAGATTCACATGGGTGTACTTTCTACACTCAAAGAATCAGGAAAATAAATTCATCATCTATCATGTGAAGAATGTTGACAATGACACTAAATGAAAGGTCAAGAAAATTAGGAGTGATAATGGTACTGAGTTTAAGAATGCAACTATGACAAAATTTTGTGAAGAAAAAGGAATTACTCAAAATTTCTCTGCTCCTAGAACTCCTCAATAAAATGGAGTAGTTGAAAGGAAAAATAGGACCTTAAATAAAACTGCAAGAACTATGTTGGAAGAATCCAAACTACCGACATATTTTTTGGTAGAAGCAATCAACACTACATGCTACATCCAGAATATTTCCTTGGTCAATCAATTACAAGGCAAAACCACATATCAATTGATGAAGAAAGACAAGAAGACAACAATAAATTTTCTTCATATTTTTGGCTGCAAGTGTTTTGTACTGAGAAATTAAGGTGAAAACTTGGGTAAATTTGAAGCCAAAGCTGATAAAGCTATATTTGTTGGATATGGAACTGAAACCAATGGTACAGAGTCTACAATCTTAGATTACATATTGTTATGGAATCTATGCATGTAGTCTTTGATGATAAGAAAATTCGAGGGTTGTATGATGAAGGATACCATGATTCTTTGCATTTTAAAAATGAATCAACTGGTAATGGTGAAGAAAGTGATGATGATGTGGATATTCCTAAAAATCCAATATCCAGAAATTCCCCATCAATTGATGTCAATACTCCATCAGATAACTTATCAGTTGATAATCATCGATTGACTAATAATACTTCAATTGATAACACTTCAATGGATAATCAAACTGTTCAGAATTCATCTAGAAAGGTATCTATCTCAGGGGGAGGGTTCTCAAGTAATTAATCACATAACATCAATCATAATCACAACAATGATTATGAAGTATCATCCTCAAAAACCAATTTGCCTCCACAAAGGAAATGACCTAAAAGTCATCCTTCTGAATTGATCATTGGAGATGCAAAATGATGGTATAAAAACTAGAAGTGCAACTCAAAATGAATGCTTGTATAATATCTTCCTATCTCAAGAAGAAAAAAAAAGGATTGAAGAAGCTTTGGATGATCCTGATTGGATAATAGCTATGCAAGAGGAGTTAAATCAGTTTAAAAGAAATAAGGTATGGAAGTTGGTGCCCAAACCAAAGAACAAATATGTTATTGGTACAAAATGGGTATTTAGAAACAAAATGGATGAATCTGGTATTGTGACAATGAACAAGGAAAGATTGGCAGTAAAGGGTTATTCACAGGAAGAAGGAATAAATTTTGATGAAAATTTTGCACCTGTTGTAAGGTTAAAAGCGTAAGCATATTTCTGGCATGTGATGCTCATGCCAACTTCAAGGTCTACCAGATGGATGTGAAAAGTACTTTTCTCAATAGGGACCTAGAAGACGAAGTATATGTTAGTATAGGTGCCCTAGAGGCAATACAATGTTTCTTTTAATAGACCTTTATGTTATTTGATTATTCAATAAACGTATTTATTATGACTTTAAATACTGCGATATATTTGTTAGCATAATAAATGTCCTTAGAATCATGATACACATTGTATAGTTTAGTACATGACTTGAACTTGAGATTATATAATAGATCATATTCTTAAATGTCCCTAGTCGAGTATTATTATTATAGGACAATAATAATACATAAATAGACTAGTATGTTGTTTGACAGATAACCACATCTCATTGGTTATAAGTATGGGGATACTAAAGTCAACACATAGGTACATGCAGGAGTACATGGTACTGGACAGACCCATAGTGAGATTCTTCATGTTTAATAAAGTCATAGGAAAGACTCACAGTGATAATGGTGTAATGATCCTTCGACTTGAGATCATTATATTTCTGTATGAGGATTAATATACTTTGACTACATTAAAAGTCACTTTTGACCGGGTGATGATAAAAGTGGACATCGGGTATATCATGAGTCGTATGAGAAATATGAATGATAGATAAAGGATTTAACCCTCCTATAATTAGGAGAGATATTATTGGCATCTTGATTGAGTGAGACTATAAAATGCATGACCATGCTCAAATAATGATTTGTTTTTCATAGTCTACTCATGGATCAAGTAAACCCGGATTAAATGTTGAAGAGGATGACTAAATACATGCCTCGAGTTTAATCTATAATATATATGGTTAAAGGGATTATATTACACGGAAACATTAATCACGAAAGGTTTTATCGAATCACGATTTAATTATTATTTAATTGGGTAGCAATGATGTATTACTAGATACCGCTCATTGTTTATAATTTTATTGGAGAATAAAATTATTGCTAATTAAATAATAGCCTATAGGGTCACACACATAGAGTACTTAGAGGAATAGTTAATTTAAATTATAGATTTAAATTAATTGATGATTATTTGAATTTTATTATATTAATTAAGTGAGACTTAATTAATTAAAATAATATAAATTCGAATTCGAATTTGAATTCCGCACTTAATAATTAAGTGTGACTTAGTTATTAATTAAATAATAAAATTCGGTTTTATTATCCTAAACCTACATGGGTTAGGCTTTGCTATTATGGGTTGCTATTATGGGCCTATTAACCAACCATTATAAATAGATAATGTAGGGTTAATAGGTATTAAGTTTTTAAGAAAAACGAACCCTAGCAGCAGCAAAGGCAGAGAGAAAAGGCAGAGGCAGAATTCAAAATCATCAAAGGAGGCTAGTACATCCATTCCGTAATCAAGATCGTGAGACGTTCTTGAAGGTGCTCGTGTGGATACCATATAGGTGCTTTCGAGAGGAAGACACAAGTCGTGAAAGCTAGGATCTCCGTTGAGTTCGTGTAAGTCAAGACCAGACAAAGGTATGATTCCGTTTCACCATAATCTGTCAATCTTATACATGATCCTGCGTTAGGGTTCTGAAATTTTTCGTTATATTTACGTTTAATCCGCTGCGTTTTATGCCTCGGAACCCAACAGTATATGTGGAATAATCTCCTGGTTGATACCGTTCAACGTGGATTTGTATACTACCTTCTCATAGCACTGTATGGTTTGAAAAAAGTACCTAGAGCCTGGTATGACACACTTTCTAAATTCTTGATTGAGAATTATTTCACAAGAGGTACTGTTGGTAAAACTCTCTTTCATAGAAATGTTAATGGTTTTATTATTCTTGTTCAAATTTATGTAGATGACATTATTTTTGGCTCAACTGTGAGAAACTTTGTCAAAAGTTTGCTAAGTTGATGCAGTGTAAATATGAAATGAGCATGATTGGAGTACTTAGGTATTTTCTTGGTTTGCAAGTTAAATAAGTTAAATATGGTTTTTTTATAAATCAAACCAAATATATTCCTGACTTATTTAGAAAATTTGATTTAAATGATTGTTCTTCTATAAAAACTCCCATGACCTCTGCAACTAAACTTGAATTGAATACTAAGGAAGTTAAAGTGGACATTTCAAGTTATAGAAGCATGGTTGGCTCATTGCTTTATTTAGCTGCAAGTAGGCCAGACATAATGTTGGTTACATGTCTTTGTACTAGGTTTCAGGCTGATTATAGAGACTCTCATTTGATTGCTATAAAAAGAATATTCGGATATTTTTAACGAACACCAAATCTTAGTATTTGGTATCCTAGAGACTCTGGATTTTATCTAATTGGATATTTAGATGCAGACTATGCATGTTATAGAATTGATAAAAAGTACAACATGCACTTGTCAGTTTCTAAGAAATAAGCTTGTATCATGGTTTAACAAAAAGTAAAATTCAGTGTCTAAATCCACATTTGAGGCTGAATATATTACTGCTGGAAGTTGTTGTGCACAAGTGTTATGGATGAGTAACCAACTGTTTGATTATGGATTTAATTTAAGAAAAATTATAATATTCTGTGACAACACAAGTACAATTGCCATTATGAAAATTCTAGTTCAACACTCAAGGAACAAACACATAGATATTAGGTATCACTTCATTAGGGAACATGCAATGAATGATATTATTGAATTACATTTTGTCCCTAGTGAAAGACAACTTACAGAAATTTTTACCAAACCACTAGATATGGAAGTTTTAGGGTCCATGTCATCAATCGACTTGTAACAATTCTAGCCTTTGATTATTATTTCTATCATACGAATAATACTTACACGTCTGTAAGTATAACAGTCGATTGCTAGAATTAGTAACTCTATCATTTTACCTTTTATCTAATGGTCAATTGAGTTCTATTTTGAGAAAGAAATCGATTGAGCAGTCAGTTTTTCTTCAAAAATATCAATAGTGAGATTAAAATTTCTTTTAATTCTTATTTGCATTCTCTACTGATTCTCTCTCTCTCTACAAACTCAATTTGCAATTATCTCTGTGTGCAATACGTTCTCCCTCTCTCCCTCTCTCACAATTAAAATTAGATTCTTGATTACTAACAAATACTAGAGTAATGGTATCTTTATCTACATCCTCAAAGAAAGTGTGTCAAGGCGGCTGCTACTATGAATTAAACAACTTCGTGGCCTGCGCAGTGGTGGAAGAAGCACCAAAGGGATTTAATCCTTTGATGAGATTTCTCGACAGTTGCAAAGTTAGGAAAGCTTTGAAAGAGGCCTCTAAAATTGTTTGCAATTTGGTGGAAGAGTTTTGGGCAAGTGCAGAAGTTGTCAAGGATTACTCTAGCATTGCATTCACTTGCAAGGAAGATAAATATTTACTTACTACTATTGCTATTAATGAATGCTTAGATTTACCTGCTAATAATACTTATAAAGCACCAACAGATAATGAAATTAGGGAAATGTTAAAATCTGTTAACTATGCAGAACCTGAGATTAGTCTAGGTCATGTAGTTAGAAAGCATATTTTGAAAGAATGGTCATATTTCTTTGATGCTATCATTAAGTACTTAAGTGGTAAAATTAGTATTTTGATGCTATAATAACTAGTATGCAACAAATAGCTTATAGTATTTTGTTTGATAGGTATTACAACTTGTCTTCAATTATTATAAATGAAATTGCTACAAAATTGGGAAATAAGGCTAATAGATCATATCTTATATATTATTCTAGATTTATTATGCTATTTATTAACCACTTTTTCAAGAACATTAAGATTGACAAGGAGACATAGACTTTGGAGTGTTAGGTCCAAAACAAGAGAGTTTTCAAAGACCTGGTTAGAATCAATTTCCACAGTGATGTGGATTTGATTTATCCAGACTTTGTATAGGTACACATTTCTTCCCTATCATCTTCTTTTCAACCCCAAATTTCTTTGTCTTCTGTGGCTATAGAGGGTGTTAGGAATGTTGGTGAGATTACGAAACTTTATGAACAGAAGTCGTGATAACTAAACACTAGAACAAGACGGGTAAATAATAATACGCCTACACGAAAATCAGGAAAAAATGAAGATTAGGAAAATACAGTGAATCAGGAAATTAAAAGAAGTTTTGAAGTCTACTATAGGTCACTGAGAGAAGTTCATTAATATGTTCATGCCTCAGTGAAGAATAATGTGTAAAGAATTGCAGGGTTTTAAAAGTGTTGAAGATTTAGTATAAAAATGTCACTAGAAGATTTCAGTGTATAAGCATTGATTGAAGATAGACAGTATTTGAAGCATTGGAATCTAGAAAAATTGAAGACAGGGTAAAAATAAAGGTTAAAGAAGAAAGCTGCAGTCTTAAATTTATACTCATTGAGAGAAGTTCGTTTGTATGTTCAAGCATCAATGAAGGACGGGGAATGAAGTATTCAAGATTGTGGCAGTAATGAAGACATTGTCTAAGTACCAGAAAAGATTCCAGTGAAAGTACTATGTTTATTGACAGTCAATGTTCAAAGCAATAAAGAACTGCAACACTCATGTCATTTGATTTAAATGAGATGTGAAGATCAGGATCGGTGTTAGTCATTTGTGAACAAGACCAGTGTACTAAACGTCAACACAAAATATAATGGTAATTACATCTGTGAAGTAGAGCATTGACTGAGTGTGTGGATTAAAGGAAATGGAAGAAAAGGGTCGAGGATTGAAGCGCTTGTAAAGGTTCAAGGGTTCAAAGAAAAATAGCTGAACAACTCAATAGTCAAACAGCCGAATAGCTCAACAGCCAAACCACAAGTGACCAAGCACAAGAGGTACAAAAGGTTAGGGATCAAATGGTAATTTGACCAAGTCAAATTAAACATCGACACATAGCTTTTGAATTCGACACATAGATTATGCATGGTGTAGAATTTGACACATAGAATCAAAATCTCTTAAGGCATGTACATTGAAGTGAACTTCGACACATATATGGACATGGACTTGGAATTCGACACTACCATATTTCTGACTAAGGCAATTATATGTGACCAAGGAATTCGACACACGGATTATTTTCTAAGTTCAAATATATGGAAATACTATTCGACACCTAGAAAATATTCACGGGTTTCTTAAAGTCAACTCAAGTCAATATACAGGGGAAAAGGATTCGACACTCACAACTGCAGTTCAATTATTGTAAAACCTACACAATATAAACAAATGAATCTAATTCATTTGGTGAATACACACAACCACAAATAGAGATACAGAGAGAAACAGAAGCCGGAGAAGAAGAGATACAAAGCCATACACATATCTTCTTCACTAGAGTTTTATAATTTAGCCGGTTCATTATGTTGTAAATATATAGGACTATTATAAAACACTCTCTGTTAGATTGATTTCTTTTTGTACATTCACAAATCTATACATTTTAATAGGAATCAATTAGATCTCTTTGTTGTAGCGAAAAACTAATTTGTTCTTCGGAAACCGGTTTATTAAAACCGGGTGTAACACCTCTCTAGGTTTATATACGAAAGATATATTCCCCAAAATTTGTCTCATTTATTTACTTGCTAATTTTATAGATCTTAAATATTTATTCATAAATATAGAAAATTAATAAGCCACCCTCATAAACACTAGAGTGACTCGAACCCTCAACAAAAACAATAATTTAATTATTTATAAATTCTGAAAAGAATTTTAAATTATTATGAGTATCGTATTCAACCCCCTTTCTACGATACTTTCAGGATTTAACAATTGGTATCAGAGCTTGCTGATTGACATACAATTCAGGAGCCATTACCTCAATGAAGCTCACCGTACCGAAACTGTTTGGACTTAGAATAAGGAGGCCTTGTTAAATAAGTTGAATTATAAACTTTTAATAAGTTTATTTTATGAACTTTTTAAAATTCATTTTGTAAACTTTTATTAGTTTATGTTATAAATTATAATTAGTTTATTTTAAAATTTTAAATACAATTTATTTTATAAACTTTTATAAGTTTATCCTATAAATTTTAATTAGTTTATTTTATAAATTTTAAATAAAATTTAGTTTATAAACTTTTATAAGTTTATGTTATAAATTTTAATTAATTTATTTTATAAATTTTATAAAAAAATTTCTTTTAAATCTATTTAACGTTGATTTAAATAAAGAAATGTCCATTTTGTAAAGCATAATGTAACGTAACATGTAATAGTGGTATCGATAGCTCAACTAAGAAACAAAGACGGTCAAATAATACTAATATGCAGCACAAGAATCCAGAAGGACATGTGAACATGAATCATACATACATCATTACAGAGCATTCAAAATGAAGGGATTACTGAACGTCAGTTAGAGAAGTTCATTAATATGTTCAGGCCTCAGCAACAAATAAAAGTTCAGAAGATTTCATATTCAAAACATAGTAATGATTTGAGTAAATGTCAAAGGGTTTCAATGATCAGAAACAATGCAAAATTCAAAGATTAATCAGCTGAAACAGAACAGAAGTCAAGGGAATTCAATTCAGTGTTAGTTGTTTGTGAACCAGACCAATGCACTAAACGTGAGCATAAAAAGAAGAGAATTACTTTGATTGATCAGAAGAAAATCAGTTGATCAAGCAGAAAGAGTGAAAACCAAGTGGTAAATACTTCAAGCATTTCAAGAAATTGTTTAAGGCAAGTATTACTACATTTGACGTTTCTTGCACACTTGAAACAATGTACAAGGTGCAAGAAAACTATCCTCCAAGTAGGTGAAGGATTTGGTGGCGCCTCTACAAGGCATTAAGTGTGCAGGCGCAACTATAACTTGTCCTAGGGGCAATAAAAGTTTCAGTGAAGGTTTTGTGGCACCTATTCATAGGAATAAGAGTATAGTATTTTAAGGCATTGGTGGCGCATATACACTAGTATAAGAGTAGAGGCGCAACAAAAAGTGATACTTGGGCACAATAAAAGTCTATGGACCCAACACATTTCTTTTGTTTTGTTCATTCGGCCAAATGTACATGTATAGGTGAATAGAAGAAGTCACTTGTCAAGTGACTTAACAATCGGCAAGCATACCATCCACTGACGGACCACGCATGGATTTTTTTTTCTTCTTTCAACATCTGAAGTGCACGCGCGTAAATTCACGTGATCCATTTAATTTACTCGGCCAATTCACATCTTAAATGGATTCGACACATAGCTTATTGGGAAAAAATATTCTAAGACAGGCCAAAGATATATTTTATCGACACTTAGTATTTGGAATGTATTAAGGCATGTTACATGGAGTACCAACTCGACACATATACATTACCTAATCAAAAATTTGACACATTCATTTTTTATTATAGTGCTATTTGGTACCCCAAGTTTTGTACCCTTTAATTTTTTAATTTAGATTTATTTATTTTTCCAGAAAATTTAAAATTCTTGAAAACTAAAATTTTTCTTAAATATTAATTTAGATATTTTAATTTTTAAGAAATTGTTCTTGAAAATTCATTATTTGTAAATTTTTATTTTTGATTAATTTATTTTCTAAGAAAATTAAAAATTCTGTAAATTTAAATTTTTCTTAAATATTAATTTGAGGGTGCTCAAGGGTTTGTAGTTAAAGATTTTTTCGGTCATTGAAGAAAATTAAAATTGACTGAAGATTATCTAATGAAGTTAATTCTGGAACAGGTTGAAGAAGAAGTGGTATTAATTTTCTCAAAGGTTTACTCCACAGGATCCCACTGATTATTCGGATGCTGAAAAAGAAGAAATTATTTGGGTATAGTTTTTGGTTAATTTGAGTTTAATTTTTGGATTACCTAACATCTCAGTACAAGCCTTAAATATTACTTAACAGGGAGATTACAGGAAGTTCGTACTAACAGTGCAGATTATCTAGAATGTAGGGTTACAACCATAGGGTATCTAAGGATTCAACCACATTATCTTTAGATGAGCTATTTATGTGCTAAAGGCCTATGAACTAGAACAAGAGTTAAATAAGATAATATTTGATAAAAAAACAGGTTGTTAGCATATCCACTGTATTTGAGACCCAGGAACCAAATTTGATTGAAGTCAAGGTTGAGAACCTCTGAACAGAAACAAAATGATCCGAGAAGCTGAATTGAAGATGTAGTAGCTCAAGATAGTGGTCAAGGTGTTATAAAAGAATCTTGAACTTTGAAATTGGTTGAGAAACATGACAACATTCTAACTAGTATACTTTTATCTAATTCAGACTGTATGGTTACTAGGTACTGAAATGTTCTTGTCAGCATGTTAGCATCTTAGGGCTTAAATGTTTAATTGATTGCTAAGAATAAAATATTACATGCTAGGACTTATGAGTTAAAGTTAGTACATTTCATACTTGATTTTATATGTAGTAAAATAAATATCTAGAATTAGATAGGTTCTTCTAAATGGTTAAGTGTATCTCTGAACATTTACTGGAACTTTATTTAAATCTTATATGATTTAATACCTCTGTTAATGTTGTGAAAATTGGTAATAGACAAACAGGTCATAGATCAGATATTTTATATTTATTCTTACTTAAAATTGTTTATGTGTTTATTTTCATATAATTTACTCTCACTCACATAGTTGCACTTACATGTCATATCATATAATGTATTGCTTGTTAAGGGGTAAAATACTAAAAGATTGTAGAATTATCTAAGTAGTCAGTAAGACTTGTTGATTCGAGGATTAATCTAAAACTGACTTAGGTAATTAAAGATAGTTAAAATGTTAGACAAACAACAAAAATGGATTAGAAAAAATTAGTAATTAATTTGTTAGTTCTTCTATTCCATGTGCTTTTAAAAAATTATTGAATATCTGTAATTTTTATGTGGAATGGTTAAAGTAGATATACTGAATTTTCTAATATGCATAAGTTGAAGCTGTTGTTACCACTATTGAAAGTAATATCTATAACCCATCTAGACTCAATTGAAGTTGAGTACCAAGAAGCTTAATCATTTGTGATTACAGAGTATATAACCAAAGACAAAAGTTATGAGATTTCGTGACATTTATTACACGAGGCATATGATTAAGATTGAAGCTCTAATATCACAGGTGATTGAGAAAGCCTACCCAATGGTAACCTTTGAAGATGATAGAAAATGATTTACAAGGGTTTTGGCTATCACTATTTTAGAATTGTCATCACTGGAAGCATCTTTCTTGTCACCAGACTTAAGCATTATCTACAGGGCACTAGGGAATTCTTTGTCAAGGTTGGAAAAACATTGAAAATGAAAGGTTTTTTATCTCAAGCAAGAAAGATGGAAGCTCAATCAACAAGGAGTGATGAATTTTGCTCGTAGCTGACATGGATTCTATATGAAAAGATGAAGTGAGATTCTTATTAAAGCTTTATTAGTAAAGAGTTATCTATGGCATAGGAAACTCTCACACTTGGTGAACAAGACAATAGATTCTTTGATAAAGAAGAAATTGGTGAGAGGACTACTTCATTTAGATTCTATCCAGAAGGACACTGTTAGGAATCTACATCTAACTTTACGATAACTTTAAACTTAGAATCATAGAAATTTTAAGTTGATATAACTGATCAACTGATATGAAGTTTATAAATATCAATTGATCAGAAAACCATTTATCATTTGAAATGTTTATCTGAATCAACTGATAATATGGATTGTAGCATAGGTGTACTTAGTCAATTTCAATTGATAAGGTGCAAGTCAATTGATATTTTCATCAATTGATACTAGAGTCGATTGATATAGGTCATCAACTGATGTGTGAATTAGATTATCAAAGTGTAATTATTTGAAGACGGGTAAATTATGTAAGTGAAGGATGATCAATTGATATGGAAGAATCAATGGATAAAAGATTAATTGATAAAGAAGCCAAGTCGAATATTGAAGACCATCAACTAATATGAAGACCCATCGATTGATAACATCTATCAATCGATAAGTCAATAGCTTTTATCAATCGATGGATATCAAGATTAATCGAAGAACAATATCAGTTGATGGCTAAAAGGAAAAATTATTTAATATGTTTAACAACAAATTATCAATTGATTGTGAAAACACATGAAGACATGTTGACAGGCAAAATCACACCTTTGGAAGACAGTCTATGATGACTGTGAAGACTCAAGTTGAAGCTGTTTTCCAAGTCTGAAGAATTTTCCCAAAATGGAAAAAGGTAAATGAAAAGATAGAGTTGAAACAATCCAGTAATAAATTAATTATATTTTACTTTTCTAGGTATTCTAACACACTTGTAGTATATATAAACAAGTGTGGTAGCATTGTTAGAAAAAATAGAAGTTAGATAACATTTAAAAATAAATTGTTCAAGCTTTAGAGTACTTTGTAAGATCAGTTGATTCATTTTTCTAACTTTGTAAAAAGTAGCTAGATTTTATTAACCTAGATAATTTGAGCAATATATTCACTGATGGAAAAACCAATCCATCAGTAATTTTAAATATTGTTTTTCAAATAATTTTTCAGTAAACAATTTAAAATATATTCATTTGTAATTTGCCAACCGCAAAAAATAGAAAGCCACAGTTAAGACTCAAGGGCATGGGGGCTATAGTTTGCTTGATTTGTTTAAACTACTCAGCTTTCTCTTAGAAATCCGCACCTTTTACATAAACCTTTTTGCCTCCAATGAAATCCAATAAAGACAATCAATAAAGAGGGGACAATTCGCTCAACAATAGGAAGAATTAAGACCACATATACAGAAATGTTAAACCCATACCAATATCATCATCAACCATAAATAAGACATTATAAGCAAGCAAAGATAGACTTAATCCATTACATATTACTCCAGTTTCTCTTCACATAACCTACACTATATAAATATATTATACTACAACCCCCGCCCACACGAAAGCCACTATTCGGTTTAACATTAAGTTCGGCTAAATTCACCTCATTTTAGTCATGCGCTAATCAGATCCGTTTACCTCCGTCTGTTTCAGCATAATAAAAACGAACTTCCCATCAAATTATATGTTGATAGAAAGATTTCAGAAAGGAAAAATGCATATACACACTCGACTCCCATTCAATATATATAGTTCGAGCTCTGTCTCCTGTAGTCCTAACTCTGGCTACCAAACTTTCATCATTCAATATACATATACTGATCTCACACTGTCTAGCAAACAATGTGTGTGTGTGAGAGAGAGAGAAAGAGAACATTACAAACAATATAATCAAGCTAGGAAAATAACAAACAATATAAACAAGCATAAAAAAGATAGAACATCCAACCCTTAAGCATAAAAAGATACAAACCCCCAATTTAAAAATTAGGGTTTCATAAATTGGAATTTTTAAGCTTACCCAATTCGATTACGAGTTGTTGGGGTGTTTTCCCAGTTGTACAAGTAGAAGGGGGTTGAATACTTCTGTGCTTTTTCTGTCTGATTAAAATCGACTCAGTATGAATCAAAGACTTATATTTAGAACAAAGATTAAACACAAAGATATGAATAAATACGGTTTGTATTATTGATGTGAAAATACAAACTCTCCTAAGGTGTATACAAACCCTAGCATCTTCTTTGTGTTTCTCACAGCAGCTCTCTCTATCTCTATGCTCTCTCAAAAGTTTGATTATTTTTACACACCTTACAATTAGGTTACATAGAGTGTTTATATAAAGAACTGCCTATCAACTAATAACAGAAAATCAAATTACAATAGGAATATAATTCCTTATTATTAGCTGATATTTTTCTTCTGTAATTCTCCTTCATTCCCATAGCATATCTACAATATATTTGGCTTTATCTTCAAAGACTTCCCTTTTCTATGATCATCTTCCTTCTGACAGCTTTAACTTCATAGACTCTGAAATCTTCAGACTCTGCCAGACTATAGACTCTGATCATTTGTAGACTCTGACAGATTGTAGACTATGATAGTCTATAAACTCTGATCACCTCCCAGACTCTGGTTTCACTTTCTACAAAAAATATTTTAAGTACAAGAATGTTGACTATCTAGACAGAGACTAGAAAGACTTATTACAAATAAACTATGTTAAATCCTGTTCTAGCATTTTGTACATCATCAAATGAATATATTCTTAACAATCTCCCCCTATTTATGCTTTATAAAATGTAAGCATAAATCAAGGTTTGATGATATCAAAACTAAAGAATGAAACAATTAATCTAGAACAGTATAAAATGTATAAGGAAAAAGAATTACATCTCACTTGATCTACTCAAAGGCTGGATTGTTCTTAAAAAATGACTTCAGCATATTTTTTCTCCACAATAGAAAGAGCTTCACCAATATACTTCTTCAATTTCTTCATTTCTTCATTAGAACATTTGATTTGAAAATAAGCTTCTCTAAGATCATTTGCACTGCTTTCTTGTTCTTTTAAATCCTTCAACATTAGAACACTAATTTTCCCCACTTATAGGTTGAAATCCAAAGTAATGACCCACACCTTCTTGAAATTTGATTTGTTTTTCTTCTACTGACATGTCTTGATCATTTCCTTCAGCATCAACATATTTTAAAGAAAATTTGCCCATCTGTCGATTTGCCTATTTGTGCAGAGTCAGCTTCCTGTCAATCTCCTTGAACCATTTGTGAGTGACAGCCTTTTTGCTTTTATTTACTTCATAAGCTATTTGTAAGAAAAATTTAATATACTTTAATTCCTCAGCCTATTTGAAAAAGATAAAATTTGATTGACTTATCCATCTAACAGATCCTCCTTCCATAAAGTACACAAGCATCTCATTTTGCACATTTTCTGTACCTCATGGCATCTTTCTTTCAAAAACATTATAAACAATTTGAGCAGACACAAATATGTTTAAGTGCTTTTGTATGATCTTCTCAAACTGCCTATCTGTTAAGGATTGAGGATCCCTTGTTAGAGTTGATATTCTGTCAATGTCTGATCTTCAAATCCTCTAAGTACTGTCTTCTTTTTACTCGTAATTGCAGATTTGATTGACTGCATTTCCAGTATGTAGGTTCTTGAATCTTTTCAGAATATGACTTCTTTCTTTTCTTATCAGAGTCTAGCTTAGACTCTAATTTCTCATGTCCAGCCCTTGACTGGTGTGTTTGAGATATTGATACTACCACTCCAGACTTTTCAGTGGTACACCACCAGGACCCTTAGGACCATGAGAACTATCACCATCATCATCACCATCTATCATCCTTTTAACTCCATTTTTATCATCCTTGCATACATCATCCTTATTTCTCCTGGAGGAATCAACTTTCTTCTCCCCCTTTTTGACATTATCATGACTGGTGACAGCCACCAGAATTTTTTCAAGTACTGTGGAGATATTGGCCTATGTAGCAATCACTGAGTCAACCTTGGTAGTTAGAGTAGAGACTGTGGTTTGAAGCTTGGCTTGATTTGCAGAAATATTAGCAATAACATTCTTGAAAGTGACCACTTTAGATAATTAAAGAGAATGGATTCTGTCAAATTGAGTTTTGAGCAGAGAAGTAGTATTATCAACACCATTAAGTTTGGTTTGAATATGAGATATATCCTTGACCACACTAGCCAAATGTACAACAACATTCTTTTTTTCAACTTGAACATCTGCATCTAGAGCTTGATCTGCTTCACCAGGAGAGTGACTATGTTCTTGTACAAAAGACTTTTTCTGAAAATCTTTAAGTTTTTCAGACTGGTGAATAGCCAAAATGTAGTCAAAAGTTACTTTATCATCTATGCCTTTGAGTTGTGCAGACTCCCAAGACTGAGGAAACTCCTGAACAAAATAAATAAAAGATGGATTAACTGGTCCATCATCCTCAGAAGTGCAATCCTCAGCAACAGGCTCAAGCTTGGTAACATGAGGTGTAGACTTTGAAACTACAAATGGGACAATAGACCATGACCCCTCCTTAGAGTGATCAGGGTTTGTAGACTCTGGAAGCCTAGCCCTTATAGGCATGATTAAAAGTGGTTCTTCTAATTTCAATTCTGCAGTCTCAGTTGGAAAGATAGTTGTATCCACCAAAGCCTCCATGACTCTGTCTGCTCTCCTTGCTAGAGAATCCACCAAATGATGTTGTGGTCTCTATGTGAATGATTTCTGAGCAGCTAGAGCCTCCTCCTTTTTGTCAATCTGCATCATTAGAATAAATGATTTTTCATCCATCCCCTGCTCCAACTCATTGGACCAACTCTGTGGAAAATCTTGATCCCAATAAGTGAAGCTAAGTTCAGGATACCCTATTCTCTCATCCTCATAGTAGGGTTGGGCACCCACTCCCTCATCCTCACTCAGGCTCTCTACAGCCTCTGCTACCTCTCCTTTTGCCTTGTCTAGTGTCAGCCTCTCATTTATTTTTTCACTCAATTTGGAAGGTGCTCTCAAGAATCCTACAGAAGAAGGGTGAGAGAATGGATATTTGCTTCAATACCTGAACCACCTTGATGAAGGGGTACCCCTTCAAATCTCTGAAGGCTAGGGGTTTCCACCAAGGGGTAAGGAGCAACAGACTCTGAACCCATACTAACTACTTCTTTCTTTCCAGAGTCTGTTGGCTCCAATATTCTAGTCTCACGGTCTACTCTAGACTCTAACTACTTCAGTATGACTTCATTAGAAGCCAGAGTCTGAGTGTTACCATCTTTGACTGTTATTGCTTGAGACTCCCCCTCAAGGTGGATAGATTCGGATAGAAGAGATTGTGGAATTTCTTCATGAGCATCCATCAGAGTATGTCCTCCCATATCACTGGGGTTCCCAACAACATATTCTAGAGTTGCCAAGGAGGGCCTAATAGCATGCTCCCCTGCCCCACTATCACCCAACCTCTGACTAGGTGGTTCTTGTGTGGGTGAGGAAGATTAAGCATCTTTCTCACTAGTCACCACTGGTGCACAAGTCCCATCCTTCAACTTCCTTGTTGTACTTACTACCTCATGTGGTTCTACCATGGTTAATGCATCCAAATTGTCATTGAGAAAGGTCTTTACATGGATGGCATTGATGGCTTGGGCATAAGACATGTGAAAGGAATCCTGTAGTTTCTTTGCAATTTTCTGATACTATGAGCCCTTTATTTGATCCAATCTACTTTGATAGGTTGGATAGATATACTTATTAGCCACCTTCCCCATATTATGGACAAGAAAATCAACCACCTTCCTTGGAAGAGGCTGTATTGTAGAGATCCATTCAATGGATGTCCAGTAGGTAATCCCTTGATCTCAAATTGCTTCATAGTCAAAAATTGGTTGCTCAATCCCAGTTTCTAACTCAACAACAGACTCTGATTCTCTTCTATCATAGAACTTAAGCTTTTTAGGCTTCTTTGTTTTTGGTTGTTCAAAGTGTGGCACACCAAGTGCTTTGAGAACTGCATTAGTCCTGCCTTCTATGATCCCTGCAGCTTTATCTTATAGTGAAGAGTTGAAGAGGTAGATGTAGAGATTTGTGACCACATCCTGTGCAGACATGTGTAGCTCCATCTCCATTCTCTTTCTTAGGAATTCATAAGATGTAAGAAGATTCAAGACTTGAGATTGAGTATGGTATTGCTCTGGATCTGTAACTGATTCCACCAATGGATATAAGAATAGCAACACTTCATCACTTGGAGTAATGATTTGATCAATGAGGCATGAGGCTGCATCCAATGGCATTCCTTCCCAAAATTTTCATTATCAGAGTCTAAAGGCAGTGTAGAGTCTGACTTAACATTAGACTCTGGTTCAGGAATTGTCTTGCTTTCAGAGTCTGGCTCTGCAGGAGCCTTGGGAGCATGCAGAATAAGCCTTCCTCAACCTCTTATACCTTTTAGTAAAAGATTTTTCAGGAGACCCAATTTGAGAATTCTGAGGTGCATCCCTAGGTTTATCAGAGTCTGTAGCCTTTTGAGAGTCTACAGACTGGGATTGAAGGTTAGAATCAAGTGTATCATGACTTTCTTTTAGCAAAGAATGCCCTTCACCAACTTGTTTCTCTAGAGGGTTGAGCTCCTCATCACTTGGTGTATCTATTAGCCTTGTTTGAACCAATATTATCACAATACATAGGAATATTTGAGAATGTTAGTCCATAATCAACTAATTTCTCATCCACATAATTTGAGCACAACAACTTCCAGCTGCTATGTATTCAGCCTCAGTTATTGAAGTTGAAACTGTCTGTTGTTTCTTGCTGAACAAAGAAATTAACCTGTTGCCAATAAATTGGCATTGACCTGTTGTGCTTTTCATGTCAACTTTACATCCTGCATAATCAGAGTCTGAATAGCCAATTAGTGAAAAATCAGACTCTCTAGGATACCAAAGTCCTAGAGTCTATGCACCTTGAGATATCTAAAAATTATTTTCATGGTTATTAAATGTGAATCTCTAGGGTCATCTTGAAATTTAGCACACAGGCATGTTACAAATATTTTATCTGGTTTACTAGCAGTTAAATATAATAATGAGCCAATCATACCTCTATAGCTAGTGTTGTCAACTTTCTTACCCTTGGAGTCAGAGTCTAACTTAGTGGTTGTTGACATGGGAGTTTTGGCAGTTGCACTGTCTTGCATATCAAACTTCTTCAATAGTTCTTTTACATACATTGATTGATTGATGAAAATTACATCATCATTCTGTTTGACTTGAAGTCCCAAAAAGAAATTTAATTCTCCTATCATGCTCATTTCATAATTTGACTGTATTAACTTGCTAAACTTTTCACAGAGTTTTTCATTAGTAGAACCAAATATAATATCAACAACATAAATTTAGACAAGCAAAATATCACATTTGTATTTTCTAATGAAAAGAGTTTTGTCCATGGTACCTCTAATGAATCCATTTTCAAGAAGAAACTTTGATAGAGTTTCATACCATGCTCTAGGTGCTTGCTTCAATCCATATAGTGCCTTGTCCAACCTGTAAACATGATCAGGAAACTTTGGATCAACAAATCCTGGTGGTTGCTCCACATAGACTTCTTCTTCCAATTTCCCATTCAAGAAGGCACTTATTACATCTATTTGATACACCTTGAATTTTGAATGAGCTGCAAATGCAAGAAACATCCTGATTGCTTCCAATCTTGCTATTGGTGCAAAATTTTCATCATAGTCAATTTCTTCCTCCTAAGAGTATCCTTTTACAACTAGCCTTGCATTGTTTCTAATCACAGTTCCATTCTCATCAAGTTTGTTTCTGAATACCCATTTTGCATCAACAATTGATCTATTTCTAGGTCGTGGTACATGTTTCCACACTTTATTTCTCTCAAATTCATTCAATTCATTGCAATAATCCAATCAGGATCTTGCAATGCTTCCTCAATTTTCTTAGGTTCATTCTTTGAGAGAAAACAGTTATAAAGAAATTCATTTTGAGTGGCTTCTCTAGTTTGTATACCACTCTCAGGATCCCCAATTATCAAATCTGGAGTGTGATTCCTTATCCATTTTCTACCTGGTGGAAGATTGATTCTTAAACTTGAAGATCCCCCTAAATCATTGTCATTTCCTGTGTGTGAGTGAAATTTAAATAAAAAGGCTCCCCCTGAATTGTTTGCCTCTGAAAAAGATTTAGAGTTGCCTGATCCAGACTCTGATGAGTTAGACTCTGAAAATCTTAGTTCTGTCTGTCTAGACTCTGTTTGGGTAAACTCTAAACTGTTAGACTCTAAATTATTTGGAGTTGAATCTTCCGGCTCCCCCTTAGATTTTACAAGTTCTTATGTTGTTTCAGGAGTTATTTGAATCTCTTCATCCTCATCATCTTCATTTGTCAAATTCCAGTATTGTAGACTCTGATTCATCATGAAATCCTGTAATCATTTTGTCATCAAATGCAACATGAATAGATTCCATAACAATTCTTGTTCTGAGATTAAACAACCTGAATGCCTTCGTATTTGATGCATATCCAAGAAAAATTGCTTCATCAGCCTTAGCTTCAAATTTGCTTAGATTTCCAGGAAGTACTTTTAGTATAAAGCACTTGCATCTAAATATGTGAAAGTGTTTCACACTTGGCTTCTTGTTCTTTACCATCTCATATGGAGTCTTTCCATGTACATTAATCAATGTACAATTTTGAGTGAAACATGTTGTACTTACTGCCTCAACCCAAAAATATACTAGTAGTTTAGACTCTACCAACATTGTTCTGGAAGCTTCTATGAGTATTCTATTCTTTATCTCCACAACTCCATTTTATTGGGGTGTTCCTGGTGCAGAAAATTGTTGAGTAATTCCCTTTGTTGCACAGTATGCATTCATGATTGAATTCTTGAATTCAGTACCATTGTCACTTCTTAGAACTCTAACTGTTTTCTTTGATTTTGTTTCCAGAAAAGTGATATGGTCTATTATGTGTTGTGGAGCTTTATATTTTGAATGTAGAAAAAAAGCCATGTGAATCTTGTAAAATCATCTACAATGACAAGAGCATATTTCTCTTTGTTAATTGACATCACATTTACTGGACCAAATAAATCAAAGTGTAATAAATAAAAGGGTCAAGAAATTGTGTTTATTGTCTTGCTCTTGAAAGATATTTTTCTTTGCTTTCCAAGTTGACATGCTTCACAAAGTCCATCTTGCACAAAGTCAACTTGTGGTAGTCCTCTCACAAGATTCTATTTCAACAACTTGTTGAGTGTTTTAAAGTTGTGTGATAGTTTCTTGTGCCATTTCCAGTTTTCTTCAATTAAGGCCTTGCTATATAAGCATGTGACTTCATTGTGAATGCAATCCTCCAAGATGGCTTCATATATGTTACTATGTATGTGCCTTAAATGTTTGTTTCTTTGTGAATCACAAGACACTCTATGTTGTCAAAACCAGTATGGTAACCTTTATCTCCAAGTTCACTAATTCTTATTAAGTTATGTTTCAAGCCATCAACTAGAGCTACTTCTTTAATGATGACATTTCCAAGTACAATCTTGCCATATCCCAGTGTTTGTCCTTTGTTGCCATCTCCAAAGGATACTTCTGGGCCAGCCATCTCCACAAAGTCTGTAAGCAGGGATTTCTTTCTAGTCATGTGTCTTGAGCATCCACTGTCCAGGATTAGGGTTACTTTTTTTTCCCTAGTTCATTACATACATAAAGCAACTAGTTAGATGTTTTGGGCACCCAAACAGTTTGGATCCTTTTCTACTAACTTTGGGTGAAACAGGCTTTATATTCTTCACTTTTGCTTTACATGTCTCCTTTGTTGCTTTAGACTCTGGTGGAGTTTTGACAGTTTCATACAACCTTTTATCAATTGAAGATTTTAGCTCATAAAAATTGTAATACAGATCATGATAGTCTCTACACATATAAATAGAATGAAATATGCTACCACATTGATAACAAGGCTTCTGTGAAATGTAGTGACTTTTCAGAGTCTGTGAAGGAATAGGCTCTGATTTCTTCTCAATTTTTGTTTTACAGTCTAGAACTAAATGGTTGTGGTTGCCACATTTATAACATTCTTTCTAGGAGCATTAGGGTCCTTTTGATAGTTATTGGCTTTATTAATGCCTACCTTACCATTCATATTTCTCCTAGTTTTGGTAGACTCTGATAAGTTCTCTAACCTTTCCTTTAACTTAGACTTAGACATGTATCATATGTTAATATTTTTCTTAGACTTATTTGTTCATGGTTCATCTGTCTTTTTATCACCAATAAGGGGAACATTGACAGATGAGTTTGTGGTTTCTTTAGGTAAATTATTCTTTAATTCAAAAGTCACAAACTTAATAGGGATAAATGTACTTTTGTCCTTAGTCTTATTAATTTGTCTAGCTTCTTCATTGTTATAATTCTCAATAATAGGTCTTTTTCCTTGACTCTTATCATAGCCTAGACCAATAGTTTGACAAACATTTTAGTTATTAAAAATTTCTTGAACTTTTCTACCAGAGTCTGTCCAAACTTTAAACTTAAGTATTTCCTCCTCTAGTTCTTTCCTAATAAAATCAAAGGCTTTCAAGATTTCAGTGTAGTTGTGACTATATTTCTTAGAATCCTTTTTGTTTTGTTCCATTAATTTTAACTCAGACTCTAAATGATTATTCATGTTTGTCAAGGTTAAATTTTCTTCTCTTAACCTTTAACTTTCATTAGTGAGAGACCAACAGTTTGTCATTATATTCTTTATCTCACTTTGCACAATTTTTATTCCATCAGAGTCTAAATTAAGCAAGGATTCAGGAGTAAAGATTGATACCTGAGTCTTAGGTGATGAAGGTTCTTTGGGAGATTCTGATTTTCTCGTGGAGGATACCATCAATGATAGATTTTCATAATCAATTTCATCCTCTGAGCTTGAATCTGCCCAATCTTTTCCTGTTGATAGAAGTGCTTTCCCTTTTCCTTAACTTTTTAACTTTCTGCATTCACTAGCAAAGTGCCCCAATATTCCATAGTTGAAACACTTGACTTTTGCTTTGTCAAGTTTGATTATAATACTCTTGTTCTTCTCAACCTAGTCATCTTCCTTCTTGAATGATGACCTCTTGCTAAATTTACCAGTTCTTTTGTTGAATTTCATTCTTTTGAAATTCTTAGCAAACATAGCCATAATTTGACTTAGATCAATCTCTTCATATAAATCGGAGTCTGTGTTAGTAGACTCTGACTCAACAACAACTTTACCCTTCTTCCTTGAATCCTTGATTCTAGCTTATGTAGTTTCTTCCTGTTGTTGTTTCTCAGACTCCATTAAGAGTGCCATAAATTTTGTTTTTACAGATTTCTTATTCTTCCTCTGTTGCATCTCTAGATCATATGTCTTGAGTTTTCCATACAATTCTTTTAGAGTTATGTCATCCAAATCTCTAGCTTCCCTTATGGTTGTTAGACAGTATGAGTGTTGTAGAAGGGGGGTTGAATGCAACTTTAAAATTTATTACTAATCTTGCTAACAACAAACAAGAAGTCATAATACCAAGTGACAAAAGCAAACAACAGTAAGCAAGTAAATGAAGAAAGGTGTTTAACTTCAAAATTTAATTTTATTAATTTTTGTTTTGGTACAACTGACTGGAAAATGTTTATATCTTCAATAGATACAATAACAAGAAATTTACTAGTGTTTCTATGCTTGAGAAAAGTTAAGCTCAGTTGCATAAGAGAAAGTGCTTATGCGACGTGTATTTAAGCTAAAACACATATCCCACATACAAGTGTACTTTCCCTTGTTCCTAGGACAATGCTTGAAATAGACACTTCACTTTTTCTATTCAAATTTGTCTTCATTCCATTTGTAGATAAAGCTGCTCCGAGATGTTCTGATATCCTAGATTCCTTGAACATGCTTTATCTTTTTGCTTGCCTTTTCTCAAGTTGCAGTAATAGACTTGACATACTAGGTAGAATTGTCAAGATCAATCTTTGAATTAACACTACCTAGTCTGCTACTTGAAACAGACTGTCAGCTTCACTAAAAGGTTACTGTCAACCTTTAGCTTCTCTTTGGTGACAGTATCTTTGACTCCGCACATGCTGCTATCAAGCTTGACATTCTTCTAAAACATGATGTCGTCCAAAACTACTGTCAATTATCCCCGCCAATGTTGTTGTCAACTATTTCCACCAAAGTTGTTGTTAGTAAAACTTGTTGTCTTTGAATCTTCAATCTCTGCCAAGTTTACTGTCAAAGAAATAGTTTATGTCAGTTGTTCCTAAAAGGTGATGTCACTTGAATATGCTGTCGTAGGCTTCAGTTTGCAAAATGTTATTGTCAATGATTTGATACATGTTGTGCATGAATACTTTGTGAACTTCTCCTTCATAGATCATTTATTATATTTTTACAAGACAGTAACTAATGATACTTACTGTCACCTACTTGGCTTTTTGTTCATACTATTACAAGTGATAGTTAAACATACTATCAATATGTATATAACAGTATGGTTTACTTAGTTAATTTCCAATTAATCTAAGTAAAATATTAGTCGATTACAATGTTCACACCACAATCCCTAACAATCTCCCCCAATTTATTTTTATCAAAAATAAAGACAAATTCAAAATAAATTACAGATGCTAACTCAACTAATAAAATAGAAGTGTTTGTACAGGAAAATATTCAAAAATTACAAGTACAAATCTATCTCAAACTAGGCTCCTGTTAGGTCCTGGAGATCGTAGAGGGGGGGTGAATACGATTCCCAAATAAAAATCTGACTTTTATTTATTTTTGGGACAACATAAAAATTACTTTGGTTCAAACCCAGGTACTGTTCATCATCTTCTTCAACCTCAAGAACACCATTAAAATAACCAAGATAATGAACGGTAAATCATCCAAAACACACAACACAACAAGATCCAAGAATATAACTTTATATTCATTGAAGTGGGGTAGATGCTACAACAAGTTCAAGAACAAAAGCTCAAGAACACAACAAAGAAATGATTTTTGGCTCCTCTAAAAATATTACAAATTCTAGATCTAGGAGACAAAAATCAAACCTATCTTCTAAACAAGATTTAGCAATGTTTACAATAGAAGAATAGATGAGTGGTATGATAAAGAAAATCATGGCTCTAAAATATGCAAGATCTAGTTCGGCCATGGGGGAGAGAAAAATAATTCTTTTTCTCTCTCCCCTTTTCTCTTCTCATCCGGATGCACTACATTCACCACTTATTAAGACTTGGGTTTCTTCTTTATATATTGAAAAAGGTGTTACTTTTTGTTTTTCCACCTTTTACTCTTGTCCACTCAAATCTTATCTTTAAAGTCATGTGCCAAGCATGCCTTTGGAAATATTTAATGTAAAAGTAATATTTAATAAATATATAAAATATAAATAAAGAATATCTTTATTTATAAAATATATAAATAATTAAATAAATACTTTATTTAATTAAATTAAATATTTCCATTCCACTCTTCAATTTGTGTAGACTTCCTTATCCAAATACTTGGCCCCGTATATGTGACTCCACCACGTCCAAGTATTTGGCCTTCTAATCTGTGAAGCTTTAGTAAGATCCAATCAGGTTGTGCCGTCTGTCTCTTATCCATTAGGCTGACATTTCTCCAACACTGATTTACCACCTTTGTTGATCCTCCACTTGACTTAAGAAAATCAACAACTTTAGAATGATTAAAACCATATTAACCGACGAGAGCTTGCCTCCAATGTCCTGACACTTGATGCAACGGTCTGGTTCATAAGTGACTAGTCTTGATAGGGGCTCTTGATTCTGAACATGATTCCACATTCTTCTTTGCAAACCTTACTTGTAGCTTCGATTATGATGCACTAAAATCTTCATAGACTAAGACAATCGTCTATAGTTTTCGCATCCTTGAATAGATATCAATATCTTTTATTCTCCACTGAGGCATGAACATGTTAATGAACTTCTTCCAATGGGCTTCAAGTCTGTAGATGATCCTTTGATACTTTGTCTTAACTGAACTCTGTGATCCAAGATTTCTGTGCACCTGCATATTATTACATGTCCTATTCTATTGTTGAGTTATCATCAACCATTACATAGAGATTACATTTAACATTTCTAGTACACATGAAAGTGCAGTGAGTTACTTCCCTTCACTCCTATCTCCCCTTTCAATCTCCCCCTATTTGGTTGATATGGAATAGCAATCAAATACTATTTCCCTTTACAATCTCCCCCAAAAGCAATTAAATAAAATTAACTATTAGAGGATAACTCAACTAACATACAAGAAACAATTAAAGTACTGGACATGAAAATAATATACAAAAGGTTCTGGAAAGATATAATCAGTTAAATCCAGATTTCCTGAGTTACTGAAAATGAATGATGAATTTCTGAATTTCATTTTCCTTTAGCTTCCTCCACTTCAATGTTCTTCAAAGATGGGGTTCTTTCAATAAAGAAACAAATCATTAATAAAGACTTCTGAACAATCATTCTCGTTCATCTTGTAATTCGAACTAGAACATACAGCTCTCTATGTTCCCCATAAGAGGTCAACTCATTCTCCCCTTAAGGTTGTTCTCTCTTGGAATGAAAGTCACTTCTTCTTTTTCTTCAGGATGTTCTATTTCCAGGAAACATATTTTTCTTTCTTCCCTGCACTACTCCACTGACTTCATCTATCACTGAAACAAGAAATAGAACACACTTGGACACTTCTCAGATGCCCCTTGAAAATCTCCTTCACATTCTTCTTTACCCAGAAAACTTCTACTTAGCAAAAACTCCCCCTGAGTTGATACTCTTCAAAGAAATCTTCATTTTCATTCATTGATCGTGCTAGAAAGAATTCTTCTGCCGAACCTCTCCTAAGAATGTTCCAAGGACAGATCTTCAAACAAATAGAGCAAAATCCCTTAGATATCTTTTCAGAATAAGATATAGCATTGCAAACCAAGATGTTAAGATTCTCCATAACTTCTCCCCCTTAGTACGACAAGTAACTTCTTCCCAATTGACAGAAAGTAACTTCTCCACTTCAGACGAAAAATTGGTTAAATCTACAACACCTTTAGGAATTAGGCTCCAACCAATTACTAAGAAACTCCCCCTTAGTAATTTCTCCCTTGCATCACTAAGGTTTAAATTTCATCTAATTCTCCCCCTTAGTTCATGCAAGCTCCAATCCACCCTTGTGTCTTTAGATATCCTCTAAGTAACCTCCACAAGATAGGATTGACGGATCTCGTTTCTTGTAGATCTCATTTCTTGTATCACCAAATTCTCCCCCTTAGTTGAGAATATCCTTTAAAACAATAAAAGTATCATCTACATCCAATCGAAAAAGAAACTCTCCTCCAACTGAACATAAAATCCTCCTTAGGCCTAAAAATTAATGTCTCCCCCTTTGAGATTGAGAACAACATGAATTAATAGACCCAAAGGTAATACTTTGGACATTTCCACTAAGCTTCAGCTAGACTCTTCTTCAGCTTGTCTTCCAGAAAAGAATCTCTTCAACATTTCAGAGCTGGAAAATTCAGTAACAGGATGCAAGCATAGTAGCAAGGTTAGTGTTTGGTCTATGGTTTCCTCACTTCTACTACGTTCTGTTGGTGTTTACACTTTCAAGCGTAAGTGTTCCACTCATTTCTCTCCCTATTTCTCTCACTCAAGTGTATCACTCCCTCACTTCACTCAAGTGTTTCTCTCCCTTACTTGCACTCATTCCATTTATAGCAATTTGTACCTGCAAGTAAATCCATGCTAGTCTCACCAAGATATTATGGATCGTTGACTGTAGCATGTTGTCGATCACTAAAGATCTAGGTTCTGAGATGGAATCTCAGACAGGGTTTCAGTTAGGCCGTCACCCAACTCACCATGAGCAAATCCATGCACACGTGGCTCGTCGTCGGGGAATAACCCTTCTGAAATTGGAATCTCTTCCATTCCAGGAGTGACTGAAATCCCAACACCCTGATCCTCAAAAGACTCATCAAATTGGTAAACCAACTGAATCATAGTCTACGAGTTGTTGCTCAGCTACTTTCAGCATCAACAATCTCCCCATATGCAAATCCATGCACTGGATCGTTGAATGTGGTATGCGTACTAGCAGCTATCTAAGCATCAACCGACTCCCCATATGCAAATCCATGCACTGGATCGTTGACGGTGATATGCCTTTAAGTTTTGAGCGATCCATGTATTCCAGAACTTGAATTCCTGGGAGAGTAGACGTGTACAAACATCTTTCTCAATCACCTGTGAAGATGAATTAACTCACTATTTTCAGTCATGGAAAACTGTTAGTGATTGCCTCTCAACATCAACAGATTGCTCTGCGGATGTGAAATCCCGTTAGGGAACTAGGACTGTTCCTCCTAGGAAGGTTGACAAGGATTCTAATATATGGCAAGAAATCCAAGTTTCCCTCAAATACCTGTGAAGGTGGCTCAACAACTTCATTCACCATGAATGGTAAACAAAGAAGTTTAGGGGTTTTACCTATACCTCACAATGTGCACTTCTTGCAATGTGTCCTCACAATTGTTAGTCCCAAGAGAGGTTAGAGAACTGTTAGGTCCTTTAACATCCCTTAGATGCAAAAACTTTAGGATTACCATCAGCGTGAATGCTTTTGGTGTGCTTGACTCATTACAAGGTGCTCTGGCTGACGAGCGAATTTTCAATGAAATCACCCTGTTGAGAGAGTTCATTCAGAAACGGTTGAATTGCCTTTTCAGCTCTGCATCCTTTTGAGAGAATACAGATGAGCTACAGATACCTTAATTTGTATACTTCTTTCCTTCTCGAGAGGTAGAGCTGTGGGTGCACTTCCGACTTCATCCTTATTTGCTGCATCAAGTGCAGTTTCTCCCTTAACAACCGCTAATCTATATAAGTTCCTTATATCACCAAGGGTTGAAAGTTTGAATTAGAATGATAGTGTTTGGTACTAAGGCCTTGGTTAGAAATTGATGGATTATTCAACTTCTAGACCTTCCCCTATAGCCATTTAGGCCAAGCCATTACGGCTAAATAGATAGAGTTTATCAGAGCTATATAAAATTTGGTAGAGTATGATTAAACTTATTCTCTATTCCTTCTCAGAAATATAGCATCGGAGCAATGTGTCCTCAAGAAACAATGCACCAGAGCTAAAATGTGGGAATTAATAAAGAATAGGTAAAAGAATATTAAGCCAAATTTCATAAACTCACAATTTTGAAAAAAAAGTTTAACAGATTAACAAAAGTGTTCTTTTGAATTTCTCTTAGACAAATATCCAATTGAAATTCAACTCTTTTAACAAAAACATTTTGATTAATAACTCAAATCTATTTCATCTTGCTCACTGTATGTTTTCAGAAATTGTTTTGCAATTCATTCTTATCGGATATTATCTCCGACTTAAAACATAAATCATTTATAAAAAAAATCGAATGAATGCTTTAGTCATACAGTCCAAGGCACTAATCCCAAAGCAAACAACCATTGTTTTAATACTACAGGTCAATGTGAAACAGACATTAACAAGAGTTTTGAAAAACGTTTTACCAATGGTTGATACCTCAAGATCAAAACAATTTACTCAAATAAAATAGCCTGATAATATGCAACCTAAGTTATAAGTTATCAAGTAACTTTATTTAAACAAATCGTGGAGAGAAAACAGTTTTCATTACAAAACATTTAGAGAGAGAGAGGATATATGATTTTGAAATAGAAAGATAATCCTCAAGAAATGTTCTCTTTCAAAGGGAAAAAAAACTTTTAGTGGCTTTTCATTCTCTGGCAAATGAATGCATGTTTAGATAAAACATTTTTCACAAGAAATTTCTTTATGCATTCAAGTTCTAAAGAATGAAAAACATATGTTAATACTAATGAATTATCAAAGATATGAATGACAAGACATTCAAAAGTACTAACATCATTCAATCATTTTGTAATAAAACGCATCTTACTACAAAACAATCAAGCACATAAGATACTTACATTATGCTAGACAATTACCATTTGTCGCTTGAAACAAACACATATTGTAATATAGATCATGGTAATTCTAAAGCATAAAAATAAGCATCCGCTAAACACTGAACATACATTGACCGAATGACAGCATTTAACTTCTTACACTACATCTCAACAATTATCACATAAGCATATTGAAAATACTCATGACAATCAGAATGTATGTAAGCTCGAGGTACTAGTTTCATCAGAGATCAAATACGTTTAAATATTAATGCTAAAATTTATGATCTTTGACAACCCCTCGCGATGTAGTAAATTACTTTTAATATCAGTGTTTTTGAAATAATCTTTTTGTCACTTAGTGCAGAAATTCTAAGTGACATCACTAATATCAAAAGAATGACAACTAATATTAATGGATTTTGCAAAAGACAAGGATTACATCACTTAAACTACATATTAAGTGGTTCCATTAATATTAGCATTAAACAATTAGAAGTAAATAAAATTACAACTAATTAATATATACAAATACTTATGCTGAAACATTTGATACATATAGCATGAATAACATATGACAGCACAAAGTACGAGATCCTGGATATAAATTGACTATACAAAGAGATGCTACAATGTTAGGTCCCTAGGTCCCGGGTGATCATAGGTAATCTCATAATGATAATATTGAGTCCCGGGTGGTCACACGCCAAACATTAATCAGTTCCTAGAGATCGTAGACATCTAAATAGCATGAACACTCTCTATAAACATTATGTTTAAATAAATCAATATTAGACTAGAGTGACATACCTTAGTCAATAGAGCTTTTACTGGTGTATGATCGTTGAATGAACAATTACTCCTCTTTGCCCTAGAGATCGAACGTTTACTCCTTTCGAGATTGAACGTTTACTCCTTTTGGACAGGAATAACTTTTCAGCTACCAGTTAACATTGTTCCTCGAAACAATACCACGCTCATCCAGACGGAAACTGCATTACCTTCAACACCCAAATATTTCCTTGTAGATATTGGTCTTGGCAGCAACTTCACTAAACTCAGCACTCTAGAAACCAGTAGTCTTGACACTAGTAGAGTAGAACAAAAAAAAACTCCGAACTACCCTTCAGCTTCTGTATCAATACCAAGTCTTCATGTGGATTGATTCCTTGTGCTAAGTGTATCTGCCTCTAGTTTAATTGAGTTAGTTCCTTGATTCGAACCCTCCTCAAACTTGATTAGTTAGTGCATCTTCAGTCTTCATTGAATTCACTCAGAAAAACCAATGAAATACACTTATACATGCACGACCAATCACTACTCTACTACCCAGATTCATCAAGAACTGACTCTAGGAAATGTTGTTACACAAAACCCTTTGTCATGACAGATGTGTCCTTAATGTTTCCTTAGATATTCAGTGGGTAGAGTAGTCTTCTTCAAATATGATTGAGATCATCTTGCATTATTTTTAAATTGACAATTTCCTTTCTAATATGCAATCACTCAATCTGGATCACTAAGTGCTCCTAAGAATCTCAACTCTTACTCAATGAGCACTGCTAGCCTTTGAACATCAAACACGACTAGTTGATCCAACTTACTGATGCTCCCCCTGTGATGCTACTTGCAGCTTTTCTTCATCTGGTGTCATCTGATCTTGAGCCCTAAACAGGATGTCAACCTTTAGAAATTCAGAGCTAAAATCAAACGAATGCTAGGGAGCTTGATGATGATGTTCACTACATCTAGATCATCTTAAATCAATCACAGACTCTGTGTAAGCTCTTAACTCCAAATAAGATAGCCCTTCATCACACCATGTGACTTCAAGCATGATTAATCTTACTTGATGTCTTCTCTTTATATTTGCTGATTAGACTTGCTGTGTCAACTGATTCAGCCGTAGTGAATAGGAAACCTTAAGTCTATCCATTATCCTTGTAATTCCACTCAAGGTCTGAATTTCCCTATTAACTCCTCCATTTGGTCATGAAGTCCGAAAACTGAACTTTACTCTAGAATACTCCTTTCAGTGCAGACATAACATAGAACTTCGTTCGTCAACGAATTCCATTACCTGCCCTCAAAGTGTTCTTACAACAATGTGCCTAATCCTTTGAATGTGATTAATCACTGAGATGCTTCATCTATCGAATGCATGAACAACCACCAAAACTAAACAGGGTAGTCTTTGACTTGACTTCCCTTCAACTGACATACCACTAATGTCCTTCTTAAAAGAATTTCATTAGAAGTAGTCCTTTCTCATCAACTTCATCTTTACCGTCGAATCCGTTATCTTGATAAACCAAGTATTAGTTGATAAACCAAGTGTGAGAGCATCACTTGTTGTTGCAGCTAACTCCATTCTGATAAACTTCAACGAATAGTTGACTTCATCATAAGCATTAAATTTCATGTCAGCAATAACCTCACTTCCAGTAGAGTGAGCTTCTATTTCTCTTGACCCCGATCTATATTGTTCATCCTCGAACTGATATTAGGAAACCCTTCGCAAAGAATTCCCTAGGTCTTCCTTAATATGTGCTTCAGATCATTCAAGAAAAATAGGTAACCTTGCTTAACCATTTGAATACCAAAGCAAAAGTAGTTACATGCCTCGAACATGAAAATGTCAGAGATATATAACTTCTACATGTTGAAAGATACTCTGCATTCACAAATGATTAAAACACATGGTCCTCAATTTGATTGAGTCCAAGGGTTAGAGATATTTCTAAACATGGTTAACAACAAAGCATTCAAGTTCAACATGCTCATTCTTATCTGACTGATCACTCCTCATCTATATCAGCCTCAACAAGTAGTCTTGGCTATGAGCTCAGTGATCCCAACCTAACTTAAGGTGGACTAGCAGTCTATAAGAATCATGTCGTACATATATGTAGTCATAGAAGAATCAATCACTCAGATTCCTAATTCTTCTAAATCACCTTTGTCGTTCACTTTAACATTATATTATCTCTAATTACCTGAGTCAGTTTAATATTTAAAAAATTTAATTCATGGTTTATTATACTGACCCCTAGGCAATTCCCAAATTAGAAACAAACTCATCTTAACAAGCACATGATCAAATATAACATTTAATATAACCATGCGAGTATAAACAGATTATAGACAATGTAAACATCAAGGCACTTAGCATGCAGCAAATACTCTTTCCGGTAAATGTACCCCTACAAATACCTAAGACTCTATATGCTAACATGATCAATTATCGTAAAGCAAGCATTAAATCACATAAGATCTAATCATGAAGTCAAATACTGAAAAACAAGCAACACTAACAAACTAGCATAAGTTATCTAATTTATATAGAAATCAAGGTGAGACATGCATTACATCAAACTTATAATATAATGCAGTTCAGCACTTAATACTCTATAATTAAATCAAACAAGTATAAACTAGTTAGAAAGTATACCTGTGCGATGCTTAACATTCCATCTCGAGTGATAATCAATTGATCCAAATCAATTTCCATTCTACTAACACTCATGGAAGTATCCTTGCATTTGACCTCAATAACCAATGATGTTCCTGCTTCAACCCAAACTGATACCTGATTGTTCTGCTTAAAGACCCCGACATAGAATGTCTCATGTTCTGCTTGAAAAGATCACTCTTCTTTGTATGTGTAGCAATAACCCCTTGATTATCATATGTCAGTGATAATCAAACCTTGTGTATTTCTTCCACTGATGTCCTTTAACCAAATCTTCAATTGTTGTTTTGGTTCTTTGACCGATAAACTGAATTCCTTTTCAAAATCCCAAATTCTTCATATATTGATTCGAAAACCACTGATCGAAGACTCTTCCCTAAATGAGCTAATCCCCTTTCAATAACCAAATGATCCACTGAGTAGACCGATGTAGAAATACATCTCCAATGGTAAGATCAGGTCTTAACTCCATTAGAATGTTCTTCAGTCAGTTCGTTGTCCTCAACGAACGAAGAATCAACTCCTGTTGTTTCGTTTAATAAAACATTTTGTTCAAACAGAAGTATTTAATTTTTTTGGAATTTAAATAATCAAAATAAATTGAAAATGCATTTTTGATAAATAATAATAAATTTCTCAATTTCAAATTATAAATAAAATAAAATTCGAAAAGAAAGTTTTGATATAGAGATAACAAAATTTTCAAGGTATATTAAATAATCCCGAAAAAGAAATTATTTCAAATCAAAATTAATTTCCAAAGAATTTTATAGAATTTATAATCCAAAACAGTTTCAATTATAATTAAAATAAAACAGATTGAAAATATAAGTTTGATATAAAAATAATAAATTTTCAAGTCATCTTAGATATTCTTGAAAATAAATTATTTCAACCAAAATGATTTTCCAAAAAGTTTTATGAGATTTATAATTAAAACTTCTATAAAAAAAATAAATTATTAAACCTCAAAAATAATTCTCAAAATACTTTTAAGAATGTTAAACTCAAAAGAAATTAAATTGGATTTTAAGATTAATTTTAGTTTTTAAATTAATAAAATTCTTAACTAAGAATATTAAAAATATAAAATATTTGACTCTAAAATTTAAAAGAAAATAAAATATTTTCCAAGATGTAAAATAAACTTGAAAAATAAATTATTTAAATTTAAAAATTATTTTCAAAATATTTTATATAATTAAATTCAAATTTAATTATTAAATTAATTATTAAACTAAAAACAATTTGAGAGAAAAACAATTTTTGTTTTAAATAAAAGTTAAACTATGTAGCCATGTGTCATGTTGAAACAGCCCTCTAAGTAGAACTTCTACATAGGAATGTTCTACATAGACTCTATCTCGAACACCAAGTAGAACTTCTACATAGGAATGTTCTACATAGACTCTATCTAGAACATTAAGTAGAATTTCTACATAGAAATGTTCTACTTAGGTTCTATCTAGAACATTAAGTAGAACTTCTGACTTAGAAAATATTTCTAACTCCAGAATTTCTACTTAGGTTCTATCTAGAACATTAAGTAGAATTTCTACATAGAAATGTTCTACTTAGGCTCTATCTAGAACATTAAGTAGAACTTCTGACTTAGAAAATATTTCTAACTCCAGAATTTCTACTTAGATTCTATCTAGAACATTAAGTAGAATTTCTACATAGAAATGTTCTACTTAGGCTCTATGTAGAACATTAAGTAGAACTTCTGACTTAGAAAATATTTCTAACTCCAGAATTTCTACTTAGGTTCTATCTAGAACATTAAGTAGAATTTCTACATAGAAATGTTCTACTTAGGCTCTATGTAGAACATTAAGTAGAACTTCTGACTTAGAAAATATTTCTAACTCCAGAATTTCTACTTAGGTTCTATCTAGAACATTAAGTAGAATTTCTACATAGAAATGTTCTACTTAGGCTCTATGTAGAACATTAAGTAGAACTTCTGACTTAGAAAATATTTCTAACTCCAGAATTTCTACTTAGGTTCTATCTAGAACATTAAGTAGAATTTCTACATAGAAATGTTCTACTTAGGCTCTATGTAGAACATTAAGTAGAACTTCTGACTTAGAAAATATTTCTAACTCCAGAATTTCTACTTAGGTTCTATCTAGAACATTAAGTAGAATATTCGAGATAATGTTCGAGTTAGACACTATCTCGAACATCAAGTCGAATTTCTACATAGAAATGTTCTACTTGGCTATCTCGAACATCTAAGTAGAATTTCTACATAGAAATGTTCTACTTGGCTATCTAGAACATTTTGTACTTAGAAAAATTCCGGGCTTCAAAAAAATTCTGGATGCCCAGTGAACCAATTGTACCCTCTTTAATCTCAAAAATAAAAATAGATCCAATCGATTTGTATGTCAATCGAGTAGCTCTGATACCAATTGTTAGGTCCTGGAGATCGTAGAGGGGGGGTGAATACGATTCCCAAATAAAAATCTGACTTTTATTTATTTTTGGGACAACATAAAAATTACTTTGGTTCAAACCCAGGTACTGTTCATCATCTTCTTCAACCTCAAGAACACCATTAAAATAACCAAGATAATGAACGGTAAATCATCCAAAACACACAACACAACAAGATCCAAGAATATAACTTTATATTCATTGAAGTGGGGTAGATGCTACAACAAGTTCAAGAACAAAAGCTCAAGAACACAACAAAGAAATGATTTTTGGCTCCTCTAAAAATATTACAAATTCTAGATCTAGGAGACAAAAATCAAACCTATCTTCTAAACAAGATTTAGCAATGTTTACAATAGAAGAATAGATGAGTGGTATGATAAAGAAAATCATGGCTCTAAAATATGCAAGATCTAGTTCGGCCATGGGGGAGAGAAAAATAATTCTTTTTCTCTCTCCCCTTTTCTCTTCTCATCCGGATGCACTACATTCACCACTTATTAAGACTTGGGTTTCTTCTTTATATATTGAAAAAGGTGTTACTTTTTGTTTTTCCACCTTTTACTCTTGTCCACTCAAATCTTATCTTTAAAGTCATGTGCCAAGCATGCCTTTGGAAATATTTAATGTAAAAGTAATATTTAATAAATATATAAAATATAAATAAAGAATATCTTTATTTATAAAATATATAAATAATTAAATAAATACTTTATTTAATTAAATTAAATATTTCCATTCCACTCTTCAATTTGTGTAGACTTCCTTATCCAAATACTTGGCCCCGTATACGTGACTCCACCACGTCCAAGTATTTGGCCTTCTAATCTGTGAAGCTTTAGTAAGATCCAATCAGGTTGTGCCGTCTGTCTCTTATCCATTAGGCTGACATTTCTCCAACACTGATTTACCACATTTGTTGATCCTCCACTTGACTTAAGAAAATCAACAACTTTAGAATGATTAAAACCATATTAACCGACGAGAGCTTGCCTCCAATGTCCTGACACTTGATGCAACGGTCTGGTTCATAAGTGACTAGTCTTGATAGGGGCTCTTGATTCTGAACATGATTCCACATTCTTCTTTGCAAACCTTACTTGTAGCTTCGATTATGATGCACTAAAATCTTCATAGACTAAGACAATCGTCTATAGTTTTCGCATCCTTGAATAGATATCAATATCTTTTATTCTCCACTGAGGCATGAACATGTTAATGAACTTCTTCCAATGGGCTTCAAGTCTGTAGATGATCCTTTGATACTTTGTCTTAACTGAACTCTGTGATCCAAGATTTCTGTGCACCTGCATATTATTACATGTCATATTCTATTGTTGAGTTATCATCAACCATTACATAGAGATTACATTTAACATTTCTAGTACACATGAAAGTGCAGTGAGTTACTTCCCTTCACTCATATCTCCCCTTTCAGCTCCTCTAAACTGAGCAAATCTTCAATTTCAACTTGAGCTTCAACTTCACTTCTTGTCTGCAGTCATCCTTCCATACAAACCTTCCAAAGCTTTAAGTGCCTGTTTTTCTTCTTCGGTCTTGGCATGCTCAGAAACACAGTCTAGAACTAACTTCACCATTTTATAGGAGAGATCCTTCAAGTCTTTGTAGGTGTTGTAGTTCTGAGATGGTCCCCTGGAGATACAGAGATACTTCATCCCAAACATGTCCTTAATAAATCTGTCTTTAGTGGAAGAGAAAACCTGCTTCACCCTGAGTTTGTCAATGGCTTCATCTTCATCTTCTCTTGACTCAATGATCTCCCAGACAATTTTGCTCAAGTCTCTTTCAGCTTCTAAAAGTGAGCCTGAAGATCCTTATCAAATTCTCATTGTTTAACACCCTGAAATTTGTAGCCTCCACTTCAGTACTATCAATAATAACTCTCAAGGGTCCAAACAAAACACGAGACACATTTGTAGCTCTCTTTGAGAATTGATCATTCAGCATTGCATGCTTTATGTCAATCTCAGCCTCCTTGATTCTTCTAGTAATCTTCTTTACTTTCTTCTTGGAAGCTTCCACTTCACTTTCAAACTTCCTTTTCTTTTCTCTTTCTCCTTTCTTCTTGGTGTCACATATATCCAGTGCTCTATTCTTTAGATCAAAAATTTCAAAGTTGGTGATGTTAAGCAGTTGCTTCTTGATCAGCTCAGTGATTTGGGGATCATTCATAGCCAGATTTTTTAACTCCTCAAAGGTGATTTCTTCAGCAAATCCACCAAAATTGTAGAAGATCGTTATATCAGGGTTTTTGAGAAGAAATTATTGAGTCTTCTCATACTCAATCTTTCTTTCAAATTCTTTTTTCTTCTTGGCTTGAATTATCCTCATAACACTAGACATGAATTTTCTTTCCTCTAGATAAGGATACTCTTTCAATTGATTCACTAATTCTTCAAATAGATCTAGATTCTTGTCTTGTAGGGAATCTGTGTTCCAAAACTCCTCAACCCCATCTTTATTTTTAAACATCATCCTATATGAGTAGACAATTGTCTCGGGCTCTTCAGCATCTGTAAAGTCCAAATGGTGAGGTTTGAAAGAATCCATTCGTTCCATGAACTTTCTAATTAACATCCCTCTCAAAACTTGTGTCCTTATGTTTGTTCCTTGAATTATAAGTAACATCCTTCTAATCAGAAAATAGTTCACATCTTTCATCTCATAACTCATTTCTTCTGTTTCTCCATTTGAATAGTAAAGAATTAGCTTGCTAAGTGAATTGACTTCAGACCATTCAACATCCACCTTGATCAATGATTCTACCTTTGATTATGCCAAGTTGTTTATTGTAGGTCTTCTAATGTCAAGACAATCCTCATGAAGCACCTCAGACATCAGCTTCTAACCCTTCCTGCTAGGCTTCCTGCTAGAGTGCGGCTTTGGTCTCTCAGCCCTTGCAATCCTGCATTTCTTTGATATGAGGATTTTTCTTGACAGTAAATCTTCCCTCACTTCTTTTGACAGTGACTTAGAAGTTATTGTTAATGCAGGCTTGACAACATCTTTCATTACATCATCTTTCTTGACAGCATTTTTCTTGTCTTCTTCAAAGCCAATGACCACAGTTTTCAATACTCTTTCTTCAATACTATCCTTATACTCCTTCTCACCTTCTTCATCCTTATTTCCAGTTCCAGTTGTCTCTGCATCACCATCGTTGTTGTAGTTAGATTTGGAACTACCTGTACCATCACTGGGCTTTTCATCATCGTTATCTCCATCTCTCATTTCTTGAGTTTTCTTCACATTCTTTCTTATCTTCAATTCTTCCAGCCTTTTTAATTCTTCATCCAACACCCTTAATACTTCAACTCTTTCTTCATTCACAAGAATTTTCTTGAAGTAGTCAAAAGCTTCTTTTACAGACCTTGGCCTGAACATACTCACCCTTTCAAGTTTCATAGACCTGTATTTTCCATCTGCAGTACTGCTGAATTTTATTCCCCAGGGATTATTAGTTATTTTTGGTAATTTTTCAATTATCAGCTTCTGCAGTGTCCTCTTTTGATTTTCATTTAGCCATGACTTGTCTGTCTTGATTTTAAGTTTAATGGCTTCTATCACTGAGATTTCTTGTCTACTCAAATATGCCATGCTCATACACCAGCCGAAACCTCATTCAGTTCTGATAGAGATTACCCACTTGTTGCTCTTTGACACCATTACAGCTGCTCCTACTGTTGTCTGTCTTATTGAAAGAAAATTTATTGGGATCTCTGTTAGATAGGGCTCTCAGATCATTGATCGTTTTATTGAATTTAGCATCTTCAAACACTCTACTATTTTCATTTTCATCAACCAAAAGAATAGAAGCATGTTCATCATCAAAATCTTCTCTCTCTTTTATGATCAAATTATCATTTTCATCTTTAAAGAGGTTTTCCTTTCCTTTCTCAGCTGTATGCACCATTGGAGCATTCTTTACACCACCTTCTTTGATCACAATGCCTTTCTCCTTAGGCCTCTCAACACATTTCTCCACCTCCACCTTATCACCACCAAGCTATGTAGCAATCTAAGCAGCCACACTAGACAACAATGCTAGTTGACTCTCCCCCTGAGATGTAACATGTGTTTTATCCTTCTCCTTTTCAGCTTCACCTTCACCACTAACAAACACTTCCTCACTTCCACTTCTCCCCCCCCTTAGTTGAGGTAGCATCTGCCAGCTTGGAGTTGAACTCTTCTAATTTGGAAAACACAACCTTGAACCCTTCATTCATCACATTCTCCAAGGAAGACATTTTGTTGATGAGCTTCACTTGGTTTCTTCCAACAGTATCCAGATTTTTATAGAGCTTAGTAACTTTATGTGAAAGGGATTTCAACCTTTCATCAGCTTGTTTAGATGATTTGGAGGCTATGGTGGTTCTCACACTCTCTTGTTTTTTCTGATTGATCTCATCACTACTCACCAACTCACTCTCAAGGCCTAGTACCTTAGATATTTTGGCTCCCACATTTTGTTTTTTCATTTGGCCTTGCTTAGGGCCCTCTCCTTTTGCCTGGGATTTTCTCAGCCCCTCATTTTTTAGACTCACTTCTCTTTTCTTTTATCCCTCCTTTTCTTTTCACACCCTCACTCATCCTAGGTGTAAGAGACTGAGCAGGTGCATCTTGCATAAGAGATTTAGATTTTACCTTCAGGATAGTGGAAATGAGAGCAGAGTCATCATCTTCATTCTGTTGAGAAGTTCTGGCATTGGAGAGTTGCTGTCAGGATTTGGAATGTTGATAGCATCTTTGTCATCATCTGTTGAGAAGTTACTGTCATGAGGATTAACAGTAACTTTATCATTAACAGCTACAGAGGCTGTGACAGCAATCTCTTCCACCCTTTGAATCGAAAGTTCTTGTGGATTGTTATGATCAGTCTCATTTAATTGTTGGAATAGTGCATTAACATTTTGTTCTTCATCATTGGAAAAATGTGATGCACCATAATTTAATGAGCTGTGTTCTACATTTTCTAGTCCTATAGTGTGAGTATCTGCAAGTGTGGGCTCAGGTTGAGTGTGTCCAACCTGTTGTGCTGACTCTGTAAAAGGTGCCATGAGAGACTGGCCAATTTCAATAGATGTCTCCTATTGAGAGAAGACATCCAGAGATGTGTATTGATCCCCTTTAAGAGATGTGTCCTTTTGAGAGGACACACCCTGGCTAACAGAGGTTGATACCTTTGCCTTCTTTCTCTTAGGCTCACCAGGGCCCTCTATGGGTTCTATTCTCAGACAACCTGCCTTATTTGCAGCATCTTGTGCAGTTACACCACCTACCTATGGAAAGGTTTCTAGCCTAGATTGATTGGTTCTCCTCCTTTTAGGAGTCTGGTCCTTTTGAGAGGAACCAGACCCTTGGCTAACAGTTTTGGTGACTCGAGAAGGCCGGATTCCTTCATAAGGTTTAGAATGTGGGTTAGGAATGGTGAGGTCAACACCATTCTCATCACTCAAAGAAAATACATTGTAGTCCCAATTTTTTTTTAAATTTAAATCATTTATAGTAGAAAACATGAAATCAGTTATAAATAAACTCAATTCAGTGTTAAGTGGTTTACTGATTGATAAAGAATGGGTGTTCTTTTTCAGTGTTGGGGACTCCATTCATTGAACACTATCTAGATTTATTATACCTACGACAGAATTAATGATAAGCATAAAAAATCTAGGATAGTAGATTACCGATTTTCTAGCTTCTTTCTTTCCAAGCACCAGTTTGAACAGGGACATCAAGAGCTTTCCAATATTGATTCTATAGTTGTGCACCATGGAATGCATAATTCTCCTAGTTTAGGCTGGGACCTCATTCCAGCCACTAGTCTTGCTCGACATGGACCATGATACATCATCCAACATCATGCTCCATTCTTTGTTTAGATATTTTATGTTCATGCCGCCAGATGGATACCATTCATCGTTGTTTGGGCTTGACTCGGTCCAATATACCCAACCATCTTAAAGAACTTTGCAAGATGAACGTCACACGTAGGCTCTTGAAATAGTGAGCCTTCAACTTCTTCCACACGAAGAGCTTCATTAATGTGAGAGGAATCAATGGTGTAAAAGGTACCATTGATTTGGAAGGAGATAGTGCTAGCATCTTGCTCCCTCTCACATATGGCAGAGGTCCAGCACTGAGAAAGTCAAGGTATTTCAAGATGGGGGCTTTCGGTGAGGGCATAGGTGAGGTAAGAATTCTCCGTGAAGCCAATAAAAGGTTTGAAAGCCTCTCCAACTTTACCCACTGAGGCCATGGTGGTGAAGTTGGTTTGGGCAAGAGAGCAGATAAGTTGAGGTCGAGACATGGTTGAGATTTTGTAACGTTTGAAATGAAGAACAATTTAGAGATTAAAAAATGTTTTAGAGAAGAAGAGGTTACAGAGAAAGTGGAGAGTTTTTAGGACGTTAGATAATTTGAATTTAAGAGAGAAATAAAGAAAAGTGAAGAGCGAGAGGAATTTTAGCTATATATATATGTGTGTGTGTGTGTGTGTGTTGTAAAAAAGATATTGACAAGAAGGAATTGTAAATGATTTTAAGTGACAATTATCTTCTAGTTCCATTCCTTGATAGTAACTCATGCGCTAGAATTAACACACACTTTTGACAGTAACATTAGTGGTTAGAGAACATAAAAAGAATAAATAAATAACCATAAAATTTAATGTTTGTCGACAGTAAGTTTCACAAGTATTTGACAGTAAGTTTCAGTCCTGCATACTATACTGTCAAGACTTCACTCTTGTTTGACAGTAAGTTTCACAAGATTTGATAGTAAGTTTCAGTCCCGCGTACTATATTGTCAAGACTTCACTCTTGTTTGACAGTAAGTTCCACAGGGTTTGACAGTAAATTTCAGTCCCGCGTACTATACTATCAAAGCTTCTCTATTATCTGTCAGTAAGTTTCACAGATATTGGCTGTAACTTATTAATATGCGACAGTATGAATAAAACATACTGTCAAGCAACTTGACAGTATCTTTTATTAGCCACATAATAATTAAGTTACTTAAAAACAAATTAGTTAACCTCTTAGTAAAATATCATCATGTCTTTTCACTGTGATAAAAATCAAAACACCTCAAGAGGCCATTAATTCACAGTGAAATTCAGTTAACTAAACTTTTTAATCAACTAAACAGAATTACATTAACAGGACATATTTAACATACCCAATTCACTCACTAGCATGTTAAATTTCTTTTCATCCAGTGGTTTGGTGAAAATATCTGCAAGTTGCTTCTCTGTGGGCACATAGATAAGCTTGATTGTGCCTTCCTCCACATGCTCTCTAATGAAGTGATGTCTGATGTCAATGTGCTTAGTTTTGGAATGTTAAACAGGATTCTCTGAAATTGCTATGGCACTAGTGTTGTCACAAAAGATAGGAATTCCTTGCAGAGTCAACCCATAGTCCAATAGTTGGTTCCTCATCCAAAGTAACTGAGCACAACAACTACCAGCTGCAATGTATTCATCCTCTGTAGTTGAATTTGATACTGAATTTTGCTTCTTGCTAAACCACAAGACCTATCTCTCTCCCAGAAATTGACAGCTACATGTAGTGCTCTTCCTGTCTATCCTACACCTTGCATAATCTGAGTCTGAATATCCAACTAAGTCAAATCCAGAATCTTTAGGATACCAAAGGCCTAAGTTTTGTGTGCCTTTTATGTATCTAAAAATTCTTTTTACAACCATTAAGTGAGATTTCTTTGGATTAGACTGGAACCTTGCACACAACCCTGTTGCAAACATGATGTCAGGCCTACTAGCTTTTAGGTAGATGAGAGATCCAATCATTCCTCTATACATTTTGTTATCCACCTTCTTTCCTTTTGGATCCTTGTCAAGTTGAGTTGCTATTGAGATTGGAGTTTTTGCTGGAGATGAGTCTTCCATATCAAATCTTTTCAAGAGATCTTTAACATACTTAGTCTGGAAAATAAATATTTCATCTTCTTTTTGATAGACTTGAAGTGCAAGAAAGAATACCAATTCACCCATCATACTCATCTCATATTTATTCTGCATTAACTCAGAGAATTTCTTGCATAGATCTTCATTTTTTGAACCAAAGATAATGTCATCAACATACACTTGGACTAGAATGATATTCTTTCCATGCTTTTTATAGAAAAACGTTTTATCCACAATCTCTCTTGTAAAGTTATTATCAAGAAGAAACTTGGAAAGAGTATCATACCAAGCCCTTGGTGCTTGCTTTAAGCCATACAATTCCTAGAGTAGTCTGTACACAAAGTTCTTCATCTTAGGATCGTCAAAGCCTGGGGGTTGTTCAACATATACTTCTTCTTACTCTCCATTAAGGAAAGCGCTCTTAACATCCATTTGAAAAACTTTGAAGTTGTTGAAAGCAGCAAAAGCCAAAAAGATTCTTATTGCCTCAAGTTTGGCAAAAGGTGCAAATGTTTCTTCAAAATCCATCCCTTCTTATTGAAAGTAACCTTTTGCCACTATCCTTGCTTTGTTTCTTGTGACAGTACCACAATCATCCATCTTGTTCCCATAAATCCATTTGGTACCTATTATGGATTTGTTCTTTGGTCTAGGCACCAATTCCCAAACACGTCTTCTTTCAAATTGATTAAGATCTTCTTACATGGCATTAATCCAATCTGGATCAGCCAAAGCTTCTTCTAGAGTTTTGGGTTCAGTTTCAGAAAGGAAACAAGAGTACATTTATTCATTGGCAACATTTCTTCTTGTTTTGACTCCAGTTCCTGGATCACCAATGATTAAATCATTTGTGTGATCTCTATTCCATTTTGTTTCTCTTAGAGAATCACTGGAGTTTTCAACACCTTGTTGATTGACAACATCTTTTGCTCTTGCACTGTTGACAACATCAATTTCTTCAAATGCACTATTCATTGGAACATTCCCAGAAAAATCATTTGTTTGAGCAATTCCTTCATTATTTCCAGACTGGATGGGAACATTTGTTGGACCAGAAATTGTGTGATCAACTCTTGGTGAATCTTCATCAATCTCTTCTAGATAGCTTTGGTTTTCAAAGAACAATGGTTCTATTTCTTGACTTCCTTCAACTCCAGGAAATTTTGATTCATCAAAGGTGACATTTACACTCTCCTCCACAGTCTTGTGATCAATGATGTAGACTCTGTATGCAGTCCTGTTAATGCCATACCCCACAAAGATTCCTTCAAGTACTTTAGTGTCAAATTTTCCTTTAATCTCATTTAAATCTTTCATGTAGTAGCATTTGCTTCCAAAGACATAAAAATAATTGACAGTTGGTTTCCTTCCTATAAGCAATTCATAGGGTGTCTTTCCATAGGCCTTGTGTAATAACCCGGATTTTTGGACGAATTTTTTTTTTTGTATTATTATTTATAAACGACCCTGATGAATAGTGATTCTACAGATTATGAAAAACTTTTTAGCCCACACTAGGTAAGTGGTGGAATATGGGAAAACCGAAGATGTGAGATTGTTGTATGAAGAAAATGAGTGAATGTAAAAGCAGTCAGAATCCGAAGATTTCTGCTTTTACTAATTGTTTCATAATTTATGAGATATCAAGGAATAAGAGAATTAAGTTGTGATCAAGTGGATTATATTTTAGAAAGTTCATGGTTATAATCGAATTAGAGTATTTGGAATATTAAGGATTTACGTTACGGAAATTCTACGTCGAAACGCTACGGATTAATCGAACTTACGTGGAGGATTAATGGTTAAGTGTTGGATAAGAAGTGACTAAAGACAAGTCCCATGCAAGTGTCATGCATGCCTAACTAGGAATTGAAAGCCAACCAAGTAACCAAGTATTGGTTAGGAACAAACCAAACCAAGTGATCAAGTAACTAGCCAAGTTAAGGAAACATGGTTCCTTAAATGGTGGAACAAGGACACAAGCAACCATACTTCTTTGACATTAGTAACCATGCCATACTTTACATCACAAGTCACCACAAAATCAGCCAACACCTTTTCAAAAAGCTAGAAAGCAAGTAAAGCAAAGGAAGCAAAAGCTCTCTTCCATTTCTTCCAGTTTCTGCCCAGCTTGAGCAAGCTGCAAAGAAAATTTTATAACTTCAGTTCTACTCATCCAAAAATCACCAAATTTTAACCATATCTTCTTCACTATAGGTAGAAGGTACGTATTTAATTTCATAAGTTTTGGAGGTGTTTTGATTGGGTAAATAAATTGTAGAAGTTGAGGCTGAATAGTAACTCCGAAAATTACTAAGTTTTGTTCTTGATGTTTACTTATGATCAAGGCTAGATCAAGCTCTCCCAAGGACTCTAAGCTCTAGATAGGTGTTGTTTGAGCTCTAAGAAGGTATGAACACCACTAACCCTTACGTTTGTGTGAGTTGCATGGAGTAAAAATGTTAGTAGATAGATGTATGACTTAGCATGACTAAGTAGTTGTTTTGTTAGTAAGATGTAGTGTTGTGGGTTGAGGTTATGAAATGATGTTAATCTAAAGTTGTGAAATCAGTAGCTTAATGATATGGTTATGATGATATGAGTAAGGTGGAGTGTTGGTTGAGAATGGATTTCAATTGGTTGAATCCGGAAAACGTTAAGTTTATAGCCGTCGTAATGCCCATTTTTCGTGAACACTCCTTTAAACTGTGAAATCCGAATTGTCAAGCTCCTGACCCCTAACACCTCTGACCATAGTTGGTTAGTACTTGACTCATAGATCGTTTTGACACTTGAATCACGTTATTCCGATTTACGGTTTAGGAGAAAAGTTAGTTTTAGTGGAGGTGTCTAAAAGGACCAAACTGTTTCGAATGACTCCCTTTGTATATATAAACAGACCCCTTGACAGTCACGAAAAATCATGAAATTTTGAGATTAAGTAATTTGGTCAGTTAGTAAGACCTCTCCAAAATTTCAAGGGCAGATGTTAATATTTCGATTTTATAAAAATGTTGGAACCAAAGTTGTGCGATGCACTATTCACTAGAGGAGCTACTGCCCTGTTTTGTAAATTCGTGAAAATGAGTCCTCTGTCCAGGGGCAAACTTTTGATGGATTGTATTCTAGACATTCTCTAGATCGTGCACGCGAAAATGGTGCATCATTTGGGTTAACGGTTAATAAGTTATGAGCGGTTTAGTGAAAGCGGTGCAAATAGCGAAACCCCGTAGTTGACTCGATTTGTAAAATACATTTCACCAAGTTAAACTCAAGGGTTCCAAATCAAAATATTTTTGATAAATATTACAAATACTCAAGAAGCTCCTTGAGGTGGATTCATATTTAATTAAGAATTTTTGGATTTATTAAAAATGTTAGAGTGGGAGTCGCGTAATAGTAATTTGCAGAAGAGTCAACTCTAGAGGCACGATTTTGACGAGCCATTTTGGCTAGGATAAAAGGATAATTTCGAGTCGGTTAAAACACGAAAGATGTTGAGGAATAACATGACTATAGATTGGAGTAAAGGATTAGGTTAAAAGTCATTGACGAGATGGTTTACGAAGGGTTAAGATAGACCCGAGGAGGTGAATGCCGGAAAATAAGGGTTAAAGAAAAATAGAAATAAAACTTAAGTTGACTTAATACCTGCGTATGGTTACTAAAACGAGTTCTTATATGATTATAGCATATCCGAGAAGTGCAAGGAGCAGGGTTTTCATTTTGCATAACCAAGGCAAGTTTTATATCCCTACGTTTTTACATATAAAAAATATATGTATTGCTACGTATGCATGTTTTCCTATACTTTCTTGTTCAGAGTATTATAACCTTGTTTTAGCATGGTTTCTATTTTTAAAGATATACATTGCAAGTATTCTATCTAGTTGTTTATACCAGATTTTATTCATACATATTTGAAATGCCTATATATTATTGTCGAGCTTGTTATCCAGATTTAATAAAACGAGGTGTATTAAATAATATCTTCATACTATATCTTATTGATATTTAAGAGTGGAGTTATATATATAGAGTAAGTTGAGGATACTGATATGGGTTAACTTATTCTGAATCCATGATCAGAACAATTGTTCATATAAATATTTCCTCTACTCATTCGAGGGGAAAACTAAATTATTGGAGGTGTTTATCATTCATTGTTTCTGAATGATATTGGAGTAATATTTTATTGAGAAGTAAATAAAGGTGCACGTGTTATTTTACCGTGACGCCTAAGAGATGTATTGTTGAAATCTTATTCATACAAATTTGAAATGCCTATATATTATTGTCGAGCTTGTTATCCAGATATTATAAAACGAGATGTATTAAATAATATCTTCATACTATATCTTATTGATATTTAAGAGTGGAGTTATATATATAGAGTACGTTGAGAATACTGATATGGGTTAACTTATTCTGAATCCATGATCAGAACAGTTGTTCATATAAATATTTCCTTTACTCATTCGTGGGGAAAACTAAATTATTGGAGGTGTTTATCATTCATTGTTTCTGAATGATATTGGAGTAATATTTTATTGAGAAGTAAATAAAGGTGCACGTGTTATTTTGCCGTGACGCCTAAGAGATGTATTGTTGAAGGTGATCGAAGATTCCGACACCTTATATTCTGGACTAGAGATGACATAAGTGACCGGAGTAACGCACCGGCCCAACCTGAGGAGTAACCCCATTATGGGTTAAGGGTGTGTTCGAGACGTCGGCTCATCCTTCTATCGATAGTAAACGAGTAGTGACAATGGACTGATCAATCCATTACTTGAGGTGGCGTTTTCGAAGAAGTCCAATCCTTAATACCTTAATTGTTAACTGATGCCTTTGTGGTTCGGTTAACTAGGGTATTAATTTGAGAAGTTATTCCCTGATACCTTAATCGTTCACGGAGGCCTCCGTGATTCGGTTAACTAGGGTATCAATTTGAGAAGTTATTGAGATATATTTATTCAATTCATATTAGTAGTATTTAAAGATTATGAGGGTTTTTGAGGTATTTTCTTTTCAGAAAGAGTATAATCGTATATGTGGAGGGGTTGTTTTAGAGTGGTAAAAACTATATATTTTTGTTGAGTTGTTGTGGCATATATAGACTTGCTGGGCATTTTTTTGGCTCATTCTTGCTATTTAAATATTATAAAACAGCGACAAACAAAGCTGGTACGAGTACGGCGGACCGTGACAAAGGGAAAGGGAAAGTAACTGATTCAACACGTTAGCTTTATAGTGTCTAACGAGGGTGCGAGTTGGTAGAAAGTTTATGATATTTTCATCATCTTGACAATTGAAGTTGTAATATTATTTCAGAGATTATGAGAGATGAGAATGTGATGTAATAACTTTTGAATCAGTAAGTATGCGTTCTAAGACTATAACCCGTGGAGTAGTTTGGGGGAGTTTATTATGAATATTGTTGTATATTATATTGTGAGCAGGAGATTAAATATTCCGCAAGAGAATGTGACGACCTGGATTCCTGTAGGGGATTTGGGGGGGCGTCACACCTTGTTGACTACAGTCCTATTTTGAGTATAACAGGCTGTATTGATTGCTTCACCCCAGAAATAGGTAGGAAGTTTTGCTTCACTCAACATTGTTCTTGCAGCCTTAATGAGAGTTATGTTCTTTCTTTCCACAATACCATTTTACTGAGGTGTCCTTGGTGTAAAGAATTGTTGAGTGATTCCATTTTCTTTACAGAAATCATTCATGATACTGTTTTTGCACTCAGTACTATTATCAATTCTTAACATCTGCACTTTTTATTTGGGATTCTTGTCAAGAACCCTTACCAAATCAATGATCTCTTGTGCAGCTTCATCCTTGGATGTTAGAAACCTCAACCATATATATCTTGAGAAATCATCAACCATCACTAAAGCATATCTTTTCCTTGCCAGTGATTGCACATTCACAGGACCAAATAAATCCATATGAATCATTTGAAATGCTTCATTGATTGAGCCACTAAGAGTGCTTTTATATGAAGCTCTCCTTAGCTTCCCATTTTGGCAATCCTCACACAATCCTTCTTGACAGAATTCAAGTTGAGAAAGCCCTTTCACCAATTCTCTCTTCATTAGATAATTCATTGCTTTGAAGTTCAAATGGGAAAGTTTCTTGTGCCACAACCAACTTTCAGATGGAGAAGCCTTAATGTAGAAACAATAGACTTTGTCTTTTCTTACAGAATCCAAGTCAGCTATGAAGAGGCTTCCTTTTCTAACTCCTTGAAGAGCTTCTTCTCCTGTCTTCTTATTGACAATGGGGCATCTGTCTTGATCAATGCTCACTTGAAATCCTCTTTCACAAAATTGAGTTACACTCAATAGATTGTGCTTCAAACCATTCACTAGAGCAATTTTCTATATTCTCAAATTTCCAACTTCCAGTATGCCATATCCTTTTGGGAAACCAATGTTTTTGTCACTAAAGGCTACATAAGGGCCTACCATTTTTTTGAACTGTGACCTCAGGACTTTATCACCTGTCATGTATCCTGAGCATCCACTATCAATGATTTACATGATTCTTTTATTTTTCCTGTTGATCTGCAAAGAAAATTTTTCAAGTTGCTTTTGGTACCCAAATTTCATTAGGTCCATTTTGCTTAGTTAAATCACAGTTTGAAGTTGATTCAGTTGTAATTCTTTCTCTTACTTTTAGCAAGACTCCCATAGCTACCCATTTAGATTTGATTACTGGTTTGATAGCTGTGTTCTTGGGTGGCTTGTTCATCCTAACTTTAAGTGGACTTGGAGTCTTTGCCTTTTCAGTTTTATCATTCTTATGCATGCATTCTTGATTATAAGCAAAAGGCTTGTTAAACACATACTCATCAAGTTCATTTTACATGAAATGCAATCAAAATTATCACAGTGAGTAACTTGTTTATTCTTTAAAGGCATGCTGTGTAAATTTCCATTATTAGAGGTATCATTCTTGACATTTGACTTGTTCTTATTGCAAACATGAGTTAGATGACTAGAAGACCCACAATTATTGCACAACTTTCTAGGAGCATTTGGAATATAATCATAATTGTTCTTCTTTTTTATTCCTAGTTTTCCATCTCTGTTCTTCTTGGTCTTCATGGCAATATGTTTAGAAGTTACCGTCATGCTGGTATTGACAGTAGGTTTAGATGGAGTTATCTCGACAGTATGTTTAGATCTCACAGTCTTGACAGCTTCTTCTGAACTTACTGTCTTGCCAGTATTGACAGCATCTTTTAAACACAAGTTACTGTCAAGGTCAAAACTAACTGTCTTGTGGATTTTGACAATATCTTTTGCCTTAAGGGATTTAATGACAGCTTCATTGTCCTCATCATCTATCTCTTGTTTAATCACTAAAGCGTCCTCATCAAATTCGAATTCTGCCTTTTTGAACATGGGATTCTTAAATTTCTTTAGAATGAAAGGTTTGATAGTATGTTTGATGTCTTCATCTATTGCATGTTTCTTTCCATTCTTCTTCTCATAGTTAAAACCTGTACCTACATTTTGATTTTCAGTATTATCAACATGGTATGATTTTAACAGGGAAGAAGAATTCTTGTAGGCCTTGATTTTTAGTTCATTATCAAAAATCTGTTTTCTGATAAATTCCTCAATCTGGGAAGCACAAACTACCTTATTTTTAAGAATCTCATTTTCTTGTTGTAAGGACTCAAAAGAATTTTGTTTAAGTTCTAGTTCATGATTTTTAATTCTCAATGACTCATTAACACTAGACAGTTTGACTTAGGGCTGTCAAAAAAATCCGAAAAATCCGATATTCGTCCGAAATATCTGTATTCGTATCCGGAAAAAAACGGATATTATCCGTATCCGGAAGAAACCGGATATTATCCGTATCTGAATCCGAAGATTCCGGATACGGATATGGATATAGGCACATCCGTATCCGAAAATATCCGTATCCGAAATTAATTATATATAATATATATAAATATATTTTTTTAATATATATAATATATGATTATATATTTTTAAACCCATTTATAATTATAAGTCCATTTATATATTTTATACATACACTTATAGTTATAAGCCCATTTAATTTGATTTAATTATATTTTTTAATTAGCTCAACTCTAATGTCTATTTTAATTTAATAAATTAATATATACATTATACATGGTTATACTTTAAAATCTATATTCAATATATATCAATTTATATTTCTATAGTATTTTATGCATTTTAAATCGTATCACATATATCACATAAATAATATATATATACAATTTAAAATTTATTCTATTAGTTTTGTAGTGTGTGTATATATATTCATTAAATAATATATTTATACAAATTTTATATAATTGTAAAAATATTATAGACATATATAAAAATATCATTTGAGTTTAATATTATTAAGATAACAAAATTAGATTGAAAAGATAAATAAAAATTAATTTTTTAAAAAATAAAATTGGCTTAAATCCCTTTAACTCTTAACTCAATTTAAAAAAAATTAAATTAAAATTTTAATATCTTTTTTGCAATTTTCTTTGAATTTTTAATATAAATTTAAAAAATTTATTAAAAATCAGATTCGGATCCGGATATTATCCGTATCCGGATAGTATCCGTCGGATCCGGATTCGGATATTAACTTTTAAAAAATTTCGGATTCGGATACGGATACGGATACAGATACGAATTTTCGGATTCGGATTCGGATATAGACAAATCCGTATCCGGATTATCCGTTTGACAGCCCTAGTTTGACTAGCTCATCATTAGTAGCTAACATGCTTGTATGAATATTGAAAAATTCAGAACTTAAACTCTCAACAGTTTTCTTATATTGAGATGTAGTCATATCAACAGTAGTAAGAATGGGTACCTGATTTGATGAAGTGGATGAACATTCTCCAGAGTTTGTCATGAGAGTAAGATTTCCATATTCTTCTTCCTCTTCATCATTAGAGTCTTCCCAACACTTTCCTTCAGCCACAAAAGCCCTTCCTTGTTGCTTTTTGAGCAAGGCTTCATATTTTGCTTTAAGTTCCTCATAATCATTTTTATTTTTTCTCACTTATTTTGGCTTCTTGCATTATGTTGCAAAATGCCCCATTTCACTGCAATTGTAACACCTTATCTTGGATCTATCCAACATACCTGTTTTGTATCCACCTTTTCCACTTCATCCAGGTTTTGAAATATTTGGCTTGTTGAACCTGGAGCTTTGTCCTCTAGGTTTGAAAGCTTTGTTCTTCTTGAATCTCAAGTTAGATAACTTCCTTGCCATGTAGGCCATTGTTTTGTTTTCCATGTTGTCCGGTTCCTCCAAAGTATAGAACTCATCTTTATCACCATCTTTGAGTTCCAAAGTTACACTTTCATCTTCATCTGTGATTTCTTCAATTTTGATTTTTTGTTGATGCTGAGATTCCTTGAGCTGCATCACCTGTAGATCCTGAGCTACTAGAGCATTTGATGTGTTGGCCATTTTCCCTCTTTAGCCATCTTGAATGGCTCTCTTTTGTAGCAGCTCTAGCTCATAGGTTTTAAGTATGCCATATAAAGTTTCAAGAGAAACTTTTGATAAGTCTTTTCCTTCTCTTATGGCAGAAACCTTGTGCTCTAGGTGGTCAGGAAGTGTCAACATGAATTTCACGTTTACTTCCTTTTTGTCATAAAACTATCCATGCAGCTGTAAGTCATTTATCAACTTGTTAAACCTCTCAAACATCTCAATAAGCCCTTCACTTGGTTTAGCCATGAAGGCTTCATACTGAGACACCAGAATATGTCTTTTATTTTCCTTCACCTCCTCTCTTCCTTCACAGAGTATCTCAATAGTTTCCTATATTTACTTGGCACTGGTGCAGTTGACAATGTTTTTGTACATGACATTGTCAAGTGCCTCAATGATGATAAATTGTAAGCAATCATACAGATAAACTTTTTCTCTTTCCGTGTCATTGTACTCTGAAACTTGTTTAGGAACCCAGTAGGCTGGTATTGTTTCACCATCTACTGTAGTTTCAGGTACATAAGTCTGAGGAATGAAAGAACCATTTTCCAGTATTCTGTTAGTGGACTTTTTGGCCACTATATACGTTCCAATTTGGCTTAAATTGATCGCTAGTGCCCAAGTATTTAGTGTCTTTTGATGTGTTTTATGTTTTTGGTGTGCAGATTCCCAGGCAAAGCAGAATTGATGAGTATTTGCATAAATTGGTGGTACATGAGCTAGGAATTCAAGGGAGAAGGGTTAAGGCTTGAGTTGAGACCAAGAGAAAGTGAGACGACTCGCTAAAGAAGCAACGAGCAAGGAAAATCAATTCCGGGCAGAAAGGGCAGGCGCGCCCTCCCCTCTACAGGCGCGTCCGCGCTCTATTAATGAGGCGCGCCCGCGCTCCTTGAGGCGCCCCCGCGCTCCAGCCGACTCCAGTTGCTGATTTTTGCAGTTTGGTCCGTTTCGAAGCCCAGGAAGCAGCAAGCCCATGGATCATTGTTTTTATGTAACCTAGTATAAAGACATTAGGATTATTATTTTTATCAAGCAATGAAGTAAGCAAGTAGGTTTTTATTATCGTACAAGAGGGCAAAATACTTTGTGAGCCGTCAAGCTATTTTCTTTTGTACTTTTCATCACGTGGATTATCGTTTGTTTCTTTTACTCTTGCAATTAATATCAGTAGTTTTTGCATAATTGTTTATTTTACTATGTTTTCAATTGAACCCATGATGTCGGCTAGTCCAATTATGGGCTAAATGTTATCATGGGGTTTTAATGGATTATTCTATCGATTCTAGATATTGATTGTTTTTATGCCAAAGTGTGTGATTGTTATGGATATCCTAGTATGGTTAAGCTTATTCATTGTAAATGCGTCGCGAACATTTATGATTGTTTGTTGAACCCTCGTGAATGCGAAAGTGGATCTAGGGTTTAGAACATGCCATGCTAGCATAGGTTTTTGCATGTTAAGAGCATGTATTAATTTGTGGTATAATTCTAACCGTCTTACACTGACTATGTGATTTTATGGATACTTGTGCTTAAGCCATTATGTTTTCAATCTCTATAGACATATAGGGACTAATCGTAGTGGTTGACTATTTGACTTCTATCAATTGTGGATGTTCATTAGGATGGTATGCGTACAACGAAAGTTGGCGTTTATCAGTTTAGAGGGTCTGATCAGTTATCATCACTTTCACATGCTAGGTTGAAAAGGCATAAGATTCTAGATGAGATAGATTATGAAGTTAAAATCCCATGTTTATTTCATATAAGTAATTCGTTAAGTTTCAATTAGTAGTGTAATCAAAACTCCAATTGTTATTTTCTTAGCAGTGAAACTTAATCATACTCGGGTGTATAAGTGAACTAAACATAAGCAAGTCGAGTCTCTGTGGGAACGAATCCTACTTATTACTGTATTACTTGTGACCACGTTCTCTTGCGTGAATAAAGTGTGAACAAGTTTTTGGCGCTGCTGCCGGGGACTCGGTTCATTGTTTTGTTTAGTTAATGTGCTTATCATCAGTGGTCGTTAGATATCACTGACTGAGATTTGTTACTAATCGTTCTTGTTTGCTACGTGAATTCAGGTAATTGATCGTGTATGCGTACGCGTTCTCAAGCGAGTAAGGAAAAACTGGAAGAACACTTAGACGAAGAGAAGGGAATTGCAGTTCCGGAAATTGAGCCAGAAATAGTGATGGTGGATCTAGTGAAAGCTCTTAAGGATTACTCTCAACCGAAGATCAATGACATTCAGTCAAGCATTGTTAGGCCGGCTATTGCAACTAATAATTTCGAAATCAAACCGGGCACAATTCAAATGGTTCAGAATTCTGTGCAGTTTGGGGGTTCACCTGCTGAAGACCCTAATATGCATATCAGAGACTTCATCGAGATCTGTGATACCTTCAAAACCAACGGGGTGTCTGAAGATGCCATAAAACTGAGGCTGTTTCCATTCTCTCTACGAGACAAGGCAAAGAGCTGGTTGCATTCGCTTCCAGCAGGTTCTATAACTACTAGGGAGGATCTTGCACAAAAGTTTCTGACTAAATTCTTTCCTACGGCTAAGACGGTAGCCATGAGGAATGCTCTTACATAGTTCAATCAACATTCTGGAGAAACGTTGTGTGAAGCATGGGAAAGGTATAAAGAGATGCTTCGAAAGTGTCCCCATCATGGGATGCCAGATTGGATGGTCATTAACGGTTTCTATAATGGATTGAATCATTCACGACCTATGCTTGATGCAGCATCTGGAGGAGCTCTTTGGGCCAAGAGCTATGAAGAAGCTTATGACTTGATTGAAATGATGGCTGCCAACGAGTATCAGAATCCTACTCAGCGATTGCCGCAGAATAAAACTACAGGTGTTTTTGAAGTGGACGCTGCCACGGCTATAACAGCTCAACTACAGGCTTTATCTATAAAGGTGGACGCATTGTCCAAGGCAGGAATTCAGCAAGTCGCTATGGTTTGTGATCTGTGTGCAGGTGCTCATGATACAACTCAGTGTGCTATTTCTAGCGATTCAGCGTATTTTGTCGGCAACTTTCAGAAGCCTACACAACCGGCACCTAATACATATCACCCCAACAACAGGAATCATCCTAACTTCAGTTGGAGCAACAATCAGAATGCCATGCCGCAACCATCGCAAGGTCAGCAATTCGGAACAAGGTCTTTCAACAATTCTGTCCCTCAACAATCTTATGCACCAAGACAATCATACAACCCTCCTGGTTTCCCTCAACAACCTCAAGGAGGACAAGGGCATTCAAATGATAAGTCAGAGATGGAGGAATTAAGAATGATGTACAAGAGTCAAGCTGTGACACTGAAAACGTTGGAAAATCAAATTGGTCAACTAGCAAATGCTCTTCTAAACAGACCTCACGACCAATTACCAAGTGACATAGATGCTAACCCAGGCAAGAAAAAAAGCAAGGAACAAATACACGCTATTACATTGCGTTCTGGAAGGGTTACGAACAATCAGGAGGTCGAAATGCCACAAAACGAAGAACGTCAGCATTCTGGGCAGGAGGTAGAGAGCGGGCGCGCTTCCTCAGGCGCGGGCGCGCCTCACCTTACTGCTGGAAGGGGATTTTCTGCAGAAAAGTTGTGCAGGACGAGCCGATCAAGAAAAAAATGAATGATGCAGAGGAGAAAAGCAGTTCAGAGAAGGACAGTGATCACAAGGAAGTATTTCCTCCTCCACCATTCCCTAAAAGGCTTCAGAAGCAGAAATCGGATAAACAGTTTGCTAAATTCTTGGAGGTTTTTAAGAAACTACACATCAACTTACCTTTTGCTGAAGCGCTGCAACAAATGCCAAGCTACGCCAAATTCATGAAAGGCATTCTATCTAGGAAACTGAAGCTAGAAGAGTTAAACACTGTTGCCTTGACGGAAGAGTGTAGTGCAGTATTGCAGCAGAAGTTACCACCAAAGTTGTGTTGGTGTAGGTGCCCTAGAGGCATACAATGTTTATTTTGATAAACCTTTATGTCAATTGATTATTCAATAAACGTATTTATTATGACTTTAATTACTGCGATATATTTGTTAGCATAATAAATGTCCTTAGAATCATGATACACATTGTATAGTTTAAACATGACTTGAACTTGAGATTATATAATATATCATATTCTTAAATGTCCCTAGTCGAGTATTATTATTATAGGACAATAATAATACATAAATAGACTAGTATGTTGTTTGACAGATAACCACATCTCACTGGTTATAAGTATGGGGATACTAAAATAAATACATAGGTACATGCAGGAGTACATGGTACTGGACAGACCCACACTGAGAATCTTCATGTTTAATAAAGTCATAAGAAAGACTCACAGTGATAATGGTGTAATGATCCTCTGACTTGAGATCATTATATTTCTATACGAGGATTAATATACTTTGACTACATTAAAAGTTACCTTTGACCGGGTAATGATAAAAGTGGACATCGGGTATATCATGAGTCGTATGAGAAATATGAATGATAGATAAAGGATTTAATCCTCCTATAATTAGGAGAGATATTATTGGCCTCTTGATTGAGTGAGACTATAAAATGCATGGCCGTGCTCAAATAATGATTTGTTTTCATAGTCTACTCATGGATCAAGTAAACCCGGATTAAATGTTGAAGAGGATGACTAAATACATGCCTCGAGTTTAATCTATAATATATATGGTTAAAGGGATTATATTACACGGAAACATTAATCACGAAAGGTTTTATCGAATCACGATTTAATTATTATTTAATGGGGTAGCAATGATGTATTACTAGATACCGCTCATTGTTTATAATTTTATTGGAGAATAAAATTATTGATAATTAAATAATAGCCTATAGGGTCACACACATAGAGTACTTAAAGGAATAATTAATTTAAATTATAGATTTAAATTAATTGATGATTATTTGAATTTTATTATATTAATTAAGTGAGACTTAATTAATTGAAATAATATAAATTCGAATTTGAATTCTGCCATTAATAATTAAGTGTGACTTAGTTATTAATTAAATAATAAAATTCGGTTTTATTATTTAATCCTAAACCTACATGGGTTAGGCTTTGCTGTTATGGGTTGCTATTATGGGCCTATTAACCAACCATTATAAATAGATAATGTATGGTTAATAAGGGTTAACGTTTTTATAAGAAACCCTAGAAGAGCAGCCACATAAAAAAGGCAGAGACAAATTCGAAATCATCAAAGGAGACTAGTACATCCATTCCGTAATCAAGATCGTGAGACGTTCTTGAAGGTGCTCGTGTGGATACCATAGAGGTGTTTTCGAGAGGAAGACACAAGTCGTGAAAGTTAGGATCTCCGTTGAGTTCGTGAAAGTCAAGACCAAACAAAGGTATGATTCCGTTTCACCATAATCAGTCCATGATTATACAAGATCCTGCGTTAGGGTTCCAAAATTTTTCGTTATATTTACGTTTAATCCGCTGCGTTTTATGCCTCGGAACCCAACAAGTTGAAGGATCCTAGTAGTTTCACTATACCATGCATAATTGGGAAGTTGTCGTTCGACAAATGTTTGTGCGATTTGGGAGCGAGCATCAACCTCATGCCATACTCTATATTCTTACAACTTGGTCTTCCTGAGCCAAAGCCGACCAACATGTCACTGCAGTTGGCGGATCGTTCAATCACTTATCCGCGAGGAATTGTCGAAGATGTTTTGGTGAAAGTCTACAAACTAATCTTTCCTGCAGATTTTGTCATCCTTAATTTTGAAGAAGATAAGAAGATCCCTATCATTCTTGGTAGACCATTCTTGGAAACGGGAAAGACATTGATTGACGTACAGAAGGGAGAACTCACCATGAGAGTGCACGATCAGAATGTCACATTCAATGTGTTCAAAGCAATGCAATTTCCAACAGAAGAAGAGCAATGCTTTAAAGTAGATGTAGTGGAATCTGTTGTGCAAGTAAAAATTGAACACATGCTTATGAATGATACGCTGGAAAAGGCTTTAAGTGGGGACTTTACAATTGAAGATGATGAGGTTGAAGAACAGGTACAGTCTCTGAATGCTTCTCCTTGGCAACAAAAGTTTGAGAAACCAGAATCGTTGGGTTTATCTGAATTGAGAAAATCACATCAGCGGTTGAAACCATCTATCGAGGAAGCACCGAAGCTAGAGCTCAAACCATTGCCTGATCATTTAAGGTATGCTTCTCTTGGGGAATCATCTACTTTACCTGCGATTATTGCTACTAACCTTACAGGTCCTGAAGAAGAAAAGCTGTTAAGGGTTCTCAGGGAATTCAAATCAGCCATTGGTTGGACTATTGCAGACATAAAAGGAATCAGCCCTGCCTATTGCCAGCATAAGATTCCGCTGGAAGAAGGAAGTAAGCCAACAGTGGAACATCAGAGAAGGCTTAATCCACTCATGAAGGAAGTACTGAAGAAGGAAATTATCAAGTGGTTGGATGCAGGGATTATCTATCCTATTTCTGACAGTGCCTGGGTGAGTCCAGTCCAATGTGTACCAAAGAAAGGAGGCATGACGGTGGTAACTAACGAAAAGAACGAGCTCATTCCTACGCGGACAGTCACTGGTTGGAGAATCTGCATGGACTACAGGAAGCTGAACAAAGCTACTAGGAAGGATCACTTTCCTCTTCCTTTCATTGATCAGATGCTAGACCAACTTGACGGCCATGAGTACTATTGCCTTCTGGATGGATATTCGGGTTACAATCAGATCTGTATTGCTCCAGAGGATCAGGAGAAGACAACATTTACATGTCCGTTTGGTACCTTCGCTTTTCGAAGGGTTTCTTTTGGGTTATGTGGTGCACCTGGCACTTTTCAGAGGTGCATGATGGAAATTTTTTCAGATATGATCGGTAAAATAGTGGAAGTCTTCATGGATGATTTTTCAGTATTTGGGTTTTCTTTTGACGAATGTCTACACAATCTTAGCATGGTTCTGAAAAGATGCGTGGAAACTAATCTGGTTCTCAACTGGGAGAAGTGCCATTTTATGGTACAAGAGGGAACTATTCTTGGACACAAGGTGTCACGTCAAGGTCTGGAAGTGGATAAAGCAAAAATAGAGACCATTGAAAATCTCCCACCACCCAATTCAGTGAGAGGAATTCGTAGTTTCCTCGGTCATGCAGGTTTTTACAGAAGATTCATCAAGGATTTCTCCAAAATTTCCAAACCTTTGTGTAAGCTATTGGAGAAGGATATTCCCTTCAAATTCGATGATGATTGTATGACAGCTTTTGAGACATTGAAGATGAAGTTGATTTCAGCACCTGTGATCATCGCCCCAGATTGGAATGAACCTTTTGCTATGATGTGTGATGCTAGCAATTTTGCAGTGGGGGCTGTTGTTGGCCAAAAGAAAGATAAGATTTTTCATGTTATCTACTATGCAAGCAAGACACTCAATGATGCGCAATTGAATTACACAACCACGGAGAAGGAGCTGTTAGCCATTGTATATGGCTTTGAAAAATTCAGATCATACTTGCTTGGTACGAAAGTGACGGTGTATACTGACCACGCGGCTATTAGATACCTGCTCTCCAAGAAGGATTCTAAACCCCGCTTAATTCGATGGGTTCTTCTACTACAAGAATTCGATGTTGAGATCAAAGATAGAAAAGGGACAGAAAATCAAGTAGCTGATCACCTTTCACGATTGGAAGATCTTGGTAAATCATCTCAAGACAGTACCCTCATCAATGAATCATTTCCGGATGAACAGCTGTTTGGAATACAAGAAGAAGAACCATGGTATGCTGATATTATGAATTATCTGGTAAGTCAAATTGTTCCACCTGAGTTGTCGCCAGCTCAAAGGAAGAAATTCATGCTCGACGTCAAGTGGTTTCGTTGGGACGAGCCATATCTGATTAAACAAGGGGCTGACCAGGTTATCAGGAGGTGTGTACCATATAGTGAGACAGACAATATTCTGAGGGATTATCATGCCACAGCTTATGGAGGCCATTATGGAGGTGAAAAGACAGCGACTCGTATTCTGCAGGCAGGATTTTATTGCCCATCACTCTTCAAGGACGTTCATCAGTTTGTAACCAGGTGTGATCGTTGCCAGCGAGTAGGCAACATTTCAAAAAGGGATGAGATGCCCCTTAATGTAATGTTAGAGGTAGAAATTTTTGATGTGTGGGGAATCGACTTCATGGGCCCATTCATTTCATCATGCAATAACCAATACATCTTGCTAGCTGTGGATTACGTCTCCAAATGGGTTGAGGTCAAGGCACTTCCAACTAATGATGCCAATGTAGTGCTCAACTTCCTTCACAAGAACATTTTCACCAGATTTGGGACTCCAAGGGTCATTATTAGCGATGAGGGTTCTCACTTTTGCAATCGAAAGTTCACTAATCTGATGGCAAGATTCAACATCAACCATCGGGTGGCTACAGCGTACCACCCTCAAACCAATGGCCAAGCTGAAGTATCAAACCGTGAGATCAAACGCATTCTGGAAAAAGTGGTAAGTCATTCTCGTAAGGATTGGTCTTTAAAACTGGATGAAGCTGTGTGGGCTTACCGAACTGCGTTCAAAACACCTTTGGGTATGTCACCATATCAACTTGTCTATGGAAAAGCTTGTCATCTGCCAGTAGAACTGGAACACAAGGCTTATTGGGCATTGCAGAAGCTGAATTTTAATTGTAAAGCCGCAGGGGAAAAGCGGATGGGGCAAATCAATGAAATTGATGAGTTTCGTCTACAAGCTTATGAGAATAACAAGCTCTACAAGGAAAAAGTGAAAAGATGGCATGATCGTCGGTTGACAACAAAGGTATTTGTTCCTGGTCAATTAGTTTTATTATTTAACTCTCGTCTGCGATTGTTTCCAGGAAAGCTTAAGTCAAGGTGGTCAGGACCCTTTGTTGTGAAGACTGTGTTTCCACACGGAGATGTGGAGATTTATGAAAAGACCCCAGATCAAGCGTTTAAAGTCAATGGTCAGAGATTGAAGCCTTATTTAGGAGAACAAGTAAATCGCGAAGCTGAAATCGCGATTCTATCTACCTCGGATTGAGGACCTGAAGTAACGTCCGGCTAAATGATGTTAACGACAGCGCTCGTGGGAGGCAACCTACGGCTTGAATGGTAATTTTTATTCTTATAAAAAAAAATGCAAAAATACAAAAAAATCAGAAAATTGGACAGTAGCACCAGGGGCGGGCGCGCCTCGGCGCTGTTCCAGAAAAAAATAGTAAAAAAAAAACAGAAAAATGAAAAAATTAAGAATTTTTTTATCTTTTAATTAGTTTTTAGCACAACCCAGCCCACTCTCACTTGTTTAAATAGCCTTGGCATACCCTAACCCTAGCAACTTAGTTACTTCACATCTTTCATTCGCACATATACATACACATATACACGCACTGCATCTCATCTCTTCACACATCTACAACTCAACCAATGGCACCCAAGAGATCTAGGCGCTCAAGAACCTCAAGTTCTTCTTCGAGTGGGGGAGTTGTGCCTCAGTTCAATTCACCGGAGGCTCAAACTGAGTTTACACGCTTGATGACCAAATCTGTGGTCAAGGAAAGGGGATTTATTCCGGGTGTTCTTGATGGGTCTCTGATCGCGATGATTAGTGAGCGCGGTTGGGAGACCGTGTTTGAGGCTGCGGAGGCGATACCATTGAGTATCGTTAGGGAGTTCTATGTTAATGCCAAGCAAGAGAAGAATGGGTTTTCTGCAGTTGGATTTGCCAGCACCGCAGGCGGGTGTGGAAGATTTTGGGTTGAAGAACCGTGGGGAGGTTGACCTTGAGGCCATTCTGCGGGATATGACTGTTCCAGGCACTACTTGGAAGCGCAGGGCGGGCTCTACTGAGCTGGTTACCTTCTCCGCCATGGCATTGAACCCGTATGCTAAGGCCTGGAACCTGTTTCTGTGTGCTAACATTGTGCTGTCGTCGCACACTCATGAGGTGATCGTGGATCGGGCTATTTTGTTGTGGGGGATTCTCAGCGGGAGATACATCGACCTAGGCTCCCTAATCCACAGGCACATGTTCCGATTTTTGCAAGGCAGTACCACTGGCGCAATTTCGTATGGCTCAGTGGTTGTTCGTCTGTGTGTTGATGTGGGTATTCACTGGCCGGTAGAGGAACAGTTGCAACTTCCTGCGAGTGCCATTGACACGGCGGCGATAGCTCGACTGCCTGAATGGGACGGTGGTGTACCGCATCCCAGAGGCTTAGGGTATATTGTGGGTGGTGACGTGCCACCTAGACAGCAGAGGGAGGCTAGGGCTGGATCTTCTAGGGCACCGCGAGCTGTGGCTAGTACTGGTATGGGTGAGGCTCAATTTAGGAGGTTGGCACGGCGGTTGGACGCAGTCGATGATAGAAAGAGCCGGTTTGTTGTTGACCTGACTCAGGCTCTCGGTGCGGCCTTTCTGGCTACTGGTGTACAGGTAGATTGGCCTGTTTATGGAGCTGGCACCGTGTATCCACCACCGGATTCACCCGAGGAGGGTGACTCTGCTGAAGATTGAGGTATATCTGCATACTTTCTTTGTTTCTTGCCTTCAATGGGTACATTGAATATTTTAAGTTTGGGGGTAGGAAATGGAGATTGTAGTTAGATGCATATAGGGCATGTAGTGGTAGTATTTGTCATGCATTTTGTTTTAATTATCCATATAGAGCATTTTGTGTGCTATTTTCCGTTCATTTACCATGTGAATCCATCGTAGTTGCATTTCATAGCATGCATATTTCATGATCCCTTAGGACGAGCTAATTCTGATTGTTAAGTCAATGTCAAATTGAGTGTGGTATTGATGAACGGAGGGATGATTTACAGTCCCTATGAAATTGAATTGCATGTTTCAGAAGCACTTTCTTCACACAGTCTCATCGGTTGCTTTTGGGCTAGGTTGAGTCATGCCTGTTTAGTTGTTTTAGATCTAATCGCATGTTTATATCTAGAATGTTTGTTATTCCCTTGATAATGTAAGAATACCAAAGTATAAGTTTGGGGGAAAACAGAGATTCATCCTAATTATTAGTAATTGTCAAGTTTGGCTAGGCGTCAAATGGCTAGTAGCCGGCTCATATTTTTATGAGTAGTCTAGGGTTGGAATTGAGAATTCTCATTCCAGATTCTGTTAAAAAAAAAAAAAAAAAAAGAAAACAAAAAGAGTCATGTGAATAATTCGAGGCAAAATTAACCAGGGTGAGCTCTTTAATACTCGGGCAATTAAGTTCGAGGGGACTTTGTGCCTAGTGACCTAAGGCTTTTTATAGTCTGGGATCCACTAACCTAACGCTCGCTACATGGGTATTATTGTATAAGCCTTTAGGGGTCTCATCAATTGCACGGTTAAATAAGCCTATGTATTGTGTTATGTGTCGTAGTGGTGGATTAGCAATAAAGTGTGATTCCCTGTCTAACTCAAATGAATGACGGAGGTGTTTGTATGTTATGGAGTGTTTACCGCTCATTCTGTTTATAAACAGGTGATTGTCTTGGCGAAAAATAGGTATGATTTTGATCTAGTGTCAGAGTATATTTGATGAGCATCGCACACACCCACGTTTCTGTTCATGTAGTACTGGTATACGGAGGCTTGGTCGAGCTCTGTTTGGATGTATTGCATCTCTTTGAGGCTTGGCTTATCGATTGGTTTTGGTGAGTTCGAGGGGGTCCTTGCATTTTCATAGTAGTTGCATTCATGCATTGCATTGCCGTAGATTATTTAGAGTCTGTTTATGCTTGGGGACAAGCATCGGTTTAAGTTTGGGGGTGTGTCAGTGGACTTTTTGGCCACTATATACGTTCCAATTTGGCTTAAATTGATCACTAGTGCCCAAGTATTTAGTGTCTTTTGATGTGTTTTATGTTTTTGATGTGCAGATTCCCAGGCAAAGCAAAATTGATGAATATTTGCATAAATTGGTGGTACATGAGCTAGGAATTCAAGGGAGAAGGGTTAAGGCTTGAGTTGAGACCAAGAGAAAGTGAGACGACTCGCTAAAGAAGCAACGAGCAAGGAAAATCAATTCCGGGCAGAAAGGGCAGGCGCGCCCTCCCCTCTACAGGCGCACCCGCGCTCTATTAATGAGGCGCCCCCGCGCTCCAGCCGACTCCAGTTGCTGATTTTTGCAGTTTGGTCCGTTTCGAAGCCCAGGAAGCAGCAAGCCCATGGATCATTGTTTTTATGTAACCTAGTATAAAGACATTAGGATTATTATTTTTATCAAGCAATGAAGTAAGCAAGTAGGTTTTTATTATCGTACAAGAGGGCAAAATACTTTGTGAGCCGTCAAGCTATTTTCTTTTGTACTTTTCATCACGTGGATTATCGGTTTTTTATTTTACTCTTGCAATTAATATCAGTAGTTTATGCATAATTGTTTATTTTACTATGTTTTCAATTGAACCCATGATGTCGGCTAGTCCAATTATGGGCTAAACGTTATCATGGGGTTTTAATGGATTATTCTATCGATTCTAGATATTGATTGTTTTTATGCCAAAGTGTGTGATTGTTATGGATATCCTAGTATGGTTAAGCTTATTCATTGTAAATGCGTCGCGAACATTTATGATTGTTTGTTGAACCCTCGTGAATGCGAAAGTGGATCTAGGGTTTAGAACATGCCATGCTAGCATAGGTTTTTGCATGTTAAGAGCATGTATTAATTTGTGGTATAATTCTAACCGTCTTACACTGACTATGTGATTTTATGGATACTTGTGCTTAAGCCATTATGTTTTCAATCTCTATAGACATATAGGGACTAATCGTAGTGGTTGACTATGCGTACAACGAAAGTTGGCGTTTATCAGTTTAGAGGGTCTGATCAGTTATCATCACTTTCACATGCTAGGTTGAAAAGGCATAAGATTCTAGATGAGATAGATTATGAAGTTAAAATCCCATATTTATTTCATATAAGTAATTCGTTAAGTTTCAATTAGTAGTGTAATCAAAACTCCAATTGTTATTTTCTTAGCAGTGAAACTTAATCATACTCTAGTGTATAAGTGAACTAAACATAAGCAAGTCGAGTCTCTGTGGGAACGAATCCTACTTATTACTGTATTACTTGTGACCACGTTCTCTTGCGTGAATAAAGTGTGAACATATTCCAGGGTAAAGAGGGTTGGTTGTTTTTATAAACAACATCATTATTCTTTTCCAAATGTTGTAGTGTTCTTTGTCAAAGGTGGGTATTTTTATACTGCTTACTTTCTGTGCACTCATGTTTAGATCTTTTCAGGTTATGTATATCTAACTTGCTGCTCTAATACCAGTTGTTAGATAATATGAGTGTTATAGAAAGGGGGGTTGAATACAACTTGATAATTTATTACTAATCTTGCTAACAATAAACAAGAAGTAATAATACCAAGTGACAAATGCAAACAACAGTAAACAAGTAAATGAAAAAAGGTGTTTTAACTTCAAAATTTAATTTTATTAATTTTTGTTTTGCTACAACTGACTGGAAAATGTTTCTAACTTCAATAGATACAGTAACAATAAATTTGTTAGTGTTTCTATGCTTGAGAAAATTTAAGCTCAGTTTCATAAGAGAAAGTGTTTGTGAGACGTGTGTATTTAAGTTAAAACATATGTCCCACTTATAAGTGTACTTTCCTTTGTTCCTAGAACAATGCTTGAAATAGAAACTTCACTTTTTCTATTCAAACTTGTCTTCATTCCATTTGTAGATAAAGCTGCTCTGAGATGTTCTGATATCCTTGACTCCTTGAACATGCTTTATCTTTTTACTTGCCTTTTACCAAGTTACAGTAGTAGACTTGACAAACTAGGTAGAATTGTCAAGATCAATCTTTGAATTAACACTACCTAGTCTGCTACTTGAAATAGACTGTCAGCTTCACTAAAAGGTTATTGTCAACTTGTAAATTCTCTTTGGTGACAGTATCTTCAACTCCACACATGTTGCTGTCAAGCTTGACATTCTTCTAAAACATGTTGTCGTCCAAAGCTACTGTCAATTATCCCCGCCAATGTTGCCGTCAACTATTTCCACCAAAGTTGTTGTCAGTAAAACTTGTTGTCTTCGAATCTTCAATCTCCGTCAAGTTTACTGTGAAAGGAATAGTTGTTGTCAGTTGTTCCAAAAAGGTGTTGTCACTTGAATATACTGTCGTAGGCTTCAGTTTGCAGAATGTTACTGTCAATGATTTGATCCATATTGTACATGAAAACTTTGTGAAATTCTACTTCATAGATCATTTATTATATTTTTACAAGATAGTAACTAATGATACTTACTGTCACCTACTTGGCTTTTTGTTCATACTATTACAAGTGACAGTTAGACATACTATCAATATGTATATGACAGTATGTTTTACTTAGTTAATTTCTAATTAATCTAAGTAAAATATTAGTTGATTACAATGTTAACACCACAATCCCTAACAGTTGTAGTTTTGTTGTCCAACTCTTCAGGAAGTGCTCTCAGAAACATAATGTTTGTATCTTCAGAATCATAAACTTTACCAAGCATAGTCATCTCATTCAGGAGTTTTGTAAACCTATCATACATCTCAATAATAGATTCTCGAAATTTAGCTTCAAAATACTCATACTCCTGAATTAGCAGAGACCTAGCATTCTTCTTAGCAGTTTTGCATGATATAACACAGTTTGTAAGAACAGAATCCAAACACTTAAAGAAAATGTTTTTGATTTTTGCCTCCTTAAGGACATTCTCCTTGTCCTTTTTTGTCCATTCAGCCTTTGGGTTTTCAATGAAGTGTTCTTCAGTTAATTTACCTTCTTCAATGGTTTGAGGCACAAGCTTTGAGGGCATATAGGGTCCTTCATGAATCATGTCAAGATAGTCAGGGTCTGTAGCTTCCAGATGGTGCAGCATCTTAACCTTTCAGTGGGTGTACTCGTTTCTTTTAAGCATAGGAATCATAGAATTGTCATGTTTGTTTCCAGACATCTTTGATCAATTTTAAAAGTTAGGTTCTGATACCAATTATTTTCCCAGTTGCACAAGTAGAAGGGGGTTGAATACTTGTGTGATTTTTCTGCTTGATTAAAATCCACTCAGTATGAATTAAAGACTTGTATTTAAAACAAAGATTAAACACAAAGATATGAATGAATACGGTTTGTATTATTGATGTGAAAATATAAACTCTCCTAAGGTGTACACAAACCCAAGCAGCTTCTCTGTGTTTCTCACAGCAACTCTCTCTATCTCTATACTCTCTCAAAAGTTCGATTATTTTTCCACACCTTAAAATTAGGTTACATAGAGTGTTTATATAGAGAGCTGTCTATCAACTAATAACAGAAAATCAAATTACAATAGGAATATAAGTCCTTATTATTAGTTGACAGTTTCCTTCTGTAATTCTCCTTCATTCCCATAATATATCTGCAATATATTTGATTTTATCTTCGAAGACTTCCCTTTTCTGTGATCATCTTCCAAATTCAGCTTTAACTTCATAGACTCTGAAATCTTCAGACTCTGCCAGACTATAAACTCTGATAGACTATAGACTCTGATCATTTGTAGACTCTGACAGATTATAGACTCTGATAGTCTATAAACTCTGATCACCTCTCAGACTCTGATCTTCATCTAGACTCTGGTTTTACTTTCTATAGAAAATCTTCTAAGTACAAGAATGTTGACTATCTAGACTCTAATTATAAAATTTCAGAGACTAGAAAGACTTATTACAAATAAATTATGTTAAATCTTGTTCTAGCATTTTGTACATCATCAAATGAATATGAGATTTATGAGCTTTCAGAGCTTTATAAACTACTAGCCTTCCGGAGCACCAACCTTCTTGCAAAGAGATTTCGACCATCAGCTAGCAAATCGAACCCTAAGTTACGAAGCTGCTTGTTGTACATTGAGCAAATCGAACCCTAATTCAACAGCTTGCTTGATGATATTGTTGGAGCTAGGTCGAAGAGAGTGGGGAGTGTGAGAGAGAGGGGGGGAGGGTTTATGTCTTTGATTTTGATAGCGCAATGACTTGTATTATAATGAATTTGAAGGGCAAAAACTTAAAATGAGAGTGGTACTATTGAAATCACACAGTAGAAACTATAATATACATAGATACATAGATGTGTGTATTTGGAGTTTGACGTTTCAAGGATTAAGAATCTAGTTTATAATTACATGAAGATCTTATTAAAAAATAGTTATTTTATTATTTTAACGAAAATACAAATTTTAACAATAACTTCGAGAGATTATTAATTTATCATAAATACCACTTTATTGAGATTTTACTATACACTATCAAAACATTACATCCACACAAACAGATTTGTAATTCACTTTTTAAATATAATATAAAAATTAACTATTAATATTTTAGTATATATATATCTCCAACAATATTTTTTATATTATATTCATTCCTTATATAATTTTTTATTATTAAAAATACTTTGAATACATAAAAGACAGGAAAAGTAGAAAAAGAAAGGTATTAATTTTATGAAATATATTATATAATATGAGTTAAAAATAAGATGATATACTTTAGAGCAATTATAAGGGTTGCCCTCCTTACTTACATCATGCATAGATGGACAATTTTCAAGACTGTCTTCTCAAAATTGTTACTTCAACCATATGAGTCATATCCTAAAAATGTTAGGAGAGAGAAAAAGGATCCCTACATTTGTGTAACCAAATTTGCTTTCCTATAATGCTACATCATCTTTACTTCCCCGTAATTCAATATATATCTATTCCAACCATCTCACTCCTTACCTATATTATCTAAAATATTGAATAAATATAATTTTTTTAAATTATAGGAAACAATTATAGGGAATATCATTGAAATAAAACAACTTTTTAGTTCCCTATATTTTAAATAATTATTATTTTTATATATTTTAGAGAACCAAAATAGAGAAGATGCTCTTATAATTTAAAGAAGAAAGAGAAGCTAAAAATCTCTTAGACCACTATTTTATCCCTCACTCTTTAAAAATAGATCACTCTTTAAAAATAAACTTTAACACCAAGAAAAAGAAACTCTTGAAAATATTCCAGTGATTTGATGTAAAATAATCTTTATATAATTTAAGATGCGACAGCCGACAGGCAACTAAATGTTTAAGTTGCAACGTAGAGCTTAGAAATCCAAGCAACTAAACATAAGCATGGTACATCGAAGGCTTTTACTCATCAAGTCTTAACCCTAAGATGAGCTATGGGCTATTTATTCGACGAACACAGAACCAGTTACTTTCCTACAAAGTTCAATCTAAGAATTAGATCATTCTAACTGGAGCTATTGCAGAAGGCTATAATATACAAGGATTTGCTGATAGCTATTTAATATTGGCCCCTCTCTTCTTCACCAAAATGTAGACTATCAATGCCCCTGATGGTTGTTTCATAAATCTTAAGGTCTGTATCAAATTTTCCAGATGAAGCATGCTTATGATTCAACGAACTGCTAAATGATGAACCTTTTTGCACGCCAGTGAGGAACCTTCGTGCAAAAGGTGCGCCTGGCAACTGCAGAGATATACAAACATTTAGTTGTAAACACTAAGTATGACTGAATTACATTCCTGAAATCTTTAAGCTCATCACAAATATTCCCCCGAGATAATACTAGTATCAACATAATTAAATTACAGTGCTTACCGTAGCATCTCTGTATGGTACTGAACCATTTGCATGTGAAGTTTTCAGCTTATTTAAGGTGTCACAATATTTATCTTGTGCAGGGATCCTACAGGAAGCACCAACAGAAGACAAGCCTACTTGCTTCACTACATCAGCTGCAATGAAATGATATTTAAGGTTCAAGTAATCTGAAAATAAATTGAGTTCAAGGCTTCGTTGATAACTCAAGCAAATATATATATATACACACACATCACAAGTTCACAACCAAGAAAAGAAAGGAGTGTTTAAACCCAAATATGTAAGTGGCTAAAACTTCATGGTCTAAAGTCTTGCTGGATTACTATACCTGCCTGTCGTTTAACATTTGGAATGGCAGGGCGGATTCCAGAACTCGGTCCAGCAGTTGGCCCCTAACAAAAAAACCATGCAAAACCACATTACATTACATACTATAATTTAAAAATGGACAATAATATTATTACAACACTTACTAGGGCCCGGGATGGAGGTTCACACATTTCTGCCTGCTGGTACTTTAGAATGGTCCAATCAAAAACATAATCAAACTGAAACCCTGCAACCAAATTGAAAAATGACATCACTCTCATACTCTTCTTCCAGATGTTAAAAAGTAAGGATAAACACAGATTCTCCATAAATTAAGAAATAGTTTAAGCAATAACCTTCTCGTATAAAGAGGTCACGGAATAGTCTCTTCAAATAAGCATAATCTGGCTTATCATCAAAACGCAAAGAACGACAGTATTGGAAGTAGGAAGAAAATTCTTTCGGGTATCCGCGACACAATGCCTAAAAAAAGCAATCGGCATTAGTCACACTCGGATGGAGTAATTTCAGGAGCATCTCCAATAGAGGAGAATATGAAGTTACCTCGATAGATGTTGAAACTTTTTTCTCACTAATCCTTTCATACTTTTGTTTTTTATTTCCTGCTCTCAGACCCTGCCAAGGAAGACTAGGAACGAAGAGATATATGAGTATCAAATAATCAACACAGAGATTTAGGAAAGAATGTGCAAATTTATCACCTTCCTCTAAGAAAGTACATGAGAAGATAGCCAAGAGATTCCAGGTCATCTCTCCTGCTCTGTTCTAGTAAGGCCAAATACAAAAAGAAAAATAATTAAACCTATAAAGTGAGATTCATCATTAACTAACAAATTATGAAGTTAAATAGCATAATAAGAAACAAAGCAATACATACCGATACCAAGGTGGGTATTCATACTAGCATATCTTGCTGTCCCAGTCAAATTCTTATTCTCTCTGCAGTTCCATGACTAAATGTAACTATGAGGTTCTCCACAAAATTGAAAAAAATAAAATGTACAGTAGTAATAGTAATAGAAGTAATTATAATAATAATAATAATAATAATAATAATAATAATAATAAAAATAATAATAATAAGTTTGTACACTTAGGCTCCGTTTGGAAGTGCTGTTGAAAACTGTTGTGCTGTGAGAAAAAGAGCTGATAGAAAAAGTGCTGTCAGGAAAATCAGATGACTGTTTGGTAATTTTTTTATTTATGCATATTTTGAGATATAATATATAAAAATAATGTTTTGGGGAAGGTTTGATGATGAACTGATAGCTACTTCCTACAAAAGCTGGAAGCAACTTTTTCCAAAAGCATGGGGGGCACGTTTTTGCTAACAGCAGCTTTTAGACTAAAAGCGTTTTTCCACACAGCAGTTTTTATAATTTACCAAACACCTTTCTGACAGCTTTTCAGCAAAAAACTGTTGTACCTGTCTGCAACAGCAATACCAAACAGGGCCTTAGACAATTTGGGGTTAATATATGCATATAATCACATCCACAAAATATAGAATCTTGTGTTTTACACTTCTATCAAAATGTCATTTTGCCTATCTTGAATAAAGCATTCTTGCCTAACTGTCATTTTCTTTTTGTGTTACTTTTCATAAAAATTTGTTTTCTTCACAATTCTATGATATTTTAAATGCCCCATCAGTATATATACAAAGTAGATGTGACTGATAAATAGTAAAGTAGCAATTATGCAAGGAACCGTTGTTTCAAACAAGTGAGCATTACAAAGGAAACATGTTTGTTGCTAATACAACATCACAAGTTTCAGGGATGGAACCAAAACAGGAACATGGGACTACTAGAAATACACAGGACCAAAATGTGTAAATAAGGTAAAGATTGTTGAAAGCACATACGACCAATGTGTGTTACACAAGTTGATCAATCAAATATGGGATTAAAATGACAGATCAAGTCCACCAAGGGTCAGAAATATTTATAAACCAAAGATAATGAGAACATAAAGCATATATAATCATTCATCCCACCTATAAGGTATGTGTTGTTGAGTTGAATTGTCTCGATACTTTTTGGCCAGACCATAGTCTATCATGTAAACCTGCACCAAGAGGAGAAGGGGTGCTGACCTATAAGAACAACTTCTGAGGATTAATTTGACAACCAACAAACCTAATGTAAGTTATAAGCCAGAACCTGATTTGCTTGATTTGCTATTCCCATAAGAAAATTGCCTGGCTTAATATCACGGTGTAGAAATGATTTAGAATGAAGAAACTCTATACGATTGATCTGAAATATATAAAGCGAAAATGGTGAATAAATGCATAAATAACAAACATACTGTTTATAATTATATATATGAAACAAAAATGTTACACCAATTCAAAGAAGCTTTACCATTTGATCAGCAAGCATCAGAACAGATTTTAAAGAAAGTTTTCTGCTGCAAAAATTGAAAAGATCTTTAAGACTAGGTCCAAGAAGATCTATGACTAGAACGTTATAATCTCCCTCCACCCCGAACCACCTCAAATTTGGAATTCCAGCTGCAATAGGTAGAATTATACTTATAATAGCAACTATAAGATAATGAGATACGTAATGTCAGACAATTAACATAAGAAAGAAGAGACAGTAAGCATTACTTCCTCCTTGCAGAATCCTATATATTTTTGATTCATACAACAACTGAGGATGCTTTGTCTTGATGTTTTCCTGGGATGACAAAAAAAAGGGTAATCAATATCAAAAATATTAAACAGATCACATAATAAATATCAAAAATTTAACATGAATATAGTGACTTGGAGCAGTTAAATTATAACAATAATTATATGATGAATCAATGTCTTTACATTTCATACGAAAATAGTAGTATTATAAAAACATTACTCTAAGAAAAAAAGTGTACAATTATGTTTGAAAGTCAATGTAGCAAAAACACTTTCATGTTCCAAAGGCACAAGTATGTATTCAAGCAAAAAATTAACTTAAACCAAAAAAATGCAAATTTACGTCAACAATACAACAAGCAATCATACCAAAATTACTTACAAAAAGTGTTACAAGAAAAAGGAGAGGGCAGAGAAGTTTAAAAAGGGACTCACCAGCTTAATTGCAACATTCTCATTAGTCTGATTATTAGTACCTGTATATATATACATGCATAACACTCAGTTAAATCAAGATCATTCATATACAAATATACAATCAAACAGGAGAGACAGCGAGAGAAAGAGAGAGAGACAGACAGAGAGAGACAGCGAGAGAGAGAGACAGAGAGAGAGAGGGAGGGAGAGAGACAGAGGGAGAAAGAGATAGAGAGAGAGAGAGAGAGAGGCAAACCAAGATATATCTCTCCAAAAGAGCCACTGCCGATCTTCTTGCCCAACCGAAACTTGTTGCCAACACGAGGTTCCATCACAACCCTACCGAGAGAGAAATCAGAATTAGAATTTTAATTTATAGAGTGAGGGGGTTGAGTTAAGAATGGAATGATTACAAATGTGACAAAGCCGTGCGTTGTAATCTCCCCCCGTTTTATATCCTACTAGTGTTACTCCGTGTTTATTTATTTTATCTACTTGCCCTTCACTATGTCCTAAATTTTTGTAAGCTGACTCACCCCAATCTTTTCTTTCTATCCTTGAGATACATGCACCTCTTTACTTTTTTACTTGCATACCTAATAAATTATTTCTTTGTTTAAAAATTGAAAATATTTTTTTTAATTAAATAAGATATTTGATCCTGTTTTTAAGAAAAAAATTTCTGAAATTAAAACTCTCGACATAACTATTTTACCTTCTTATGCACGGTTGCAATAATTCGATTATTTTATTTTATAATAGTTTGAGTGATATGAAGCAGAATGGTGTTTTTTATATTTTGAAAATTTATAGTAATGTATATGAGTGAAGGAAACATTAATTTGATGTATTTGTAACCATAACTGGTGAATCCGAGTCATGGGCCACGAAAGTTGGTCACTTGGAGTAGTTGGACAAAGGTCAAATGAGGCGGGGCTCCAAAATCAAAGACTTAAGGATCGGAAGAAATTGGCTGGTAGAGGTGACATGTTTTTGAGGTTGAACACTAACTTGAGGTTTTATGCCAAGAGTATATATAATTTTTGCAAACTGACAACAATCTTTTATGGTATGGTTTGATTCGTTACAGTAGTAACAATAAGACGTGGAGCTGGGAGTGATGGGGAAAAAAATTAATTGCAAGTGTTGGAAAGAGGTCTCCAGGTTCGAGTTTATGAGATGCTGGCCTCTAGAGATGGAACTAGCCAGGAATCAAGTATGCTTTTGTGCGTGTTTTATGTGGCCATTGGGGTCTCAAATTTTTTATTTTGGTCGTGTGATTGGCCGTTGGGATGGCAGGAATGGTTGGTCAGATCAGAGTTTACAGATAAACTCTGATAGTCAGAGTTTATAAACTCTGAATGGACCTAATGGTCAGAGATTATAAATTCTGATGAAAATTCTGATGGTCAGAGTTTACAGCCAGCTCATCAGAGTTTAGCAGTAAACTCTGATAGAACCGGTAGTCAGAGTTTATAAACTCTTATGAGCCTAATCAGACTTTAGCTAAACTCTGATGACTGTTATGAATTGGTTGATTCTGAAATATATTCTATTAAAAGGCAGTTTAAGTCAGAATAATTATTTTAATTAATGTTTTATCTGTTGTTACGTTTTATTGTATTATATATACAGAAAAACGTTGGAGATAAAAGAGACAAGAGAATTTTTTTTACACAAGTTTGAGAAAACCCTAGCAGCCATACTCTGTATCTTCTACACACATATTCATACAGATTATACATAGGTTTTCTGGGAGAATTGAGATGAAGGTCGTTGTTGAGTGCTACGTATCTGTGGATGATGTACTCTATGTTGTTTTATCCTTGAAGTGATATTGTTGCAACCCAACACAGCACAGTGGGGCAAAAATATCTTCAAGAACAACCAAGACTTCTTGTAAGGTTTGACGACTCAGTAGTTCTATCGGTTCTATCAGTATATGTATAAAGCTTCTGTTAGAGCTAAGTTTTCTATCTTTTCTCTTGTTTTTGCAGTTACTAATTTATATATATTGTTTCGATCTTCGTGCTTTGTTTTGTTTTGTTAATTGGTTAATCTGGTTATTCTTGTTAATGTTGGAAATAAACTAAAACAAGAATGGGGTCTGAACTAGAAGTGGTGCATGTATCAGAAATTTAGTGCTACAACCTTTGAGTTCTATACATGTATTTTTAAATTAATACAATGCATGAACAATTGTCATTCTCTCTAGTATAAATAGAGGATGAATATGTATGTGTTTTTTAAGAGAAAAAATATATTCCCCAAATAATCTTGCTTCTCTTCTTTGGTTTTCTATCTGATATTCAGATTTAGTAAAAACATTCCAACAAATTGGTATCAGAGCCATTACAAGTCTTGGAAGCAGTACACTGGGACAAATCCCGCTGCCACGCCTCACAAAATCAAACTACGATAATTGGAGTATTCAGATGTGTGCATTGCTAGGTGCACAAGATGCATGGGATGTGATCGAAACTGGCTATACAGAGCCAGAGATAATTGACAACTTGACAATAAATGAAATGAAGGCTTTAAAAGGAAACCGGATGAAAGACAAAACTGCTCTTTACCACTTATTTCAAGCTGTGGATGAGTCAGGCTTTGAAAAAATTGCAATTGCAGCAAACTCAAAAACCGCATAGGAAATTCTAGAAAAATCATTCAAGGGAGCTGATAGAGTAAAACAAGTTCGCCTTCAGACCCTTCGAGGAGAACTGGAAGCTATGAAAATGAAAGATTCAGAAGGTGTGTCTGAATACATCACAAGAGTACAAACTGTGGTAAATCAGCTTCGTCGAAATGGAGAAACCTTGACAGATACAAGAGTTGTGGAGAAGATTTTACGGTCATTAACCGGAAAATTTGAGAACGTTGTGTGTGCTATAGAAGAATAAAATGATTTGGAAGAATTGACAATTGAGGATCTCACGAGTTCTCTTGAAGCACATGAACAACAAAAGAAGTTAAATGAGCAAGAGCATCTTACGGAAGTGTTGCAAGTAAAGGCTACCATTAATGAAGACAAGGTACTATATACACAACACAATAGAGGAAGATGACGTAGCCGAGGAGGACGCGGTCAAGTAGTGCAAATGAAGAAAGGGAACAACCAAGTCAATCAAACTGGCGTGGCCAAGGTCGAAATCGTGGAAGAGGAGGCAGGTCAAGTCGTTCTAAAATCGAATGCTACAATTGTGGAAAATATGGGCATTTCGCTAAGGATTGCTGGTTCAATAAGAGGACTGAAGAAAAGGTGAATCTCACTGCCAAGGATGAAAAAACAGAGGAAGATAGTAATGACGGTATACTTCTGCTCTCTAACAATGATTCAGTTCTTGATACAACATGGTATGTTGACACCGGTGCTAGCAACCACATGAGTGGATATAAACATCTCTTTCAATCTCTTGAGGAAGTAGATTGTGGATATGTGTCATTTGAAGATGAATCAAAAGTCCAGGTAAAAGGTCGGGGAAGGATTTGTTTCACCCAAAAGGATGGCAAAGTGGGATCAATCAGTGATGTCTACTATGTTCCTGACATCAAAACCAACATTCTTAGTGTTGGACAACTGCTACAAAAGGGATATTCTATCTCCATGAAAGATCAATCACTTCACATAAAGAGTAAAGAAGGTCAGCTCATTGCGAATATTAAAATGTCTCAAAATCGCATGTTTAAACTTGATATAAGAAACTTGCAAGAAAGATGCCTACAAGTAGATGCAGATGATAAGGCATCACTATGGCATATGAGGTTTGGGCATCTGCATTATGGCAGTTTAAGGCAAATGGCCAGAAACAATATGGTTTATGGACTGCCAGAGATTGATTATGTCGGAAAACTCTGTGAAAGATGTATACTTGGCAAGCACATCAGAAAAACATTTCAGAAGAATGCTACATTTCATTCCAGGGGTCTTCTTGAATTGGTACACACTGATATTTGTGGACCAATAACACCTATGTCCTTTGGAAAGAAGAGATACTTTATAACGTTCATTGATGATTACACAAGAAAAACTTGGGTTTACTTCTTAAAGGCGAAATATGAAGCACTTGAGATGTTTAAGAAATTTAAATTGTTAGTCGAGAAAATAACTGGGTGTTACATTAAAGCATTGCGATCAGATAGGGGTGACGAGTATGCATCAGCTGAGTTCGTGCAATACTGTGATGAGCATGGAATTAGAAGATTTTTAACGGCACCCTATTCACCTCAGCAAAATGGCGTGGCTGAAAGAAAGAATCGAACCATCTTGGACATGGTCCGTGCAATGTTAAAAAGCAAAAGAATGCTAAAAGAATTCTGGGCAGAAGCAGTACAATGTGCTGTATATATACAAAATCGATGTCCGCATGTGAAAATATTAAATAAAACACCACATGAAGTTTGGAGTGGAAAGAAACCTTCTGTGTCACATTTAAATGTGTTTGGAAGTATTGCTTATGCACATATACCAGATCAACGGAGGAGTAAGTTGGATGACAAGAGCAGAAAATATGTGTTTATCGGCTATGAAGCAGGAACAAAAGGTGGCCTCAAGTTATTTGATCCAATCCAAAAAACATATAGTTGTAAGTCATGATGTGCACGTAAATGAAAAAGCTTCATGGGATTGGGACAACCAAATCGAAGAGAAACTTGAAACAGGCTCTTCAAGACCATTATTGCCAATTGCACAAACAAGCAACACAACTACGGATGAAGATGATGAACCAAGACAGCAAAGGACAAGAACTCTACAAGATTTATATGAATCTACAGATGAAGTACATCTGGTGTGTCTCCTAGCAGACACTACTGATATTATTTTTGAGGATGCTATAAAAAACGAAAATTGGAAGGCGGCAATGGATGAAGAAATCATATCTGTAGAGAAAAACAGAACCTGGGATCTGGTGGAATTGCCAAAAGGTCACAAGCCTATTGGTGTAAAATGGGTCTATAAGAAGAAAATGAATCCTGAAGGTGAAATAGTTAGGTATAAAGCAAGACTTGTCGTGAAGGGATATAAATAAAAAGATGGAATTGATTACAATGAGGTCTTTGCCCCGGTTGCTAGAATGGAGACAATCAGACTTCTCATTTCACAAGTTGCACACTTTAATTGGCCTATATACCAGATGGACGTAAAGTCAGCATTCCTCAATGGCGTACTTGAAGAAGAAATATATGTAACCCAACCACCTGGTTACATAAAAGTTGGAGAAGAAAGCAAGGTGTTGAAATTAAGAAAGGCCTTATATGGGTTAAAGTAGGGACCTCGCACTTGGAACACACGTATTGATAAATATTTCAAGAGAAATGGTTTTATACAATGTCCCTATGAACATGCACTGTATGTGAAGAAAGAAGGAGGTGATATCCTATTTGTTGCTCTTTATGTTGATAATTTGATATTTTTGGGAAGTAGTGAAGAAATGATAAGAGATTTTAAAAAGGCAATGACCCGGGAATTTGAAATGACTGATTTGGGATTAATGAAGTATTTTCTTGGTCTAGAAGTTGTGCAAAATGAATCAGGAATATTTGTGTCACAAGAAGCATATGCAAAGGATATCCTAAAAAAATTCAGAATGGATGAGTGTAGTCCAGTTGCAACTCCAATGGAACCTGGCACAAAACTTTCAAAGTTTGAGGGATGAGATCAAGTAGATGCTAATATATATCGAAGTTTGGTCGGAAGCTTACAATATCTTACTTGGACAAGGCCAGACATCGCATATAGTATCGGCATTGTCAGTAGGTTCATGGAACAGCCAAGGTACTCACATTGGAAAGCTATGAAAAGAATTCTTCGATATATCTAAGGAACCACGTCATTTGGATTGTTCTATTCAAAGTCAGATATATACAAACTAGTGGGATATTCTGATAGTGACTGGTGTGGTGATATAGATGATCGAAAGAATACATCAGGATATGTGTTCTTTATGGGAGATACAACATTTACATGGCAATCAAAGAAGCAACCTATAGTAACATTATCAACATGTGAAGCTGAGTATGTAGCTGCATCCTGGTGTGTGTGCCATGCAATATGGTTAAGGAATTTACTTCAAGAGCTTTCACTCCCTCAACGTGAAGCAACTGAAATCAGGATTGATAATAAATCTGCAATTGAGTTGGCAAAGAATCATGTACATCGCGAGCGAAGTAAACATATAGATGTTCGTTATCATTTTATTCATGAGAATGTAAAGATAAAGAATGTTCTGTTGCACCATGTTTCCAGTCCTGCTCAGATAGCTGATATGTTCACGAAAGCATTGCCAAAAGTTCTATTATAGAAAATCAGGATGATGGTTGAAATGAAGGATCGCAAGATGTTGTTTTAGTTTAAGGGAGGAAGTTGTTGGAAATAAACTAAAACAAGAATGGGGTCTGAACTAGAAGTGGTGCATGTATCAGAAATTTAGTGCTACAACCTTTGAGTTCTATACATGTATTTTTAAATTAATACAATGCATGAACAATTGTCATTCTCTCTAGTATAAATAGAGGATGAATATGTATGTGTTTTTTAAGAGAAAAAATATATTCCCCAAATAATCTTGCTTCTCTTCTTTGGTTTTGTATCTGATATTCAGATTTAGTAAAAACATTCTAATAGTTAATTGTTTATATAACTGTCTTATTATTGCTGTGTTATGTAAATTATACCCAACAATTGGGGTCTCAGATTTTTTATTTTGGTCGTGTGATTGGCCGTTGGGATGGCAGGAATGGTTATATCACCTACAGAGGGATCATCTTATTCGAAAGCAAAAGAGAATTCAAACTTGCAGCTTGATGCCAATGCTGTAGAGCTAACTTTTGAAGGATAATCCCTTCGCCACCTGCAATTACAAATAAGTTGACATTAAAACCCAGAAATTCTCTAACAGTAATATATATATATATATATAACCCTGCGAAATTCATAAACTATAGAATGACACCGAGCACCTCTTGAGAATTGCAAAATGTAATGCTTTCGGCCTATAAAAAGCGAAAAATTCCATCAATTAAATTAACAAATAAAAAAGAAAAGATCAAGTCGGCTGAGAGAACAAGTTCATATAGTTAAGACAGAGCAGATTACCTACAACTCTTCAATTAAAACAGCACAATCTGCAAGATATCATCGAATCAGATAACTCTTGCAGACTCGCGTAAGCTGGATGCCAACAGCATCAAGCTCGATAACAGGCACATGCATGCAAGAACAAAATTAGAGGTCATTGATTTATTTATAAACCTGAATCCATCAGCTTTATTATCATCAGAATGAATTAACTTATATTTTGTTCTATGTTCATGTCTTCATGATGATTAAATACTTCTTAACAATTGTAAGAGACCTACATAAATTGTAGACTGTCTTTCCATGCCGTTCATCATAAATTGTTTCGTTTTCACTTGTTATTTGGTCAATTATTCATTCTAACCGGTTCAGCATCAATATTTCAGAGAACTTGACAATATTTATACTACGCAGCTGCGAAAACTGAGTTACATAACTTAGGTGTGATTGTATGATAATAATGTGACCGTTTGGGGTTCCTTAAACTTAAAATAAGTTACTTATTTCATTTTTTTTAAGATAAATATTTATTTTAGAATTTTAAAACCAAATATCATCTTCAAACTAAAAAATAAGTTACTTATTTTCAGAAAAAGTACGTACATATCTACTTTTTTCCAGAAAATAAGTTTAGCCAAACACCCTCAGTTGTTTTCCCATTTCTTAAAAACAAACGGTTTTCAAAGCTAAAACTAACAAGAGCAATGATCATCCATACAATCAAGTAAACTTTATGAGATTCTGTAAATATAATAATTTCTTCCCACAGCACAAAACATGTTCTGTTTGCGAAAAAATGCCAAAGTAGAAAATTCAAAAGTGCAAGAGCTCTTGAAGCCGCCGTTCCAATTCATCTCAACGAGTACTCCAGTCAGGTCTAATCCGCAAGGGTTTGACCTGAGTATTCGAAAGGGAAACTACATCGAGTTTCCCTTTCGAATCAGGGACAGGCAGGAGATGCTGCTTCTTTTTCTTGTTATGTTTACGAACAGTGGCTCTCTGTAAAGCCCTCAATATATCAGAACCACTTGGCACTCGGTGCTGCTCTCCAGTTTCTTCTGAATTGGAATAAGAATTGCTATAACTTTCTTCGGTTTCTGTTGAAATTGTCGTGACTTCAGCATCGTCATCGCCATCTTCATAGTTGTCGTAATTATAGTTAGTATTCTGACGACGGGAACGACGTTGTTGAAATTTGGCAGAAACGAAGAAGATGCGAGCGGGTTTAGAACAACGGATGTTGTGAAGGGGGGTGGGTATTGTGACAAGACTTGGACTCACACCGCACGCGGACATCTTATGATTCTATCTCTTCAATCTGTTTATGCCTAATGCCTAAAAACAAGAGAACATTTGTATTCTTATCTATCTATCTATTATATTATTAATCTCATTAATTTTAACTTTCCACTTTTCCAATCATGCCCTCTATTAAATAATTCTTTCAAACTTTTTCACTTATCTTAATTGTAATCCCCTATCTAATTAACTAATTATATGGGTCTCACCACTTTATAACGTGATTTCAAATTTAAATTCTTAAGAATACTTTATATGTATAAATATAATATATATATCAAATTTATTTTTTCAAATTATTATTCTTAATCTCATTAAAAAATCAAAATCAATTATCATTCCAATATATTTTATATTTTTTATTATTAAAATGATACAACTATATGTATAAACAATGAAAAAATTAATTAAAATATCCCCAAGAGTATAAACACTCTGTCTACAAAATATTTTAAATATACGTGGGAGTTCTATACATATGCGGGATAAAAAAAATTATATTATAGGAGAAAAAATGTTAATGCCCCATAAATAATTTATACACGGATACAGAATAGAAATTAACATATATATATTTCAAATTAAGAATACTAAAATAGTAAATATTTGTATGTGCTTTTTTAGAATTAATAAATCTATATTGTTTTGATTTTTAAAAAATGTGACATTTGTGCGAATTATATTATAATAAATTAAAATGATTTTTTTCCAAAAAATAAGAATAATATTATTTTTCACAATTTCAATAAATATATATAAATGAATAATATATAAAACTTCAAAAATAATAAAATATATTAAAAAATATTAACATTCTCTCACAATTTTTTATATTCATGTGGGAGTTGTTGTGACAACCCGAATAATTTCTAAAATTTATTTTTATTATATAAATATTTTATTGATTTTTCTCAAAGGAGGAGGAGTAAAATTTTTATATTTTATTACAGTTGGATGTATTTCCATATTTTTATTATTATTTTGAAAATTATTTTCGGTTCAGTGGGGCTGAGATCGGTTTAAAATTTTTATATTATTTTACTGATTGAGTCAGTATCTCGAGTCAGTATTTTTCTTCGGGTAAAAATTTTATTTGGAGTAATTATTTGAATATTCAAAATATAGTATTTTTATATTTTTGAACATTCGAAATATTTAAATATTTTGAAAGTTATTATTTTTAATTCGTTTTAAAAGTAATAAAATTTATATTTTCCCCAAAATATTTTTATAAATTTTTGGGATTATTTAAAATTATTTAGAGATTAAACGTAATATTAAAATGATTTAGAAAAATATAGTTTTTGTAATTTATAAATGTAAAAAAATATATTTTAATATATATCTATCCTACTCTACCCAACCCTCACCCCCAATTTCATTTCTTTTCCTGTTCTGTTAAAATTCTCTCATCCTAAATAAAATAAAGGTATGCTTAGTTTCAAATACAGACCATATCCTCGTTATTTACTACCATAACACTGGATATGATATGTTTATTATAATAAACTTTCAATATTAAGGGCACGAATAACAAGTAGTTCTAATGCACAGAATAAAACAGGAATCATAAATAGTTCCGAACAATAACTATTTATGATTATATGAATGCCAAAAGCATATATAATTTTTGCAAACTGACAACAATCTTTTATGGTATGGTTTGATTCGTTACAGTAGTAACAATAAGACGCGGAGCTGGGAGTGATGGGGAAAAAAATTAATTGCAAGTGTTGGAAAGAGGTCTCCAGGTTCGAGTTTACGAGATGCTGGCCTCTAGAGATGGAACTAGCCAGGAATCAAGTATGCTTTTGTGCGTGTTTTATGTGACTATTGGGGTCTCAGATTTTTTATTTTGGTCGTGTGATTGGCCGTTGGGATGGCAGGAATGGTTGTATCACCTACAGATGGATCATCTTATTCGAAAGCAAAAGAGAATTCAAACTTGCAGCTTGAAGCCAATGCTGTAGAGCTAACTTTTGAGGGATAATCCCTTCGCCACCTGCAATTACAAATAAGTTGACATTAAAACCCAGAAATTCTCTAACAGTAATATATATATATATATATATATATATATATATATATATATATATATATATATATATATATATATATTGTTGTCAATCTTATACGATATAAACATAATCATATATAATTACCGTATCCTTATAAGAAACAAATATGGAAGATCACAATTCATGTATATAATAGTTAATCGATATAACAAAGCATAACAGTACAATCATGCAATTAGAGAATTAACTATAATATAAGGAGAAGGGCTTGAGAAAACAAACAGAGATTGGATTTAATCTCGAGTCCAAAAAATCTGTTTCCTTAAAACAGTTTCGCCCCTCATCATCTCCCAACATAAAACGAGATACAGTGCCACCGATAAATCGATGATACTCTCAGCGAATTTAAACTGAGTTAGAAACTATCACCAAAATATTTTGAACTTTAAAAATGAAGAGATTAAAATTATATAGAAGGCTATAATTTACTCAATTTAATAAAACTGAAACCCTAAGACTCTATTTATAATGAGAGACTTGAATGAGCTTGTTTTTCTTTTCAATGTGGTACAAGGTATTTATAAGAAAAAACAAGGAATACAACTATATCTAAAAAAATAATTAAATATCATATTTTAACACTACTAAAATTATATCTAAAATTAAAAAAATTAAACTACTAATTGAGAGAAATCTAAGATTAATTTATTAAACCCACTAAATATCAAAGGAGAGTAGATATAAAATAGAAAGGTGCACTCATTCAACCCTATAGGACATGTATCACTAATGTTTTTCATAAACCATATTAATGCTTCTTCATTTTGTTTAAGCAAATTAGAGACTTTTAATATTTGATCATGGTTCAAAACATTATGAATGTCACAAGAAAGGGGTTCATATTCTTCTAGGGCACCTTGGTCAAATTTAGAGTTAGGCAACATCGAGTCAAGTGTAGGTGGTTCACCTACGGGACTCCTAGCAACGTGCCTAGGTTCAACACAAAAATTCTCGAGCGGAGTTTCCCATTTTGAACAAATGTCATTCAATTCTTCTAACAACTCTTCTGAGGTCAACCCTTGTAATGACTCGTGAAATTCTATATTATTCTCATAGTTAACCTTGACATCCTCCCTAAGAAGAGACTCAATTTCATTATCCTTAAAGCTAGACCATGTGACAAAGTTGTTAACCACATCCCCTATTAGTTGTTCATAAAGCTCATTCAGTTCTTTTCCTACATTGAAAATATTAAGGTCAACGGTCATGTTTCCAAAAGTGAGTTTCATTGAACCATTCCTACAATTAATCAAGGCATTGGATGTAGCAAGAAAAGGTATTCTTAAAATGATGGGAATTTGGTTCTTAGGATTCATGACGGGTTGAGACTCGAGAACAACAAATTTAACTAGGAAGATAAAATCACCAACTTTGATCAACACATCTTCTATTATTCCCTTAGGCATTTTGACAGAACGGTCAGCTAGTTGAAGTGTCATGTTCGTCTTCTTAAGTTCACCTAAACCTAGGGCTTGATAGACAATAAATGAAAGGAGATTCACACTAGTTCCTAATTCAAGTAAAGCTTTATCCACAAAGGTATCGCCAATGACACAAGAAATTGTAGGACAACCGGGATCCTTATATTTCACGGGAATTTCATTTGAGAGAATTGAACTAACTTGAGAGGTCAAAAAGGCCTTTTTAGGGACATGAATGGATCGTTTGTGAGTACACAAATCTTTTAGACACTTGGCATAAGAAGGAACTTGTTGAATGTCATCTAAAAGAGGAATTTTTATCTTGACTTGATTGAAAACTTCCAAAATTTGGTCTAATTGAGCAGATTGTTTGTTCGAAATGAGTCGTTAAGGATAATGAGCTTTTGGTTAAAAGAATATTTCACTAGACATGTTAGAGATAGGTGTTGAAGGTGGCTTGATAGATGAAGGAGGTTCACTAGATGATCCTAGTGACTCAAAAATTTTGAGTTGATTTGGTTGATCTTGACTAGGCATAAAAGGAGAGGGACTAGGGTTAGAATCCAATTCCTCTTCATCATTGGAATCAATGCCAACCTTATTATTAACTTGAGTTCCTGACCTTGGAGAAATTATAGCGTTAATACTCTCATGAGATCTTTGATTGAGAGGAAACTTAGGATTGACTTCAGTTTGACTAGGGAACTTATTTTTCTCACGCTCACAAATGGTGTTGGCTAATTAACTCATCTAGACCTCTAATTTAGACATGGCTTGAGAATTTGCATTTAAGATTTACCTATCTTGGGTCACAGTCTGTATGAAAGTTTGTTGGGATTGAGTTAAATTCGTTTGGGACTTCAGCAACGCCTCAATACTCTTCTCTAAGGAATTAAGTCTCTTATCCGAGGCATTAAAACCAGGTGGGTTCAAAGGTGTTTGAATTGGTTTTGGATAAGGACTAAGATTTTGATTTGGGTAAGAGTTAGAGTTGGGATTTTGAAAAATGGGTTGAGGGGCTTGGTAATTTTGACCTTGACTCTATGAGAAATTTGGGTGATTTCTCCACCCAGGATTGTAAGTAGGGGCAAATGGATCATTCCTAGGGGTTGTTTGAAACATAGCATTAACTTGCTTAAACCCGGGAAAGTTTTGGGGTCCTTGATTTAAAGAATTATGATTTGCACACATGGATACTTGTGGGGGAGATCCAATGGTTTCTAAAGCTTCGAGTCTTCTAATGAGTGTAACTAATTTAGCTTCGGTTGCAACGAAGTTACCAATAGAATGCAAACCCCTAGATGATGAACTATGTGTCTCGTTAGACTTAACAGGCTCCCTAGTGGACTCCCACAATATTATCTTTTCTGGTAGTTCCTCGAAAAATGCCTAACCTTAATCTTCATCTTTTTCCATGAATTTATTTTGACACATATACTCTAACAAGGCAGTGGCAGGACTATCTAAGGATTCGTAGACAATCTTACAAAGTCTCCATTTCTCTATTCCATGGTGGGGACATTGAGATAAAAGATTTTTAAATCTATCAAAATATTTCCAAAATGACTCATTTTCTTTTTGATGAAATTAGTTTATCTCATTTGTGATTTTTGTGGTCTTGTGATTTGGAAAATATTTTTTAAGAAAAATTATCACAAATCCCTCGTACGTTGAAATAGAGTTGACCGGTAGAGTATACAACCATTTTTTAGCTTTTTTCTTTTAAAGCAAAGTTAATTAGTCTAAGCCTATTGAAGTCCTCGGTTAATTGTTGGAGTTTTTGCAAGGCACAAATCTCCTCGAATTTATGAATAAAAAGATATGGATCCTCACCATCACTCCCGGTAAATTTAGGTAACATGCTAATACAGTGAGCCTTAATTTCAAAGTTATTACCATTAACCAGGGGAAGAGTGATACAAGACGGTTGGGCCGATTGGGCAGGGTAACAGCGGTCTCTAAGAGAAATAACTATGTTTACTACGGTTTCACTAACTTCTACGGGTTCAAAATCCGAAGAAGAAGAAGACAACTCAATCGGTCTTACTAATCTAGATGATTCGTTCCTAGCCCATAATTCGCATAAACACATAGCAAATAAGTGCAAGAATTTAAACACTCAAAAGAAAAGGTGGAAAATCGAAAGAAAAAAAATTCTAAATCTAGGGTTCCCTAAAATGAACTAGACTTTGCTCCTAATAACAAGATAATACTAAAACTCACAAAACTAAAAGTATTCATCCTGATTGGCTAGGTCGGTGCAAGCATTGCCAAGAGACTAAACACCTTCCTAAGACATCAATCTAATTGGTCAGGTAAGCTTATGCTAGCCTAAACACCAACGAATGAATACTTCGAGATTTGTTTGTTTTAGGTTCTCTTCCTAGTTGAGCGCGAAATCCTAGGGCTAACGTCTAATTAATTTTATTAAAAAGGCTAGGGTATGCAAAATGATGATTTTAGTGGTTGTGGGCCAAGGAAAGAGTGATGAAATCTCTCCCCTTATCTTATGATGAGATTTTGCCCTTAAAATTTATTTAAATGATGCAACACACAAGATGAGATAAAAGCGGTAAACAATTATGGATGTTCTAAACTACGTGTTCTACTCTAAAGAAAAGAAAAAATATAGCGTACCTTGGGCCCTCCAGCAATCACCAAAATTTACTGTACGAAAAATTAAAAATAAGAAAATAAAATTTAGATGATGTGCTCCTAAGTGATTAAATGCATGATGCAACAAGTGTGTATTTAACTAACTAATTTGTTTTGAATTTTTTATTCTTTTTGATTTTTTTTATAACTACGTGATGACAAGACGAAAATAGGGAGATACGGGTTACCAAAAAATACTTTCCGAAAATTTCTTCGAGTCTTTGCAATTTCTGCGTTCCAACGAGCTTTCCGAATCTTCAATTTTCTGAAAAAACAAACAAAGAGAGCAAGTAAAACTAAAAAAATTAAAAATTAAGGTGCGAAAAATAATTATAGTCCCCAGTAGCGGCGCCAAAAACTTGATGTGCTAAAAATATTAATTTTGAAATTATCGCAAGTGCATGATCTCGTTTTAGTATTTTAAGATTCGATCTATAAGGACTAAATTAATTTTGCGATCCTTAAAATTTAACTTAGGTGAATTAGAGAATTTAATTTCAAGGTAAATTTTTGTTATACTAATAAAAAACAAGTAAGGTAGAAAAAACTATATCTATAAAAAAAAAATTAAAGATCATATTTTAACACTACTAAAATTATATCTAAAACTAAAAAAATTAAACTATTAATGGAGAGAAATCTAAACTTAAATTATGAAACCCACTAAATTTCAAAGGAGAGTAGATCTAAAAAGATTAAAATAAAAGTGTTCCTTTCATTTCTCCAAGCTCTACTTGGTGGATTTTGAAAGCTATCATAGCACAAGAGATTATTAAAAGTAAAAGTAAAGACTTGAGCCTTGAAAGCTCAAACATAAAAAAAAAAGAACAAGATGCAAATTAAAAATGAAAACAAATAAATGTAAAAGGTATGTGAATCAAACCCAATAATATAATTAATATCTAGTTAGAAGCTCAATCACAAAATATAAAAAAAAAAGTAGATCTAAAAAGAAAGAAGATAAGATGCAAGTAGAAAGAGAAACTAAGATCTACAGTCTAGAATCAATAACCAACAATAACAAAGTTAAAGATCTAAAATCATTAAACCCACATTTAAAATAGAGATTTAAATGGTTCATAACAAGATAATAAAAAGTAAAACTAAGGAGTAAAGTTGAGAGATGAAGTAAACTAGATCTAGAATTTTAATCTAAAAGAAACTAAGACTTATAAAAGTTGAAGATGGAGACTAGCATAAAAGAAAATAAAGACTTGCATTAATATGAAAAGTGTTTACAATATTTGAGAGAGTTAAAAACCAGATCTAGAAAATTAAAAAAGAGACTATTAATAAAATTAGGGTAAAAATAAAGTTGGGAACACAATGAGAGAAGAGGAGTATTTATAGGACAAAATTAGGGTATTGGGTAAATCCTAGCCTTCATCTCTATCCATCAATTTGTCCTTTGTTTTGGCTACAAGTATAGCTTGATGGCTTGAAAATGGCTTGATGGCTTAATGACTTGATGGCTTGGCTCAAATTTACTTCTTTTCATTTCTTGTTATTTCCTCCTATTTTCTTCTTTTCTTATTATTTAATCAAATATCTACAAAATTATGAAAATGCATCAAAACATTTAATTAAAAAAACTAAGCCAAACAATAAATACTTATAAAAATATGCACTAATCATTGATTATAATAAACACATCATATCCAGTGTTATCGTAGTAAATAACGAGGATATGGTCTGTATTTGAAACTAAGCATACCTTTATTTTATTTGGGTTGCTCTGTTGGATTGAAATTTTAGCGTAAGAGGCTCAGAAATAATAGTTCAGCATTTGAGGATGATATGGTAATCAATCCATCTTCTTATAGGCTAACATTACTTGCCTATTTTAGTACCTATATTTTGAAATTCTTGTTATATCTATGGGTATAGAAATGTATCGATGAGCTATAAAGGGGTCCTATTGCTTTTGAAATCTGAACAGTGGGCAATAGTGTTTATTTGTGTGTATCTAATCCTTATTGCCTGTATGGCTATTATATATTGATTTTGAGCAGTTGGTTCATTTTGATGGCATATTGCATTGTTTCAGTTGAGATAAACTATGATTTATTTACTGTTCAGTTTTGTTAATAAACTGGTTTATATTCCGTTATCTATACAGATCTCATATCTTGACTACATTTCAATTGTTCATATACTTGCTGAGTATTTCTTTGACTCACTCTTTTTTTATCTAAATCCTGCCAGACTGTCAGTATGAGCCATTCCAACAGTTTTAGCAGGCGTAACGAGAGACATGTGTCGGGACCACTCGCTTCTCGGGCCTCCCAAGTATTTAGTTGTTTTAGTATGTCTATAGATAGTGCTTGTAATAAAACTGAATATAGACTTAAAACCTATCTAGACTTATGGATTTGAATTTATGGATTAGTAGTGGGCTTGTAATAAAGTATTTGGATTTATTTTTAGTTTCAGATGCTTAATTTCATATTATAACCTTTTAGCAATCCTTAGTTATTGGCGGGGTCAATGCGCCTCTGATTTATTATGTTATTATTATTGGTTGTTGGCGGGCCAGTGTGCCTCTAGTTTATTATTATATTATTCTTAGTTGTTGGAGGGCCAGTGTGTCTTTAATTTATTATTTTATTATTATTGGTTGTTGGCGGGCCAGCTTGCCTCTAGTTTATTATTTTATGTTGTTATTGGTTGTTGATTGGTTGGTGACCCCCAAATCTAGACCCCGGGTTTGGAGGGCGTCACAGTTGGTATCAGAGCTATAGGTTGGTAGTCATTGAAATAAGTAGAGATATAGCCCGTGAAAGATTTTGTAGATCACATTAGATAGGTTTATATTCATTTGAGATAGGTTTACATTCACATGAGATAGGTTTATTTTTTTTCTTTAGCTTTAAGCCTATTTTATGAGTTTTGTTGTGATACTTTGTTACATGGTTGCAGCCGGGTTCTGTTGTAGTAACCGAGCCGGTACCGAATATGGCACCTCAGCCTATTCATGTACCCGAGCTAGTTGAGTTACCACCTCTACCAGAGGATTTGGATCATGCTGCCGCTATAGAGTTTGTATTGGACTATTGGATATAATACCAATGAATAAGTTAAGATTAGAACGCTTGCTTAAGACGGTTGTGATGAGCTGGATATAATTCCTTGTGACTATATCTATTGTGGAGTCTTCAAAAACTATTACGAATCAACGACGAAGTAGAGTATCGATAATTTTAGGACGTGGAAAAGAAGAGTTTGGAATCGAACGATGGTCCATCTAAGGAGCCGACAAAGAAGACATTGGTAAAGACCTTGGCAATACATTTCCTATTTCTGAATTATTTTAATTACCTTCCCATCAGTGATTTATTTTAACATCTTTCCCAGAAAAACTTTTGATAAAGAGTATATTCCCCACTTGCTCGTTATGTACCAATATTTTCTTTTCTAATTATTCTTTTCTCAAGAAATAACACATTTCGAGTTTGGTAAGTTTTAATCCAAGGGCTACATAAAAATATTATTCGTTAAAAGGATCAATTATTAACCTAATTTTAAATTCCTTTCCTATTTCTCTACTCCAACTGAGGTGAACAACCCTATTTATAAGGGACACAAGGACTATCTGTCTGTGTGATAGAAGTTTGATGGGATGCCGTCCCTTGTGAGTTGTGCATTACAAGAAGGCTAATAACCTTTACTTGTACGTGTCTTAACTAAGGCACGCAACATTAAGTGTTTTTGATCATATTGATCACTAAGTTATTTTAACATTTCAAATGAGATTTATTTTTAAAATCTTATAAACTCAAATTTTGTGACACTTTCTTTTATATGAAATTTTTTCTCTACAAAGTCCCATGATTCTTGTTATCTCTAAAAGTTTTGAAGGTATGACAACCAGGTCGGAATGAGTTAACCTTGCTGACAGGAATTTAAAGCTGCAATAAGGTTACTGATTTAATTCAAGGTTTTGGGAGGATTACATATGAATTGAAGCTAATACCAATTTTGTAAAATGCATAATATGTTTCTCGTATTAAGATGAAGAATGTCTAATCCCAAATGGTAGGCTCATAATATAGCGTGAATATGTAGTGAACAACCAGATTTGTCCTATATAGAGAAATCGATAGAAATATTAGACAATCGGGGACGAGTGTTAAGAATAAATAGTTAGTATAATAAGGATGTTATGGATGAATCAATAAGTTGTAATGTTAACTTAGGTATCGGGAATCGAAAGATTAACAAATGGAACTCTAGTACTTTTCTGAGATGATTTCGATGACGGAATCCTAATAAAGTGTTGGGTTCCGAGGCATAAAACGCAGCGGATTAAACGTAAATATAACGAAAAATTTCGGAACCCTAACGCAGGATCATGTATAAGATTGACAGATTATGGTGAAACGGAATCATACCTTTGTCTGGTCTTGACTTACACGAACTCAACGGAGATCCTAGCTTTCACGACTTGTGTCTTCCTCTCGAAAGCACCTCTATGGTATCCACACGAGCACCTTCAAGAACGTCTCACGATCTTGATTACGGAATGGATGTACTAGCCTCCTTTGATGATTTCGAATTCTGCCTCTGCCTTTTCTCTCTGCCTTTGCTGCTGCTAGGGTTCGTTTTTTCTTAAAAACTTAATACCTATTAATCCTACATTATCTATTTATAATGGTTGGTTAATAGGCCCATAATAGCAACCCATAACAGCAAAGCCTAACCCATGTAGGTTTAGGATTAAATAATAAAACCGAATTTTATTATTTAATTAATAACTAAGTCACACTTAATTATTAAGGGCAGAATTCAAATTCGAATTCGAATTTATATAGTCTCACTTAATTAATATAATAAAATTCAAATAATCATCAATTAATTTAAATCTATAATTTAAATTAACTATTCCTCTAAGTACTCTATGTATGTGACCCTATAGACTATTATTTAATTAGCAATAATTTTATTCTCCAATAAAATTATAAACAATGAGCGGTATCTAGTAATACATCATTGCTACTTAATTAAATAATAATTAAATCGTGATTCGATAAAACCTTTCGTGATTAATGTTTCCGAGTAATATAATCCCTTTAACCATATATATTATAGATTAAACTCACGGCATGAATTTAGTCATCCTCTTCAACATTTAATCCGGGTTTACTTGATCCATGAGTAGACTATGAAAAACAAATCATTATTTGAGCATGGCCATGCATTTTATAGTCTCACTCAATCAAGAGGCCAATAATATCTCTCATAATTATAGGATGGTTAAATCATTTATCTATCAGTCATATTTCTCATATGACTCATGATATACCCGATGTCCATTTTTATCATCACCCGGTCAAAAGTGACTTTTAATGTAGTCAAAGTATATTAATCCTCATACAGAAATATAATGATCTCAAGTCGAAGGATCATTACACCATTATCACTGTGAGTCTTTCTTATGACTTTATTAAACATGAAGAATCTCACTATGGGTCTGTCCAGTACCATGTACTCCTGCATGTACCTATGTGTTGACTTTAGTATCCCCATACTTATAACCAATGAGATGTGGTTATCTGTCAAACAACATACTAGTCTATTTATGTATTATTATTGTCCTATAATAATAATACTCGACTAGGGACATTTAAGAATATGATCTATTATATAATCTCAAGTTCAAGTCATGTACTAAACTATACAATGTGTATCATGATTCTAAGGACATTTATTATGCTAACAAATATATCGCAGTATTTAAAGTCATAATAAATACGTTTATTGAATAATCAAATGACATAAAGGTCTATTAAAAGAAACATTGTATTGCCTCTAGGGCACCTACACTAACATAAAGAGGGTAGAATGTGACAACCCAGATATTTTTCAAAATTTATTTTTCTTATGTAAATATTTTATTGATTTTTCTCAAAGGAGGAGGAATAAAAATTTTATATTTTATAACAGTTGAATGCATTTTAATATTTTTATTATTATTTTGGAAATTATTTTCGGTTCAGTTGGGCTGAGTTCAGTTTAAAATTTTTATATTATTTTACTGATCGGGTCTGTATCTCGAGTCGGTATTTTTCTTCGGGTGAATATTTTATTTGGAGTAATTATTTGAATATTCAAAATGTAGTATTTTTATATTTTTGAACATTCAAAATATTTAAATATTTTGAAAGTTATTATTTTTAATTCGTTTTAAAAACAATAAAATTTATATTTTCTCCAAAATATTTTTATAGATTTTTGGGATTATTTAAAATTATTTAGATATTAAGCGTGATATTAAAATGATTTGGAAAAATATAGTTTTTGTAATTTATAAAGGTAAAAAAATATATTTTAATATATATCTATCTTACTTTACCTGAACCCTACCCCCAATTTCTTTTCTTCCCTTATTCAGTTAAAATCCTCCCCCCTTTTTAGTCAGCTGCCCCTTTACTCCCCAAGCCTCACGCGCCCCCACTTCCTTTTTGTTTACCAACCGTAACTAGACCTGGCAATTCGGGTAAACGGTTCGGTTTCAGATCGGATTAATTTCGGATCGGATCACTTTTCGGTTATAATATATTTTTATTCGGATCGGATTTAATTCGGTTCGGATCGAGTTTCGATTTTGCATAAATTGAATCGGTTTCGGTTCGGATTGGTACGATTTCGGTTTGGGTCAAATTCGGATTAAAATTCGGATGAATGTCAGATAAAAATCGGATTAAATTCGGTTAGGATATTTTCAGATTTCTTATTTCAAATTAGATTTTGTTTGAATTTGAAAGTTAAGTTTGGATTATTGTTAAATTAATTTGAATTATCATTGAATTTAAATAAAGATCATTAAGTAAATTTAACAAATTATAGTTAAAATTTGATAAAATAATACCGAACAAAATAATTATCTCGATTAAGTAATATATTTCTTCATTTCAGACTTTGGTCAATATGATAAAAGAAATTTTCACTAAATTTTGTAATGTAACAATTTAAAAAAAAAATCTTGATGTCCAAATAAAAATATAAATAAATTTTATATGTACATATATAATATACAGTATTTATTTCTTTTTAAAATATGAATTTATATTCACTTTTCTTTACTTTCTAGCAAATTCAAAATAAATGTTATTCTTATTTTTTTAATATTTTATTTCACGAACACATTTATTATACATATGAATTATGTATAAGTGTATAATGTACATGTGAGTGTAACAAACCATAAGATTGTATATATGAAATACACTTAAATTCTATAATTTAGTTTGAGCCATATTCAGTTTGTATACTTTTTAGTTAGGATTTAATCGATTTCGGGTTATTATCGGATGTGTTATTTCGGATTATTTTCGGTTAAAATTCCGGTTCCGGATCATTTTCGGATCGGATCAAATCGGTTTCAGATCATTTTCGGATTTGATTATATTGAACCGATATCGGTTCGGATCGGATTGTTTCGGATTCGGTTACACTTTCAGATTATCAAATTCGGATACAAAATCGGATTTGGTTCCCTACATTACGGGTCGGTTCTTCGGATCCAGACCCAATTTGCCAGGTCTAACCGTAACGTCTGTCTCTTTCCTTCCCATTTCACTAGTTCAGGTCTCCTCCATTATTTATTTACGATACGTGTTTATATTTATTTAAATCTTTCAAAATTCATTACTTACAAACCATGCATCCAATATTTTATATCTACATATATAAATGACTAGCGCTTTAAGACCTACACATATGTATAATTTTAGTTAAGTTTTGAAAAAATTATTTTCTGAGTAGGTTTTTTTTTTTAATTTATTCAGGAGGTATAGAAAGGGGATTTGATGATGGTGATCAAGCTAGGAGGTAGTACGATATGTGTTTGTACATGAGGATTATTTTCGGATTTTTCTGAGAATATTTTTCGGCCATCAAAAAAGACTCGTGGGGTGTCGGTAATTGATCTTACGGTAAGACTTTTAAGATCCTGACTTGACAGTTGTAAATATTCAGGCATGTTAGTTTATATATATTAATTTCATAATTTTTAGAGATTATTTTTATACTACAAATAGATACCTATTAACCGGATTTTTTGGGTTTTGATGACTGTGTTATTTGTTTCCGGTAATTTTATGTGTATAAGTATAATTTATTTTGTTGGTTAAATTTGTTTACTTTATTTCAGTATAGTTAGATTGTATTGTTTGGGGTTGATTTTGAGGGGATTTGACCCCGGGAAAAGTTTATTTTACAAAGACCTTATTTCGAAAACTTTTTTTGTAATAGGATATTTATTTCAAATTTCAAGTATTATTTGATTAAAAATATTTTTTAAAATTGTTTAATGTTATGTTTAATGGTTTAATTTGATAACGTTATCGAGGGCAGACGTTATAAGTTTTAAGGTATGAATTAGAATTGTTAGTTTTAGTCCATTTTGTTCGAGAATTAATAATTTATTTATATTCAAGTCTCGAGGATTAAATATTTATTTATATTTGAGTCTCGAGGATTAATTATTTATTTATATTCGAGTCTCAGGGATTAATTTTTTATTTATATTCGAGTCTCGAGTAATAATTGTTTATTTATATTCGTGTCTCGAGAGTTAATTGGTTGTCATTAGGATTAATATTGTAATTATATTTTTTATTGATGATTAGAATAAAGTTTTGAGGATTAATTGATAGTTGAGTGTATATTTTATTTATTGGTTTGATGTGTGTTCTCTTGTTAATAGGACTAAGATAATTATATAAGTATAATTAAGTTATAAACGCTTATAAAATATAGCGAGGTACTTCAATGACTAAAGTACCATATTATTTTTGACTATAGATGTAGACACGCGAACTCAATCTCAATAGTTCAGAGTCATAAAAATCACAAGAGCGTTAGATAAAAGAATTATTAAAAGGTGATACCGTGAGACGGGCAGTGTAGTCGACCCATTCCAGCGTAGGACCACATCTATATCAGGCAAGTATTTCCTCCTTGATCATCCTAAACACCTTTGTTTTATTGTTTCGATTATTCATATCATGATAAATATTTATAGTTCGGAGTTATTTATGATTCCTGTTTTATTATGTGCATCTGAGCTACTTGTTATTCGTGCTCTTAATATTGGGAGTTGATTATAATAAACACATCATATCCAGTATTACCATAGTAAATAACGAGGATATGGTCTGTATTTGAAATTAAGCATACCTTTATTTTATTTGGGTTTCTCTATTGAATTGGAATTTTAGCGTAAGAGGCTCAGAGATATGAGTCTAGCATTTGAGGAGGATATGGTAATCAATCCATCTTCCTATAGGCTAACATTATTTGCCTATTTTGATACCTATATTTTGAAATCCTTGTTATATCAATGGGTATAAAAATGTACTGATGAGCTATAAAGGGGTCCTATTGCTTTTGAAATCTGATCAGTGGGTAATAGTGTTTATTTGTATGTATCCAATCCATATTGCCTGTGTAGTTATTATATATTGATTTTGAGCAGTTAGTTCATTTTGGTGACATACTGCATTGTTTCAGCTGAGATAAACTGTGATTTATTTACTGTTCAGTTTTGATAATGAACTGGTTTATATTCCGTTCTCTATACAGATCTCATGTCCTGACTACATTTCAATTGTTCATATACTTGCTGAGCATTTCTTTGGCTCGCTCTTGCTTTTTATCTAAATCCTGCCAGACTATCAGCTTGAGCCATTCCAGTAGTTCTCGGTCCGCTCACTTCTCGGGCCTCCTAGGTATTTATTTATTTTAGTATGTCTATAGATAGTGCTTGTAATAAAAATGAATCTAGACTTAAAACCCATCTAGACTTATGGATTTGAGTTTGTGGATTAGTAGTGGGCTTGGAATAAAGTATTTGGATTTACTTTTAATTTCAGCTGGTTAATTTCATACTATAACCTATTAGCGATCCTTAATTGTTGGCGAAGTTAGCGTGCCTATGATTTATTATGTTATTATTGTTGGTTGTTGGCGGGCCAGTGTGCCTCTGATTTATTATTTTATTATTGTTGGTTGTTGGCGGGCCATTGTGCCTCTAGTTTATTATTTTATTATTGTTGGTTATTGACGGGCCAGTGTGCCTCTAGTTTATTATTTTATTATTGTTATTGGTAGTTGATTGATTGGTGATCCCCAAATCTAGACTCCGGGTTTGGAGGGCGTCACAGTTGTACATATAGGTTGGGCAAATTTTTTTTACATAACATGAGGTAATATATAAAACAAATAAAATTTTGATTTTAACTGATAAAAAATACATATATATAAATTGAAAAATATATATAATAATAAGTATATATGAATAAAGAGAAACAATCCAAGACCTTAAAATTATTTTTCAAATAACTTTTTCATATATTCAACCATACGGTTGAAGATATTATGTAAAATAAGGATGCACATAAAATTTTATAAGATATTTTCAAGAGTATAAACAATCCGTCTACAAAAATTCTAAATATATGCGGGAGTTTCACACATATACGAGATACAAATTTATATATAATATAAACAAAAGTGTTAACATTCCTTATATAATTTATATATAAGGTGTAAAAGTGCTAATGATTTGGTGTAGCCCTGAGAAATATGTATATTTGATTTGTGACGACGTGCTCAAGAAATTAACAATAATTGTGATTTCATACAACTCTTTAATAATAAATCATTATAGGGTAAATTATTTCTAACGTCCCTGAACTATTAGTCATTTTTTATCAAAGTCCTTGAACTAAAAATGTAAATTTATAGGTAATTGAACTTTTAAATTTTTCTAATCGCAGTCCTTCCGTTAAATTTCCATAAACGTCCGTTATCTTTTTATGACGTGCTATCCTAAATTAAAAAAACTTTAAGTATATAGAGATGAATCTTTATATGACGTCCATAATAATTTACAGCCATTCTCATAACACCATTCTCTTTAAAGGACCATTTGTCCATAAATTATTATGGACGTCATAAAAAGATTCATCTCTATATATTTTATGTTTTTTTTATTTAGGATGTCACGTCATAAAAAGATAACGGACGTTTAGGGAAATTTAACGGAAGGACTGCGATTATAAAAATTTAAAATTTCAATTACTGATAAATTTACATTTTTAGTTCAGGGACTTAGATAAAAAATGACTAGTAGTTTAGGGACGTTAGAATTACTTTGCCCAATCATTATAAAAAATATTCACAGCTCTACGATCTCAAACATAAAAAAACACTCAAAACTCTCATGGAAAGAAATAATAAAACCCAAAAATTACCCAATAAATAGGTAGAAAAACTCTTAATAATGAGAAATACTTATTAACTAAAAAAAATTAAGAGAAAAATAAGAAATAAGGGTTTATCATCATCTAAACAGGTGATGACAGTCTCAAACCAATATATGAATTAGAATTTTTTTATGGAGTGGGGAAGTTAGAGAGACAAGAGGTTCTCCCTAAATTGATAATAAGTAAATGAGTAAATATTTGTAAGCCGAATATATAACTAAAGATTGATATTATCATGTTATCGAAAAATGTCGTGTAAATAATAATTATAATATATAATAACAAAATTTAACTTATTGTAAATAATAACTCTACAAATAATTTTTAAGGACCAATAACTTTTTAAAAATATATATCATATTAATAGAATAAAAATTAATATTTTTTGATATCAAAAAATAAAAATACATATAATAATATAATGAAGAAAAATTTTAATGCTCGGTGTAACGGGCAAAAAATCCTAGTTAGATTTTGTTGATCATATTGCGAAGCTGTATTAACAGAAGTCGTGATAACTCAACACTAGAATATGATAAGTAAATAATACTACGTCTACACGCAAATCAGGAAGAAATGAAGATAAGGCAAATACAGTGAATCAAGACATTAGAAGAAGTTTTGAAGTCTACTATAAGTCATTGAAAGAAGTTCATTAATATGTTCATGCTCAGTGAAGAATAATGTGTAAAGACTTTAGGGTTTTAGAAGTGTTGAAAATTCAGTATAAAAGTGGCACTTGAAGATTTCAGTGTATTAGCATTGATTGAAGATAGACAATGTTCGAAGCATAGAAATCTGAAAGAATTGAAGACATGGTAAAGAAAAAGGTTAAAGAAGACAGCTGTAGTCTTGAAGTTATACTCACTAAAAGAAGTTCATTTATGTGTTCAAGAGTCAGTGAAGAACATAGAATGAAGTATTCAAGATTGTAGCAGTAATGAAGACGTTGTCTAAGTACCAGAAAAGATTCCAATGAAAGTACATTGTTTATTGATAGTCAGTGCTCGAAGTAAAGGAACAATTGAGGAAATGTTAACTGATAGTTACATGTAAGTGAAAAGAAATCAATTCCATGTTAGTCGTTTGTAAACCAGACCAGTACACTAGGCATCAGAATAACGAATGAATTATCTTTACAAAGTTAAAGAATCATTTAGCTGCAAGTTGAATCAATGATAGATAAAGAAATAAATACAGTAATCAAATCAAAAGGTATTTCTGAAATCAAGTCAAGTACAGGCAAGGCCAAAGTCAGGAATCAAGTTACATTCGAATGAAATGATTCTTGAAATTTACTAAGTACTGTAGGTGCCTTCAAGGTGTTGAACAAAACAACCGCCACTAAGGAAATTAATCTAAGTAAATGGGATTATCTTCGAGGTGCTACCTTTGTTGGAATTGCAGGCGCGTCCAAGCCTTTCTATCTTAAGGCGCCATCAATATTAGGTTGAGTTTCATTCTAGGCGCAATGAAGTCTATTACTAAAGGTGCCACCAAGCCTTATGAATAGAAGGCGCCTTCAAGAAATCATAGGCATGGCGCCACCAAGGCTTGTCCTCTAAGTGCCACCAAGGATCCATTTCAAGGTGCCTCAAGAGTAATTGTTCCAAGCGCTTTCAAGGTATTATTATAAGCGCCCTCAGCAATTGTTTCCTTTGAAATTAAGTATACATTATAAATAGATGTGATTCACATCTGAAGTAGAGAGTGAAAGAGAGAGCTCTGGTTCGTCTCTTACAATTCATATTGTCGGAGAAGAACACAACCAAGAATATACAAAGGAATCTAAACAAATCAAAGTTATATCTGTTACTCCTTACCAGAGTGTTTTGTTAATGGCCGAATAAATCTTGTAATATTTTAAGGGTCATTACAAAATACTCTCGGTAGGTAAATTCTTAGACAAAAATATAGATAAAAACATTATATAGGATTTGGCTTGTATATTTTTGTAGAGGCAAGAACTCTATTATTCTTGGATTGTAGCTGGTTATTCTTACCGGAGTATAGCAAACCCTTCAAGATTTATATATCAAATATATCGTTTGGAAAAATCTTGTGTTCCTAATTTCAATATCGTAAACACTATTCACCTCATGAACTCGAACCCACTAACCGAACTCTAAATTATTTATCCATAAAAGATTCGAGAGAATATTTTTAATTTAGTGAGTATCGTATTCAACCCACCTTCTACGATACTTCGGGACCTAACAATTAGTATCAGAGCTTGCTGATTGATGTAGAAATCAAGATATGTAGCTTAGTGAAGCTCAGGGTGTCGAAGCTATTTGGACCAAAAGGATTAGAGAACTTGACCGATAAATAAATATATTTTATAAATTAAAATTTTAATAAGTTTATTTTATAAATTTATTTTTGAATATATTTATTTTATAAGTTTAATTTAAATATCTATAACTTAAATTTAAGTAAATTTATTTTTATAATTCAAATATATTTGTTTTGTCAATTTATGAAATTGCAGCAGCTAAAACAAGCGCCATCAAAGGAAAAGATCAAAAGCGTCTCCAAGGGATTATGGTTGTATCATAGTGCCACCAAGCTAATCTCCAAGGCGCCTTAAAATACCTTCCTACAAGGCACCACCAAGTGCTTCAAAGTGCCATGAAGGCTTAACTCAAAAGCGCCACCAAAGTTACCTCTTCAAAGCGCCACAAAGCTACTTCTTCAAGGCGCTTACAGTACAAATCATCAAGGCACCACTCACTCATCAATTGGTAGTGTTGTCCTTAAGAATTATACATTTTGATTTTTATTTTAGATTTATTTTTCTAGAAAATTTAATATTCTTGAAAACTAAAATTGTTTCTTAAATATTAATTTACTATATTTTTAATTTTTAAGAAAATTCAAAATTCTTGAAATTTTTTATTTTTGATAAATTTATTTTCTAAGAAAATTTAAAATTTTGTAAATTTAAATCTTTCTTAAATATTAATTCGAGGGTACTTAAGAAGTAGTAGTTGAAGATTTTTCTGGGTATTGAAAACAATTAAAATTGACTGAAAAAAATCCAATGAAGTCGATTCTGACATAGGCTGGAAGTGGTATTAATTTCCTTAGAGGTTTATTCCATATGATCCCACTGGTTATTCGGATGCTGGAAAAGAAGAAATTAATTTGGGTTCACTGTTTGGTTGATTTGAATTGAATTTTTAGATGAAAAATCATAGGGGTTAAAGTAGTGAAGGAGAATAGACTGGACTACCTGACACCTTAGTACAAAAGGCTTAAAGATTATTCTACAAGGAGATTACGAGAAGTTCATGCTAACACTGCAGATCAACTAAACCATAGGGTTACAGTCATCAGGGATCTAAGGATACGACCACATAATCTTTAGAAGAACTATTTGTGTGCTGAAGGCCTATGAACTAGAACAAGAGCTGAAGAAGATATATTTGGTAAAGCAGGTTGTTGGCATATCCCCTGTATTTGTGACCCATAAACCAAATTTGATTGAAGTCATAGTTAGGAACCTCTAAATAGAAACGAAATGATCCAAGAAGCTGAATTGAAGATGTTGTAGCTCAAGGTAGTGGTCAAGGTGTTATAAGTGAATCTTACAGTTTGGAATAACTTGAGAACTGGACTACAAGTTAAGCCTGCAAGGCAAGTAGAAGTTCAGTGACATCAGATTTAGACGTAATCGCAATTCTTAATCTAAGGTCCTTACCTATAGATTCTATACAAGAGATTTTCAAGATCAGTTCAAGAGGCAGTTGCAAGACAAGGATGATTTAAAATAGAAAGACAAGATCAAGGTTATGATACACAGTTTGAAGAAGCATGTACAAGCAAATGATGACATACACTGTGTTGGGTTGAAGCAGAAATCTCAATCATTAGTGAGGATGCAACAAGGAAAAACATTTATTGGTGAAATTAAATGCAAAGTTGATTCTATCAGTGACAGTGATAAATGAAATGGATATCTGGCATCAATGACCAACACTAGAGATGAATCACTAAGCACTTCACATGTACACATTCTAACTAGTATACTTTTATCTAATTCAGAATTGTATGATTATTAGGTACTCAAATGTATTCAATTCATGTGAGCTTGTTAGCATGATATTACATGCTATGACTTATGAGTTAAAGTTAGTATATTTCATACTTGATCTTCTATGCAGTAAAATGAATATTTAGAATTAGATAAGGTGTTCTAGACGGTTAGGTGTATCCCTGAACATTTGCTTAAACTTGATTTAAATCTTATGTGATTTAATACCTCTGTTAATGTTGTGAAAATTGCTAATAGACAAACAGGTCATAGATCAAATATTATATATTTGTTCTTACTTGAAATTGTTTATGTGCCTATTTTCATATGATTTGCTCTTACTCACATAGTTGTACTTAAATGTCAAATCATTACATGTATTGCTTGTCAAAGAGTAGAAGATTAAAAGATGGTAGAATTATCGAAGTAGTTGGTAAAATTTGCAGATTCAAGGCTTAATCTAAAACTGACTTAGATAATTAGAGAAAGTTAAAATGTTAGACAACAAAAGAAATGGATTAGACATAATTAGTAATCAATTTGTTAGTTCTTCTATTTCATGTGCTTTTAGAAAATTATTGAATATTTGTAAATCTTCTTGTCACCTGTCACTTTTGTGTAGAATGGTTAAAGTAGATAGTACTGAATTTTCTAATATGCATAACATGCCTGAATTGCATAATTGTTATCTATAATGCATTGAAACTGAATGTTACCATGTGTTCTTATTTTCATGATTATTTATTTAAATTTGAAAATTCATATCTTAGGACTTGTATAATCTTAGGCAAAACATGTATAAAAATCACATTAGGGGCTGAGATTGCTATGATACCTTGACTAGAGGCTAGCACTAGATCCAACTCGAATGCTGGACGCGTCCTAAGCCCTCAGACGGGGACAACCCGTGTGAGTATAGAGCAAGAATCGTCAACAATTAACCCCGGAGGGTCGTCAACAATTAACCCCGCATGACCTTTAACAAGTAACCTCGAAGGGATTTCTTTAGTACTTGTAGTTGAGTCAAGGACACCCGAACAAAACAAAGTCACCAACCTTCGGCCTGGGGAGGCCCATTCCCCCTGACATAATAATACACACCTGATCCTGGCCCAAATATAATAAGGCTCTTTAAAAATACCCTAGTGTTATTTTCGGATGTAACATATACCAATATCAAATTTTCAATCATTTCACAAAGCATAAAATCGTTAGATCACTATTTAAAGATGGTTCCGACTATAGAAAAATAAGACATGCGGTCTTAAAATTTCAAATTATTTATATATAAATTATAAAAAATATAGAGTGTATATATAAATTAAATTCCAAAAACTAATTTTGCCTATAGTCCAGCAAATCTGAGAACCGTGCACTCTTCAAACATTTCAATTCATTACATAAAGTCCCCAGCATGAAAGATGATTTCATGATGGTGAGGTCGCAGAAGAATCTACTAGACACCCTACTAGCTGTTACAGATAGTCAAAATTGTCAACGTGCCATGTTAGCAACCACAAGTTTCACTGCTTCCAGGAACGCAGTCTCGTCCCATTCACCTCTCTAAATCACAATAGAAAAACAGAGAACATATAAGGATTGTGGAATGTTACATCGACATGCATGCATTAGCCAAAAAGTTAATATTAGTAATTATTAAAGTAATTTATCAAAGAAAAGTCTTCATATCATGCATTTATTTCTTTGTTCTTCTGTATGATTTACATACCTTCTCAATCTTCAATTGGAATACTAAGCGAATAAGTGAAGCTGTATCCACCATGGGCATATCAGCTTGTAGAGATGATAAGCTTACATATTTTAGCTGTTTCAAGAACTTTAGAACTTCAATTGCCAAATTCAGCATACTACAGTACTCTGCTCTTACAGAAACACTTAAGTTTCGTGTTTCTGATGTTGAGTCACTGCCTTTTGTAATCCGAACGTCAAGATCACTTCGATCTGTGAGGAATGCCATCGGTACATCCTGGACATTAGTACTGCTTTGTACAATCTGTGCCTCCAAAATTTGGTTCTTCCTATTCAGCTCCTCAACTTCAGCTTTAAGTGACTTCATGTACTCGGTTGTGTTACTCAGCACTGATGCTTTGTCTTTCTACACACACAATTAATCAGAATGTAAATATACGGTGATTCAGAGTTTATTATGTGGTGCATGCACATGCCCCAGGGAAATGAAATATACAAGGTAGAAACTTATGAAATAGCCTCTATATATGGCAAAAATCCGAGCTGGTTGTTTTTGTGGATTAATTGCATACCTTAGATCCAGGAGGAAGTAATGTTCTCAATGTTCGTAAACTTTCATTGAGCTTTTCTCTCCTTTTTCTTTCAGATATCATATGATGCAGCTGACTACTCGTGGGTCTATTCGCAGTTTGGATCATTTGTTGTTGAGAGGCTCGCATTAGATTCACACTTGATCTACAAAATGCTATTGCCCGTTTTAAACATATTCTGCTCGTTCATTCTGCTTGTTAGTTGGGTTGTAGTGCTTAACACTGATCTATAATCCTTGAATGCAGTGGCCTTTTGAAGCGGTTGATGTGAATTTGTAGAAGTTGTAGAAGAAGATGAATTCACTGCAAAAATCACACTTGTCATTGCAGCAACCTCTCTTTCTACCATTGTTGTTGGGAACTGATGAATGCTCCTGATTGTGGTCGGCAGAGGTTGGGCAGAAGGTGTCAAGGGAGGCTCTGTAATATTATATGAAGTGCTTGTATTATAAATAATATTGTATAGAAAATTACTAGGCATTCCCTCATGGCTATCAGTGGATAATGTTCTCAATGATGATGAAGATGAAGAATGTGGATTTTGATCACTTGGATGGGAAAATTCGACAGGATTGGCTTGTCGTGAAAAATCTTCTGGAAACAAATTTCTCATTTCCCTTTCAATATTGGCCTGCAAACGCTAACTAAGATGTCACATAACAGTAATATTTAAGAACAAATGAAAACAAGTTACATATATAATAAACAAAGTAATGCTATGAATATCTACACACGCACACTAGCCTGGTTTCTTACTCTGTTGTCGATGGACATGCCAAGCTCAATTTCTCCGGTTTTGCACCCCATATATATAGCTGTCTGGATGTAGCCAAATACAAAAAGGTAAAAATTTTAAATCATGCATGGTACAAGTGAACTTGATTTTTGGCTGTTTAGTTACAAACCTTTATCCCAGCTTCCTGCATGTATAAATAGGAAATCTTCAAATACGTTTGCAAATTAAGTATATATAGCGTAAATCATTCCAAACGTTGAAACTCATTAATTATATATTGTATATAGATAGTGTAATTACTTGGTAGAACTGCAATTGTGTTTCGGTAGATGCTAGAGTTTGAAGATCAAATTCTTTGAACTCAATATAAGGAAGATTATTCTTGAAAGCAATTCCAGGAGCTCTTCTGCAAATTTGGAGAAAAGAGAGTCCCTCGAAAATGTATACATTTGAAGCAAAAAAGTTACACATTTTAGCGAAAGAAACATGATGCATACCCATCATCAATTATAATAACTGATTTCTGGTACTCATCGAAGAGCCTCCGAGCACGTGTAACTGATCCGGATGATGAACTCGCTTGTTTCTTTTCTTCATTAAAGATTCCATCGACAAAGAGTAAGCAGCTGGCCAGAAATCACATCAATGAAATATATACAGCATAAAAAACATTAAAGGATAGTTATATATATTAATGTGTATATACTTTGATGGTAAAGGCAAGTAACTCCACAGGCAGACGAAAGTGCAGCCAAATGTGTGAGAAATCTGTTGGAGAAAGGCTGCACGAGCATCTTCACTCATTTGGAAAACAGAGTCCATGTATTATCAATCTTTATAGTTCACTCTCAAATGACCCTGCAATCTTTATAGACATGTATATATGTTGTGTTCAAGTGTAAAAATTGATATTCCTAGTCATCAGGAAAGAGTCTAACATGACTGTATAGAGAAAGGCTGGGTCTTGAAAATTTAATGAAGAGGAGAAGACTCTATCCACATAGACATATATAGTTAAGTAGGGTGTTTGATAAGTATGATAAAATTTAAGAAAGGAAACAGTAAAACCTATATAATGTGTATGTCATATGTGTGTGATTGTGTGTATATCTGGTGTTTGGTGAGCATGACAAAGTTTTAAAGAAGTAAACAGGATAGGAGGAAGTTTCAGTGGCAGTTGGGAAGTAAGGGGGGAAAGGGATGTTGGGTACTCTGTTATTTGGACAGATTAGTGGGGAGCCATTAGCCAAGTTGCACAGCAGCCAGGCAAGAAGATTTGGTCAGCAGTTACACAAGTAATGGTCAAAGTGGAAGGGTCAAGGTAGAGCACAAAACAGTCGGGTTCTCAATGTTTTGTCAAAATATATCCTAATTAAATATATATATATATATATATATATATATATATATATATATATATATATATATATATATATAATTTTGAGGAATAAAACAAATAAGAAAAGAATAATATTATTTAGGTTACAATATGATTACTCCAAAATTAAAAATATTAGTAACCATAAAATAATCGATAAGAATATGAGAATATGTTTATACATATAATATAAATATAATATGTTTATACATATAATATAAATAAGAAAAGAATAATATAAAAGCATAATATTATTTAGGTTACAATATGATTACTCCAAAAATAAAAATATTAGTAACCATAAAATAATCGATAAGAATATGAGAATATGTTTATACATATAATATAAATATAATCAGAATAAAATGAATTTCTAAAATAAATATACAAGTAATCAATTAACAGAATCAATAATATAATAATGTATTTACATATGTGATGTTAAATTAATTCAAAATATTATTAAAATATAAGATATTTAAAAATCAAAGCACAAATAAAAATTCATAAATATTCAATATTTGAAAAAAATTATGCATCGTATAGATTATAATATAGTCAATATTAATTAGCACAAATTTAATACTTTTTACTTTTTTTTATTTTTATAAATATTACTCTTGATATCAAAAATAGTTTGCTATTAATTTATTGTAGGGCCTAGTTATAGGATGTCAAAAATAGTTTCCTATCAATTTATTGTAGGGCCTAGTGAATAGGCCTAAATAACTCAAAAATTAAGTAACACAATTTTGGACTCGACCCGAAAAATATGAAATTGGGTTGGAGTTTTTCGGATTCGTGTTAATTTTGGGTTACCCGAAACTCACATGAAATGACCCTAAATTATATATATATATATATATATATATATATATATATATATATATATATATATATATATATATATATATATATATAAATTTAATATATTTAATATTATTCGGGTAGGGTTACTCATGGGTAATTCAGGTCGGGTTCGGGTTGGGTTGAAATTCTGACCCATCCTGTCTACCTGACCCTAACCCGAAATTGCCACCCCTTGATTAGTTTGTATTACAAAATACAACGGCCCTATAATGTAAATAAATAGACTCATTTTAAAAAAACTAATTTTGTAGAGTATAATGTAACGAACAATGTAACCGAGGAAGTTTTGATGGTGTCATCAGGATATACTCCAGCATGTATTACCTCACTATCTAGATGTGTGTCCTGGGTGGTGAATAAGGTGTCATGCACCAAGTCACTTGAATTTGACTCACCACGAGAATTGGATTCCTGGTGATCAACAATCTTTTGTACATGGTTGTGCACAATTGGTTGAGAAGAAATATTAGAAGTAGAGAGATTTTGAATAGAAGTGAGTGTTGACAACTCCCCTTGAGAAAATGAAGAAGTTTCAAGAGAATTTTCTAAGTGCACTTGTATTTCCTTTTCTACTTCACACCTGGCATCAACATGAGTGTGTTCCTGTGATGGTGCAGCCTCTTCACAGGATGGAGTGGGCTGACTCCCAATTTCAATAGATACATTCTGTTGAGAGAATGCATCTAGTAATAAGTTTAATCCATGTGAAACCTCTACACCCTGTTGGGAGGATGTAGAGTGGCCTTGTGTAGTCTCTTTGCTTTTCTTTCTCATCTTTAGAGATGCCACAGGTGACTCAGGTTCATCAGTTACATCTACAACTATTTCTAATCTCTTAACAACTGGTTTCTTCCTTTTCTTCTTTTCAACCACACCCTATTGAGAGGATGTGGAGGTTTGTTCACTAACATCTAGGGGAGTTGAAAAAGGGTCTACAGTTGGGTTGGGAGTTCCTGGGTTAGGTGCATTTGATACTTCTGCCACCTTGGGACCCTCTACTGTTTCAAGGTAACCATATTTAGGCTGCACAAGTGGATACCCTTCAAACGCACTCATCATATGAGGTGTGATTTAAAGATGTACATTCACTGTGCTACGTCTATCCAATGTAGCAAAAATAATTTTTGACATGGATTTACAGTAGCCAATTCTATTTTTGTTCATTCTAGGCAGTTCAATCAAACTAGCATTCTTGAAATGTAAAATTGATTGAATAAAGCTAGGAAAGAAAATCTCATTACCTCTCTTGAAAATCCTGGTTATGAGTTCCCCAAGAATGAGTTTTTTTATATTAGCTTCTGGTTGTATGCCAAAGAGTAGGCTAGATTTAGGGCAATATAACTGATTTGATCAAAACCAGTTTTTCTGCAAGTGAACACCCTGAACAGAGTGTCAAACAGGAAGGACCACTCCTTTCACATGAATTTCTTGTTTAACTTCCCAAGCTTGTATTTCTTGTCTCCCTTCTCAATAGTGTCAACATATCTTATGAATGCTATGAAGTCTAGGAGATCATCTTGTGTTGGCTCTTTGTCAAACTTCTCAGTTGGGAGTGAGAGGCTTGCATTGACATCATCTTCATTAAAGCTTATTTCTTTTTCTTAGATTTTGCAGGTCACTAGCACTTTGGAGTTCCCATCTTCTAGTGCATTTTCTTCCCAGTTAGCAATGTTCTAGAACTGCTCCAATATGTATAAGTAAAGTGGGGGATTCACCAGCAAAGCCTCCTTCAAGTAAGATTCAACAAGAAACTTAATGAAGCATTTATATTGGTGTTTCGCATCTGCATCTCGTGCAATAGCCAGGAAGTTTATTTCAGGAATCACATACGCCTTAGTTGCAGGGTTCGAACTAGAAGATGTCATTTGAGTGTTGTGTAGAAAGGAGAAAAGAAGAAACGAATGAAGTTTAGAGAAAAAGATAGAGATCGAATGCAACTGTTTGAGGCCAAAAATTCTTTGAGTTTACGATTTGGCGTATAAATGAAATGTGAGATCTACTTTGCTATGTCTAGACTTCTTGACCTAAAATTGTAATCGATTTTGCATAGTCAAGAACTCACAAAGAGTAAAGTACTTGAATAGAGAACTGTTAGTGTTTTGATCGAGAACTCAGTATATATATAGATTTGAGAACTGTATCAATCGAGAACTCAATTCTACATTCATTCGAGAACTCTATGAAGGATAGGTGATCGAGAACTCAAACAATGATATGATCGAGAACTCGTAAAAGTGATTCGAGAACTCTACTTAATGTATGATTCGAGAACTCAATAATATTGACTTAGTCGAGAAGTGAGAGAAAGATGACAAATTAATCACAAACTCTATTTTTGAAAGTTTACTTTATTTTTCCTTGGAAAATAAAATAAATAAAATTTATCAAACACATTTTTCAGATGAACTTTAAATAAAATTTATTTAATCTGTAGTAAAAAAATATTTGTTAAATATTCCTGCATAATTGAATATCACACTTGTTATTTAAAGATACACAAGTATAATAATTCACTTCAGGTTTACTCAGAACATAAAAATAGTTCCAAGCTACATTTTGATTTTTCAAAAACAATGTACAGCATTATGACTGCTATATTTATAAATATATACTAGGTTACTTCACTTAGATAAATAATTGAGCATTTATGTCTGTGAAGTAATTATTATAATAGTTGGTTAGATATATTTATTTAGCCACTTGGACAGAAGAATTTAGCATTCCAATCTCACTAACCAACCTGTTGAAGGTGGCTTCATCTAGTGGTTAGTAAATCTATCAGCCAACTCTTTTTGTGTAGGAACATAAAATAACTCAATTACACCATTTTTTGCATGTTCTCTTATGAAATGGTATCTTATATCAATGTGCTTTGTCTTTGAATTGTTCACTGGATTTGCAACAATGGATATGGAACTAATGCTGTCACACATGATAGAAATTCTCTCCAAAACTAGTCCATAGTCACTTAATTGTTTTCTTATTCAAAGCACTTGAGCACAATAACTTCCATCAGCTATATATTCAGTCTCAGCTGTGGAAGTTGAAATTGATTGTTGCTTTTTGCTATACCATGACACCAATCTATGTCCAAGAAATTGGCAGCTTTCAGAGGTGCTCTTTCTATCAACTCTGCATCCAGCAAAATTAGCATCAGAATATCCAACTAGGTTGAATCCTGTTTTCTTTGGGTACCACAGTCTCATCTGTGTTGTTCCTTTTAGATATCTCAGAATTTATTTTACAGCAATGAGATGAGATTCCTTTGGATTGGCCTGAAACCTTACACACAAACATATAGAGAACATGATATCTGGTCTACTACCTGTTAAGTAAAGTAAAGATCCAATTATTCCTCTATGGGTCTTCATGTCTACACTTTTTCCTTTCTTATCTTCATCAAGTTTGATAGTTGTAGACATTGGAGTTTTAGCAGGTGAGTAATCTTGCATATCAATCCTTTTGAGCAAGTCATTAATGTACTTGGTTTGACTTATGAAGATGCCATATATTCTTTGACTTATTTGAAGGCCTAGAAAATAATTAAGCTCTATCATCATGCTCATTTCATATTCACATTGCATGAGACTTGAAAACCTTTGACACAGATTTTCATTTGTAGAGCCTAAAATGATATCATCCATATAAATTTGAACTAGAATGATGTTATTGAAGGGTTTCGTGACACAAACGCAGCGGAATAAACGCGAAAAATAAATCAAAATAGCGAAACCCTCCGCAGGATCCATGCGAAAACAAAAGATTTAATTCGGAGATAAAGAATAAATACCTTTAGAAGCTTTAACAGTTCATTAATGGAAGATTAATGGAGGTCCAAAGCTTGTTTAATCACCACGTATCCCGCTCTCGCGATCTACGCTCTACGGTATCCACACGAACACTTTTCATGAAGGATTGATGTGTACTAGCACCCGAAAACTTTTTCTCTCTCTATCTTCCTCCTCTCTCAGAGCGGCTAGGGTTTTTGTAAAATCTCTCTCATTTATTAAATCAGTCCATAAGGAGATTATATAAAGAGTGGAATAAGTTTTCTAAATATAATCCAATTATAATTAATACTAATCCAAAATTCTAAATTATTTAATTAAGTCTCACTTAATTAATTAATTATTAATTTTGAAATTAGTTTAAGTAATTCATTTATTTTATTTATATAATTAATTAAGTCATACTTAATTAATATCATAAATAAAATAAATTACTTATTTAATTTAAATTCATAATTTAAATTATTTCTCCTTCAAGCGTTCTTTGTGTGTGACCCTGTAGGTTATTATTACGTTGGCAACAATTTTAATATCTAATTAAAATTGTAAACAATGAGCGGCATCTAGTAATACATCATTGCTACCCAAGTAATAATAATAAATCGGTGATTCGATTAAGCCTTTCGTGAATAATGTTCCATGTAATATAATCCCTTTAATCTTGATATATAGATTAAACTCAAGGCATGTCTCGTGTCATCCTCTTCATAATTTAATCTTTATTTTCTTGATCGATGAGTAGACTATTAAAATCAAATCAACATTTGAGCACGGCCGTGCATTTTATAGTCTCACTCAAACAAGAGGCCAATAATATCACTCCTAAAATTAGGAGGATTAAATCCCATCTAGATCATTCATATTTCTCATACGATTCATAATATACCCAATGTCCACTTTTATCATCACCCGGTCAAAGGTAACTTTTAATGTAATCAAAGTATATTAATTCTCGTATAGAAATATAATGATTTCAGGTCTAAGGATCATTACACCATTATCACAGTGAGAATTACTTATGACACTTACTTAACATGTAGAATCTCACGGCGGGTCATTCCAGTGCCATGCATTGATACATGCACTTATGTTCTTGACTTTAGTATCCCCATACCTATGACCAATGAGATGTGATCATCTGTCAAGAAACATACTAGTCTTTGTGCATTATTATTGTCCTTAAATAATAATACTCGACTAGAGAATTTTAGGAATAAGATACTATTCATATAATCTCATTTTTAAGTCATATACTTAAAGATATAGAATACGTATCAAAATTCCAAGGACATTTACTATGCTTTCAATTTATTACGCAGTAAACAAAACATAATAAATAAATAATAATCAATAAAACATAATCCTTAATAATAAATATTTTCCTTAAAATATAAAAAGTATTGTCTCTAGAGCACAATTACTAACAATCTCCCATTTGCACTAGAGCCAATTACCCAAGTATCCAATACTCATGAAACTAGTGTGACTTTCATGCTTCTGCTGCGACAAAGCCTTAGTCAGTGTGTCTGCAATATTATTATTATTATACACTTTACATATATGTATATCTCCTTGATCATTAATCTCATTAATTAGGTGATATCTCCTAAGTACATGCCCAAACAGCCTCCTTGGCTGCTTCACAAGCATCAATATACTCAGGTTCTATTGTAAAATCAACAATTGTCTTTGCTGTGAACCATTCCAGCATACAACATCTCAATAAAACACAAAGCCAGACAGAAACATTAAATTATCGTTATCTGTCTAGAAACCAGTATCACTGAAACCTCTTACAACTAGCTTCACATCTCCTCCATATAACAAGAATGAATCTTTAGTCCTCTTTAAGTACTTAAGAATATTCTTGACTGTCGTCCAGTGACCTTCACCTGGATTAGATCGGTATCTACTCATCATGGTTAAAACATACGAGACATCAGGACAAGTACATATCATTGCATACATTATAAAACCAATTGCTGACGCATATGGAATTTTACTCATGCAGTCCCTATCATCCAATGATTTAGGACAAATTTTATTTTGAGATCACTATCCCATGAGACATTGGGACATATCCATTTTAGTCTCTTTACATTTGAAATCGATGCAAAACTTTGTCAATGTATGTACTCTAAATTAGGCCGATCAATCACCTTGATCTATCTCTATAGATCTCGATCCCTAATATATATGTCACATCGCCTAAGTCTTTCATTGAGAAATTATTTCTCAACCAAGTCTTCACAGTCTGTAGAGAAGGAATGTCATTCCCTATTAGTAATATATCATCAACATATAATACTAGGAATGCCACATGACTCCCACTAAACTTCTTGTAAACACAAGTTTCATCTTCATTCTGAATAAAGTCAAACTCTTTTTGACTGTTTCATGAAAAAAAAATGTTCCATCTCCTCGAGGCCTGCTTTAATCCATAAATGGATCGACGCAACTTACATACATTTCCAGCATCCTTTAGATCAACAAAACCCTTAGGGTGTGTCATGTACACATCCATATCTTCTTCAAGGCTCTCATTTAAGAAAGCGGTTTTGACATCCATTTGCCAGATTTCATAGTCATAGTAAGCAGCTATAGCAACCAAAATCCTGATGGACATGACCATAACAACTGGTGAAAAGGTCTCATCATAGTCAATACCATGAATTTTCTTGAAACCTTTTGCCACCAATCGTGCCTTATAGGTCTGTATATTAGCATCCATGTCGGTCTTCTTCTTGAAAACCCACTTGCACCCTATAGGTTTTACCCCTTCAGGTGGATCAACCAAAGTCCATACTTGATTAGTATACATGGATTCCATCTCAGATTTAATAGCATCCAGCCATCTCTTAGAATCTGGAGTGTTTATAGTATCTAGGTAGATGAGAGGCTCATCTTCATCCACAAGCATCACATCACCATCTTGAGTCAAGAGAAATCCATATTATCTCTCGGGCTCATGGCGAATCCTACTAAACCTACGAACACCTGTGTTTCTTGAGCGGTATTATTTTTCTTGTACATTCTACTCAGGTTCCTCCACTAGTTCAACGTTATCATGTGGGTCTCAAACTTCATTGAGATCTATTATCCTCCCACTGTCTCTCAGCAGTTCGAGCAACAAACACTTTGTTCTCGGAAGGATTATAGAAAGAATAACCCCTTGTTTCAGTTGGGTATTCCACAAAATTACATTTGTCTGATTTTGGTCCTAGCTTGTCAGAGATTAGACGTTTCACAAACGCTTCACATCCCCAAAATTTTATAAATGACATGCTGTGACGTTGCTCAGTCCATATCTCATAAGGAGTCTTTTGAACCAATTTAGTAGGAACACAGTTAAGTGTATGTGGAGCCGTTTCCAGGGTGCAACCCCAGAAACTAATTGGAAGATTCATTGACTCAACATTGATCGCACCATGTCCAACAAGGTGTGATCTGTCCTATCAAAAAAACTTTTCTTTGATATTTTCTACTTCATCTTTATAGTCTTTGAACTTTTCAAATAATTCAGATTAGTTCTTCAAAAGATACATATATCCGTATCTACTAAAATAATTAGTAAATTTTATAAAGTTAATAAAATCTACCTTTTGTCATCGTACACATATGACCACATACATCACTATGTATAAGTCATACCCATTCAATGATCCCTTCACCATGTCCGGTAAAAGGAGCTTTAGTCATTTTACCAAATAAACCAAGATTTGTATCCTTTGGTATGATTTATAATCAAATTTATCCATGAATGCATCCTTATGTATTCTGGAAATGCGTTTCTCATTAATATGGCCTCAGCGACAGTGCCAAAGGTAATATTTGATTTGAGTCACTTTAGAACATATAAATTGTTAATTAGATGTGCAACATTATAAGGCTCATCATCAAAATAGAATAAACAACTATTGTTATAAAATGAAAAAGCCTTTCTTGTCCAAACAAGAAACTGAAATAATGTCTCTGCCAATTGCAAGCACGCTATAACAATTATTAAGTTCTAAATTTTCCTTATAGGCCAAAAATTAAGTAACGAGTTCCTCGAACCAGAGCAACTATCTTTACTCCAATTCCAACCCGATACCTTAAGCTTGACCCTTATTGATCATCATCTTCCGATCTTCCAATTAAGCATGACAGTTTAATTTCCAGTCTCCCAACTTTCCACAGAAGTGACAATCGTCTTCTTTATCAACACCTCATTCAGACTTTAGAGTCTGCTTTAGGGATTGGACTTTGGTTTGACAACGGAACTAGATCAAATCTTCTCCTTGCCTTTCCATTTTCCTTTCCCTTTTGCATTCCCTATGTTTACCATCAATATAGTAGTAGTTCATGCATTTATCATATTACTTTCAGCAGTTCTCAACATGCTTAGCAACTCAATGGGTGTTTTACCAATCTTATTCACTTTATTGTTCATAACAAAATAAGAATAATATTTGTCCAGAGATTGTAAGATCAAATCTAACTGTCTCCAGACCAATCTGGAAACCCAAAATATCAATGGTATTCATTATACCCTATAATCTTTAGAACATGTGGTGTAACCGGGTCTCACTCTCCCTACTTGTAAGTGTATAGTGCCCTTTCAAATATATCTTGTGCTCAATCGTTTCATAAGCATCTATATGCTTGTATTGCTTCTTAAGCTCAGCACATATATTTGCGAGCATGAGACATGAAACATCAGTCGCAACATCAATTTGCTTCCAATAAGCACTATGATTTGCACATGTTACATTCTCAACTTTAAGAGCAGGGGAAGAGATTTGACTAATATCGTGGTGCCCGAGGACGATCCTCAAGCTCCTATGTCAGTCAAGGAAATATATTATCGTCAACTTGTCCTTCTCAAGAACTGATCGCATAGAGAAGTTGTTTGTGTTTATCATTTGATATCTACAATATTAAAGTGCATAAAATAAACTAGGTTGCAAATTTAATATTAATTATGTTTAAGTGATTATGGTATATCATCATATACCTCCCACTATTTTTATCAAACTAATAGCCCTTACTATTAATTTGGAAAGTATATCCCATAATTCTTTCTAGTGAGCCAAGATCCATATTTCGTCATGTCCTAAGTCAACCACTGGAAGTTCTTAGAAAATGATTATTTAGGTAGACAACAGTTGTCAATTATATCATATATAATTCTTGGATAGTTTGGTGAACAACGATTGATCTTATCTATCTAATAGACTTTTAATCAAACTCTAAGCTTCTAAGTTCATAATAGTTGAATATAACCGTTTATTTTCACTTATTATGACGACTCAGTTAAGTTAGACCCAATGATACAACGGCCGAATATAACCGTTTATATTCGTCGCATCTCACCACGATAGATAGGAGTCCCCTGCCACTGACAGTCCTTCCCCTTATCGATCTAGGATTCGATGAGTGTTCATTCATTGGAAAGCATCCGAGTAAAACTTAATATTTTGTTAAGGGGTTTTAGAAAATTTATAACGATCATGATCACATCATAAAGAGATCCTCAATTTTTCCTTGAACCAAATATTTCAAATCGACATCTTAAATTGTTCATTTCCCAGGTAGATGGAGGATACCAATGGTCACACTTAAAACCCATCAGCCTTACGAATACGCATATCCGCTTTTGTCAGAAAATCCCAATTATAGATATCAAAAATCCATATTTAATTCCGTGTTTTAAAAATCCATATTTCATAAACACAAGAATCTCATGATCGTTTGTTAATTTTAAAATCTTGAATCGTTACAGATTTTATCTTGTTTAAGCAAACATGGCATGGGTGTCGTATCTAATACATACATGATTAATCAATATTAAGCACGCATCTCAATTATATCTACGCATACATACCAATACATGCAATCATATACATATATGTAATGTGCGTAAATTAAACGTGTTTGGTTATGGCCCCATCCTATATGATATTTCCAAGCTAATGGAAATATCAAGGTCAGTCTATGGTGGTTTTAAAAATACTATCTATTACATGTCTTCTTTCTTCATTGCTCCATCATCCCCTTTTGGATCGCCTCCTTACTTGCAAGTCTTCATTGATAATTACATTGAATAATAAAAAAATACAACTATTCTAATGAAATTACAAGAAGAACTCGAGTTACATTCGAGATAATTAAATTACAATGAATAAACGACATGCAAGTCGTATTTAGAAACCAAAACCATAAATCAAAACTACTATCCTATGGGTCTTTAGGCCATAACCATCCACCATGCTATCATATAACACATATAATATATCTCATATTATATAATCATATCATATAATCATATATAACAAATTTCGAAATTTCAGAAAATTAAAAAACAGATTTCTGAAGACAATAAATCGCTATTTCGAGGCCCTTAACGACATCAAACGCCTTACAGACCCCTCGGTGATAGTATAACTATCTGTTTTGTTCATTGGCCCGATTCCAGTCAGAAAACACATATCGTTTACGAAAATCGGATACAGAAGTCAGATTTCTCCAAATCTGACCGTGTTTCAGAAATCGTATCATATACAATTCCCATAACAAAAATAAACATATATCATATATACATATACAGAGATACATACAATCATCATATGATTATACATTACATGAATATCATATATTCATAATATATACATACATATACTCAAAATTTTAGAAAATCAAATAATTTTCAGAAAATAATAAATCACCATTTTGGAGGCTGTAACGACATCTAATAGCTTACAGACGCAGAGCTGACTATTTCAGTATTGCTCAGTGACCCGAGTACAGTCAGAAAACACATATCGTTTGCGAAAATCGGACAACGGACACAGATTTCAGAAAATCAACGGCAACCGTTTCAGAATTCGTATCGAATACGATTCCCATAATAAGAACAAACATGTATCATATACATACATCAACACACATAATCATCATATGATTATACATCATATGAATATCATATATTCATAATATATATAAACATATACATATTATATCAATATAAAATCATGATAGATCGCATACATGCTTATATATCAAAAATTGTTAAGCACATAACCGAATTAAAACGTTTCGCAAGTAGCTCTGATGCCATTGAAGGGTTTCGTGACACAAACGCAGCGGAATAAATGCGAAAAATAAATCAAAATAGCGAAACCCTCCGCAGGATCCATGCGAAAACAAAAGATTTAATTCGGAGATAAAGAATAAATACCTTTAGAAGCTTTAACAGTTCATTAATGGAAGATTAATGGAGGTCCAAAGCTTGTTTAATCACCACGTATCCCGCTCTCGCGATCTACGCTCTACGGTATCCACACGAACACTTTTCATGAAGGATTGATGTGTACTAGCACCCGAAAACTTCTTCTCTCTCTATCTTCCTCCTCTCTCAGAGCGGCTAGGGTTTTTGTAAAATCTCTCTCATTTATTAAATCAGCCCATAAAGAGATTATATAGAGAGAGGAATAAGTTTTCTAATTATAATCCAATTATAATTAATACTAATCTAAAATTCTAAATTATTTAATTAAGTCTCACTTAATTAATTAATTATTAATTTTGAAATTAGTTTAAGTAATTCATTTATTTTATTTATATAATTAATTAAGTCATACTTAATTAATATCATAAATAAAATAAATTACTTATTTAATTTAAATTCATAATTTAAATTATTTCTCCTTCAAGCGTTCTTTGTGTGTGACCCTGTAGGTTATTATTACGTTGGCAACAATTTTAATATCTAATTAAAATTGTAAACAATGAACGGCATCTAGTAATACATCATTGCTACCCAAGTAATAATAATAAATCGGTGATTCGATTAAGCCTTTCGTGAATAATGTTCCATGTAATATAATCCCTTTAATCTTGATATTATAGATTAAACTCAAGGCATGTCTCGTGTCATCCTCTTCATAATTTAATCTTTATTTTCTTGATCGATGAGTAGACTATTAAAATCAAATCAACATTTGAGCACGGCCGTGCATTTCATAGTCTCACTCAAACAAGAGGCCAATAATATCACTCCTAAAATTAGGAGGATTAAATCACATCTAGATCATTCATATTTCTCATACGATTCATAATATACCCAATGTCCACTTTTATCATCACCCGGTCAAAGGTAACTTTTAATGTAATCAAAGTATATTAATTCTCGTATAGAAATATAATGATTTCAGGTCTAAGGATCATTACACCATTATCACAGTGAGAATTACTTATGACACTTACTTAACATGTAGAATCTCACGACGGGTCATTCCAGTGCCATGCATTGATACATGCACTATTGTTCTTGACTTTAGTATCCCCATACCTATGACCAATGAGATGTGGTCATCTGTCAAGAAACATACTAGTCTTTGTGCATTATTATTGTCCTTAAATAATAATACTCGACTAGGGAATTTTAGGAATAAGATACTATTCATATAATCTCATTTTTAAGTCACATACTTAAAGATATATAATACGTATCAAAATTCCAAGGACATTTACTATGCTTTCAATTTATTACGTAGTAAACAAAACATAATAAATAAATAATAATCAATAAAACATAATCCTTAATAATAAATATTTTCCTTAAAATATAAAAAGTATTGTCTCTAGAGCACAATTACTAACAGTTATCACCATGCTTCTTATAAAAGAGAATTCTGTCAATTGTTCCTCTAGTGAACTAATTTTCCAATAGAAATTTTGACAGAGTGTCATACCATGATCTAGGGGATTGTTTGAGTCCATACAATGCTTGAGAAGTTTGTACACAAAATTAGAAAATTTAGAGTCTTCAAAGCCAAGTGGTAGTTGAACATAAACTTCTTCTTCCAATTCACCATCTAGAAATGCATTTTTGACATCCATTTGATAGAATTTGAAATTTGAGTAGGTTGTAAAGGCTAGAAAAATTCTTATTACCTTTAGCCTTGTAATATGGGCAAAAGTCTCATCATAGTCAATGCCTTCTTCTTATGAATATCCTTTAGCAACCAACCTCGCCTTGTTTCTTATAACAATTCCATGTTCATCCATTTTGTTTCTGTAAACCCACTTAGTGCCAATTATTGATCTGTCTTTTAGAGGTGGTACTAATTCCCAAACATTGTTTCTCTCAAATTGATTTAGTTCTTCCTGCATTGCAGCAATCCAGTTTGGATCCAACAATGTTTCATCAATCATTTAATGTTCATTTTGATACAGAAAGCAAGCATATAGACATTCATTTATGGTTATCCTTCTTGTCCTTACTCCTTCATCAGGATTCTAATAATTTGTTTCAGGAGCCACACCTCTTGCATTAGAGCTTGTTTCTTCCTGATTAGAGTTGTTTGCATTTGTTGTTGATCTATGAGAATCTCCCCCTGAATTGATGCTAGGGTTGTGTGGAGAATTCTCAAGTTGGATATGACAAAAATCCTCATCATTTCTCTCTTCATTTGTACCATGTGAAATTTCCACATGTGAGCCTTCATGTGCATTATCATTCTCTCAATTTTCAGTTGCTTCCAATTCCATTTCATTCTCAAATCTTAAGGTGTCACAATTTTCTCCTCCAAGACTCATGGCAGGAAACTTGAAGTCATTAAAAGTAACATTTGTGTTTTCCATTAATTTTTGTTGATCAATCACATATACTCTGTACACAATTTTATCCAAAGTGTATTCTAAAAAGATTCATTCATATGCTTTGGCTTCAAATTTTCCTAGATGGTCAGCATCATCCTTGAGTACAAAGCATTTTTCTCCAAACACATGCATATGTTTAACAGATGGCCTTCTGTTTTTCATGATATGATAGGGAGTCTTTCCAACAAGTTTTGTGGTGAGTGTCCTATTTTGAGTGTAACATGCAGTCCTGATAGCTTCAACCCAAAAACTTGTTGATAGACTAGCTTCTGCTAACATAGTCCTTGCAGTTTCAATTAGAGTCCTGTTTTTCCTTTTAACAACTCTATTATGTTATGGAGTTCTTGGAGCTGAGAATTGGTGAGTGATCCCATTTTCTTTGCAGAATTCACTTAGTGTTGCATTTTTCAATTCTGTTCCTTTGTCACTCCTTATAGCCACAACAGGTGTTGGGCCTTTATCCAATCTCCTTATATTTTCGATAATAAGTTCAGGAGCTTCATCTTTTGAATGCAAGAATTCCACCCATGTGTATTTGGAGTAGTCATCAACCATGACCAATGCATATCTCTTTTTGGACATTGACATGACATTTACTGATCCAAAAAGGTCCATGTGAATCAGTTGTAGTGCATTGTGATTGAGGTAAATTCTACGCTTCTATGACTTAACTTCTTCATTTTTCTCTTTTGATATGCCTCACACAATCCTTCAATGCAGAATTCAAGTGAAGATAAGACCTTTACCAGTTCTCTTTTAACTAGAGACAAGAATATAAAATTTATAAATCATGCATGGTATAAATGAGCACATAAATGGTGAAGTTGAAAAATGAACTTTAGTTTTGGTTGTTTAGTTACAAACCTTTATCCCAGCTTCCTGCATATATAAATAGGAAATCTTTAAATACGTTTGAAAATTAAGTATATATAGCGTAAATCATTCCAAACGTAGAAACTCATTAATTATATATTGTGTAATTACTTGGTAGAACTGCAATTGTATTTCGGTAGATGCTAAAGTTTGAAGACCAAATTCTTTGAACTTGATATAAGAAAGATTATTCTTGAAAGCAATTCCAGGAGCTCTTCTGAAAATTTAAAGAAAAGAGTCTGTCAAAAATTCATACATTTGAAGCAAAAAAGCTACACATTTGAGCGAAAGAGACATGATGCATACACATCATCAATTATGATAACTGATTTCTAGTACTCATCGAAGAGCCTTCAAGCACGTGTAACTGATCCAGACGATGAACCCGCTTATTTGTTTTCTTCATTATAGATTCCATCCACAAAGAGTAAGCAGCTGACCAGAAAACCATTTAGACACAACAATGAAATTATACACAACATAAAAAGCATTAAAGGACAGTCTTTTATATATTAACATGTATATACTTTGATGGTAAAGGCAAGTAACTCCACAGGCAGATGAAAGTGCAGTCAAATGTGTTAGAAATCTGTTAGAGAAAGGTTGCATGAGCATCTTCACTCATTTAGAAAACAGAGTCCATGTATTATCAATCTTCATAGTTCACTCTTAAATGACCATGCAATCTTTATAGACATGTATATATGTTGTGTTCAAGTGTAAAATTTATAGTCATCAAGAAAGAGTCTAACATGACTCTATAAAGAGAGGCTAGGTCTTGAAAATTTAATGAAAAGAAGAAGACTCTATCCATATAGATATATATCGTTGAGGGTGTTTGATAAGTGTAAAGCATAATGTAACGTAACATAACATGTAACCGAGGAAACTAACTCAACACAGATGGTCGGTAACTTATATTAAAATGAAGCACGGAATCGACTGCGAATAAGTTATAAGTTGAATACAAAAGACCAAATTATTAGAGGAAGCTTTGAAGACATTGAAGATCACTGATAGAAGTTCATTAACATGTTCAAGCCTCAGTGAAGAATAAAGTTGAAGTGGTTCAAAGGTTCTGAAGATGAAAAAGGTTTTACTACAGAGAAAGCAGAAGATTTCAGTGAAGTTTAAGAAGCACTTCTTATCATTATGGAATAGGTCAATTGTATTATAAAGAAGATGTGAAGATCAAGATCGTGTTAGTCGTTTGTGAACCAGACTAGTTGCACCAATCGTCAGCACAAAAGAGATTGAGAATTGCATCTATGATTCAGAAGAATTGACCAGATACTGAGATGAGTAACCTAAGTGGTATGCGATTAAGCCCAGAATAAATCAAGGTCGAATTAACAAGGAAATATTTATTTGACTTGGTTGCAGTGGAAGAAATAATGTTAAAGGGCTTAACAAGTTCGAAATATGGCTAAGTGAATGAGACTGCAGAAGCTATATCCAGAAGTCATTGGTCAAGCTATTTCGTCTTATTCCTATTTTGTCCTATTCACCTATGGTTATTAACCTTCGGGTGATTTAATCAAGTTAACTAGAAATGGTGAATATGCAAAGCCACTTCCCGATAGTTGCTAAAACTATTAATTCCGATAGTTAATAATTATTAGAATAATTCCGATAGTTACTCAGTTTGAAGTAATTGATTTTATTTCATGAATTGTTTTAAGTGTCCGGTAGTTAGTCTACATACTCATCGATACTTAAACAATTATTAAGAAAATGTTCCCGATACTTAAGGTTAAACAGAAGCGAAGAAGCAATTTGTTTTACTTGGCACAAAATGGGCCACGTATCAAAAGTTGAAAAAGACTACACAAATAGCAGCAAAGCATCGTCTTTGAAGATTCATTCAGCAAAACAGGCAGAGAGATACACAGAGCGATTAAAGAGAGAAAACACAGAGAGCATTCAAGAGTAAACACTGAAGCCATTAATTTTGTACACAGCTGTTGTTACCCTTGGTTGTTTTCATTTAAAGCTTGTAACTTAACTGTTGTTCTAGTGAATCATCGTAACTAATCGAAAGATTAGATTTGTGGAGCACCCTCGTGGTTTATATTAATAAAACGATATATTCCCCGAAGAACTGTGTTTATGTTAACTGTCTGCATACCTTGTGTTTGATTTAATAACTGTTCGAACTGTCAACAAGTCCATAACAAACCATTCCGCGAATATTTTATAAATTGGACAATATCGTATTCAACCCCCCTTCTACGATATTTGGGACTAACAATTGGTATCAGAGCTGACTGATTGAGTTTACAAATCAGGATCTATTGTTCGGACTTTAGTATTAAGCTTCTGGAATTTTTCGCGAATTTTTTAATTTTCAAAATATTTCACTCAGAAATTTTTTAAACTTTAAATAATTTTGAAAAGTTCAATATCATGAGTTCTCAGAAAATAGGAAGTATCAAGGTTTCTCAGTTTGATAGAGCGAATTATAATCTCTGGAAAAAGAAGATGACCCTGTTTATTAAGGCTGCAAATCTATTGTACATGGGTATCTTAGAGAACGGACCGTTTATACCAATGAAGATGATTTCTGAATCTACAGTGGACGGAGTAAGAGTTCCTCAAAGGTCTACTCCAAAGGATCCTACAGAGTTCACTGATACAGAGAAAGAAATTGTTGCATTGGACATAGGCCTTCAGTTGATTATTGTTGACTCAATGGATGAAGACATGTGCCATCAAATTCTAAATTGTATATCTGGAAAGCACATGTGGGAAACCATCAAACTGATTATGGAAGGAACAGAAGAAGTAAAAGAGAACCGGTTGGATATACTTACATCAAGATATGAAGCGTTCAAATCTACTCCTGGAGAAACAATCACTCAAGTTTTTGAGCGATATAATAAATTATTAAATGAGTTAAATATCCAGGGGAAGAACTATCCATTAAGGGAAACGAACAGGAAGTTTATGTTGTGTTGGAGATTACGAAGCTATATAAATAGTAATCGTGATAACTCAACACTAGAACAGGACAAGTAAATAATACTACGTCTACACAGAAATCAGCAAGAAGTGAAGATCAGGCAGATACAGTGAATCAAGACATTAGAAGAAGTTTTGAAGTCTACTACAGGTCACTGAAAGAAGTTCATTAATATGTTCATGCTTCAGTGGAGAATAATGATTGAAGACTTTCAGGGTTTCAGAGGTGTTGAAGATTCAGTATAGCAGTGCCGCTAAAAGATTTCAGTGTAACAGCATTGATTGGAAATAGACAGTGTTCGAAGCATAGGAATCCAGAAGGAAAAAGACAAAGGTTAAGGAAGACAGCTGCAGTCTTGAACAGGATTGTAGTAATGAAGACGTTGTCGAAGTACCAGAAAAGATTCCAGTGAAATAACAGTGTCTATCAACAGTCAGTGTTTGAAGCAATGCAACAGTCCTAGCTTACTCAGCTGAAACAGAAAAGAAATCAAGGGAATTCAATTCAGTGTTAGTCGTTTGTGAACCAGACCAGTGCACTAAGCGTCAGCACAACAAGAAGAGAATTACCTTGATTAATCATAAGAAAATCAGTTGATCAAGCCAAGCCAAAGGAGTGAAACCAAGTGGTAATTACTTCAAGAATTCAAGAAATATGCTAAGGCAAGTATTACTGCATTTGGTGGCATTAATACTCTTGAAGCAATGGAGAGGCGCAACTTATATTCCAAGGCGCAAGAAAAAGACTAAGGGAAAGTCAAGTGGCGCCTACACAGTGCATTGAAAGTGTAGGCGCAGGAAATAAGTTGGACTTAGAATCTATCTCGTATGTGGAGCCTATACAGTGTGTTAAGAGTATAGGCGCAACATAAGTTTTCCCAGGCACAACAAAAGTTTAAGTACAGGTTGAGTGGCGCCTATACAAGGAAGTAAGAGTATAGGCGCAACAAACCTTGACAAGAGGCACAGGAAAACAAGGGAAAACATTCTAAGGCACAAGTGGCGCCAACACAGTGCGACAGGAGTAGAGGCGCAACTCAGCTGCTCTGAAGCTTCTAAGTCAAATACAGTATGTGAGTGGCGCCTACACAGTGCAACAACAGTGTAGGCGCAACACACATACTAGGCACAACAGGCAGTTGAAATTACTAAGGCATGAGTGGCGCCTATATAGGGAAACCACTGTATAGGCGCAACTCACATGAAGGAGGCGCAACTCAAGCAACAGATGCAACATACTTCAAGTGGCGCCTACACACCATAGTCACTCTACAGGCGCAACTCAGGACTTAAGCAATTGTGGAGCAAATCAATTCTATTGATTTGAAAAGTTTACACTATATTAAATATTATGAATTTATTCATTTTTGTTTAATATGGTTGGTGGAGACACAGCCAACTACAGAGAGAGGCAGTGAGATATTTCGAAGCCGGAGAAGAAGAAGTCACCATGATAATTCTATACCTTCTTCTCATGGGTTTTACAATCTAGCCGGTCAAACATGTCACAAATACTTAGGGCTATTGTAAAACACTCACTGTTAGCTTGATTCCAGTTACTACTAAATACTGTCAAACATTGTAATAGGGATCTAGCTTTATCTCTCTAGAAGCAAAGAACGAATCAGTTCTTTGGAAGCCAGTTATTAATTTAACTGGGTGTAGCAAAACCTCAGGGATTAATACGAAAGTGCTATTCCCCGAAATCTGTCTCGCATTTAATTACTTGCTAATTTTCTAGATCATTATTGTTTAAATCCTAAACACAGAAAATTAGTAAGCCAGCCTCCTAAACACTCATAAACACGAACCACTGACCGAACTCTAAATTACATATCCGTAAAAGATTCGAAAGAATTTTTTGATTTAGTGAGTATCGTATTCAACCCCCCTTCTACGATACTTTCGGGACCTAACAATTGGTATCAGAGCAAACTGATTGAATTTACAAATCAAGATCCGTATCTCAGTGAAGCTCACCGTGCCGAAGCTGTGTGGACTCAGAACGGAGGCCGTGTTAAATAAATTTAATTTTAAACTTTTTAAAATAAAATTTATTTTATAAACTTTTATAAAATTTATTTTGCAAACTTTTATTAGTTGATATTATAAATTTTAATTAGTTTATTTTATAAATTTTAGATAAAATTTATTTTATAAACTTTTATCAAATTTGTTTAATAAACTGTTATTAGTTTGGTCTATAAATTTTAATTAGTTTATCTCTTAAATTTTAAATAAAATTTATTTTGTGAACTCTTATGAAATTTATCTTATAAACTTTTATTAGTTTGGTTTATAAATTTTAATTAGTTTATCTCTTAAATTTTAAATAAAATTTATTTTGTGAACTCTTATGAAATTTATCTTATAAACTTTTATTAGTTTGGTTTATAAATTTTAATTAGTTTATCTCTTAAATTTTAGATAAAATTTATTTTATGAACTCTTATGAAATTTATCTTATAAACTTTTAATAAGTTTGTGTTATAAATTTTAATTAATTTATTTTATAAATTTTAAATATTAAAGTTTATCTTTTAAATTTATTAAACATTATACGGCTCATCTCTCAAAGGAAGCAGTTAAACGCGGTTACTAATTTGAAGGTGCTCAAGTTAGTAGATGAAGATTTTTCTGGGTATTTGAAGACAACAAAAATTGACTGAAGATTATCCGATGAAGTGAATTCTGGAACAGTCTAAAGAAGTAGTGGTATTAATTTCCTCAGAGGTTTACTCCATAGGATCCCACTAATATTCTGGAAGCTGCAAAAGAAGAAATTAATTTGGGTACAGTTTTGGTTAATTCAAGTTGATGTTGTTGGATGAAAAATCTTGGAGGTTAAAGAGTTGTGAAGGAGAGCAGACTGGACCACCTGGAATCTCCATCAAGCGTTAAAGTTTTCTTCAGGGAGATTACTGAAAGTTCGTGCTAACACTACAGATCATCTGGAAAAAAAAGGGTTACAGCCATAGGGAATCTAAGGATACAACCACATTATCTTTAGATGAACTACTAATGTGCTGAAGGCCTATGATCTAGAACAAGAGCTGAAGAAGATAATATTTGGTAAAGCAGGTTGTTAGCATATCCACTGTATTTGTGACCCAGGAACCAAATTGATTGAAGTCAAGGTTGAGAACCTCTGAACAGAAGTGAATTGATCCTAGAAGCTGAATTGAAGATGTTGAAGCTCGAGGTAGTGGTCAAGGTGTTTTATGTAAATTTGACACTTTGGAATAACCTGAGATCTGGATGACTAGTGAAGCCTGCAGGACAACTGGAAGTTTAGTAACGTCAGATTCAGATGGAATCCTAATTCTATATCTAAGGTCTTTACCTAGAGATTCCATTAAGGAGATTTTCAAGATCAGTTCAAGAGGTGGTTGCAAGACAGAGATGGTTTTAATTTGGCAGACAAGTTTGGGTTTGCTACACAGTTTGAAGAAGCCTGTACAAGCAAAAGATGACAGACACTATGTTGGGTTGTAGCAGGAATATCAGGCATTAGTGAGGATGCAGCAAGAGAAAGCATTTATTAATGAAGTTAAATGCAAGGATGATTCTATCAGTGACAGTGATGAACCAAATGGATATCTGGCTCAATGACCAACACTGTAGATGAATCACTAAGCACTTCTCAGGTACACTTTCTAACTAGTATACGCTTATCTAATTCAGAACTGCATGTTTATTAAGTTTTGATATGTATTATATTCATGACAGCATGTTAGCATCTTAGGACTTAAATGCTTAATTGATTGCTAAGAATAAGATTGCATGCTAGGATTCATGAGTTTAATTAGTACATTTCATACTTGATTTTATATGTAGTAAAATGAATATCTAGAATTAGATAGGGTGTTCTAGACGGTTAGGTGTATCCCTAAACATTTGCTGGAACTTGACTTAAATCTTATGTGATTTAATACCTCTGCTAATGTTGTGAAAATTGCTAATAGACAAACAGGTCATAGATCAGATTTTATTTGTTCTTCATGACAAATGACTTGTTAATTGTTTATATGCTTATTTTCATATGATTTTCTGATTACTCACATAGTTGCACTTAAATGCTATATCTAATCATGTATTGCTTGTTAGGGATAATTGGTTAAAAGATGGTAGAATTATCTAAGTAGTCAGTAAGTCATGTAGATTCGAAGCTTAATCTAAAACTGACTTAGGTAATTAGAGATAGGTAAAAATGTTAGACAACGACAGGATGGATTAGAATGAATTAGTAATTAATTTGTTAGTTCTTCTATCCATGTGCTGTTAGAAAATTATTGAATATCTGTAAATCTGCTTTATGTCTGTTACACTTGTGTAGAATGATTAAAGTAGATAGTACTGAATTTTCTAATATGTATAACATGCCTGAATTGCATAATTCTTATCTCTAATGCTTTGAAGCTAAATGTTTACCATGTGCTCTTATTACCATGCTTGCTTAGTTATTTGAAAATGCATATCTTAGGACTTGCACAATCTTAGACAAAGCATGTATAAGAATCATAATAGGGTAAAGACTGCTAGTCCACCTATAGCTAAGTTGGAATCACTAGTCTCATAGCCTAAAGACTACTTTGTCAAGGCTGCTGTGTATGAGAAGTGATCAGTCAAAGATAAGTTTTGCATGATAAGGTTGAAGCTGTTGTTACTTTTGATAATATCCCTAACCCATCTGGACTCAATTAAGATTGAGGACCAAGAAGCTTAATCATTTGTGATTGCAGAATAGGTTATGAAAGGCAAAAATTATGTGACTTCGTGACATTTGTTGTCCGAGGCATATGATTAAGATGAAAGCTCTAATATCATAATTGATCGAGAAGGCCTCCCCGATGGTAACTTTTGGAGTTGACAGCAAAGGATGTACAAGGGATATGGCTATCATGATTTAAGAACTGTCATCAGTGGAAGCATCTTTCTTGTGGAAAGAATTAAGCAATATCTACAGGGCACTAGGGAATTCTTAATAAAGGGTTTTCTGGAAGAGCATTGAAAAGGAAAAGTGTTTGATCTCAAACAAGAAGGTTGGAAGCTCACTCAAACTGAGAGTGAGGAAGTTTGTTCGTAGCTGACATGGATTTTGTATGCAAAGGTGAAGTGAACTTTTCAGTAAAGCTTCATCAGTAAAGAGTTAGCTATGGCATAAGAAGCTCTTACACTTGTTGATCAAGACAATGGATTCTCAGATAAAGATGAAATTGGTGAGATGACTGCTTCCAATGGAATTCTATCCAGAAGGACATTTTGAAGTATGTCACATAGGGAAGTCAATGAAAACATCACACTGAAGCAAATTATGTCATGGAAGAAATATGCTTAGTGGTAGTTGATGACAACCCTAGTTATAAGTTGGTGATGTTCGTGCATTCAACAGACAATATGTCACAGATGGTAAGTGATCACATCAGGTAGATCGAGTTGGAAGCAAAGTAAGCTGTGAGAACTTTGAAGTCAGATAATGGAACTGAATTTCGCGAGTGAAGTTCTATATGAATTCTGCACTGAGAAAGGTACTTGGAAGCTAAAGCATTTAACACAACATGCTGCTTTATTCAACAAGATCGTGAAAAGACATCATTTGAGTTAATGGCCAACAAGAAGCAAACACTGAAGCTCTTTCGTGTGTTTTGAGGGAATTGATTTTTAATGAAGATTTAGTTGAGTATCTTGACAAGAAGTTAAGGCTCATGGAACAATTCTCCTCGGCTACTCAGAAGTGATTAAAAGTCTGAATGTAATGAACAACTACACCAAGCTCCCAAGCATTCAAATGAACGACTATTATGAATCTTTGACAAATTCAGATACTGATGTAGAAGCTGAGGTTGCAGAAGGAATTAATGTTTAGCAGCAACTCAGGGGAGCAAGATAAAAGAAGGGTCGACTAGCCGTACTCAACAATGAAGATCAAAGGAATACATTAAGAACATTTCTGCCAAGACAAAAGGTTTGAAGTCAAATTCTACCCTGGAGTCTCGTTCTTAGTGATCCAGATTCTTGTGTAGAGGCTAGAAGTGCTAACCAAAATGGTCATATATTTTTTTTCGGGACCAAGTTGGAAAAGAAATTGTCATCTTACAATTGGTATCACCCATCAATTGGTATCCCAAAGAATACTGAAGATGCACATATTGATCCAGATTGAGTGATTGCAATGCAAGGTGATCTCAATCAGTTCGAAGGCAGAAACCTGAAGCTGGAACCCAGACCACTAAAGTCGAAGCTGAAATTGGTACAATAAGGGTTCTCAGACACTAGATGACTATTGGCATTGTTATGAGGAGCAAAGCCAAACTGGTTGCTACAGGACTTTAAAGCAGAAGGTATCGACGATGATGGAAACAGAATCTTCGGGACTTTCAAGATCAAGCAGTAAGCACCAGTGACGAGACTTGATCCTTTGGGACTCATCAATGGGGACCTAACAATTTTTAGGGACTCAACGATTAGAACCTAGCACATGTGGAGCATTCAAGCATGAAGATCTATCAGATGAATGTGAACAAGTGCACTCCTAAATGGTGAAGCTAGAAGATGAAGTTGCAGATCCATTACAATTTGTATATCATCCTCTTCGCAAGCTTTTCTATGACGGAGGTAAAGATTCAAGCAAAACGTCAAGGACATGGTATGACTCTCTAACTGTTAATTACTTAAAAGTGATTTTACATTTGAGTTGTTATACATATCTCTCTAGAAATGCTAGGCACACACAATGTTATATTTATGTGCAAGTATACCTTAATTCTCGATATGCCTATGTGCAAGTTTCCAAGTGGAATGTAGAGAATCTTATCTTATAGCTAAGTTATGAATTGCTAGATATCTTAGGGGATCACCAATTCTTGAAATCTGGGACCCTTAAGATAATAGGTTTAACCTAATTGGCTATATAGATATAGATAATGCAGGTTGTACGAAAGACAGGGAAGTCATTCCTTGAAGCTGTCAATTTCCAGCAACACTGTTGATCTCTCCACCACTGAAGGAACAAGCTCATGGACACAAGGTATCATTTCTTTTGAGAGTGTCCATAGTCGAATAACTTGCAGATGTTTGCTAAATAACTTGATGAATTTATTTTATCTAAGTTGGTTAGTAAACTTGGGATATTATTAATATGCATATTTGTTGAAAATCCCATCTCTAAGGAATTCTCAAATGAGTTCACAAGTATTACTTTTTCCCTATCCAAAGGACTTGTAAATTTATTTGAAATCCAGATCCTCATACTTTTTGCTATTAGTTTAATTATCATGCTTACATTGTTATATGCATAAGTGGTAGTTAAATTACTTAGCATAAGTAAGAAGCATAATTATTTGTATGTTTTAAATATTTGATGAGTATTAGTCAATGATATCTTGCTTAATTGCTCTGATATTTTGCTATGATATTCTTAAATGTTTTATTACAAATAATTGTGATACTTTTGATATTAGTGAAGGTATTTAGAAATTCTGTTCTAAATAATTAATGCATATTCCAAAACTCACTAATATTAGAAGGTGAAGTATTTTCTAAGTTATGTGTATAAAATGCTCAATATTTTATATACTTAGAAAATATTTCTAAAAATAAGTTTGTTTGCGAGGAGTTGTAAAAAGAATCACAAGTATTACTTTTTCCCTATTCAAAGGACTTGTGAATTTCTTTTCAACTAATACCTCGAGCTTACGTATATCAATTAATAATTGTTATGAGCATGCTTACAATGTGCAAAGTGACAATTATTAGATATGACGTAGGAAGTTAAATGCTAATGTTCAATTCAATGAATATTTTAGTATTTAGCGAATTTATTTTATCTTATTGAAATTATGGATTGAAGCAATTCAATGATTATTAGTTTCATAATTTTAATTTGATAAAATAACAGAAGCACAATTTCCTGCATCTTGAAATTATTGATAAATATCGAATAATTGGTATCAGCGTGCAATTAATTGTGATATTTTTAATATTAGTGATAATTCAAGTTGTTTATTTAAAATCACTAATAATAAAAATATATTACAATGCTTATTGTTCTTCTGAATGATTGCCATGTTTAGTTGATATATATGCATGTGATTGGCAATTACTTAGTATAGCATAAGTATTTAATTTATTTTGATTTATTTAAATCATGATGATATAAAACAATTCAGTGAAATATCTGTTCCATGATTTAAGTAAATTAAAATAAATTCGCAGTATAATTATTCGTAGTATAAATATTCTCTTTTATTACTTTGTAATAATTGAATAATATTTTATTACAAAATAATTGTGATATATTGATACTAATGGAATTTCTTAGTTTTTATTCTTAGCAACAATTGGTATCAATATATTTAGTTTTCTTTCTTTGTCTGGTTTACAATTCTGAATATATTTAAAAGAAATTTTTGTCTATTTCTTTTTCAAAATGCTTTATTCAAAGATACATTCATTTTTTCTATCAGTTTTAGATAAGAAAACTTAAGAATTCTTTTTCAAAACTTCTCTTTTGAAAAACTTTTCTTCAGGATAATCTTTCTTTTCTCTCGAAAGTTTATCCTCTCCCAAAAGCTTGTTTTAAATGTTTTATCTAACAAAGCTTTTTCTCTCTTTTGAAATGTGTTTTAACTTCGAGGTACCAATCACTTGTAAAATTATTTGTTTTTAAATACTTGTTTCAATGTATGTTTCACATTGATTCATAGTACCAAAACAGTGGTTGTTGCTTTGAAGGCCTAGTACTGTATTGTTAAGCATTCATCCAACCCCAATTGTCATGTTTTTATTTAAAGTCGTGGATATTATCAGGCGGACGAAAATGATGTAAATCATAATTGCATTATGAGTCGGAAAATCATTTTCTTCTATCTGACAAGGATGTTTTGCAAAACTACTTTCAAAACATACAGTGCTTAGGTTTAATGGAAAAGAGTCATTTTTATTGAGATATAATTTGGTAGAAGAGTTGAATTTCTTCTTTGGTATAAATTCTCGCGTTTTATTATGGGAAGATTGCCTTATAAGAAATTCATAAGTAATAGAAAATTTTTCTCTGATACTCCCGCGTTTTATTATGGGATAAGTATGTTAAGGAAAATTTCCATTGGTGTCAGGCTCTTCAATGATAAATTTTTCGATCTGACAACACTCTTTTATTAAAAGTGCTTTAATGCAATCGTTTACCATTCCTTCTTATATTTTTCTTTCTCTTTGAGATGAAAACTATGTTTTGGAATATTTAAGTGATTATCTTTTTATCTTCTTTTAATAATTTTATCCGTTTAGCCCCCAGTGGCTACAGAAGCTGGCCAGGAGGTTGAAAACCCATCAATCTCTGACCCAGGCCTTAATACCAAACACTCATTTCATCCACTTCCATATGTTAACCCCTGGAGTTATAAGGAACATATGTTTGTTAGAGGTTGATAAGGGAGAAATAAGGATGAAGTCGGCAGTGCACCCACAGCTCTACCTCCAACGAAGTAAAGAAGTATATAAACTGAGGTATCTGTAAGCTCATCTGTATCTTCTCAAAAAGATGCAGAGCTGAAAAGGCAATAAAACTGTCTCTGGAATCATTCTCTCAACAGGATGAGTCCATTGAAATTCGCTCGTCAGCCAGAGCATCTTGTAATGAGTCAAGCACACCACCGGCACTCACGCTGATGGTAAGCCTAAACAGATATATACCAGGAACCTTATATAATTTTTGGGACCTAACAATCCTAACAGTTATACTAGGGGCCTAACAATTGGACACCTTGCAAGGCGTGCACAGTGTGATGTATAGGCATGTTAACAAAACACCCGTCATTGGGTTACGAGGGAAACGTAGACTCTAATTTGCCATTCATTACATTGTCTACTACGTCGCCCCTCCTGGAAGGAACATTTCCAGATCTTGAAAAGGAATGTCCACCTCCCGTTTACGGAGAAGGTGTGAGGCAACTCCTTGATAGAACAAGGCAGGATTCCCAAAAAGATTTTAAAATCTTGGGATAACCCATCTCAAAGAGGTGAGGTTCCACTAGACAGTGATTTAGCAATTGCTATTGAGTCTGGTGTGGGACAGTGCTTATGCATGATAGATCAAGAACACCTCTACGAGGCAATTCTCCACTTGATAGTGATTCAGTTCATTCTGATGAATCAGGTGATAAGAATATGCATGAATTGACGGATTTCACTTGCAGGTACAGAAGGCTATATTTGGATTGCAGAGTGAAAGTGAGAGAGAGAAACACTTAAGTGAAAGTGAGGGAGAGATACACTTGAGTGAGAGATAGGGAGAGAAAGAGTGAAACGCTTCAAAGTGCTCGACACTTAAGTGTAAACACCAACAGAACGTAGTAGAAGTGAGGAAACCATAAGCCAAACACTTACCCTTGCTACTTGCTACTTCTGGAAGAAAAGTTCCTATATTTTTCCCATTCAACGACAGACGAGAACCTTCTTTGGAAGACAAACCATTAATCAATGGGCTATTGGAGGATTCCTCAACTAAGGGGGAGAATTTATAGGAAGAAAAAGTAGAAGTTACTAGTCTTATCTTCGTACTTGGGAAATGTTAATAATCCTAAAGGGGTTCGTATTAGGTTCGTATCCTGGAAAATCTTTATAATAAAGGGGTTTGATCCTAGTTCGATCCTTGGGAAAAGTTAATATCCTTAGGGGGAGATTTTAGACAAGAAGAGGAAAATCTTATCTTCTGATCCTGAGGGGAAACAACAGAAATATGGGAGAATCAAGAAGCTGAAGCTGTATTCTATTCTTGGAAGAACAAAAATTGACTATTCCATTGATTTTCTAAAGGGAAAAGAAGAGAAAGAAGGAGAATCACATTCGTAGGGGGAGAACATCATTTGAGCTATGTTCAGTTTTGATTGAAGACATACCCAGGAAAATGATTCTTATGAAGCTCTGTTCATGATAAGTTCTTTAAGTTAACACTATGAAGGATTTTGAAACGGAGAAAGCTCAAACAGACAGAAATGAAGATGATACAATTTGAATATCAGTTCAGTGCTAGAGGAACAAGCATCTTTCGTTTCAGTCAAACAAGAAATCTGGAAATGCAGTATCTGATCCAGAAAAACCAGTAGCATTATTTACAAGTCCAGGACGATTACTTTTTCTAGTTGTTAGTTGAGTTATCCTCCCTAGGTGATTTGTTTGCTAAAGTTTAACAATCAAATAGGGGGAGATTGTTGGAGATTACGAAGCTATATAAATAGTAATCGTGATAACTCAACACTAGAACAGGACAAGTAAATAATACTACGTCTACACAGAAATCAGCAAGAAGTGAAGATCAGGCAGATACAGTGAATCAAGACATTAGAAGATGTTTTGAAGTCTACTACAGGTCACTGAAAGAAGTTCATTAATATGTTCATGCTTCAGTGGAGAATAATGATTGAAGACTTTCAGGGTTTCAGAGGTGTTGAAGATTCAGTATAGCAGTGCCGCTAAAAGATTTCAGTGTAACAGCATTGATTGGAAATAGACAGTGTTCGAAGCATAGGAATCCAGAAGGAAAAAGACAAAGGTTAAGGAAGACAGCTGCAGTCTTGAACAGGATTGTAGTAATGAAGACGTTGTCGAAGTACCAGAAAAGATTCCAGTGAAATAACAGTGTCTATCAACAGTCAGTGTTTGAAGCAATGCAACAGTCCTAGCTTACTCAGCTGAAACAGAAAAGAAATCAAGGGAATTCAATTCAGTGTTAGTCGTTTGTGAACCAGACCAGTGCACTAAGCGTCAGCACAACAAGAAGAGAATTACCTTGATTAATCATAAGAAAATCAGTTGATCAAGCCAAGCCAAAGGAGTGAAACCAAGTGGTAATTACTTCAAGAATTCAAGAAATATGCTAAGGCAAGTATTACTGCATTTGGTGGCATTAATACTCTTGAAGCAATGGAGAGGCGCAACTTATATTCCAAGGCGCAAGAAAAAGACTAAGGGAAAGTTAAGTGGCGCCTACACAGTGCATTGAAAGTGTAGGCGCAGGAAATAAGTTGGACTTAGAATCTATCTCGTATGTGGCGTCTATACAGTGTGTTAAGAGTATAGGCGCAACATAAGTTTTCCCAGGCACAACAAAAGTTTAAGTACAGGTTGAGTGGCGCCTATACAAGGAAGTAAGAGTATAGGCGCAACAAACCTTGACAAGAGGCACAGGAAAACAAGGGAAAACATTCTAAGGCACAAGTGGCGCCAACACAGTGCGACAGGAGTAGAGGCGCAACTCAGCTGCTCTGAAGCTTCTAAGTCAAATACAATATGTGAGTGGCGCCTACACAGTGCAACAACAGTGTAGGCGCAACACACATACTAGGCACAACAGGCAGTTGAAATTACTAAGGCATGAGTGGCGCCTATATAGGGAAACCACTGTATAGGCGCAACTCACATGAAGGAGGCGCAACTCAAGCAACAGATGCAACATACTTCAAGTGGCGCCTACACACCATAGTCACTCTACAGGCGCAACTCAGGACTTAAGCAATTGTGGAGCAAATCAATTCTATTGATTTGAAAAGTTTACACTATATTAAATAATATGAATTTATTCATTTTTGTTTAATATGGTTGGTGGAGACACAGCCAACTACAGAGAGAGGCAGTGAGATATTTCGAAGTCGGAGAAGAAGAAGTCACCATGATAATTCTATACCTTCTTCTCATGGGTTTTACAATCTAGCTGGTCAAACATGTCACAAATACCTAGGGCTATTGTAAAACACTCACTGTTAGCTTGATTCCAGTTATTACTAAATACTGTCAAACATTGTAATAGGGATCTAGCTTTATCTCTCTAGAAGCAAAGAACGAATCAGTTCTTCGGAAGCCAGTTATTAATTTAACTGGGTGTAGCAAAACCTCAGGGATTAATACGAAAGTGCTATTCCCCGAAATCTGTCTCGCATTTAATTACTTGCTAATTTTCTAGATCATTATTGTTTAAATCCTAAACACAGAAAATTAGTAAGCCAGCCTCCTAAACACTCCTAAACACGAACCACTGACCGAACTCTAAATCACATATCCGCAAAAGATTTGAAAGAATTTTTTGATTTAGTGAGTATCGTATTCAACCCCCCTTCTATGATACTTTCGGGACCTAACATGTTGACTCTTCCACATCATGTTGAGCATAAAGTTTCTTCTATTAGAGAAAGAGACAACTTCAATGTCATGCCCCTTGAAAAGCTATATGGAAAATTGAAGACTTATGAAATGGAACAAGAACAGAGGTTGATTATCTATGGTTCCGGCTCAGTGGACAGTAAGAGTGCAGCACTAATGAAGACCATAGCTCTTGTGGCAGATGAAGTTAAAACTTCTGAAGCAAAGGTTGTTGAAACCAAGATTGGTGGAGAATTGATCATTGAAGCTAAAATGGCTACAGAATCACAAGCTGAAGAGGAAGATGATTTTTATACATTGGAAGAGCTTGATGAGATGGAAGACAAATCTATGGCGTACTTGGCAGGGCGTTTCAAGCATATAAGATTTAGAAGGAATCCCAAGTACAAGAAAAGTTTTGGTAGCAGATTTCAGAAGACAGGATCATTTTCGGGATCCAACTCAAGAGGTGGTTACAAGTCAAACATGGTAGACGGTAATAAGTTCCGGTGCTACAACTGCAATGAACTAGGGCATTTCGCCACTGAATGTAAGAAACCAAGACAAGAAAAAGACAATAAGGTTTATGAGAAGAAGAGTTCATACGAGAAGAAAAGCTATGATGAGTTAAAAAGGGAGAATGAGAAGTTGAAACAGAGATTGGATGCTTTGGTTGCAAAACAACAAGGCAAGGCTTACATTGTTGAAGGTAGAAGCTGGGATGACACAGATTCTGAAGAAGAAGAATATGGAAATCTTGCATTAATGGCAGACACATCAGAAGAATCTCCATCATCAGCACAGGTACCTATTCTCACCACTGTAGATATGCCTCTATCTGAATATAAAAATACTGTTAATGACTTGAGTATAGAGATGTTTAACATTCATACAAGCATGCTAGCTTCTGAAGCAGAAAATGCTAGACTAGTTGTGAAGATTAAAAAGCTAGAATCTGGAAAGGAACAACTAGAGCTTGTAAGAATCACCGTTAATAACCTTAAGGAAAGAAATGAATATTTAGAGAATAAGGTTAACTGTAATGCATAGGTTGAGACAGCACTTATGGCTAAGATTTCTGAGCTGGAGTTACAATTGAAAGCTTTTAAGAACTCAGCTAATATTGCTAAAGACATAATGGATATGCAGAGCTTAGATAATAAGACATGTATAGGCTTTGACTACGATGAACATAAAAGGAAAAACAAGAAGGATAAAAGGAATATAATTTTCAATGCTTCTAGTACTGTTTTATTAGAAAATGAAAATGTTCCTTTTGTCATTAAGAAGAGTAGTAATCTTGTCTTTAAGCTCCCACTCTCAGAACCCTTAGACGAAGATACTATCGTATGGAAACAAGAAATGCTTGTTGAGGATAAGTTAAAAGAGAAAGAAGTTGAGGAAAATAATGTAGAAGAAGTTACACCTAATGAGCCAGTTAAAACTGAATCTGCTAAAACTGAATTAGGTGGTAACAAGAACAAGTCAAAGAGTAATAGGAATGGGAAAGTAGGTGTTAAAATTGCTAATTCTGCTACATCGGCACCCACTGCACCTAGGAAATTGTGTACTAATTGCAATTCTGCTGGACACCTTAGTCATGCATGTAATAAGGTTAAAGTAGAATCTGATGTTCCTGTTGTGCAGAACATGTTTAACATGAATAGTTCTTATTTGCCTTGTGGTATTACTGGATGTATGCCATGTGCTTTTAATATTATGAATGCTTATTTCAATTTGATGAATGCATCTACTTCTAGTAATTGCATAGGCATAGAAAGAAGCATGAATAAGAAAAAGGTAAGGGCAAAGACTGCTAGTCCTCCTAAGGTTAGGAAGGAGACTCAATCTCCTAAGCCAAAAGACAAATCTGTCAAGGCAAAGGAACATGATTCGAGTTCAGTCAAAGTAGAACTTAAAGATGTGAAAACTGAACCTGTTACACCATCTGCAAGAACCTCTAAATTTCTTGGACCTAAATAAGTTTGGGTGCCAAAGAAACATTAATCACTTTGTGGTTGCAGGGCATAGGTATTAATGAAAAAGTCATGTGGATTCTGGATAGTGGATGTTCAAGGCACATGACAGGAGACAAGTCCCTGCTGACCAATGTGGTTGAGAAGACCGGCCCAGTTGTAACCTTTGGAGATGACAGCAAAGGCTTTACTAAGGGATATGGTAGTCTGGAAGTTGGAAATGTCATCATTGAAAATATCTCTCTTGTTGACGGTCTGAAGCACAACTTGTTGAGCGTCAGTCAATTTACAGATAAAGGATATAATGTGGACTTCAGGAAGGAAAAGTGTCTAATCACCAACAGGAAAGATGAAAAGCTTGCTCTTAAAGGAGTAAGAAAAGGAAATCTGTTTGTAGCTGACTTAAACACTGCAAGCAGAGGAGAAGCAAGTTGTTTCTACAGTAAAGCATCCTCTGAATTAAGTTGGTTATGGCACAGAAAACTATCTCACCTGAACTTTAAGGCAATGAATTCTTTAGTTAGAAGAGAATTGGTGAGAGGGTTACCATAGATGGAATTCTACCAAGAAGGACTTTGTGAAGCATGTGAAAAGGGTAAGTCAAAGAAGGCGTCACATAGAAGTAAGGACATGTCAAGCATCAGCGAACCTCTCCAGTTGATTCATATGGATCTGTTTGGACCGGTTAATGTCATGTCAGTTTCAAAGAAGAAATATGCATTAGTGATTGTCGACGACTACTCCAAGTACACATGGGTGTCGTTTTTGCATTCTAAGGATGAAGCACCTCAAATGGTAATCGATCACATTAAAAAGACTGAAGTGGAAGCTGGATTGCCTGTGCGGACGATCAGATCACATAATGGAACTGAATTCAGAAATGCAGTTCTAAATGAATTCTGCACGGAGCAAGGCATCTCAAGACAATACTCAGCCCCAAGAACTCCACAGCAGAATGGAGTGGTAGAAAGGAAAAATAGGACTTTGATTGAAGCAGCAAGGACAATGCTAAGCTAGTCAAAGCTACCTACATATTTTTGGGCAGAAGCAGTCAACACAGCTTGTTACACTCAAAATAGGACCCTGATTAATAAAGATCTAGAAAAGACATCCTATGAGATTATGACCAACAGAAAGCCATCACTGAAGTACTTTCATGTGTTTGGTGGAAAATGCTATGTATTGAAAGATGAGGATCTGGGAAAGTTTGATGCTAAAGCAGATGAAGGGATTTTCCTTGGTTACTCACTGGAGTCTAAGACGTACAGGGTATATGTGATTGAAACTCATAAGGTCATTGAAATCCTTAATGTAACGTTTGACGACACCAAACTCCCAAGTCTTCAAAAAGATAAAGATTCTGAATCTTTGAAAATTGAAAATCTATCAGAATACTACTTAGGAGATGAAGACGTACCTGGTGTTGCATCTGGTAGCCATGAACACACGAATATTCCAGAGAAAAGAAGTGGAAGTGTTGGTAGTACCACACAGTCACAGTCACAGTCTGTATTTCAAAATCAGTCTGTTACTGAACTTGCTAGCTCAACTGGTGGATCATCAAATAATGAAGACAGCAACTCAGGGGGAGGTGAAGAAGGATCAGCTAGTCGCTCTCAACACAACTACGAAGAAGGACAATCATCAAGGGCTAATCTGCCTAGACAAAGGGTATGGAACAGAGATCATCCCTTTGAATTAATCATTGGTGACCCAGAGAGTAGTGTGAGGACTAGAAGAGCAACACAGAATGAATGTCTGTACTCTGGTTTTCTATCAGAGGAAGAACCTAAAAAGGTTGAAGATGCTCTAGAAGATCCAGATTGGGTGATTGCGATGCAAGATGAACTCAATCAGTTTGATAGGCAGAAAGTGTGGAAACTGGTACCCAGACCTAAAGACAATCTGTTATTGGCACTAAATGGGTATTCAGGAATAAGTTGGATGAAAATGGCATTGTTACGAGGAACAAGGCCAAACTGGTTGCTAAGGGGTATTATCAAGAAGAAGGAATAGATTATGACGAGACCTATGCACCAGTAGCAAGACTTGAAGCCATCAGGATGTTTTTGGCATTCGCAACACATTCAGACTTTAAAGTTTATCAAATGGATGTGAAGAGTGCATTCCTGAATGGGGAGCTGGAAGAAGAAGTATATGTAGAGCAAACTCCGGGTTTCGAGAACAAAGATCATATGGACTTTGTGTACTTCCTTTTTAAAGCTCTTTATGGACTCAAGCAGGTGCCTCGAACATGGTATGAAACACTATCTGAATTTTTAATTGAAAATGGTTTTATCAGAGGTGTTATAGATAAGACTCTCTTTCATAAAATGCACAAAAATAATTTGATATTAGTTCAAGTGTATGTTGATGATATTATATTCGGTTCTACTAATGATGAGCTATGCAAGAGATTTGCTAAGTTAATGCAGAGTAGGTACGAGATGGGTATGATGGGCGAGCTTACTTTCTTTCTTGGACTACAAGTGAGTCAGAAGAAAGATGGGATCTTCATTTGCCAGGCAAAGTACATCAGAGATCTTCTAAAGAAGTATGGACTTGAAGATTCAGCCCCCGCCAAGACTCCAATGCCAACTGCCACAAAGCTTGATGAGGACAAATCAGGTAAATCTGTCGACATCACAAGCTACAGAGGTATGATTGGATCTCTACTTTACTTAACTGCAAGTAGGCCAGATATTATGTTTTCCACTTGCTTATGTGCATGGTTCCAAGCTAACCCAAAAGAGTCTCACCTTATAGTTGTCAAAAGAATTTTTAGATACCTGAAGGGTACTCCAAATTTGGGAATTTGGTATCCTAAAAGTACCGGTTTTGACCTAATCGGCTATACAGACTCGGATTTTGCAGGTTGTAAGATTGACAGGAAGAGTACTTCTGGAAACTGTCAATTCTTGGGAAGAAGATTGGTCTCATGGTATAGCAAGAAGCAGCACTCAGTGTCTACCTCAACAGCAGAGGCAGAATACATCGCAGCTGGTAGCTGTTGTGCTCAGATCCTATGGATGAGAAACCAACTTCAGGACTATGGCTTTATGTTGAACAAGATTCCAATATTCTGCGACAACACAAGCACCATAGCTATAACCAACAATCCGGTTCAGCACTCACGAACCAAGCATATTGATATCAGGTATCACTTTATACGAGAGCATGTCATGAATGGAATTGTGGAGTTGCATTTTGTACCCACAGAACAACAACTTGCAGACATCTTCACCAAACTACTAGACGAATCTACTTTCTCTAGGTTGGTTAGTGAATTAGGGATGTTAAATTTAAATTAACTTTTGTTTGCGAGGAGTTGTATGGATTCACAAGTTATTGAATTTGTATATCCAAAGGACTTGTGAACTCCAGTCTAACTTATAATCTTGGGCTTATGAATATCAATATTAATTATCATAAGTATACCAGTTATGCTTCTTGACAATTATTTGATATAGCATAAGTAGTTAACTGCTACATAAGTGTTTGTAGTTAACAAGAAGCATAACAGTCTGTGGTTTAGAATTAATTGGTGAATTTCAATTCATGAAATCAGACTGAAAGATTCTATATCAGACAAGTTGTGAACTTTTTGTGAGAATCTGATGGTACTGACTTGATTATCTGTTATATTATTTCCCACAAAGCATGTGTAGCAATTACAGTTCTCAGTATTAATATGCATATCTGATTGAATGATTCTTAGCATGCTGTTATTATTATTTGAATTGTGATTGGGTTGGTTTTAAATTTTTGGAAATTACAACTGCAACAGAGTATGGAACAAATTTTTTTTGGTTTTCAAAAATCTCCAATCAACCACCTGTGTATTATATATTAATATGTCTGTATGTGTAATTCAAATTGAATTATATTTAATTTTTAGTTATTTCTAAATTAAAATTTTAATAATTCTATTTTAGAAATATTAAATTTAATTCAAGAAATCTCTATTTAATTAAATTTATGACAATTTGAATTTATATGTTTATATGTTTTAAATTATTTGATAAATGCAAGTTTTATTTTAATTTTTAAATCATCAGTATTTCAATTATTAATGATTTTCTAGTTAAAATTAACTTACATGTATCGATAGTTGTTAACTATCGGAAATGTATTCTATTTTATTTTAAAATTAATTAGATTGCATGTTTCGATGGTTAACTTTGTCTTGTTTTATTATTTAAATATACATGCATCGAATCGATAGTTGTTAACTATCGGGAAGAGTATTTTATTTTAATTAATTAAATGCATGTCCCGATAGTTACATATATATATATATTTTTTATATTTTTTTTCTTTGCATGATCCGATGTTTAAAAAAAATAAAATAAAAAACGAAAATTCCGATACTTAATAACCATCGGGTGGTGGATGTAGTACTTTACTTTTCTTTTTGGTACATGCATGTGCCGATACTTAGCTAATGCATATATATATATATAAATTGTTTTACTTTACTTTTCTTTACTTTCAAACACCACATCCGACTGTTAGTTAATATCGGAGCCAAATTGATTTTTTCTCTTCAAATATCTACAGTTCTAGGCCGTATTTTGCAATTCTAAAACCGTGAATGTGTAGATCTGTTAACTAGCTTCATTTCCATACTAATTTTGCTTCGTTTTGTTTCAAAAAATTTCGAGTCTTTCGAAATTTGGGAATTTTTCTAGGGTTAACTAGAAGTCAAAAAATCGTAATAAAAATACTGGTGTATTTCAAATCTCTCCTAGTTTATCATATATTATTTTTAGAATTTTTGGAGAAGTTTGAATTTTTGGGTGTTTTTGGTTCGTATACGAATAAACTAAGTTCATTTTTGTTTTGGAAAAGTTAAAAATTTTGGTAATTTTTACTTGTTAAAAATGGCTGGAATTTTTAGTATCACTCGTACGAATTTAGTTGCCGATTATAATATTCAGACCCTACCTGCTGATTATCGGGTTTGGGCACGAATATTACTCGAATATTCTAGGATCAGGTATGCTTTAGTGACAGACGTTCTATTAAATCATAATATGTTGCGAGACTGTTACTGCTCTGCTACTGACTCCTCAGTTGGTGAAGTGTTGGCTTTTACTTTTCACTTAGGCAATCGGGAAATTAGGGTTACTGAACATGATTTGAATCGTATTCTTCGATTCCCACATGATAATTTTGTTCAAGATCCTACACCCGAACAATTAGCTGATTTTTGTACTTTTGCCAACTACCTCAATTTCGAAGTTCGTGACTTAGGTGAAATGTATAAACAACATTTTCCTAAGGCATGGAATTTCTTTTTCCATACCATTATTCAGTGTTTTTCCTTTAAGAAGACTAGCACCCATGGTATTCCTTATTTTTATCAAGCTATTGGATATGGTGTTGTTAATAATCTTAGGTTAAACTATGGTCATTTGTTAATGCATAAAATTCTAAGCGTAATGGGACTTCCGGATAACTGAAACCTCCAACTTCGAAAGGTGGAGTGTTTCTTTCCAAGGTTCTTACAGCTTGTTATTAATGATGTATCTACTAACGAGGAAAAGCTAAGCTATTATAGTAGTCCTACTTCTTTTCCTGTGAAGCAGAAGAACAAGATTGCTACGACTTTGCAGAACAACAATGACTATAACAACAACTCACCAGCACTAATGACAGAATTTATGAGGAGGTGTGTTGTTGACATGGACAGAGAATTCCCTCTTGGACCACAAGAAGATATTCAAATCCCTGAACAAGATCAAGTGCCAACCCCTGAATTGGAGTTATCACAAGAAGAAAATGTTCAGGTGACCGAAGAGGTACAAGTTATATCTGGAGGAGATTCACTTGGGAATGCTAATAGTCAAGATTCATATCATCCCATCTCTCTAACAGGTAGTCAAACAGGTAGTCCAACTGAATCCACATCTTCACTGTTTATTAATTTGCAGAATTTGTTTGAAGATACTGGAATGGAACTTGCTGCTGAGCCCTCTGTGGCATTAGGAACAGGCAATTAATCTGCAAACCAACAGATTCTAACCCCTGCCTTAGAACCAAACACTACTCAATCCTTACCGTTATCTTCTCTTCTACCCTTGAAATGTCAAATTGTGAGTGAGGGAGATAGTGCCTTAGAAGCACCACATAAGGCAGGTGAGGGAACCCCAACAGCTCTACCTCTGACTAGAAGGAGATTAGAAGAACCTGAGGATTTGTTAGCCCATCTATGCCCTCTCAAAAGGACATGGAGCTGAAAAAGGCAAATACACAGTCTCTGGGGACATCCTCTCAACAGGGTGAACCTATTGAAATTCGCCCGTCAGCCAGGGCATCTGAAAGAGTGTCAATAATTGAGCCTCCAACCAAGTTAAATGTTGCACTGAAAGGAGCACACACACAGGAGGAATTGACGGATATTGCTACTACTGTAGCAGAACCTATGCAGGTAGATCCTGTACATGTCATGCCTTCACAGGCTATTGCGGGAGTCACGGGTCCTTCATTGCTAAACATTACAGGATCCAATGTGATAAGCCCCCCAGGAGGAATATTCCTGGCTCCTAATAAGGAGGTCTCCACCACTATAAGTGGAAAGGAGAAGCAACTACTTGGCAATAGTTCTTCGGATGAGCCATTTAGGATTTTCACTGCAGGTACAGAAGACTTGCTGGAGTCAAAGAGAGTGAGTGAAACATTAACAGAACGTTTGAGTGATCATAATTCACCCACACCTCTAAGACCGAGCGAGAGAATTGAGAGACAAACACCTACAGAACCTGTCAGTGAGACACCTACCAGCCAAATAAATACCCTCACAATGCACACACAATCACTAAGTCAAAGGGTTTATAACCTGGAGACTACTGTCACCGAAATGAAATCTGAATTTCACAGCAACGTTATGGAAATAAAATCTGTTCAGTACAACATGTTGCAGGATTTGCAGAATTTCAAGACGGATATGAAGAAGTTTGTTACAGATTTGTTTGAAAAGCATAAATCTCAATTTACTCAAATCCCTGCTTCGGAGGATAACACAACTAAGGGGGAGATGATAGTGTGAGAGCAAGAAAAAGAATCTGGTGCTGTTATGGGGAGTAAAGACAAAGGAAAAGGCAAGTTGGTAGAGGAAGAAGAAAACATTTATACATCTCAGAGGGAGCAAGATATACCGCTGGAGGTAAGGCTCACACTTGAAGAAGGAGAAATATGGGAACTTTCTCATACAGCTCCTACAGCTCAGGAAGATGATGTGTTTGATGAATTTGTAAATGATGCCGCTTATCAGTTCACTGAAACGGACTTCGTGGAAACATTTGGTTTGCTAGATGTGAATCAATCCAAAATAAGGGCATATGAAGTTGCACGCATGTCTCAAGAGAAAATCAGAAAAGAATACTATAACCATTATATTGAAAGGAGACAAAGGCCGTTGATGTTATCAAGAGAAGGAAGTGAATGGGATAAGGCTAGGAGTCTTTTGCAGAAACCAGAGTTAGGAATGATTCAAAATGAAGATCAAAAAGTTCTGGAAGCATTGCAAGAAGCTCACAAGAGTCATCCATCAATAAATCAGTTCTTTCATGCAGTGAAACAAACTATCAAGTTGATATTCCTCACGACCAACAACAATGGATGGTAGATTCAGATTCAGTTCAATAATTCGACCACAAAGACCATTTCTTCGAATTTTATCAAGTTGAGGTCTCTAACAGAATTGTATGTCATGAAGATTAGGACGGACAAGAGATCTCATGTGAATGAACTTCTTACTGATATGATTGAAGATCAGATGAGCAAAACATCATCTGAAGTTCACACAACTCCTTATAAAGTGATATTCTACAAAGACAAGTTGGTTCAGACACTGTGTTTGAGTGATGAAAGACTGAGCCTATATCCTCTGAAGCGTCTGAAATATGTTGAAGGGCTTCTTAGGAGTGAAGGACTTAGGACAAAAGAAAAATGGAAAGCTGCAGAGCGCATTTATGCTTATAGACTTAATGTCTTATCAAATCAATCTGTAGATATCTCCAAGGTCGGAAGAATAGATCCTTCAAATGGATCTCAACCAAAATTGCCTGTGTATACGAGAGAAGAAGGAGATTGGGACTTTGAAAAAGTCAAGGCAATGACTGAATACAGATATAACCATCCAGGGAAGGTGTTCGAATATGCAGAAAAGCCAGATTTTCCAATTATCTTTCCAGATTTTGATGTAATTAGGGAGACAGAGACAATGGTGCTAAAGGATCCCCCAGCTATCAGGTATAAAAACCCCAAAGGAAAAACTGAAATAGTTGATATCCACAAGATGTCTTATATGACTTCTAAGGAACTGGGTTTTATACTTGATCAAATCAAGACTTCGACGAACTATAAAGACAAATCAGCATTGGCAGAAATCTCTAAGCTTTACATGGAGAAGTTGGGAGCAGAATCATGTTACAACACTGATCGGGTTAAAGCAGTACCAAAAAGGTTGAGTGTTAAAGGAAAGACGAAAATTCTTGAATTTACATTCGAACAGGTTAAGCAGATCAGGAGAGTAGCTGTCTTGCAAACAATTCAGGAAGCTTTGTCAGATCCAAAGCCAAGTAATATGCTAGAAGAAGAAGCGCTGAATCTAGTGAATGACCAGCTTGCAAGTCTTGACAGTGAGAATGACTTAATGTATATCAGTTCAGGCTAGAGGAACATTCATTCTACATTGTAATTGTTTTTGAAATCTGGAAATGTATTATGTGATCCAGAATGTAATTAATATTAGATTACCGTCTTCTATTTACTTTTTCTTGTAAGTTAGTTGAGTTATCCTCTTAAGGGATTTGCTTGTCGAACTCTAACAATCAAATAGGGGGAGATTGTAAAGCATAATGTAACGTAACGTAACATGTAACCGAGGAAACTAACTCAACACAGATGGTCGGTAACTTATATTAAAATGAAGCACGGAATCGACTGCGAATAAGTTATAAGTTGAATACAAAAGACCAAATTATTAGAGGAAGCTTTGAAGACATTAAAGATCACTGATAGAAGTTCATTAACATGTTCAAGCCTCAGTGAAGAATAAAGTTGAAGTGGTTCAAAGGTTCTGAAGATGAAGAAGGTTTTACTACAGAGAAAGCAGAAGATTTCAGTGAAGTTTAAGAAGTACTTCTTATCATTATGGAACAGGTCAATTGTATTATAAAGAAAATGTGAAGATCAAGATCGTGTTAGTCGTTTGTGAACCAGACCAGTTGCACCAATCGTCAGCACAAAAGAGATTGAGAATTGCATCTATGATTCAGAAGAATTGACCAGATACTGAGATGAGTAACCTAAGTGGTATGCGATTAAGCCCAGAATAAATCAAGGTCGAATTAACAAGGAAATATTTATTTGACTTGGTTGTAGTGGAAGAAATAATGTTAAAGGGCTTAACAAGTTCGAAATATGGCTAAGTGAATGAGACTGCAGAAGCTGTATCCAGAAGTCATTGGTCAAGCTATTTCGTCTTATTCCTATTTTGTCCTATTCACCCATGGTTATTAACCATCGGGTGATTTAATCAAGTTAACTAGAAATGGTGAATATGCAAAGCCACTTCCCGATAGTTGCTAAAACTATTAATTTCGATAGTTAATAATTATTAGAATAATTCCGATAGTTAATAATTATTAGAATAATTCCGATAGTTAATAATTATTAGAATAATTCCGATAGTTACTCAGTTTGAAATAATTGATTTTATTTCATGAATTGTTTTAAGTGTCCGGTAGTTAGTCTACAGACTCATCGATACTTAAACAATTACTCAGAAAATGTTCCCGATACTTAAGGTTAAACAGAAGCGAAGAAGCAACTTGTTTTACTTGGCACAAAATGGGCCACGTATCAAAAGTTGAAAAAGACTACACAAATAGCAGCAAAGCATCGTCTTTGAAGATTCATTCAGCAAAACAGGCAGAGAGATACACAGAGCGATTAAAGAGAGAAAACACAGAGAGCATTCAAGAGTAAACACTGAAGCCATTAATTTTGTACACAGCTGTTGTTACCCTTGGTTGTTTTCATTTAAAGCTTGTAACTTAACTGCTGTTCTAGTGAATCATCGTAACTAATCGAAAGATTAGATTTGTGGAGCACCCTCGTGGTTTATATTAATAAAATGATATATTCTCCGAAGAACTGTGTTTATGTTAATTTTCTGCATACCTTGTGTTTGATTTAATAACTGTTCGAACTGTCAACAAGTCCATAACAAACCATTCCGCGAATATTTTATAAATTGGACAATATCGTATTCAACCCCCCTTCTACGATATTTGGGATTAACAATAAGTACGATAAAATTTAAGAAATGAAACTATTTTAGTAGACTTTGGTAGGTTAAAGATTAAGTCTAAATAATCTCAAGTGTGTATATTATATGTGATTGAATTAAAAATAAGAAAAAATAAGTAAATCAACACAAAGAAATGATGACATGAAAAATCCCCATTAAGGGATAAAAACCACGGGTGGGACTCTCCCCAATCGATTATGATCCACTAAAATTCTGATAATGTGTTTACAAGAGATGAAATTGCAGTTACAATCAATGGAAATAAGAATTTAGGCACTAGACAGCAGCTGCATTCCAGTGTAGTATTGTGGTGTCTTTGAAAGTGTGTAGAAGTGTGTTTTTGTTATGTGTTGTATATGTATATATCTTGAGTGATGATCATGGGGATTGCGTGCCTTGTATAGTGGCTGATAGAGGTTGCATATATGTATAGTAGATATTGTGTGTAGTGTATTTTGTTGATGTAAGAGAGTATAATTGTGTAGATAAGTGAGTGGTATGGGGTTGTATCTGATTGATGAATTGTGTGGTGATAGAGATTGTGTATGTATATGTATTGTACGGTAGTATAAGTTGTATGAGTTGCCTTTCTCGATGCCTCCACCCTCTATATATATTTGAATTGTATAACTGCCATATTAATGGAGAATTGATGTCCATTATTGCCTTCCTTATTTGTTGAGAAACTGATAATTAATATATTTCCTTATTTGTAGATAGTCTGATACCCATCAATATATTTCTTTTGTTGTATTAAAACTGCTATTTTATCCCTTCCTAAAATTCAGGATGGTTATTTGACCATTTTCAACAGTTGCTAGGTTGTCGTCGGACGTCACTATTCCCGTCATATCTTTGGAGTCAATAAAAGATAGTTGTCATCGGTCATGTCAAAATCTGACACCAACATTTTCCCATAATTTTATTGGATGAAGATATACAACCAATAAAATTATTTTTCATGTCGAGTATACTCTCGTCATTGTCGATTGCGTGTTCGTATGCGTCCATTTACTTAAAATGGCTTGCCAACAGGTTCATGTGACTCCTCAATTTGGAGTGATTAGAATATAGAAAATAAGAGTGTTAACACATAAGATGTATTGTAACGTGTCATGTAAACGTAACATGTAAGTTGTAGACAAAACGTTTAACTTGTCATCGTAATATGTCACTTGTCGTCGTAAGATGTCACTTGTCATCATAATATGTCATTTGTCATCGTGTTATGTAATTCATCGTTGTATTGTCATCGTAACACATGACATGAAGTCAAGATTTGTAATTCGTCATTGTATTGTCGTCGTAACACATGACACAAAGTCAAGATTTGTAATTTGTCATTGTATTGTCGTCGTTGTAATGTCATGAGACACGTGTGCCATAACCATAATACTTGATTCATAAGCATAGCTCGTAAGTTGTAATTGTTTCAACTTTTCGTTGAAATACGTAGATGAATACACGTAGCTTGTAATCATAAAATGAAACATTGTGTCAATATGATATGTAAATTCTTCACGTCATATGTCAATGCGACATGTAATCGTAATATGTCGTATGTCAATGTGACAAGTATTTGTAATATGTCGTATGTCAATGTGACATGTAAATTGTATCACGTCGTATGTCAAATGTAATCGTAATATTTATTTATCATATTTAATATGTGTTATATACGTCAATTGTATATCATCACTTGTCGTAAATTGTCATTTGTCAATTATAATATATTCTCAGATACATGCACAACGTTTAAGTTGTTAAAATGCCTTCCCCTCTTGAAACAAATTTAATTTATCATAGTTTTTTTGTGGTGTAATAACAAAGCTCGTTTCCATACGGTGTTCGCCTTTGTTATTTTTATTATATGTATATTAGGGGTGTTTCTGTAGGGTTTCGTGACACAAACGCAGCGGAATAAACGTGAAAAATAAATCAAAATAGCGAAACCCTCCGCAGGATCCATGCGAAAACAAAAGATTTAATTCGGAGATAAAGAATAAATACCTTTAGAAGCTTTAACAGTTCATTAATGGAAGATTAATGGAGGTCCAAAGCTTGTTTAATCACCACGTATCCCGCTCTCGCGATCTACGCTCTACGATATCCACACGAACACTTTTCATGAAGGATTGATGTGTACTAGCACCCGAAAACTTCTTCTCTCTCTATCTTCCCCCTCTCTCAGAGCGGCTAGGGTTTTGTAAAATCTCTCTTTTATTAAATCAGCCCATAAAGAGATTATATAGAGAGAGGAATAAGTTTTCTAATTATAATCCAATTATAATTAATACTAATCCAAAATTCTAAATTATTTAATTAAGTATCACTTAATTAATTAATTATTAATTTTGGAATTAGTTTAAGTAATTCATTTATTCTATTTATATAATTAATTAAGTCATACTTAATTAATATCATAAATAAAATAAATTACTTATTTAATTTAAATTCATAATTTAAATTATTTCTCCTTCAAGCGTTCTTTGTGTGTGACCCTGTAGGTTATTATTACGTTGGCAACAATTTTAATATCTAATTAAAATTATAAACAATGAGCGGCATCTAGTAATACATCATTGCTACCCAAGTAATAATAATAAATCGGTGATTCGATTAAGCCTTTCGTGAATAATGTTCCATGTAATATAATCCCTTTAATCTTGATATTATAGATTAAACTCAAGGCATGTCTCGTGTCATCCTCTTCATAATTTAATCTTTATTTTCTTGATCGATGAGTAGACTATTAAAATCAAATCAACATTTGAGCACGGCCGTGCATTTCATAGTCTCACTCAAACAAGAGGCCAATAATATCACTCCTAAAATTAGGAGGATTAAATCCCATCTAGATCATTCATATTTCTCATACGATTCATAATATACCCAATGTCCACTTTTATCATCACCCGGTCAAAGGTAACTTTTAATGTAATCAAAGTATATTAATTCTTGTATAGAAATATAATGATTTCAGGTCTAAGGATCATTACACCATTATCACAGTGAGAATTACTTATGACACTTACTTAACATGTAGAATCTCACGGCGGGTCATTCCAGTGCCATGCATTGATACATGCACTTATGTTCTTGACTTTAGTATCCCCATACCTATGACCAATGAGATGTGGTCATCTGTCAAGAAACATACTAGTCTTTGTGCATTATTATTATCCTTAAATAATAATACTCGACTAGGGAATTTTAGGAATAAGATATTATTCATATAATCTCATTTTTAAGTCACATACTTAAAGATATATAATACGTATCAAAATTCCAAGGACATTTATTATGCTTTCAATTTATTACGCAGTAAATAAAACATAATAAATAATAATCAATAAAACATAATCCCTTAATAATAAATATTTTCCTTAAAATATAAAAAGTATTGTCTCTAGAGCACAATTACTAACAATCTCCCACTTGCACTAGAGCCAATTACCCAAGTATCCAATACTCATGGAACTAGTGTGACTTTCGTGCTTCTGCTGCGACAAAGCCTTAGTCAGTGTGTCTGCAATATTATTATTAGTATACACTTTACATATATGTATATCTCCTTGATCATTAATCTCATTAATTAGGTGATATCTCCTAAGTACATGCCCAAACAGCCTTCTTGGCTGCTTCACAAGCATCAATATACTCAGGTTCTATTGTAAAATCAACAATTGTCTTTGCTGTGAACCATTCCAGCATACAACATCTCAATAAAACACAAATCCAGACAGAAATATTAAATTATCGTTATCTGTCTAGAAACCAGTATCACTGAAACCTCTTACAACTAGCTTCACATCTCCTCCATATAACAAGAATGAATCTTTAGTCCTCTTTAAGTACTTAAGAATATTCTTGACTGTCGTCCAGTGACCTTCACCTGGATTAGATCGGTATCTACTCATCATGGTTAAAGAATACGAGACATCAGGACAAGTACATATCATTGCATACATTATAAAACCAATTGCTAATGCATATGGAATTTTACTCATGCAGTCCCTATCATCCAATGATTTAGGACAAATTTTATTTTGAGATCACTATCCCATGAGACATTGGGACATATCCATTTTAGTCTCTTTGCATTTGAAATCGATGCAAAACTTTGTCAATGTATGTACTCTAAATTAGGCCGATCAATCACCTTGATCTATCTCTATAGATCTCGATCCCTAATATATATGTCACATCGCCTAAGTCTTTCATTGAGAAATTATTTCTCAACCAAGTCTTCACAGTCTGTAGAGAAGGAATGTCATTCCCTATTAGTAATATATCATCAACATATAATACTAGGAATGCCACATGGCTCCCACTAAACTTCTTGTAAACATAAGTTTCATCTTCATTCTGAATAAAGTCAAACTCTTTTTGACTGTTTCATGAAAACAAATGTTCCATCTCCTCGAGGCCTGCTTTAATCCATAAATGGATCGACGCAACTTACATACATTTCCAGCATCCTTTAGATCAACAAAACCCTTAGGGTGTGTCATGTACACATCCATATCTTCTTCAAGGCTCTCATTTAAGAAAGCGGTTTTGACATCCATTTGCCAGATTTCATAGTCATAGTAAGCAGCTATAACAAGCAAAATCCTGATGGACATGACCATAACAACTGGTGAAAAGGTCTCATCATAGTCAATACCATGAATTTTCTTGAAACCTTTTGCCACCAATCGTGCCTTATAGGTCTGTACATTAGCATCCATGTCGGTCTTCTTCTTGAAAACCCACTTGCACCCTATAGGTTTTAGCCCTTCAGGTGGATCAACCAAAGTCCATACCTGATTAGTATACATGGATTCCATCTCAGATTTAATGGCATCCAGCCATCTCTTAGAATCTGGAGTGTTTATAGTATCTAGGTAGGTGAGAGGCTCATCTTCATCCACAAGCATCACATCACCATCTTGAGTCAAGAGAAATCCATATTATCTCTCGGGCTCATGGCGAATCCTACTAAACCTACGAACACCTGTGTTTCTTGAGCAGTATTATTTTTCTTGTACATTCTACTCAGGTTCCTCCACTGGTTCAACGTTATCATGTGGGTCTCAAACTTCATTGAGATCTATTATCCTCCCACTGTCTCTAAGCAGTTCGAGCAACAAACACTTTGTTCTCGGTAGGATTATAGAAAGAATAACCCCTTGTTTCAGTTGGGTATTCCACAAAATTACATTTGTCTGATTTTGGTCCTAGCTTGTCAGAGATTAGACGTTTCACAAACGCTTCACATCCCCAAAATTTTATAAATGACATGCTATGACGTTGCTCAGTCCATATCTCATAAGGAGTCTTTTGAACCAATTTAGTAGGAACACAGTTAAGTGTATGTGGAGCCGTTTCCAGGGTGCATCCCCAGAAACTAATTGGAAGATTCATTGACTCAACATTGATCGCACCATGTCCAACAAGGTGTGATCTCTCCTATCAAAAAAAATTTTCTTTAATATTTTCTACTTCATCTTTATAGTCTTTGAACTTTTCAAATGATTCGGATTAGTTCTTCAAAAGATACATATATCCGTATCTACTAAAATAATTAGTAAATTTTATGAAGTTAATAAAATCTACCTTTTGTCATCGTACACATATGACCACATACATCACTATGTATAAGTCATACCCATTCAATGATCCCTTCACCATGTCCGGTAAAAGGAGCTTTAGTCATTTTACCAAATAAACCAAGATTCGTATCCTTTGGTATGATTCATAATCAAACTTATCCATGAATGCATCCTTATGTATTCTGGAAATGCATTTCTCATTAATATGGCCTCAGCGACAGTGCCAAAGGTAATATTTGATTTGAGTCACTTTAGAACATATAAATTGTTAATTAGATGTGCAACATTATAAGGCTCATCATCAAAATAGAATAAACAACTATTGTTATAAAATGAAAAAGCCTTTCTTGTCCAAACAAGAAACTGAAATAATGTCTCTGCCAATTGCAAGCACGCTATAACAATTATTAAGTTCTAAATTTTCCTTATAGGCCAAAAATTAAGTAACGAGTTCCTCGAACCAGAGCAACTATCTTTACTCCAATTCCAACCCGATACCTTAAGCTTGACCCTTATTGATCATCATCTTCCGATCTTCCAATTAAGCATGACAGTTTAATTTCCAGTCTCCCAACTTTCCACAGAAGTGACAATCGTCTTCTTTATCAACACCTCATTCAGACTTTAGAGTCTGCTTTAGGGATTGGACTTTGGTTTGACAACGGAACTAGATCAAATCTTCTCCTTGCCTTTCCATTTTCCTTTCCCTTTTGCATTCCCTATGTTTACCATCAATATAGTAGTAGTTCATGCATTTATCATATTACTTTCAGCAGTTCTCAACATGCTTAGCAACTCAATGGGTGTTTTACAAATCTTATTCACTTTATTGTTCATAACAAAATAAGAATAATATTTGTCCAAAGATTGTAAGATCAAATCTAACTGTCTCCAGACCAATCTGGAAACCCAAAATATCAATGGTATTCATTATACCCTATAATCTTTAGAACATGTGGTGTAACCGGGTCTCACTCTCCCTACTTGTAAGTGTATAGTGTCCTTTCAAATATATCTTGTGCTCAATCGTTTCATAAGCATCTATATGCTTGTATTGCTTCTTAAGCTCAGCACATATATTTGCGAGCATGAGACATGAAACATCAGTCGCAACATCAATTTGCTTCCAATAAGCACTATGATTTGCACATGTTACATTCTCAACTTTAAGAGCAGGGGAAGAGATTTGACTAATATCGTGGTGCCCGAGGACGATCCTCAAGCTCCTATGTCAGTCAAGGAAATATATTCTCGTCAACTTGTCCTTCTCAAGAACTGATCGCATAGAGAAGTTGTTTGTGTTTATCATTTGATATCTACAATATTAAAGTGCATAAAATAAACTAGATTGCAAATTTAATATTAATTATGTTTAAGTGATTATGGTATATCATCATATACCTCCCACTATTTTTATCAAACTAATAGCCCTTACTATTAATTTAGAAAGTATATCCCATAATTCTTTCTAGTGAGCCAAGATCCATATTTCGTCATGTCCTAAGTCAACCACTGGAAGTCCTTAGAAAATGATTATTTAGGTAGATAACAGTTGTCAATTATATCATATATAATTCTTGGATAGTTTGGTGAACAACGATTGATCTTATCTATCTAATAGACTTTTAACCAAACTCTATGCTTCTAAGTTCATAATATTTGAATATAACCGTTTATTTTCACTTATTATGACGACTCAGTTAAGTTAGACCCAATGATACAACGGCCGAATATAACCGTTTATATTCGTCGCATCTCACCACGATAGATAGGAGTCCCCTGCCACTGACAGTCCTTCCCCTTATCGATCTAGGATTCGATGAGTGTTCATTCATTGGAAAGCATCCGAGTAAAACTTAATATTTTGTTAAGGGGTTTTAGAAAATTTATAACGATCATGATCACATCATAAAGAGATCCTCAATTTTTCCTTGAACTAAATATATCAAATCGACATCTTAAATTGTTCATTTCCCAGGTAGATGGAGGATACCAATGGTCACACTTAAAACCCATCAGCCTTACGAATACGCATATCCGCTTTTGTCAGAAAATCCCAATTATAGATATCAAAAATCCATATTTAATTCCGTGTTTTAAAAATCCATATTTCATAAACACAAGAATCTCATGATCGTTTGTTAATTTTAAAATCTTGAATCGTTACAGATTTTATCTTGTTTAAGCAAACATGGCATGGGTGTCGTATCTAATACATACATGATTAATCAATATTAAGCATGCATCTCAATTATATCTACGCATACATACCAATACATGCAATCATATACATATATGTAATGTGCGTAAATTAAACGTGTTTGGTTATGGCCCCATCCTATATGATATTTCCAAGCTAATGGAAATATCAAGGTCAGTCTATGGTGGTTTTAAAAATACTATCTATTACATGTCTTCTTTCTTTATTGCTCCATCATCCCCTTTTGGATCGCCTCCTTGCTTGCAAGTCTTCATTGATAATTACATTGAATAATAAAAATAAAACTATTATAATGAAATTACAAGAAGAACTCGAGTTACATTCGAGATAATTAAATTACAATGAATAAACGACATGCAAGTCGTATTTAGAAACCAAAACCATAAATCAAAACCACTATCCTATGGGTCTTTAGGCCATAACCATCCACCATGCTATCATATAACACATATAATATATATCATATTATATAATCATATCATATAATCATATATAACAAATTTCAAAATTTCAGAAAATTAAAAACAGATTTCTGAAGACAATAAATCGCTATTTCGAGGCCCTTAACGACGTCAAACGCCTTACAGACCCCTCGGTGATAGCATAGCTATCAGTTTTGTTCATTGGCCCGATTCCAGTTAGAAAACACATATCGTTTACAAAAATCGGATACAGCAGTCAGATTTCTCCAAATCTGACGGTGTTTCAGAAATCGTATCATATACAATTCTCATAACAAAAACAAGCATATATCATATATACATATACAGAGATACATACAATCATCATATGATTATACATTACATGAATATCATATATTCATAATATATACATACATATACTCAAAATTTTAGAAAATCAAATAATTTTCAGAAAATCATAAATCACCGTTTTGGAGGCTGTAACGACATCTAATGGCTTACAGACGCAGAGCTAACTATGTCAGTATTGCTCAGTGACCCGATTACAGTCAGAAAAAACATATCGTTTGCGAAAATCGGACAACGGACACAGATTTTAGAAAATCAACGGCAGCCGTTTCAGAATTCGTATCGAATACGATTCCCATAATAAGAACAAACATGTATCATATACATACATCAACACACATAATCATCACATGATTATATTTCATATGAATATCATATATTCATAATATATATAAACATATACAAATTATATCAATATAAAATCATGATAGATCGCATACATGCTTATATATCAAAAACTGTTAAGCACATAACCGAATTAAAACGTTTCGCAAGTAGCTCTGATGCCATTGTAGGGTTTCGTGACACAAACGCAGCGGAATAAACGTGAAAAATAAATCAAAATAGCGAAACCCTCCGCAGGATCCATGCGAAAACAAAAGATTTAATTCGGAGATAAAGAATAAATACCTTTAGAAGCTTTAACAGTTCATTAATGGAAGATTAATGGAGGTCCAAAGCTTGTTTAATCACCACGTATCCCGCTCTCGCGATCTACGCTCTACGGTATCCACACGAACACTTTTCATGAAGGATTGATGTGTACTAGCACCCGAAAACTTCTTCTCTCTCTATCTTCCCCCTCTCTCAGAGCGGCTAGGGTTTTGTAAAATCTCTCTTTTATTAAATCAGCCCATAAAGAGATTATATAGAGAGATGAATAAGTTTTCTAATTATAATCCAATTATAATTAATACTAATCCAAAATTCTAAATTATTTAATTAAGTATCACTTAATTAATTAATTATTAATTTTGGAATTAGTTTAAGTAATTCATTTATTCTATTTATATAATTAATTAAGTCATACTTAATTAATATCATAAATAAAATAAATTACTTATTTAATTTAAATTCATAATTTAAATTATTTCTCCTTCAAGCGTTCTTTGTGTGTGACCCTGTAGGTTATTATTACGTTGGCAACAATTTTAATATCTAATTAAAATTATAAACAATGAGCGGCATCTAGTAATACATCATTGCTACCCAAGTAATAATAATAAATTGGTGATTCGATTAAGCCTTTCGTGAATAATGTTCCATGTAATATAATCCCTTTAATCTTGATATTATAGATTAAACTCAAGGCATGTCTCGTGTCATCCTCTTCATAATTTAATCTTTATTTTCTTGATCGATGAGTAGACTATTAAAATCAAATCAACATTTGAGCACGGCCGTGAATTTCATAGTCTCACTCAAACAAGAGGCCAATAATATCACTCCTAAAATTAGGAGGATTAAATCCCATCTAGATCATTCATATTTCTCATACGATTCATAATATACCCAATGTCCACTTTTATCATCACCCGGTCAAAGGTAACTTTTAATATAATCAAAGTATATTAATTCTTGTTTAGAAATATAATGATTTCAGGTCTAAGGATCATTACACTATTATCACAGTGAGAATTACTTATGACACTTACTTAACATGTAGAATCTCACGGCGGGTCATTCCAGTGCCATGCATTGATACATGCACTTATGTTCTTGACTTTAGTATCCCCATACCTATGACCAATGAGATGTGGTCATCTGTCAAGAAACATACTAGTCTTTGTGCATTATTATTGTCCTTAAATAATAATACTCGACTAGGGAATTTTAGGAATAAGATACTATTCATATAATCTCATTTTTAAGTCACATACTTAAAGATATATAATACGTATCAAAATTCCAAGGACATTTATTATGCTTTCAATTTATTACGCAGTAAATAAAACATAATAAATAATAATCAATAAAACATAATCCCTTAATAATAAATATTTTCCTTAAAATATAAAAAGTATTGTCTCTAGAGCACAATTACTAACAGTTTCCCCTAACCGTCGTACGTCGTGGGTATTCAGCTCAATAATAGATAATGTCGGGATACAATGCCCCTAATTATCACGTAATTGTAATGGCCATGTATCGGAGAATCGTCAATGTATTGTTTATCGCAGAGTTTATAATGTCATGCATATGACTTAGCTAAATGCAAGATGTAAGGAACACATAATAAATCTAGCATATGTATAAATGCGTTGTCAAAACAATTAAGCATGCGAGGCATGATATATAACATACAAGCATATTTTCATATAGTTCACATAAAATCATGTAGATCTCATAGAAGACGTCATAACCAAAAGCAAATATAGTTGCATATTTATCAAAACAAGATTAAAATAAGGAACTAATTCTCAATAGAGCATACCATACGGTAATTATTTGAAAATAAATGTAGATTTTATTTCTGTTGATGGTTTGGATATCGTCGGACGAGTAGTCTTTTAGTTGTTGTATCTAACTCGTCATGTCGGTGTAGTGTATTGAAACATCCATGATTTTTTCGGAGGTGTCATATTTCTCAATGGATGGTTTGAAGACGTCTATGGTTGGAATGTTGGACAGGTTGAGATGTCTAAACACTGCCCCTAGTCTAGTTAAGAAGTCAGCTTGTGCGTTGGATTCTCTTGGAACCTATCATATGTCAAATATTTATGTCAAGTCCTTAATGGATATTGGAGATGTCAACTCAAAAGCTTTTATCAAGTGTTTGACGTGATCAGTCGTGTTCCTCGAATTCACGTCATCATTGTAGGACATGGCAAGTTGTCGAAATGGTGTCCATGCGTTCTTTGAGCCTAATGGCATGGTGAAGTGTAAATGGACATTATTCGTTTATTATAGTTGTTAACTTCCCTTTTGTGTGTAAGATGTAGTAGAATCAGGTTGGAGTCGGACGATTCCAGAGGTGTTAACGGTTCATGCTTCATCGTTGTATTTATCATTGCGTCAATATGAATCCATTAGTAAGCTGATGAAGTTGGACTGGATGTGCACCATGTCAGTATATGGACTTGTCGTCCTCCTTATTTGTAAATGTTATAATTGTCGCATAATGTTGTGGGCTGTTTTCTCTTGTCATAAATGTTATAAGGCATTGCCCCTTGTCATTGTGTCTACGTACGAGGACTAAAAAAATAAATGTAGATGTCATGTTGTCCGACATGTCAAATGTCGTCCGATGTGTCAAATGTCGTTGGACAAGTAGTCTATAAATGCTTGTGTCTAACGGTCATTTATCGCATGTCAGTATATGTCGGGTTGCCTGATGTCAATACGTATTCTTATTCTATTATAGGCTTTAGGACGCGTATGAAGTGTATATCAAACAGATTGAGTTGATAGAATACTGCCCAGCCCGGTCAATACGTCGACTCGAAGACTTGTGTATTGAAGTTATGTCAAGTGTTCGATAAGTGACTTATTGACTTGGAACCTCTACGTGTTTGAACCTTTTGTCGAATCTGTCAAGCCCAACGTCGTGTCCTTCAGTCAGGTCATGTTGTCGTCAACGTTCTGTGTTAGTGTCGTCCAATGTGCCATTTTCATCCATGTCAACATCTACCACATGTATTATGTCATTTTCTAGCTGTCTGTCGTCATGTATACGTCAGGTATGTTGTCCATGTTTAGACGTCGTACTATACTCTTACAGTTGTCCGTTGTGATGCTATTTTAATGTTAAATTCAATTGTACTCAACTCCATCTTAAATGTTTCATTCTCTGATCGTAGCAAATCATGTTATATTGTAACTTTTTCATAGCCAAAATCATGTCATCATCTGTCATCAGGTCATGTGGTTGTCATCCGTTATTGTGCCTATGTGTTATATCTCTTTGTCATTGGGACTCCATGTTGGTAGCATTTTATGTAGTAATTTTCTCATTTTTAAAAGTACCCAAAAATATGAAGGCGCAATCATGTATCAATTATAAACCAATAGAAGTTTTCAAATTGAAACTCAAACAACAGAAAGAACTAATAATGTAAACAATTAAAAATATGTCCCAACAACTTATTGTAGAAAAAGTAAATAAAATCAAGGGCATATAAGATTACGCATTATACACCTTAAGGTGAAACTCACTCCACACTCTTTGAATTCGGACCCCATCTAGTGTTGACAGTTTTAATGCCACTCGTCCGATGCTAGCGTTAATAAAGACGGTCAGGAGCACTTGTTCCTTCTCATTCACTTCTATAATACGGCTTGTAGTCCTTAGTTCTTGTCGTCGTGGCCTTCCTGTTTGGATGATAGTACCTGTCATCGTCATTCCACTTGTCTTCCTTCAATCTGACATGTGACATAGCTTTGGCTTGGACATCATCCATTGATCTACACCTGACGGAAGGCCTCAATAGCCGTCGGTATGTGGAAGTTGGTAATTCCCACCTTTTCCATGTTAAACCTTGTTAAGTAGTCTCTCAGTGGTTCCCTGTACCTTTGCACGACACGGTACATGTCACTAGTTGTCTTCTCAAATTGTCTGCTGGACGCAAACTGCAAGTTAAAGGCATCGACTAAATCAGCAAAGAACATATGCTTCTATTGGACAGGGCCACAAACCACTGCATTGTTGGACCTGACAGTGTCGACCCAAAGCCTTTACACATACAAGGCTCTCTTAAGTCTTTTGGTATAGGCACTGTAAACATACGCTGCTTATATTGGGCTATGTGCTCCTGAGGATCCGTCAAGCCATCATAAGGCTTCATGTTAGGAACTGAAAATCGTTTGGGTATGTCAACCAAAGTAATGTCGTCAGGGAATGGAGAGGCCGCATAACTTATTGGCGTCGACTTCCACAAAGGCTTCGGGACATCGGGGATTCTCTGAATTAGTTCCTTCATCTCTTGTATTTGTGATTCCAACCTGACGGCATCTGGCACATGTGCTTGTGATCTAGAATTTCGGTGCCTCGACCGTCTGGATGTCTTCTCCTGTTCTGTTCCCCGTTCGTCCACCGTCTTGTCGTGTGGTTGTCGTGTGTTGTTGGCATTGTCAGCATTGTCGGTGATTATATTTTCATCACCATCAATGTGAGTAGTAATGTCATTCTCACTATCTTGTGGTTCATCATCTGCGACGTCGTCCATGTCTAGTCTTCGTACAACACTCGGTATGGCATGTCGTGTCACTATCTTGTTGTTAGACTTCATTGTCACCAGCTCTTTCTTCAAGCTCTAATTTTCTGACCTTATGGTCAGCTTGTAATTTATTAATGGCGGAGATCATTCCTTTATCACCAACCATATCCTCACCTGGATTTGAAGGGCCTGCACGTAGAGGGTCGTCGACCATGTCGAATGTATCACCGGAAAATAATTAAACTCTTAACAAATTTCCCACAAACGGTGCCAAACTATTTTGCTAGATTTTTGTAGGTTAAATATTAAGTCTAAATGATCTCAACTGTGTATATTGTATGTGATTGAATTAAAAGCAAGAACAAATAAGTAAATCAACACAAAGAAATGGTGATGTAAAAACCCCCGTTAAGGGATAAAAACCGCGGGTGGGACTCTCCCTAACCGAATATTATCCACTAGAATTCTGATAATGTGTTTACAAGAGATGAAATTGCAGTTACAATCAATGGAAATAAGAATTTAGGCACTAAACAGCAGTTGCATTCCAGTGTAGTGTTGTGGTGTCTTTGAATGTGTGTAGAAGTGTGTTTTTGTTATGTGTTGTATATGTATATATCTTGAGTGATGATTATGGGATTGTGTGTCTTGTATAGTGGCTGATAAAGGTTGCATATATGTATAGAAGATATTGTGTGTAGTGTATTTTGTTGATATAAGAGAATATAATTGTTTAGGTAAGTGAGTGGTATGGAGTTGTATTTGATTGATAAATTGTGTGGTGATAGAGATTTTGTATGTATATGTATTGCACGGTAGTAGAAGTTGTATGAGTTGTCTTCCTTGATGCCTCCACCCTTTATATATATTTGAATTGTATAACTGTCATATTAATGGAGAATTGATGTCCATTATTGCCTTCCTTATTTATTGAGAAAATGATAATCAATATATTTCCTTATTTGTAGAGAATCTAATACCCATCGATATCTTTCCTTTCTTTTATTTAAACTGATATTTTATCCCTTCTTAAAATTCAGGACGGTTATTTGACCATTTCCAATAGTTGCTAGGTTGTCGTCAGATGTCACTGTTCCCATCATGTCCTTGGCGTCAATAACAAATAGTTGTTGTCGGTCATGTCTAAATCTAACACCAACATTTGCTCCTAATTTTATTGGATGGAGATATACAACCAATAAAATTATTTTTCATGTCGAGTATACTCTTGTCATTGTCGATTGCGTGTTCGTATGCGTCCATTTACTTAAAATGGCTTGCCAACAGGTTCATGTGACTCCTCAATTTGGAGTGATTATAAAGTAGAAAATAAGAGTGTTAACACGTAAGATGTATTATAACGTATCTCGTAAACATAACATGTAAGTTGTAGACAAAATGTGTAACCTGTCGTCGTACCATGTCACTTGTCGTCGTAATATGTAACTTGTCGTCGTGTTATAATATGATTATTCCAAAAATGGAAATATATATATTAGTAACTATAAAATAATCGTAAGAATAGGAGGAATGATACATATAATATAAATATGATTAGAATGAAATGAACTTTTAAAATAAAAATACAAGTATTCAATTAACATAATCAATAATATAATATTGTATTTAGATATGTGATATTAAATTAATTCAAAAATATTATTAAAAATATAAGATATTGAAAAATCAAAGAACAAATAAAAAATCATAAATATTCAATATTTGAAAATATTATGCATCGTATAGATTATAATATAGTCAATATAATTAACACTAATTTAATACTTTTTTACTTTTTTTATTTTTAGATATTACTCTTAATATCAAAAGTAGTTTGCTATCAATTTATTATAGGGGCTAGTTATAGGAGAATAGGTTTAAATTATACATAGGGTCATGCTCCAATGAGAAGACTAATTAGTGTGACATATGAGATGTAATTCTAACCGGTCATCTCTACACAAATAATCACAAGTATGATATCACGAATCACTCTTCTGACGTCATGCTGACATCATAAATATGTATTTTAAAAAAAGAAAATATTTGAATTCTTTTATATATCTCACGTCATTCTGGTGATTTTTGTTGAAATTCGATGATTTTTCTCTCAAGAAAATCACTAATTTTCAATAAAATCACTAATTTTCAAGAAAATCACGAGTATGACGTCAGATATATAAAAATATTTCCCAATTTTTTTATTTTTTATTTTTTTAATTAAATAAAAACTAATTATGACATCAGCAGAGGTGAGATTAGTGTGTGAGGGTGGGATCATTAGATTAGATTAAAAATTTATAAAATTAAGAGTTAGGATTACATCTCATATAAGTAAAAACCCTACATATAATTAGACTAAATGAGTTATTTTGATCGTTATGATAGTGATGCTTCTTGTGGTAGACTAGAAAAGTAGTTGCATCGAAACTAAAATACATAAAATTAAAATTCTACATCAATAATAAAAATATTTAATGATAATATTATAATATTTTTATAAGTATGTACATATTTTAAAGTAAATAATTATTGTGATTAAAAATATCCAACATATTTAAAAATTAGAAAAAGTATTATATATAAACATTACTTTTATATAATATATAATAAATTAAAAATATTTTATTATATTAGTATTTTAATATTTTTATACATATGCAATATATATTAGAACATATATACAAGTAACTAATAAATATATTTAATAATAAAATAATATTTTTATATTTAATATTATAAAAATTATATATATTTAAAGAAAATATATTAAATAAATTAATATATTAAATATAATAAATAGACTAATTTACACTTTCCAACTCTCTGATTTTGAAAAATTATATTTTAGATATCATAATTTTTAAATCAATATAATAGATCTGTATGCTGTACGTACTGCATACATTTACCCTGGGAAGATAACATAATCCTTGGAATATTTAAGTCATACACTAATGCATATGAGAGGGTGATGGAATAATAATGCAGCGGATCAGACATAAAATAGAGTATAACAGAACAGGTGTACAGAACAAAACAACATGGTCACTTTTTATCCACGGAAGTGACGTTGTGTCATTTTTTTCTTGTCCACTTTTTTAACTCATATATCTTCAGCTAATAATGAATTCATTTTATGTATTGACACATAGAATTACATGCATAACTGTACATTTTTAGAAGATATACCAGCTTTTATAAATTAATGAGCAACCCAGTATTCAAATTTGCAGTTATTTAAAATCATATAAATTTATTTAATTAACTCACTTACATGTCTGTAATCTATGTAGGTATATATATGCCATGGATGAGGATACTAGTGATCCATGTTTTAGTCGAGGAACTAAAAGTAAAGACTTCTGATTTGACCATTTTACAACGGCGCTACCAATTAAGATTGGGAGTATCGTATCATATTGCAGTGGATCTCCTTCTAAATTATTTATTTAGACATTAAGTTTGCATATTTTTGTATATGGTTAGATACGGGACTACTAATGAAGAAAAACATTTATAAATATTGTGGATAATTGTTTTATTGTGAAGTAATGATTATGTTATAGAGCTGTTTAACGAACGGAGCTGGTCAATAAGGTCGACTCAACTCGACTCGATAAGTAATCGAGTTCGAGTTCAGAAAAAAAAGTGTCCGATAAGATTAATGAGCCGAGCCGAGTTTTAGGGGTGCTCGACTAAAAATCGACTCGGACCCGACCCGACCCGACCCGTTAAGTTCGAACTCGACTCGATAACTGATTATAATTATTATTTTAATATTTTCTTTTTTAGTTATTTTAGTCTTTTATTTTTTTATAAATAATAAATATAATATAATATATATTAGAATAAATTATTATATTATTTAATATGATATCAATATTATATTTTCATTAGTATACTATTAAAAAATTTAGAATATGGTATAGTATTATTGCAAGTTAAAAATAATAATATAATATTATGTAGTTGTTACTTTAATTTTATAATATATTTTAAATAAATATTAACTTTTCATACTTCATAGTATTATAGATTATTTGATTATTTTTATTTATAGGATATAATTATTGATAATATTTGAACTATAAACTTATAGTAATATTTTTGAAGATATAAATATTAGATTTAAAATGTGTTTTTACTTTTTGGTGAATAGCGAACATTTGACATTTGTTAGTATTTGGATAAAATTGCTTTTATACTTATTATATATATATATATATATATATGTGTGTGTGTGTGTGTGTGTGTGTGATATAATTTATAACAAAACTCATAATTTGCAAATGTGAAACTAATAAATCATTTCTTTTAAATGGAAACTTTATATGTTGAAATTTAGTAATTTTTTAATCTGGCTTCAAACTCTTCATTTTATTATTAATTATTCTATGTATCTTAGTTTGTGTCTCTATTTGTTTAGTACTTTAATGTAAATAAACTCAAATACTAATATGAAAATTTTTTAAAAAAAAATTAAAAAAATTATTTTTTAAAAAAATAAAATTTTAGGATTAACCCGAACTCGAACTCGATTGCTGAACCCGAACTCGAATCGAACCCGACTCGACTCGAGTGTTCGCGAGTAGCTCGAACTTGACTCGTTTGTTAACAAACTCGAGTTCGGACACAGAAAAACGTCTGATAAGCTTATCGAGTTTGGCTCGACTCGGTAAGGAAAAACTCAAACTCGAACTCGTTAAGAAAAAACTCGACTCGACTCGGTTCGTTTATAGCCCTATAATATGTTAACATATTATTATGTCTCATTGGGATTGAAAATTTTGGTTGTATAAAAACAGGTTTAAATTTTGGTTGTACAAGTTAAAATAGATTTGGAAAATATATAATATAAAAAATATTATAATATACGTTGGTTCTTTGCAGGGTATGTATAAAAGTTATTGTATATACGTCAGTTGCTTAATAATCCAACTTGAAAGGGTAACTCATATTCGTCGCTATTTCACCTATATACGTTGCCTATTTGAATATTATACGTCAACTTTCTAGAATTATACACGTCGAATTTTTTATTATTTATGTCTGTTATTAGCCGACATATATTCAAGTTTTTACGTCGGATATATGACCGACGTAAAAGACCTCTAACTATATATGTCCCCCACCTTATGTCGCCATTTAGACGACATATAACTTATTTTACTGACGTAAAATGTCAATTTTGTAGCAGTGACACTTTATGTCCCAAAACTTTTAAAACCATCTCATTTTGCACCCCTTAAACTAACTTTCATCAATTAACAAAGTTAATTTCATATTCCGGAGGGTTAATATGTGTATTTAATTACTTGAACAGTTATTTCGGTATTCATATTTCTTAGATTTTGTGTTCAATTCATTGCAAATATCTTATTTAAAAGGATGAAATGTGTTATTAGTAGATTATTAATATAAAAAATAATACTTAATAAATAATTTTGATTCTTATATCAATTAAAGCTTGGTTTTTATATATTAGCTTATTATTTATTAATCATTCTACTTTTGTACCAATAATCTATTAATAACGTATTTCAGCCATATAAATGAGATATTTAGGAATGAATTGAACATAAAATCTAAATAATATAAAAAATGAAATAATTTAAATATTAAATACTCATATTAACTATTTTCCCAGTTACACAAGTAGAAGGGGGGTTCAATACTTGTGTGCTCTTTTTGTCTGCTTCAAAATCAAACTTAAAAGATAATTGCTTCAAATGATTAATAAAGAACAAACACAAAGATATGAATGAATACTATTTGTATTATTGATATAAGAATACAAACTCTCCAAAGGTGTACACAAACCCTAGCAGCTTCTCTGTGTTTTCACAATAACTCACTCTATCTCCATGCTCTCTCCAAGTTCGATAAATTAATTAGGTTACATAGAGTGCTTACATAGAGAGTTGTCTATCAACTAATAACAGAAAATTAAATTACAATAGGAATAAAATTCCTAATTATTAGTTGATAGTTTTCTTATGAAATTCTATTTCCTTCCCATATCATATCTGCAATATAATTGTCTTTATCTTCGAAAACTTCCCTTTACTATGATCACCTTCTAAATTCAACTTCAGCTTTATAGACTCTGAAATTTTCTAGACTCTGATGATTTACAGTCTCTGACAAACTATAAACTCTGATTGTCTACAGACTCCGATTGACTTCCAGACTCTGATTTGCATCCAGACTCTGATTTCATTTTCTTCTGAAAATTTTCTAAGTGAAAATGACATCTATAAATAAATGTTGACTATCTAGACCCTGATTATAGAAAAATTTAAAGACTAGAAAGACTTATAATAAACTATGTTAGATCTTGTTCTAGTATTTTATACATCATCAAATGAATATATTCCTAACAATCTCCCCCTATTTATGCTTTATAAAATGTAAGCATTAATCAAGTTTTGATGATGTCAAAACTAATGAATGAACCAATTAATCTAGAATAGTATAACATTTACAAGGAAAAAAATTACTTTTCAGTTGATCTTCTCGAATATTGAATTGTTACTTAAAAATGATTTCAGCATATTCTCCTAGACAATAGCTAGAGCTTCACTCCAAATTTCTTTAACTTGATCATCTCTTCATTTTCACATTTGATTTGACAATAAGATTCTCTCAGATCATTTGCACTACACTCCTGTTCTTTTAGATCCTTAAGCATATATACATTGATTTTCCCTTCCATAGACTGAAACCCAAAGTAATGACCCACACCTTCTTGAAATTTAACTTCTTTTACTTTCAGAGGCATTTCTTGATCCTTAGCTTCAATATCAACATATTTCAAAGAATATTTGCCCTTTTGCTTATTTATTTGTCTATGTAGAGTCAGCTTTCTATCAATCTCTATGAACCATTTATTGGTCATTTCTATCTTACTTCTATTTACCTCAACTGCTATTGACAGAAGAAATATGATATATTGCAACTCCTCAGCCTTCTTGAAGAATATGAAATTTTGTTGGCTTATGCACCTTATAGTTCTTCCATTTAGAAAATATACCAGCATATCAGTTTTCACCTTTTCAATTCCACCCTGTCTTCCTGACAACTTTCTTTCAAAAACATTGTAGACAATTTGACCAGACACCATTTTGTTAAAGTGTTTTTGAGTGAGCTTTTAAATTGACTATCTATAAGAGATTGTGGATCAGCTACTAGAGTTGTAGTCTTGTTAATATCAGATGCTGAGATACCTCCAAGCACTTTTGTTCTCCTAGCCCTTAATTGAGTGTTAGATTGGCTACACTTCCAATAGCTTGGCTCATTGACTTCTTCCTTCTTTTTTTCATCAGAGTCTGTACTCTATTTTTTTCTTCAGAATCTGGCTTAGACCCTGATTTTCCATGTCCAGTCCATAACTGGTGTGTTTGAGACTGCGTTTTAACAAACACTCCATATTTCTTCTATTACACACCACCAAGATCCCTAAGACCATGAGAACTATCACCAGCTTCATCATCATCGCCATCTCTCCTTATTTTAATTCCCCTTGACTTGTCATCCTTGCAAGCATCATCTTTATTACTCCTGGAAGAATTATCATCTTTATTACTCCTTGAAGAATTACTAACATTCTTTCCCCCCTTTTTGACATCATCACCACATGTGACAGCCAAAAGAATTTGTTCAAGGACTGAGGAGATATTGTCCTGAACAACAATAATAGAATCCAGTTTAGTGGTTAGAGAAGTAACATCCTTTTGAAGAATAGTCTTTTTAGCTTTGAAATCAGCCAAGGAATCCTTGACATCAGCATCCTTAGAGAGTTGATGAGAGTGCAAAGATTCAAACTGTGTCTTTAGCAAAGATGTGGTGTTGTCATTATTGATCAATTTTGTGTTGATATGAGAAATATTAGACAATTCTTCAACCACATTTTCCCTTGCTGCCTTGTTATCAGCAGCTATATCTCTACTTTCTTAAATGAGAGAAACATCTTGTTCTTCATCAGGATAAAGCCCATGCTCTTAAAAAAAAGACTTATTTTGAAAAGTTTTAAGTCTTTCAGATTTATGGATAGCCAGTAAGAATTCAAAAGTGTCTTGATCATCAACACCCTTAGCCTATGTTGTTTCCCAAGATTGAGGAAAAACTTGATCAAAGTAGTTGAAAGATGGATTCACCTCCCTTTCATCTTCAGAGACTGAATCATCAACATCATCAACAGGCTCAATCTTTCCTCTCTCCTAGCTAGAGAATCCATTAAATGAATATGTGGTCTCTATGTGAATGATTTCTGAGTAGCTAGAGCCTCCTCATTCTTGTCAATTTGCAAAATAAGTAAAAATGAATTTTCATCCATCCCCTGCCTCAATTCATTGGACCAACTTTGAGGAAATTCTTGATCCCTAGAAGTAAAGCTAGGTTCAGGACACCTTAGTCTCTCATTCTCATAGTGGGGTTGGGCACCCACTTTTTCATCCTCACTCTGGCACTTTACAGCCTTTTCAACCTCTCTTTTTCCCTGGACCAGTGCCGACCTCTTATTTTCATCTTTTCACTCATTTGGGAGGGTACACTCAAAAATCCTACAGAAGAGGGTGTGAGAGAAGTAATAGATGCTTCAATAACTGAACTACCTTGATGGAGGGGAATCCCTTCAAATGTCTGAAAGTTAGGGTTTTTCAAGGGGTGAGCAATAACAGACTCTGAACCCTTATAAACATCTTCTTTTTTTTCAGGGTCTATTGGCTCTAGTATCCCAGTCTCAGGGTCTATTATAGACTCTGACTGCTTTAATGTTACTTCATTAGAAGCCAAAATCTTAGTGTCATCATCTTTGACTGTTGATGCATGAGACTCCCCTTCAAAGTGGATAGACTCTGACAGAATTGATTGTGAATTTCTTCATGAGTATCCATCAGAGTCTGTCCTCCCATATCACTCGGGTTCTTATCAGCATTTTGAAGAGTTGGCAAATAGGGACTAGCAGTATGCTTCTCTGCCCCACTATCACCCAACCTCTGACTAGATGATTCTTGTGTGGGTGAGGCAAATTGAACATCTTTGTCACTAGCCACCACTGGTTCACTAGTCCCATCTCTCAACTTTCTTCCATCACTTGCATCCCCTTGTGGTTCTACCATTGTTAATGCATCCAAGTGATTATTTAGAAAAGTCCTTGCATGGATTGCATTAGTTGCCTGAGCATCTGTGAGATTGAAAAGTTCCTGTAGTTCCCTTCTCACTCTACCATAAAATGAGCCCCTGAATTGATCCAAACTACTTTGATAAGTTGGATAGATATATTTGTTGGCAATTGTTCCAATATTATGGATAAGATAATCAACCACCTTCCTTGAAAGAGGCTGAATTATGGAGATCCATTCAATAGTTGTTCTGTAGGTAACCACTTTTTCCCAAATTGCATTATAGTCAAAAGCTGGTTGCTCAACCTCATCTTCCAACTCAGCAACAGACTCTGATACTCTCCTTTTATGGACTTTGATCTTTTTAGTTTTTGGTTTTTCAGAGTCTAGCACACCAAGTGCTTTGAGAACTTCATTAGACTTGCCTTCTATGACCCCAGCTGCTTGCGTTTGAAATGAAGAATTGAAGAGGTAACGTATAGATTTGAGACCACATCTTGTGCAGACATTTATAGCTCCATCTCTATTTTCTTCCTTAGGGCATCATAGGTAGATAGTAGATCCAAAACTTGAGATTATGTCATATATAATGCAGGATCTTGAATTGGTTCAACCAATGAATATAAAAACAGCAGCACCTCATCAGTTAGATAATAATTGAATCAATTAGACTTGAGGCTGCATCCATTGACATTCCTTCCCAAAATGCTTCATGATCAAAGTCTAAAGGCAGTCTAAACTCTGACTCAACATTATACTCTAGTTCAAGAGTTTTTTTGCTTTCCGAGTCTGGCTCTGCAGGAGCCTTAAGAGCATCTATTTCCTGCAAAACAGGGTTAGCAACAATTATAGGCTTGTAAGCGTGTGTAGAAAAAGCCTTCATCAATCTCTTGTACTTCTTAGTAAAAGAATTTTCAGGAGACTCTGGTTGAGAATCCTGAGGTGCATCCCTAGGTTTTTCAGAGACTGTAGCCTTTGGAAAGTCTACAATCTTGGCTTTTGGGCTAGAATCAGGTGCATCATGACTTTCTTTTAGTAAAGAAAGCCATTGAAGTTGTTGAAAGTGAAAGTAATGAAAATTATTGAGAAAACTAGTTAGGGTTCTTGAGTTGCTTTGAGAGTATTTTTACCTTAGAAAATAGTTTGCAACAAACAAGTGACTAAATTTTAGCTAAAATTTTCTATTTTGTTAAACTTGCATACAATACACACGAGTCTACAGCCTGTATCCAGTAAAAAGTAACCGTTACTGCCTATTTCTAGTCATTTGAACAATTCAAAAATAATCAGAGTCTGCAGGCGCGAATTCTAACCATTTCAGAGTCTAAGAGTCTAAACCTTCAGAGCCTATAGACTCTCAAATTCTATAGACCCGTCAAAGTCTAGAAATTAGACTCTGTCAAGATAAAGTACTTCACAAGTATTGCAATATCAAATTATAGTTTGGAAAGTCATGGACTATAATTAAAGTACATACCTTGCTTCTTGTAATCATTGATCACTTACATATTTAACATCACTAATTCACCTACCAGTGTGAGAAATGTAGACTCATCAAGTGGTTTTGTTAAAATGTCTACATTCTGTCTGTCAGTTGGAACATAATGAAGTTCAACAGTGTCATTTTGAACATGTTTTCAAATAAAATGGTACCTGACATCAATGTGCTTTATTCTGGAATGTTGGACTGGATTCTATGCAATTTTAATAGCACTATTATTATCACAATACATAGGAATATTTGAAAATGTTAGTCCATAATCAAGTAACTAATTTTTCATCCACAGAATTTGGGCACAACAACTTCTAGCTGCTATGTATCCAACCTCAGCTGTTGAGGTTGATACTTTCTGTTATTTTTTGCTAAACCAAGAAATCAACATGTTGCCAAGAAATTGGCATTAACCTGTTGTGCTTTTCCTATTAACCTTGCATCCTGCATAATCAGAGTCGGAATAGCCAATTAATGAAAAATCAGACTCTCTGGGATACCAAAGTCTAATAGTATGTTTACCCTTGAGATATGTAAATATTCTTATTACAGCTATCAAATGTGATTCTCTCGGGTTAGCCAAAAATCTAGCACATAGGCATGTTGCTTAGCCCAAGAGTTACCTTTGGAGATAAAAACAAAGGATATACCTTGGGATATGGCTCAATTACAAGTGAAAATGTTATCATTGAACCTGTAGCACTAGTTGATGGTCTAATGCATAATTTGCTAAGTATCAGTCAACTATGTGACAATGGAAATGGTGTGTGGTTCTCAACTGGACCACACATCATATCAAACAAAGAAACTGGTGAAATTCTTCTAACTGGTGGAGGAAAAGGGAATGTCTATATTATTGATTTCAACTCCGTAAAGGCAAACTCAATGACATGCCTACTTCGAAAAGCTAATACAGATGAAAGTTGAATTTGACACAAGAAGCTATCCCATCTCAATTTCAAAGCCATGAACCAATTGGTTAGAAAGAATCTAGTTAGAAGCATTCCACAAATGGAATTCACTAAGGATGGCTTGTGTGATGCATGCCAAAAGGGAAAACAAAAGAAAGAGTCACTCATGTCCAAGACAGAGTCATCGAATTGATAAACCTTTGGAATTATTGCACATGGATTTATTTGAACCAATCAACATCATGTCAATTTCTAAGAAGAAATATGCCTTAGTTGTGACACCCTTGTACTATGCCATATAATTAGCCAATTCTAAAAATTATAACAATATTTTCATAAATTCACATAATTTAAAAATCTATGATAATACATTTATTAGATAACAAAATTCTTTTATATTACATCACACCAGCCTTCCGGTATTATACAAACATTCAACACTATTACAAAATTCTAAATGACTATCTATATATGCATGTGCTGAGGAGGAGTCTGGAGCATCAGCTGGACAAGCTATACTTATTCCAATATCTATAAGTCCAAACTCTTATATATAAGCCCTACTACTACCACCAAAAGATACTGAAAAAATAAGCAATTTTTATGAGTCACATCTCAGTGAACAATAATCAACCTAGATTATACTCTAGTAGTTTTCAGATATATAACAAGCCAAAGCATAATATTATAATATATTAGAAAAATACAAAAATGTCTTAGAATCAAGTAATCATATTACTTTGAATATATGCAACACATGCATTCATGAGACTCTCTTTTCCATTTACTTTTATTTGTTGTGACCGATCAAACTATTTAGCATCATCCCGAAATTTCATGTAGACCATAAAGGCCAATAATCACATTTGTTTCATGTAGACCATAAAGGCCGATAAATCTCAACAGTTTCACGTAAATCACAAGGGCCGATATACAACAAATATTTCACGTAGACCATATAGGTCGCCTGTAATGCTAAAATGTTGACGGTCACAACGCCTTTAATTAATCGTTTGCATGTATATGCTATGCACATATAATATCACAATGTCATAATGGTGTCGCACTATTCATTCTGAGAATATATAGCCATGTACTGTATCCATGTATAATTTATATTCATGTCACCTTGCATATAACCAACTTTCTGATTATAATCATTTCTAATAATCACATAATCATAAAAGTTTATACCAGTATCACAATTATCATTATATCATTATATGGATTCACGTAATTAGATAACTTTCAGTTAACAAACATATCATACAATGTATAGCACATAACACATACAAATCAAATCTTGGGATCAATGTTCACCTTGTACTCGCTCCAAACTTATAAGTATGGTACCTTGGATTTGAAACTCAATTCCATTTTGAGAACCTAAATCAATATAAACTATAATTAATAACTGAAAGAACTTGACCATTACTAACAATGCATGTATGTTTTTATTTAGTTATGGATATATAGATAAATTAATAAACTTCAAAGATAATATATGCATTATGCAGTTTTCTAGCAACCCACTACTACCTCCCTAAAACTCCATAACTCTTAATCAATATGATAAAATCAGGTAATTCTTTTTTGTGAGTTTTCCAAAAACGTATGACTATAACATATCCAAAATTAATCATAATATCATACCTATACAATTCCCAGTATTGTTTGAATTCAGCTCTGTTTTCTGCGACATGCCGGTGAAATCAACCCTATTCCAGAGCCTATATTTTCTGTTGTATTTATTCAATTTATTTAATTCTTTTTCATGAGTAAACTAGACATTCAAACTATTACATATCCAAAATTTACTATATAATATGAATTTTTCAATATACCATCAAATTTTAAAGGCTGCCTTACAACAGTTTCAGAAATGACATGGGATGCCCCTAGTAATTCTCCTATAAGAAACAATCTAAAGGTCTGGTAGAAACCATATTTTGTAGGTATGTTTTCAACATATATAACTACAAATTTTCTTCTTTTGACATCAACCAATAATGTTCTTATGACTATCAAAATGCCAAGTCAATACATAACTTATATTATGAAATTTACAGAATTTAAAACTACCTTCCTCAAATCGGTGTGTAAACCTTTCAATACAAGTTCAAAAATTACAAACTTTACAGACTTATAGTACAAAGGTATATTAACAATTTAATAATTTGTTAAATAAAAACAGAATCATAAAAATGAATACAAAATAAAATCGATAAATTATGTTTATCATTATATGTGTATAAACTAAATAGTTCCTATATAATTCAGTCACACGTGCTTATTATGTAACATCCCGTATTTTTTCAATAATATATTAAGCTATTTAATTTAATATTAAGAATAATATTAGTGATTTATTACTGATATTATTATTTGAATATGATTATAAATATTTTATAATTAAGATATTATTTTAGAGATTATTGGTTAAGAGAAGAAAATAGAAAGAAAAAAAAAGAATAGAAAGAAAAAAAAAGAATAGAAAGAATTTATCACCTTCAATCACTTCTTCCTTGGAAATTATATTAGTGATTTATTATTGATATTATTATTTGAATATGAATATAATACATGCTCCATACCTGATTAACCCAAAATGAATCCTTAGCCAATAAACCAACAGATTTTAGAATTTATCACCTTCAATCACTTCTTCCTTGGAAATTAACTTTCTTTGCCCTCGTTTTCTTCTCTCTTTCCTCCGTGTTAATCACCGTAAATCCTTATCTTTTAACTCTTTTCATCATTTAATCTAATCCCTCATTTTTATTTAATCATTTTAAACTAATAACTATAATAAAACATTATTCTTTACCTGATTATATAAAAACAATAATAATATTATTTTTAACATGAAAATGTCTAAATTTTAATCATATCACGAACACACAATAATAATAAAATACATATATATAACTGAATATTAACGGCTATTTTCTCCAAGCATAATAATATATTTATATAAATATATTGGGCCAAGATGCATATTTTTATTCTCTTTATAAGCCCATACAAAGATCTATAATCCAAATTTTCGGAAGAAATAAATTTTTCCCGTAATTCACTGATAAGAGCAAAAGCATATTATAAATCATATACGAAACACTTAAATAAATATGATTTCTCTAAATATAAAAATGCAATTTCCTATATTTATTCAGGTTGGGGTGTAACAATTCTCCCCTCCTTGAAGAATTTCGTCCCGAAAATTAAATATCTCTATTATCAAATAGGTAGGGATAGTGACGTTTCTATTCACCTCAGTTTCCCCGATTGTTTATTATTTTGAGTGATTTCTCCGTAACACTTTAAGTAATGGTATTTCCCTATTTCTCAACTTTTTGGTTTTATAAATAACAATGGAAGGAAATGACAATTTATAAGCTAATGGTCTCACTCTCGAGATGATTTCATATGGACCAATATACCTTAGGCTCAATTTTCCTCTATTTTCGAATCTCAGCATACCTTTTCATGGAGAACTTAAAAAAAATACTTTTTTACTGAATGTTCCATCTCCCTCTATGTTGATCTTCCTAACTCTTTTGATGATCTTGCATTGCCTACATTTTTTTTTGTTTAACGCTGTTAACCTTGTCAATCGTATTTTGAACAATCTCCGGTCCCTCTAATATCATTGTGCCTGCTTTATCCCAATATAATGGACTTCTATGTTAGTTCCCATATAATGCTTCATATGGTGTCTTTACTGATCCTATTGTATAATTGATTATTGTAGGTAAATTTATTTAAAGAAATAAATTTATTTAAAGAAATATACTCATCCCACACAAATTTAAATTCAAGAATATATGCTCTTAACATACCTTCCAATGTTTGAACCATCTTCTCTGATTGTTCGTTTGTTTGAAGAGAAAACATTGTACTAAAATTCAACCTAGTTCCATTGGTATCTTAAGAACTCCTCCAAAGTCATGAAGTAAATGTAGGATCTCTGCCTGATGCAAAATATATAAGTATTCCTTGTACACTTACATATTCACTGATATACCTTCTTGCCAAATGTTATTTGTACAACCCCAATCAACTAGGTAGAAAATGTGCACATTTTATAAGCGTATCATCTATAACCCAAATAACATCATTCCCTCTCAATATTTTGGGTAAACTAGTAATAAAATCAGTAGTAATCATTTCCCATTTTCATTTAGGGATCTGCAAAGAATGTAAGTTACCGGTCGGGCTTTCCTTAATCCAGGTGGCATAACAAGAAATTCAAAATTACCGTGTTGGGTTCTAAAACCATTTTTTAAATATCTTTTGTTGCAATATTCAACAGATGATAATCTGATCTCAAGTAAATTTTTGGAAAACACTAACGATTCTCGTAATTGATCAGACAGATCATCCACTTTCGATAATTGATATTTATTCTTTATTGTGATCTGATTCAACTCATGATAGTCAATGCATAATCTCATGGTACAATCCTTCTTTTTAATAAATAGTACTAGCGCATTTCCGATAGAAAAACACTTAAACGAATAAAATATTTTTTTCCAATAACTCTATCGACGGTTTGTTTATCTCTTTAAATTCTACTGATATTCTTCAATATGGAAGAATAGAAATGTGTGTCATAATAGGCACTACCTTATTGATAAACCTTGCATCTGTTTCAGGTGGCATACCTTGTAAATCTTGTGGGAACTCTTTGACTACTGGAATATCCTCAAGCTTACCTATACTAGCATTTGTATCGACAACATGTGCTCAATATAGTTCGTAATTATTCTAATCATTTTAAAAGCACTCATAGTAGAAATAAAAACTTGGGACCATTCGACCGTCACAAGAAAATACTACTGTATTCTAACTTGGTAACTCAATTATAACTTCCTTAGTATAGCAGTCTACCTTAGCACGATGGCTAGACAATCAATCCATACCTAGTATTATGTTAAACTCTTGTAAACATAACATTATCAAATTCATACACAAATCTAATTCGCCCATTTGAATTTGATAATCTTGATACATTGAGTCTAAATTTATGTTTTCCTCTTGTGGAGTATGAATTCTAACATTGTATCATCACTCATATGCATATGAGATGCCATTCCACAACATATAAATGAATGCGTAGGACCAAGGTCAATAAAACTTAATCTTCTAATTGAGATAAGAGAACTTTACCAGTGTTTACTTCTGGTGCTGCTAGTGCTTCATCCCTGGTTAGTGCAAAAACTCGGGCAGGTGTGGGTGGTTGAGAATTCTGAGTTTCAGATTGATTCATACCTATACGATTATTAATTGTTCTTCATCTACCTCCATCAAAGAAAGTTCCAGCACCCCTAACTCCTGTATTTTAAACTATTGGCTCTAGCGCAGCTTGTTCCTAGCTTAGCCTTCTTGGGCAATCTCTTACAAAATGTCCCTTCTCACCACAGAAGTAACATTGTCCATTAGCTCCTCTACATTTTCCAAATGTTGTCTTCTACAAATATGACATGTCGGCGTGGTTTGCACGGGTTGCCTCAAACATTTATCGGTATTTCCCGGATTAAAATACCTTCCCCTCCTCGATAAAAATGTATTTTCACTTGCAAAAGATTCTGCAGGTGCACTAAAATTTTGACATTTACTTAACCTTCCACAAGAATAATCGAAAAATCTTGTTCCTTTTCTTTTCGGCCTCTAGAAGAAAGTAGGCCTCTTCTTGATTAGGCATTCAGCCCTAATGGCAGAAGTCCTCAAATCATTGTAACTACGAAGATCTCCTGGAATAGTCTTACTTCCAATGTTATATTTTAGACCTTCCTCAAAATGTCTACATTTATCCTTCTCAGTTGACACTAGTGCCAGGGCATAGTGAGATAACTGTGTGAACTTCACTTCGTACTCTGCCACACTCATTATACCTTGCTTCAAATTCAAGAACTCCCTCTTCTTTTCATCTCTATATATCCCAGGCATGTACTTATCATGAAACTCACGTTGAAAATCATCACAAGCACCAGAGGTTGGGCAATTGCATTAGGGACTGTCTCTCGCCAATCATAAGCATCTCCTTGAAGTAATGATACTACATAAACAAACCTCTCTTCTAGACCACAAAGCATCATATTGAATACTTTTTTTGTCTTATTCAACCATGTTTCAGCTTCAGTAGGATCTATCGTACCAAAGAAGTTAACGACTTCTAACTTTCTAAGTCCCTTGAAATCACGTACTATTGGTACCATTCTAGGTCTTTGGACCTGTTCCTCACATTCTATATGTGGCTCATGCAATGATACATGTGGAATATGTGATGCATTTCCAGATTGTTGATGGCACCTCCTTCTCCTCCTCGTGCGTGTGCATTATTATGCTGATACATAATCAGTATCCTATACACATATATACGTATGTTAGACACTATATAACTACATGTTTATATATAATGCACCTATATGCCTTAGAGGTCATATCCCTGATCTGATACCAACTAAATGTGACACCCTTGTACTATGTCATATAATAAACCAATTCTAAAAATTATAACAATATTTTCATAAATTCACATAATTTAAAAGTCTATGATAATACATTTATTAGATAACAAAATTCTTTTATATTACATCACAGCAACCTTTATCCGGTACTATACAAGCATTCAACACTATTACAAAATTCTCAGCTACTATCTATATATGCACGTACGGAGGAGGAGTTTGAAGCATCAGCAGGCCAACCTATACTTATTACAATATCTACAAGTCCGAACTCTTATATATAAGCCCTGCAACTACTACAAATTAAAAAATCCTGGAAAAATGAACGATTTTTATGAGTTGTAATTCAGTGAATAATAATCAAACTAGATTATAGTTTAGCAATTTTCAGATATATAACAAGTAGAAACATAATATTATAATATATTAGACGAACACAAAAATGTAACATAATCAAGTAATCATATTACTATGAATATATGCATCACATGCATGAGACTCTCTTTTCCATTTACTTTTTTTTGTTGTGACCGATCAAACTATTTAGCATCATCCTGGAATTTCATGTAGACAATAAAGGCCAATAATCACAATTGTTTCACGTAGAACATAAAGGCCGATGAATCTCAATAATTTCACGTAGACCACAAGGGTCGATATACCACATATATTTCAAGTAGACCATATAGGTCGCCTGTAGATGCTAAAATGGTGACGTTCACAATGCCATTAATTAATTGTTTGCATGTATATGATATGCACATATAATATCACAATGTCATAATGGTGTCGCACTATTCATTCTGAGAATATATAGCCGTATATTGTATCCATGTATCATTCATATTCATGTCACCTTGCATATAACCAACTTTCTGATTATAATCATTTTTGATAATCACATAATCATAAAAATTTATACCAGTATCACAATCATCACTATATCATTATATTTGTCCCTGATATTGTTGAAGATGGCTTGAATACAATATCTAAAATTGTCATGGAATTTCGGATTTAATAATATTATTTTAATTAATCACAAAATATAAATTTTAATGAAATACTATTCAAGTAGAAGATATAATTTGTAACTTAAGAAGTATTACAAAATTTGTCTGATGATTATTGTATATAATTGATAAAGTTATCTAGAACGAATCCGACATGAAGTGTTCAGATTTAACAATTATATTTCAAACTTTGCACAGAAATCTGTGAATATTCCAATGCATACAAATTTCTGAATTTGAATGTTTTTCAACGACCATAAAATATGAAGCGGAGACATCATATTTATAGAGGTTTATAAAGCTAGCATGACTTTTTCACTATGACTTTATTTAATGGAAAATAAGCCTTGTATGACATTTGAAAAAGGATGGGCATGACTTTAAAATTCGGTATTGTTTTGGATTAAAAATGAGATGTATTTAATACATAATTAATGCTAAGGTGTGAGAGAGGTTCGAGCTTCTATGGCTGCACTAACGTTTCGTGACTAACTCAGGTTCTCGTTAACTGCCTACGTATCTCAATGGGTATGAGAATAAAACTAATAAACGTAGTTTTAATATTGGAGGAGTTAGTCCCTTTATATAGGCGCATGAGAGCCTTGGAATATGATTAAAAGTATGAGACTTAGTGGCCAAGTCTCATAGTGACAAGGATGTCTAAACCTCTAAGGAATGAGAGTCCTCGTGGGATTCTTCCCACGTTTGGGTTTCTAGATCCTTCTAGGATTAGGGCCTTCAACAGACTTCTCAGGCCTTTACCGAGACCTTATTAATTAATTAATAATATAGGCTTACTGGGCCTATGGCTTCAACAGAGCTTGTGGGTTGGATTTACAAATCCAGTTGATCATTGGATTACAAATCCAATTGATCCTAGGATTTAGTTTACTAGTTCGTTTCAAGGGCCCAAGCCTTTGAACCATACCAAGTCTAAATGAAATAATAAATGCTATATTTATTATTTTCTCAAGGCTTATTTTTACCCTCATCATTTGCCCCCAACTTTTAAGAAAACTTCGTGAGTTTTCGTAAAAGTTTCACAATGGGTTTGAAGTGCCTTACCGGGCTTTTGACTTATTTTAGTCAACCTTATTTCATTTTTTCTTGGGCTCAGGCCTTTTATTATCAATTCTTTTAAAAAATCAACATTATATGAATTGGTCCCCCAAAGACTTTATTTGTGACAATTTTCTTAAAAAATAAGAAACTTTAGAAACCCTGTCTAATTCGACCTGGAACGAGGTCGAATTAGGGCTCAAATCATATTCCAGGTCAATTCTGGAATCGAGGTCGAAGGGCTCCAATGCCTTGTTTTCCATCGACCTGGATTGAAGTCAAAAATGACCTCAAATTCTATCCCAGGTCGATCTTGGAAATCAAGATCGAATTCGACTTCGATCGAAGTCGAATAAAACATAAAATGCACCACCTGGTCGATATGGATATCGAGGTCGAAATCGACTTCGATTGAAGTCATTCATTGGGGTGAAATTACCTTGAGGTCGATTTTATGACTGAAGTCAAATTCAAACTCGATTGAGGTCGAGTTTGGATTGAAAATTCCTTTGAAGTCGATCGAATTTGACTTGAACATACCCTTGAGGTCGACTTATGTGGCTGAATTGGAATTCGACCTCGATTGAGGTCCAATTAACCTTGAAAATACCTTTGAGGTCGATATGCCATTCTGTAGTTGATTTTGATTGAGATCGAACTAGGCCTAAATTAGCTATTATTGGTTTCGACCTCGATTGAGGTCGAATCAGGCCTTCACGGCTCTTTAGGTTCAATGTCATTTTCGACCTCGATTGAGGTCGAAGTAGGCCTCAATAATCCCTTGAAGTCAAAACTTGTGAATGAGATTGATTTTGATCTCATTGGAGGTCGAACGTGACTTTGAAGGGCAACATGCCTTCCCGGCTTGGGGCTTCCAATTCGACCTAAAATCGGGTAGATTTATTCCCTATTTTTCCATTAAAGTCAATGCATAATTGAGGTCGACTGTCGACCTGGAATGAGGTCGATATAATCATCATTTTTTTCCCAACTCGATTTTGGAATGAAGTCGATTGGCCTCTTGGCTATAGCTTAATTTCGACCACAATTGAGGTCAAATTATACTTTAAAAATACACCCAAGTCGATTAAAACTCGAGATTGTTTGTCGACCTCATTTGAGATCGATTTTTAACTCCAATTTACACTGAGATCGATTTGAAATTGAGGTTGGATGTTGATTCATTTGAAGTCTAACTTGACTCTAGAAATTATACGGGCCTTCTAGGCTATATCTTTGTTTTCGAATTTGATTGAGGTCGAATTGTACCTCAAAATGGCACCCAAGTTGAATTTTTTTATTTCTCTATAGTTGTTTGAGTTTCGACTTGGTTTGAGGTCGATTACCACTTGATTTTTCTTTCCATATCAAAATTATTGTGGGCTTCATGCCTTTATGTTTTTAGAAGGAGATTAAGGTCGAAATGAACCTCAAATGCACCTATTGGTTGAAAAATAGTTGATTCCCTTACTAATTTGATTAAGTAGAGCCTCACGGGCTTCTAGGCCTTTAGGCCCAATATAGTATGGGCCTTCAAAGGTCTTGGATCATGGGCCTCCACATAATCTTATGATGTTTTCACCTTTATTGGGCCTTCTAGGCCTTGGACTTTCTAGATTCTGGGCCTTCAAGGCTTTTGGGCCTTCATGGCTTGTTGGTCTTGGGCTTCACAGGCCCAACCTCTAGATTCCTCTTCTAGGTTCTAGAAGACTCCATTTTATTTATTTATTTATTTTTCTTTTGGGCTTTTGTTTATGGGCTTTGCCATATGAACCCCTTTACCGACTGTGCTGGTTGACATGTCCTTCAACAGTCATGTGACCTAGAGATGCTGGTAAAAAGTGGAATTTGGACGGATAGGTGACCGGCTGGGGGTTGTATATGAGTGAAGTGAGGGGCTTCACTTCCCTCATTCTCATTTCTCAATTCTCAAATTTCTCTACACCTTCGAGTCTCAAGCCTTCAAGCAACTCCAGCTTCTAATACTTTCGAGGATACTGACGAAGTCGAAGCTTTAGATGGCAGACAAGAAAATATCTCGATTGGTAGCCATGAACGCTAGTTCCACAAAGAGAGGTAAACCCCTTAGACGAATCCCCATTTTTTCCTTGTATATGTCCCTGTTAAATATGATAAACCAAAGGGGGGACAAGTACCTTATTCTATCCCATTTAGATTCTTATAGTCGTAAGAATAAGTTTTTTGACTCTGATTTAGTAAAAGAATACAACCGTCTCTTCAATTTTCCTCCTCGTTTTACCATTTCATTGGCAGAGCCTGGTGACAGGACCTGCCATTGGAACCCTTGTAAATTATTTGTTTACAAAGATGCCCTGTTATCGGGGCTTAGGTTTCCTTTGCATGAATTCATCCCCACACTTTTAGCTGACATTCAAATTCACCCTTCTCAAATTGTTCCCAATGAATGGAGGCTCATCCATTGTTTGATGGTCCTTTGCTTAGAAAAGAAAATAAAAATGATTGTCCCCCTCTTTCGCAAAATTTTTCAATTTAAAAACTCTTCTAGTCTTTTCTTGGGTTGGGTTCACATTGCCCATAGGCCAAATAAACCCCACATTTTTTATAACTCTTCTATCCCCGATAACAACCTTCATTGGAAGGAAAATTTTGTCCAAATTTTATGGGAAGGGGGAGATTGGCAAGGTCGCGGATGGGAGCGCAGATTCCATCATGCTCTCGGAGGAGGAGCAAAATGCTTACACTGCACTTTCTCAGGCGGAGACCAATAAAGTCTCTTGGGCTCTTCTTGAGTGAGCCTATCGAGGGCCTCGAATAAAGATACAATACTTCCATTAGGTTTACTTTGATACTTTGAATTTTTGTTGCTTTATTTTACTAATCGTGTTTATATTTTGTTTTTTCAGCTACTGCACAAATCAACGAGTGAACCATTCCACCTGTAAAAGAAACCGGCCGTATAAAGCATCTAAGATTGATGAGCGATCCTAGACAGGGGAAAGAGCTGCCAGTTTTCTTAAAGCCTCACTCTGGGCCAACTGAGGCTAAAGGTATTGAAGTCGTTAAGGCGCCCAAATCCCTGGCTTACAAACTAGGCTGGGGATTTATAAAGTTGGACATCGTGGTTAGCTGCACGGACCACGCTAGGGATTGGTCTCTCAATTCTTTGACTCATTGTGACTATAAGGATATCATTTTGGGGCGCGATGAGGAGAGCACCAAGGCTCTAGGTGCACAGGCACTAGCATCGGTAAGTTTCTTTACTTGACTTGTTTTCATTTCACTTCACTAGTACACACCTTTTAGGCTTCTTTTTACTTATCTTAACTTGTTTATTTTTAAGGCCAATGCCTATTTCCAGGCTTCTCTACACCAGATTGAGTCGTGGAAGGCTCGAGCAGGGAAGCATAAGAAAGAGATTTCTATAGAAAACTCCAAAATAAAACACTTGAAGGAGAAGCTGCCTGAGAAGGAGGAGATTCTGAAGCAGGCTCAAGCTGAGATTATAGAGGTCCGGGCTAATAAAAATGCAATCATTGACAAATACTTGGCCTCGGAAGAATATCATGATTTAATCCTTCATCACGATGATCTCCTCTTTCCAGCCAACTACACCATCGGGTGGAACGAGACACTAAGGGCGATGTTGGAGAAACATCTGGTGTTGTTTGACCCTAAGATGGACTTTCAGAGCCCTCGATTAGCCGAAGCTTTAAAACAGCTGATCGCTGCTCAAGAGGAGGAAACCTTGGGGGACAGCAGTCCCGATGTAAGGTAAAAAAGGGGTCATGAGCGTAGCTTTACTCCATCTCCCCAACAGGCTGTTCCAAAGGCAACTCCTCTAGAGCCAACAGAAGAGAGTTCTTCTGAAGAGGAAGGATCAAGTGAAGACAAAGAGGGTTCGTCTTCAGCTAGCGGGGAGGAGTCGTCGGGAGAGGAAAAAGAAGAGGAGGAGGAGGAGGCGTCAAGGTAGATAGGTTTTTTATTCCTTGTATTTAAGTTACCCCCCGGGGCTTGTAGAAACATTTGGCCTTCGGGCTTTCTATTTATATAATCATGTTTTTCAATTTCTTGTCTTTTTACTTTATGCCTTAGTTTTGCTTATTTTTCGTGTTTAACTTGAACATAAACGACAAATACTTGTGAGGCTTGTAAAAATTCTAAGTGAAAATGATGAATGTTATATAAGGATAATATAAATCATTTCTCGAAACTTTTAACTTAGTATATATAAAATGAAACATATCAAGCCTTCGAGGCTTAACAAGTCGATACTCAAACGTTCTTGAAAATCAAAATCGAAAACTTAAACATAGTAAATTCTCAAGTTTGCAGCATTCTAGCTTCTCGGGATTTCAACTCCTTCAAGGGTTTGGAGCTTGTACACGCCCTGCCCTGTGACTTATTTTACTTGATATGGTCCTTCCCAGTTCGGAGAAAACTTGCCCTTTGGACCTGCTCAAGATGCCTCGATCTTTTGAAGGACTGTCTCCTTTGCGGAAGAACCTTTCCTTCACTCTAAGGTTGTAATAGAACAAAGCGTTCTTCTGGTTTGCCATTATTCGGGTGTTGGCCTTGTCGCGTAGCTCATCTACCAAGTCTAGAGCCAACTCCATGCCTTCTTCATTGGCGTCAATCTGGAACTCTTGCACTCTTGGTGACGTCTGAGTGATTTCCACTGGCACCACTGCCTCAGTCCCGTAAGCTAGTTGGAATAGTGTAGCTCCTATTGAAGCTCTGCAAGTAGTTTTGTATGCCCATAAGATTGGAACTCATCAACCCAAGTCCCTTGGGAGCGTTCAATCCTCTTCTTAAGTCCATCTAGGATTATTCTATTGGCCAGTTTGGCTTGTCCATTTGACTGTGGATGGGCGACTGAAGTCAAGTGTAGTTCGATGTTGTAGTTCCAACAGTACTCCATGAAGTCCTTATTGTTAAATTGAGTCCCATTGTCCATCACCAGTATTCGGGGTAACCTATACTTACATATAACATTCTCCTAGAAGAATTGAGTCACATTCTTTGTATCAATCTTGGCCAGGGGTTTGGCTTCTATCCACTTAGTGAAGTAATCGATGGGACTATGAGAAACTTCCTATGCGCACTGGCCATAGAAAACGGGCCTAAGATATCCATTCCCCACATAGCAAAGGGGTGTGGAGAATTAATGGATGTTAGCATCTCAGGGGGCTACCTAACGATAGGCGCAAACTTTTGGCAGCGATCACATTTCTTAACGTAAGCTTTAGCATCTCTAAGCATCCCAGGCCAATAGAATCCCGGTCTTATGACTTAATGAGCAAGAGCTCTACTCCCAAGGTACTGGCCACATACACCTTCATGAACTTCCCTTAGGGCAGCTTCAGCCTCGTGGGGTCTCAAACACTTCAAGTAGGGTATTACGTACGATTTCTTATAAAGTATTCCCTCTATGAGGGCATACGTCATGGCTCTTACTGATAGTTTGCGTGCCTCTACGGGGTGGGGTCAGCTGGTGTCTTTCCCGTCTCCAAGTAGAGCTTGATAGGATCCATCCAACAGGCCCCCAGCCCAATCGGGGCTACCAGTTTAGCGTTAATGCTTGGGGTCTTCAAGACTTGGAAATAAACACTGTCAGAACAACTATCATTCTCTGATGATGCAAACTTAGATACGGCATCAGCCTTCATATTCTTCTATCTCGGAATATACTGGAAGTGACATTCCTCGAATTGCGTAGCTTGAGCTTTAATAATCCTCAAATATTTTGTCATAGTCTCTTCTCAAGCCTCAAACTCCCCATTTACTTGAGAGATCACTAACCTTGAATCACCACATATCCTCAATTTGTTCACCCTCAGGATTCTAGCTAGACCAAGTCCAGCTATCAAAGCTTCATACTCTGCTTCATTGTTTATAATGGGGAAATTCAACTTGATTGCATAATCAACAACAAATCCATCAGGGCATTGCAAAACAAAGATAGCACTGCTAGTGCTCGTTTTTGAAGCTCCGTCAAAAAAGATCAGCCGGTATTCTTTGAGTTCCTCTTTTTCCTTGTTCTTTCCAGTTTCTTTATCTTCTTCCTGCCCCCGACTTCTTGGTTGGGAATGGTGCATTCAATCACGAATTCAGCTAGAGCTTGAGCTTTGATTGTCGTTCTTGGCTTGTATCTGATTTCGAACTCTCCAAGCTCAATAGCCCATTTAATTAGCCTCCCACTGGCCTTGGGGCTGTACAGTATGTTTCTCATGGGCTGGTCTGTTAAGACTTCAATAACATGCACCTGGAAGTATGGGCGTAGCTTCCTTGACGCCATTACTAATGTTAAGGCAAACTTCTCAACCTTTTAGTAGTTCAGCTCTGCTCCATGCAGAATCTTGCTAACATAATAAATGGGTTTCTAAACCTTCGCTTCCTCTTTCATAAGAACAACACTCAGGGCTGAGCTAGAGACTGCAAGGTATAGGTATAACACTTCTTCAGGCTTCAGTTTGGCAAGCAAAGGTGGCTCAACCATATATTTCTTCAATTCTTCAAAAGATGCTTGGCTTTCATCGTTCCACTCAAAATTTTTATTCTTCTTGAGGGCCTTGAGGAATGGTAGGCACTTTTCTCCTGACTTGGATATGAAGTGCCCCAGGGCTGCTACCCTTCCCGTGAGCTTTTGGACATCTCTTATAGTCTTGGGTGGCTCCATGTCGAGGATTGCTTGAATCTTATCAGGATTGGCCTCAATGCCTCTTTTGGAGACCATCAGGCCTAGAAATTTTCAAGAACCCACACCAAAGGTAGATTTGGCCAAGTTCAACATCATTTTGTGGGTTCTCCGAACTTCATATGCCTTACTCTGGTACTCAAGATGATCGGCCTTGTCTAAGCTTTTGACTAGCATGTCATCAATATAGACCTCCATGGTCTTATCGATGAGGTGCTTGGAAATTTTATTTACAAGCCTTTGATACGTGGCTCCTGCATTCTTAAGTCCTAAAGCCATAACCAGGTAACAAAAAACACCAAAGTTAGTGATGAATGATACCTTAGGGATATCATCGGGGTACATTTTAATTTTGTTGTAGCCGCTAAATCCATCCATGAAGCTAAGCATCTCGTGCCCACCCGTGGTGTCTATTAACGTGTCTATCCTTGGCAATGGGAAACAGTCATTAGGAAAGGCATCGTTCAAATCAGTGAAGTCCACACACATTCTCCACTTCCCATTGCTCTTTTTGACCATTTTTAGGTTGATCATCCATTCAGGAAATTGAATTTCTTCAATAAACCCAGCTTCTAACAATTTCTCTACTTCCTGCTTAATGGGCTCTTGTCTTTCGGGAGCAAAACTCCTTTTGTTCTTCTTGACCGCTGTCCTTCCACGATTCACATTCAACCGATGTGTTATAAGCTCGGGGTCTATCCGTGGCATGTCGGCTGCTGTCCAGGCGAAAACATCCCTGTTATCTTATAAGAATTGAACCAGCTGTTCTTTCAAATCTTTGGGGAGTGAAGTACCCACATATGTTACCTTCTCGGGGTTTAGAGGATCCAAAGGAGCAGGCTCCAAGTCTTCTGCGGGGTTTCCCCTCCTTTCTTCTCGGTCCCTGACATCCATGTCTTCAATAGAGAGGACCTGCCCCCAATGCCACTAGGCTTTAAGGTGGCCACGTAACAGTTTCTAGCCATTTTTTGATCTACTTTATCTTCTCCCACTCCATTCCTAGTTGGGAATTTAAGCTTCAGATGGTATGTAGAGGCTATCGCCTTGAAGGCATGCAGCCCAGTCCTGCCAAGGATCGCATTGTAAGTGGTGCTTACTTTGATAACGAGAAAATTCAGCATCTGAGTAGACTGTCGAGGTTCCTCACCCATAGTCATGGGTAGTTGTATAATTCCTTCTATCTGAGACTCCACTCCATTGAAACCATAGATAAGCATGTTGGAGGGGGTCAGCTGTGATTCGTTATACCCCATTGTAAAGCATAATGTCACGTAGTATGTAATAGTGATAACGATAACTCAACTAAGAAACAAAGACAGATAAATAATACTAATATGCAGCACAGGAATCCAGAAGGACATACAAACAGAAATCATACATACATCATTGCAGAACACTCAAGATGAAAGGTTTACTGAACGACATCGAGAGAAGTTCATTAATATGTTCAGGCCTTAGCAACAAATAAGTGTTCAGTAGATTTCAGACTAAAGACAGTGCAATGATTCAAGTGTAGTTGTCAAAGGGTTTCAGAGATCAGAAGAAATGGACCAGTCCAATGTTAATCAGCTGAAACAGAACAGAAATCAAGGGAATTCAATTCAGTGTTAGTCGTTTGTGAACCAGACCAGTGCACTAAGCGTCAACACAATTAAAAAAGAATTGTCTTGGTTAATCAGAAGAAAATCAGTTGATCAAGTCAGAAGAGTGAAAACCAAGTAGTTATTACTTCAAGAATTGATAATATTTATCAAGGCATGTAAAACTACATTTGGTGGTGCTTACAAAAGGTGAAACATAGTGTGAAGCGTAACAAACTTTACTTAGGCGCAACAAACAAAGCTGGAAGCTCAAGATTAGCCTAAGTCAAGGTTTGTGGCGCCTGCACAAGGGAATGAGAGTGCAGACGCAACAAAAGTATGTTGTCGTGCCACAAAGTTAAGTGAAAAGGTTAGTGGCGCCTACACACTGCAAACCATGTGTAGGGGCAATAAAAGCTCACACAGGCACAACAAAGTTCTTAGAAATGTTTCTAAGTAGTTTAATGGTGCCTATACTGTGGGAATGGTGTACATGCGCAACTAAACTTCTCCTTGGTGCAACAAAGTTATTCTAGGGGCGCAACAAACTTTCTAAGGCGCAACAAACCTCTATGTGGCGCCTACACTCCACTAGCACTCTTACAGGCGCAACATGGGACTTGTACATTGTTGGAAATCAATCTCCAATAAGTCTACAAATTATATATGGGTGAAAATGAACATGGACAGTGGTAAATTCATTCATCTTCAACAAAAGAGATACAGACGAGAGCTCCATTAAAGACATACATTTACATCACCCAATTGTACTTCTATTGTAACATTGATTGAACCCATTGAAGCTAATCATTTGATTAGAAATGTAGCACCTCAGGGATTTAATAATACATTGTTATTTTCCCGAATCTTTGTGTTTCATTTACTGCTATTTTAATATCTCAAGAACACAAACACTTAATCCGCAATATGACAAAAAATCTACCACATCATATTCAACCCCCCCTTCTATGATGATTTTGGACCTAACAATTGGTATCAGAGCTTGTTGATTAAAGTTACAAATCAAGATCCAAAAATAGTTTTTCGAAAAAGTGCATTTTTAGATCTAGAAAAATTTATATTGAAATTTCTTTATTTTTAAAGAAAATTCAATTTCAAAATTTTCAAAGATTTTAAGTTCATTAATTTTAAGAAGACTATCAATCATCAAGAATTCGAATTAAAATTTTATTTATCAAAATTTAATTTTTATTCGAATTGATATTAATTTTTAAGAAATTAATCATTTCTTGAGATTTAAAATTCTTCACAACCATGAGTACCCAAAAACTTAGTAGCATCAAAATCTCAGCCTTTGATAAAAATGAATACATTTTATGGAAGAAGAAGATGTCCACTTTCATCAAATCAGCTAATTCTCAAAACATGGGAATTTTGGAAAATGGACCCTATGTACCTCAGAAGCTGACACCAGAAACAGTCTCAGATGACGGCGAACAGATTCCTCAAGGATTTACCCCAACGGAGCCTTCAGAGTACACTGACACTGACAAAGATAGAGTTGCATGGGATAATCATCTTCAATGTATCCTAATGGATTCACTGGACACTACAATGCTGAATCAAGTGATTAATTGCACCAGTGCCAAACAAATGTGGGATACGATTGATCTCCTAATGGAAGGTACAACAGAAGTGAAGGAAAACAGGCTGGATATTCTTACATCCCAGTATGAAGCGTTCAAGTCACTACCATTAGAGAGATAAGTGAAATAAATGACATGTCCGTTGAAATTTTATATGGGAAGCTCGAGAGTCATGAAATGGAGCAAAAGCAGAGACAAATCATTTATGGGTCAGGTATAGTGGACAGTAAGAATACAACACTGTTAAAGACTACAACACTTGTAGCCAAGGATCTAGCTGTAGAGACCAACTCAGTAAAGCCTGCTGTTGAGATAAAAGAGATTCTAGAAGCTGAAATTTCAGAGAATGCTCAAACAGGTGATGAAGATGACTTCTCATTATCACAGTGAGATTTGTTATGACACTTATTAATATGTAAAATCTCATGGTGGGTCTTTCCAGTGTCATGTATTGATGCATACACTTATGTTCTTGACTTTAGTATCACCATACCAATGACCAATGAGATGTGGTCATCTGTCAACAAACATACTAGTCTTAATGCATTATTATTGTCCTTAAATAATAATAATACTTGACTAGAGAATTTTTTAGGAATAAAATACTATTCATATAATCTCATTTTTAAGTCACATACTTAAAGATATATATTACATATTAATATTTCAAGGACATTTATTATTTTTTCAATTTATAACGCAGTAAATAAAGTCATAATAAATATTAATTAAATAATCACATAAAACATAATCCTTAATTGTTTTCAATAAAACATTAAAAGTATTGTCTCTAGGACAATAATACTAACAATCTCCCACTTGTACTAGAGTCAATCTCTCATATATCTAATACCCATGTAACTAGTATGACCTTCGTGCTTCTGCTGCGACAAAGCCTTAGTCAGTGAATCTGCAATGTTATCATTTGTATGCACTTTACATATATGTATATCCCCTCGATTATTAATCTCTCGAAGAAGATGATATCGTCTACGTATATACTTTTTTCGGGAATGAGACCTTGGTTCCTTAGCCTGTGAAATGGCTCCATTATTATCGCAGTATAAATCTATCAGATATGCAACTGAAGGAACCACACTAAGACCTGCAATAAATTTCCGAATCCAAATAGCCTCCTTGGCTGCTTCACATGTAGCCATATACTCAGCCTCCATTGTAGAATCGGCAACCGTCTCTTACTTTGATCTTTTCCAGCTTACAGTTCCTCCATTTAGACAAAACACAAACTCAGACTGAGAAATCGAATCATTCTTATCTGTCTGGAAACTAGCATCGGTATAACCTTTTACAAACACCTTTTCTTCTCCTCCATATACCAAGAATTGATCTTTAGTCCTTTTCAAGTAATTAAGAATATTATTGACTACTGTCCAGTGTCCTTCACCTGGATTAGACTGGTATCTACTCGTCATGCTTAAATTATACGAAACATCAGGAAGAGTACATATCATTGCATACATTATAGAACCAATAACTCAAGCATATGGAACTTTACTCATATGATCCTTATCATCTAATGATTTATGACTGTTTTCTTTCGAGATCAATATCCTATGAGACAATGGGACAAATCCCCTTTTAGCATCTTGTATCCCAAATAGATGCAAAACTTTGTCAATTTATGTACTCTGACTTAGGATCATTCTTCTTGATTAATCTTTATAGATCCCGATACCTAAAATATAGGTCGCATCGCCTAAGTCTTTCATTGAGAAATTTTTACTCAACCAAGTCTCAACAACCTTTAAAAAAAGGAATGTCATTCCCTATTATTAACAATCATCAACATATAATACTAGGAATGCCACATTACTCCCATTAACCTTCTTGTAAACACATGGTTCATCTTCATTTTGAATAAACCTAAACTCTTTAACAGTTTTATCAAAATAAATGTTCCATCTCCTAGAGGCTTCTTTCAATCCATAAATGGATCGAAGCAACTTACTTACTTTTACAGCATCCTTTGGATCAACAAAAACCTCAGGCTGTGTCATGTACAGACAAGGCAACAGTTTGGTCTCCTTGCGCGACTTTTACTAAAACGGACTTATCTCCTAAACCGTAAATTGTATTGACATGATTCAAGAGTCAAAACAAACTATGAACCAAGATCTATGCAACCATGGGCAGTGGTGTCCAAAAATAATTTATTGACAGTTCGTAAATCTTTGTCAAAACTGGTCTATATGCAAACGGACATTACGACGGCTATAAACGGAACGTTTTCTGAATTTAACTATGTTAATTTCATTAAACAACAATCCAATACTCAAACTAATAAATTTAACCACAATATCAGTTCATCCTCTTTACAATCTCATCACCATCATCAATCTATAATATTCATCCAACAATATTCACTCATTTACATCCAAACTCCTTAAATCAACATGTACTTAAACATAACTTAAACTCAAGCTTATAACTCAAAGTAAATCAAACGGTGAATGGAGTTTATACCTTTCTTGGATACTTAAACATACTAAAAAGAGCTTGTAAGCCTTAAGGGAGCCTTGATCTATGCTTATCATCCTCAAACTTGCAAGAGAACATCAAGAAACAAGTTAGTAATTTTCGTAGTTACTATTTAGCCTCAACTTCTACAATTTATTTACCCAATCAAACCACCTCCGAAAATTATGAAATTAAATATGTACCTTCTACATATAGCGAAGAAGCTCTGGTTAAAATTTGATGATTTTTGGATGAGTAAAACTGGAGCTATAAATTATTCTTTCCACCTTGCTCTAGCTGGGCAGAAAATGGAGAGATGGAAGGGGAGAGCTTTTCTACTTTACTTGCTCTCTAGCTTTTTGAAAAGTGTTGGCTGATTTTTGTGGTGACTTGTGATGTAAAGTATGGCATGGTTACTAATGTCAAAGAAGTATGGTAGCTTGTGTCCTTCTTCCACCATTTAAGGAACTATGTTCCTAACTATTTAGTTACTAGTTTGGTTAGCTTTACTAGCTTAGTCCCACTTCTAGTTGCATGGTAGTCATCCCATTTGGTTCCACCAACTCTAGTTTGCATGGGTTGCATGGCTTTGGTGCACTTCACTTGCCACCCCATGATTAACACTTAATCCTCCACATAAGTTTGATTAATTTTCGAAAACTTTTCGTCGCAGGAATTATGTAGCGTAAATCCTTAATATTCTCAAATACTCTAATTCGATTATAACCATGAAATTTTTAAATTATAATCCTCCCGGTCATAACATAATTCTCTTATTCCTCGATATCTCGTAAATTACGAAACAATTAGTAAAAGTAAAAATCTTCGGATTCTGATGGCTTTTACATACACTCATTTTCTTCATACAACAATACCACATCTTCGATTTTCCAATATTCCAACACTTACTTAGTGTGGGCTAAAATGTTTTTCATAATCCGTAGAATCACTATTCATCAGGATCGTTTATAAATAAAAAAAAAATGCGTCCAAAAATTCGGGTTATTACAATTGATATCAAGACAAGTCAAAGATTGAAGACTTTCAATTGATATGAAGACTCATCGATTGATATATCGCTTGATAACATCTATCAATCGATAAGTTAATTTATATTATCAATCAATGGATATCAAGATCAATCGAAGAAAAAATATCAGTTGAATGATGCAAGGAAGAATCAACTGATATACTTAACATCAAATTATCAATTCATAGGGATAGCACACAAGACAAAATGTCAGGAATCTTTAGACAAAAGTACAGCTATCGAAGACAGTCTACCTTGACGGTGAAAACTCAAATTGAAGCTGTTTTCCTAGATTGAAGAACTTATCCAACATGGTAAAAGATAGAAAGGAAAGATAGTTTTGTTACATTTCTGGAATAATTACATTTGTTTTATTATATTCTCGAGATTGTAAACACTCTTGTAATATATAAACAAGAGTGGTAGCATTGTTAGAATTGTCTGAGTTAGAACATTTCATAGAATCAATTGTTCATGCTTTAAATCACTTGTAAGATCAGTTGATTCAATTCTAACTTTATAAAAGCAGCTATGCTTCAAACCTATATAATTTGAGCAATCAATTCACTGGTGGATTAAAAAACCCACCAATAATTTTTATATTCTTGTTCAAGTTATAGTTTCTCAGAATCAGTTTTAATATCTAGTCAAAACAATAATACTTCGCAAAAACTCAAAAACTGAAAAATAAATACAAAGCTTTTTAACAAAGTATAGCAAAAAGTTTGTAACGCCCCCAAACCCGAGGTTAGGGATTTGAATCGTCACGTTACCATCCAATCATTTACCACCTGTAATAACTCAATAATCCAATGAAATCACATCATAGACCCCTCTCACACACACATACAAAAGTTATAGTCTTAGAAACAATATACAACAAGTATCATTAGTTTTTACAAATAAAATGTACTTATCCAGGATCTAATGCTATCAATGATAATCTCTACATGAAGTGACATTAATAACTAGCTCAATATTGAAAACCTATCCAACTTACTTCCATAGAATAAAGTTGAATTGAATCATCTCAAAAGTGAATCTTCTATTTTCCTTCCTCGAGGTATGGAGCAAATCGAATTTACTATCACTTTCTCTGAAAATTTAATATAAAACAAGAATGAGCGAAAGAATGCTTAGCAAGTTATCCACCTAATTAAGTTATCCACCTAATTAGAATTTACAAAATTTTGGGAATATCACTATATTAGATATATATTAACATCCGTACGGTTGGATCGTCGATAAGTATTTCTAAAAAAATAGAGACAACAATCTGGGATAAAGTACTAGTTAAATCAGGTGTTGACTACAAAATGTACCATCTAAAATAATTTTTATTTTTTAAATTTTTGAGAATATCACTGTATTAGATATATATTAACATCCGTACGGTTGGATCGTCAATAAGTATTTCTAAAAAAATAGAGACAACAATCTGGGATAAAGTACTAGTTAGTAGTACAAGTCAAATTAATAGTTGACTACAAAATGTACCATCTAAAATAATTTTTTATTTTTTAAAATTTTGGGAATATCACTATATTAGATATATATTAACATCCGTACGGTTGGATCATCGATAAGTATTTCTAAAAAAATAGAGACAACAATCTGGGATAAAGTACTAGTTAGTAGTACAAGTCAAATTAATAGTTGACTACAAAATGTACCATCTAAAATAATTTTTTATTTTTTAAAATTTTGGGAATATCACTATATTAGATATATATTAACATCCGTACGGTTGGATCGTCGATAAGTATTTCTAAAAAAATAGAGACAACAATCTGGGATAAAGTACAAGTTAGTAGTACAAGTCAAATCAGGTGTTGACTACAAAATGTACCATCTAAAATAATTTTTTATTTTTTAAAATTTTGGAAATATCACTATATTAGATATATATTAACATCCGTACGGTTGGATCGTCGATAAGTATTTCTAAAAAAATAGAGACAACAATCTGGGATAAAGTACTAGTTAAATCAGGTGTTGACTACAAAATGTACCATCTAAAATAATTTTTTATTTTTTAAAATTTTGTGAATATAACTATATTAGATATATATTAACATCCGTAGGGTTGGATCGTCAATAAGTATTTCTAAAAAAATAGAGACAACAATCTGGGATAAAGTACTAGTTAGTAGTACAAGTCAAATTAATAGTTGACTACAAAATGTACCATCTAAAATAATTTTTTATTTTTTAAAATTTTGGGAATATCACTATATTAGATATATATTAACATCCGTACGGTTGGATCGTCGATAAGTATTTCTAAAAAAATAGAGACAACAATCTGGGATAAAGTACTAGTTAAATCAGGTGTTGACTACAAAATGTACCATCTAAAATAATTTTTTATTTTTTAAAATTTTGTGAATATAACTGTATTAGATATATATTAACATCCGTACGGTTGGATCGTCAATAAGTATTTCTAAAAAAATAGAGACAACAATCTGGGATAAAGTACTAGTTAGTAGTACAAGTCAAATTAATAGTTGACTACAAAATGTACCATCTAAAATAATTTTTTATTTTTTAAAATTTTGGGAATATCACTATATTAGATATATATTAACATCCGTACGGTTGGATCGTCGATAAGTATTTCTAAAAAAATAGAGACAACAATCTGGGATAAAGTACTAGTTAAATCAGGTGTTGACTACAAAATGTACCATCTAAAATAATTTTTTATTTTTTAAAATTTTGTGAATATAACTGTATTAGATATATATTAACATCCGTACGGTTGGATCGTCAATAAGTATTTCTAAAAAAATAGAGACAACAATCTGGGATAAAGTACTAGTTAGTAGTACAAGTCAAATTAATAGTTGACTACAAAATGTACCATCTAAAATAATTTTTTATTTTTTAAAATTTTGGGAATATCACTATATTAGATATATATTAACATCCGTACGGTTGGATCGTCGATAAGTATTTCTAAAAAAATAGAGACAACAATCTGGGATAAAGTACTAGTTAAATCAGGTGTTGACTACAAAATGTACCATCTAAAATAATTTTTTATTTTTTAAAATTTTGAGAATATCACTATATTAGATATATATTAACATCGTACGGTTGGATCGTCGATAACTATTTCTAAAAAAACAGAGACAACAATCTGGGATAAAGTACTAGTTAGTAGTACAAGTCAAATTAATAGTTGACTACAAAATGTACCATCTAAAATAATTTTTTATTTTTTAAAATTTTGGGAATATCACTATATTAGATATATATTAACATCCGTACGGTTGGATCGTCGATAAGTATTTCTAAAAAAATAGAGACAACAATCTGGGATAAAGTACTAGTTAGTAGTACAAGTCAAATTAATAGTTGACTACAAAATGTACCATCTAAAATAATTTTTTATTTTTTAAAATTTTGAGAATATCACTATATTAGATATATATTAACATCCGTACGGTTGGATCGTCGATAAGTATTTCTAAAAAAATAGAGACAACAATCTAGGATAAAGTACTAGTTAAATCAGGTGTTGACTACAAAATGTACCATCTAAAATAATTTTTTATTTTTTAAAATTTTGAGAATATCACTATATTAGATATATATTAACATCCGTACGGTTGGATCGTCAATAAGTATTTCTAAAAAAATAGAGACAACAATCTGGGATAAAGTACTAGTTAGTAGTACAAGTCAAATTAATAGTTGACTACAAAATGTACCATCTAAAATAATTTTTTATTTTTTAAAATTTTGTGAATATCACTATATTAGATATATATTAACATCCGTACGGTTGGATCGTCGATAAGTATTTCTAAAAAAATAGAGACAACAATCTGGGATAAAGTACTAGTTAGTAGTACAAGTCAAATTAATAGTTGACTACAAAATGTACCATCTAAAATAATTTTTTATTTTTTAAAATTTTGAGAATATCACTATATTAGATATATATTAACATCCGTACGGTTGGATCGTCGATAAGTATTTCTAAAAAAATAGAGACAACAATCTTGGATAAAGTACTAGTTAAATCAGGTGTTGACTACAAAATGTACCATCTAAAATAATTTTTTATTTTTTAAAATTTTGAGAATATCACTATATTAGATATATATTAACATCCGTACGGTTGGATCGTCAATAAGTATTTCTAAAAAAATAGAGACAACAATCTGGGATAAAGTACTAGTCAGTAGTACAAGTCAAATTAATAGTTGACTACAAAATGTACCATCTAAAATAATTTTTTATTTTTTAAAATTTTGGGAATATCACTATATTATATATATATTAACATCCGTACGGTTGGATCGTCGATAAGTATTTCTAAAAAAATAGAGACAACAATCTGGGATAAAGTACTAGTTAGTAGTACAAGTCAAATTAATAGTTGACTACAAAATGTACCATCTAAAATAATTTTTTATTTTTTAAAATTTTGAGAATATCACTATATTAGATATATATTAACATCCGTACGGTTGGATCGTCGATAAGTATTTCTAAAAAAATAGAGACAACAATCTGGGATAAAGTACTAGTTAAATCAGGTGTTGACTACAAAATGTACCATCTAAAATAATTTTTTATTTTTTAAAATTTTGAGAATATCACTATATTAGATATATATTAACATCCGTACGGTTGGATCGTCGATAAGTATTTCTAAAAAAATAGAGACAACAATCTGGGATAAAGTACTAATTAAATCAGGTGTTGACTACAAAATGTACCATCTAAAATAATTTTTTATTTTTTAAAATTTTGAGAATATCACTATATTAGATATATATTAACATCCGTACGGTTGGATCGTCAATAAGTATTTCTAAAAAAATAGAGACAACAATCTGGGATAAAGTACTAGTTAGTAGTACAAGTCAAATTAATAGTTGACTACAAAATGTACCATCTAAAATAATTTTTTATTTTTTAAAATTTTGAGAATATCACTATATTAGATATATATTAACATCCGTACGGTTGGATCGTCGATAAATATTTCTAAAAAAATAGAGACAACAATCTGGGATAAAGTACTAGTTAAATCAGGTGTTGACTACAAAATGTACCATCTAAAATAATTTTTTATTTTTTAAAATTTTGAGAATATCACTATATTAGATATATATTAACATCCGTACGGTTGGATCGTCAATAAGTATTTCTAAAAAAATAGAGACAACAATCTGGGATAAAGTACTAGTTAGTAGTACAAGTCAAATTAATAGTTGACTACAAAATGTACCATCTAAAATAATTTTTTATTTTTTAAAATTTTGGGAATATCACTATATTAGATATATATTAACATCCGTACGGTTGGATCGTCGATAAGTATTTCTAAAAAAATAGAGACAACAATCTGGGATAAAGTACTAGTTAGTAGTACAAGTCAAATTAATAGTTGACTACAAAATGTACCATCTAAAATAATTTTTTATTTTTTAAAATTTTGTGAATATCACTATATTAGATATATATTAACATCCGTACGGTTGGATCGTCTATAAGTATTTCTAAAAAAATAGAGACAATAATCTGGGATAAAGTACTAGTTAGTAGTACAAGTCAAATTAATAGTTGACTACAAAATGTACCATCTAAAATAATTTTTTATTTTTTAAAATTTTGGGAATATCACTATATTAGATATATATTAACATCCGTACGGTTGGATCGTCGATAAGTATTTCTAAAAAAATAGAGACAACAATCTGGGTAAAGTACAAGTTAGTAGTACAAGTCAAATCAGGTGTTGACTACAAAATGTACCATCTAAAATAATTTTTTATTTTTTAAAATTTTGGGAATATCACTATATTAGATATATATTAACATCCGTACGGTTGGATCGTCGATAAGTATTTCTAAAAAAATAGAGACAACAATCTGGGATAAAGTACAAGTTAGTAGTACAAGTCAAATCAGGTGTTGACTACAAAATGTACCATCTAAATTAATTTTTTATTTTTTAAAATTTTGGGAATATCACTATATTAGATATATATTAACATCCGTACGGTTGGATCGTCGATAAGTATTTCTAAAAAAATAGAGACAACAATCTGAGATAAAGTAGTAGTTAGTAGTACAAGTCAAATTAATAGTTGACTACAAAATGTACCATCTAAAATAATTTTTTATTTTTTAAAATTTTGGGAATTTCACTATATTAGATATATAAATTTCTACATTTATTAATAAATAAAATTTAAAATAAAATTAATGATATCATATATAAGTATTTTTACTATATAATAATATTAAATTATGTTATAAAATAATAAATATTAAATAATATTAATAAAATAAATTAAAAGACCGCAAATAAAAGAGGCGGGCTATTTCCCCCGAGCCAAAATTATACCAAGTACATGACACTCGCGAGTTAGGTTGAGGAAATTATACAAGTACACTCCATTACACACTCACACAGAGACTCCATTATACCCCCAAATAATCGAAGCAGCTGCCCAAGTAAAATCGACACAGACACAGACACTCACACAAACCAACCTGCGATTATACCAAGTAAAATCGAAGGGGTATAATCGAAGGGATATCGGAAGTAAAAGTTAGGGTTAGGTTTAAATTGCAAGTAAGTTTCAATTGAAAAAATTAGGGTTAGGTTTCATAAAGGTACGAATGTTATGTCTCTTTTTTCTCTTTTGTTTCATAATGGTTTTATAACTAGGATTTGTCTCTGTTTTAACTGAGGGTTGTTAGGTTTTCTTTTTTGGAGGTAACTGAGGGTTTCAATTAGGGGTTTCAATTGGGGGTTTCAAAAAGGTATGCATCTGTATATTTTTTGTTTGTCTCTGTTTTATCTGTTTTTTGCTCAAATGTTTCCATTTTGTAGGTAATTAAAAGTTAGGGTTTGTAAAAATTAGGGGTTTTGAATTGGAGCTTTGAATTAAGGTAACGGGGGCTCACATTTGGTTTTAGTTTTATGTTGTGTGTATTTCGCAGCTTGAAGATCACAATAGTTGGTGGCTCTATACCTGAAAGAAGTGGGGATAAGTTGTACAATACTTGTTGCATTCTCGATACTGATGGAAAGCTAATAGCTAAACATAGAAAGGTAATATTTTATCCTTGTATACATTACAATAACATCTAGTTTGCTTTCAGTTGTTATGACATCTATGGTGGCTGGTTGAAGCATACTGCCCAATACAGTGGATCTCAAACTTCTAACTATTGGCTTTTTAAGTATAATACACTGGTAATATTTTTTTAAACAATGTCTGATATTATTAAAGATTTGTTCGTGTAGCGTGAAGGAAGTTAATTTTTAAATGTGATATCATATTGATTTTAGAGGAAAATATTTGCTAAGTTGCAACTGTGCATTCATATCGCTGAAGAACAATTGACATATGTTTGGTACTAAACTCTATACTTCTAAATGATATATCCTTTTTCCAGAACCAATGTATCATATAGATATATTGACCAAACACCTGAAAGGCCTGACGTCTTGTGGATTTTCTATTTTAACAAAAGAAAATGTCATGGAAAACACTTGATGATATTTTGATATTTTCTATTGTTATGAAGAACTGAAATGTGTGACTCGGCAAACTGCTGACACATAACTTATGTGTTTGAGTACATGAAAGATGCATGTTTTTGATATTGATATTCCGGGTGACATTACCTTTCAAGAGTCGAGGACTCTTATAGCAGGGGAGGCTCCAACTATTGTTGATACAGGTTCATTCTCCAAATTTTACTCATGAACATTATTTTTACCTTATTCTTTGTCTCTATTGCAATTCCTTTTCACGTTTACTTATGTGTGTGTTTGCAACAACTAAAATATATATCAATGAAATAGGATGTGTGAGAATCTTTGGAATATATAAAACTATAAAAGTATATCTTAAATCCATAAATAATGTCATCTCTGAATATAGAGTTCGTTATTGAGATAAGTAAATTATGTGCTTAATAGGTGCTCATTTGATATGTTATCCTGGTGCTTTCAACATGACAACTGGACAGTTGCTTTGGGAATTATCGCAGAGGGCAAGGTACTAATGTTCGTAACAGGCATGATTTATTTTTCCTTTGATATATTTTTACTGCACGGATCTCTTGCTATCTTGTGTAATTTATTGACCAAGATTTTTCTTTAATATGCAGGGCTGCAGATAACCAGGTAATTCAAAAACTCTGTCTTCTTGTTCTGGTTTTTGCAATATATATTTATTATGTGCAGTCTAGAATTTCCCTTCACTTGTAAAGAGCATAGAAGTATGGACAAATTATGAAGTTTATTATTTTGTGCAATGAGAATTAATGATTAGAGTCCTTCTTGAAGACAGAACTGTCAAGCTTTCCTGTTATGTTCTGTAATTATTAGTAGAGTCCATCTGGACCACAGAGCAATTTGACTAGTGTGATGCATTATACAAGAGTCATCTGAGCTGCAAGTAATCTGCTTTGTTCATTCACGGCTCACTGTTTTTTCAGTGAGATCTTCCATAGTAAATGAGACGATATTGATCATCCTAGAGTAACTGATAGAATATTGTTTTAATATAAGCTTCTTACTATATAATAAAATTTGTAATAAATAGCTCACGGATGACTTGAATCTGGACCAGAGACATCCAATTGGGATTCATAATTCATTCATTGGTCGTTGCTTTAGGATCTTAGTTTAAGAATTTTATTTGACAGTTTAAATAGTTTTTAGTGTATGGAGAGTAGAAGTGAGAATCAAACTCTAAACCACTCTTGCACTAGGAGCACCCTTGCCACCGCTTGGGAACTCGTATAAAAAATCAGCTGCTTTACAACCCTAAATATAAGTCAAAGGGAGCACCTTATGTACATATACGTTGCACCCTGTATTTTCTAGCTGTCCACATAGAAAATTGAATTGGAAACTGAAATATAAATAGAAGAAACTGTTAACAGTTGATGACAAACTATAAAATTCTGTTGTGCAACATTTGCCAGTTTAAGATTGATTATATTATTTCCAGAAGGTGTGTATGCTCAGAGGACAACCAGAAACTTATGCAATGTAGATGCTAGGATCTACAGGGTTATTGGTTTATGTGTTTTTGTTGGTTGTCGTTTGTTTTGACAGATATATGTGGCAACCTGTTCTCCTGCTCGAGATGCTGGTTCAGTTTATGTAGCTTGGGGGCATTCCACATTGGTTGGTCCGATAATTAAACATCTTACTAATGTGAATCATATTTGGTGGGATGTGGGATGCCAACTCGCATTAAATTCATCGCCTTTCGTTTCTCTTTCATTTTTATACAAGTGCACATTCTATATTTTAATACGAGCATACATCATGTTAGCAATTATTCTTAAAACAGAAAATGAGTTTGCTTGATCGATCAATTCAATAACTGTATCATTTCAAGTCAGTCAGTTTGGATGACTCGTTTACAATATTATACTACTTGAGCAAGTTAGCATAAAAATAAGCTTGGATTGAATAATTTAAAATATGTGATTGTTAAAAAACCAGTTAATCGGTTATGTTATTTTATTACTCAATTTTGATTGAGCTCCTTAGAAGCAGATTTTGGGTCACATTACACATGTATCCTTTCTTGAACTATGTAGTTTGTATGAAGGCGAAGTATTATACAAAGTATCAGACCGACGAGGAGAGGATTGCCAACATGCCAAAATCAATTCCACTAGAGGATTTTATACTCCTGGTGAAGTACTGGGGAGATGAGTCAGTTGAGGTATTGTATATAATTATCTAAATATATATATATATATATATATATTAGTAGTACATTATAATAAGGTGTAATCGAAAGTCCCTTGTTGGAATCGTGGAAGTATAAGTATTTAGAATTGTATCAAGTAGCCAAACTCTTGTTAATGTGGATGGCCTGTTATATACTTCGATTTGTTGGATGTGTGAATTAGGGAACTGAAATTTCCAGTAGGAGTGTCACTGTATCTTATTTGTAAATTTTTTTAGCAAACTTCGTTAGTAACACCCTCAATTTTACCTTTTTCTACCAAACTATTGCCTGTTATAATGCAACTTTGTTGAGTGAGTGTATCTATATGGGCATATATTTGGTCTAACCTACCTAGAGCAAATTAGAAATGGAAGTGGTTGACTTTAGCTTTCATTTGCATCTGTTTTGTAGTTTACTTATTATAAACCTTGTGTGTGTGTGTAAATATATATATCATTGGTAGCAGATAAATTCATTTGTTTCAGTGGTTACATTGCATGCCAGTTCTAAATGTTTTTTTTTAATTTTAACAGAAATTATTTGTGGAAAATAAAGCGCGTCGTGATTCCATAGATGACGTCCACACTCTAGGCCCAAAAAGTATGGCACAAGTCAGAGATAAGTTGGTACGTGTCTTTCTTTTAGTAACTAACACACCCCCACACCCCCACACACTTTAGGATTTAGTTGGTTCAATACTAAATAATTAATAATTACATGATTTATTCTGAGAAATTCATATATTTATATATAAAATAATTGTATGACTTTTATTGAATGCTAACATAGAGCCTGCATAACAAAATTCTTTTTTATTATAACAGAAAAAGGGAAACCCTAACCCTGCATCGCCATCAGATGCTGAGGTTTATTTCAAATCTCGTGAGCGAGAAAAAGGTCGAAAATACAAGACCAATGTAGTTGAAATTGAAAAAAGGATGGTAAGTAATTTTACATTTGTATATAGTGAGTATTAGTAACAAAATCTGTAAAGTTCTTCGTTGAAATGTATATTATAATTTGTTGTATGAAATTGGTCGTAACTTGATTAATATTTCACAACCTTTTTTTAGGGAGAGATCAAGAAGAAGATGGCTGCAGGAGAGGATGTGGACAGTCTAGTTGCTAATGACAAGTCTCATGGTCGAGAATGGCTCAAGGGAAGGCATGGTAAAAGTCCAGCTTTGGCATCAACCAGTTCTGTTACTGCTGATAATGCAGACCCTTACTTGCATGATCTAACTGAAAAGATAAGACGAGAAATTCAGGCTGAATTCGATGCCAAGCTGAAGAAGAACAATGCAATGTTGCTGAAAAAACTAGGAGAAGCTAATCCTGGTTTAAATCTTGATATCGGTGACTACTGTCCAATATTTTCAAGCGAGGAGGATAAAAATGCCACTCCGTTGACCGGTGGGGCTACCTCTTAGCTTCTTGTTCAACGTACTATCTTTTGGTACTTTGTGGTTTCTTTTGGTAATATGTAAACTTGGTAATTTAGAATTGTGCTTTGATACATTTGGTGATGTACATTTCTGAATTGGTGTTGGGATTTTGAATGGTTTGTTAGCAGGTTCAATTTAATGGGAATAACATATTTACAAATATTATATTGCAATTTTTTTTTACTACTGTTACATTTGCTTCTAATATTAATGTTGCAAAATTTACACATTGTGTTGCATTATTCAAAAGGTCTACTGTTACATTATTAGATAAAAGTGTTACATTTGACTATAAAAAGTGTTACTTTAAAGAAAAAAGACAGTGTTGCAATAGAGGAAATAGTGTTACATTAGAGTCAAGTATTGTGTTGCATTTGATAGGTGGGCCCTACAAGTGGGGCCCATTGCTGACGTGGCAATTCTGATGTGTCACTACTGAGTGGGGCCCACTGATGATGTGGCAGTGTTGATGTGGCAGCGCTGACGTGCACTGCTGACATGGATGTTGGGGCCCAGTTGCTGACATGGCAGTTGTGGGTCCCACCTTTTGACCCCATTTATTCAGTTTTTTTGAAAACTAATGCAACGCAATCTACTGTTACATTTGGCCAATAAAGCGTTGCATTAGGGCCTTAATGCAACACTTTTCCTACTGTTACATTTAAAAACTAAAGCGTTGCATTAGATAGCAAATGCAGCGCTCGCAGATGCAATGGCAAAATCGCGTTGCATTAGGCCTAATGCAACGTAAAATGGGTCAAATGTAACAGAATGACAGTGTTGCATCAGGCCATCTATGGCGTAGTGTCATAAGAAAATCAAATCACTTTGAACCATACCATTTGTAAGGTTTAAAATCCAGTAAAACATTTTTAAAGATCGACCATTTAATTGGTTTATATCATACATCCCTTCCATTTTGAAAATAAACCTTTTGCCAAAACATCTATGATAATTCCAACATAATGTGAAGAAGGAATATCAAAATATCAATCACTAACAACACCCTCGGTAACTCAACTCATCGGCTTTCGTTACAATGATGCAGTTGTTGGACTTAAATCAAGCCTAGCCTATGTAATTATCTGTCTTGCTATAACATAGTTTGTACTTCTGTAATAGTTTAGTGACTCAGATATCCTTGTGTAAAATTGCAGATAAAAGTCTACTCAGTTTGTCTTTTAATTGTAAATGAAGTCAAAAATAAAGTCTGTTAGAAGATTCAAGTTGAATCATGCAACAAGACAAAGAAGACTTGTGGAGAAATAAGGAAAGCCATCTGAGAATTCTACTAAGGCAATTACTCAGTAGAGAAGTCTACTATTCGAGAAGTCAAATCTATGAAAGCATTTCGAGAAGTCTCAAAACTCACTCAACAGCTCAGTACTCGATCGAGAAGTCAGCCATTCGACAAGTCAAAGCATTGAAGCCATTCGAGTAGTGTTAATTGTGAATCATTCGAGAAGTGAGAAAAGAAAATCATTCGAGAAGTGAAAAAAGAAAATTAATTCAAGAAGTTAGCAAAAGGAGCATTCGAGAAGTGGTAAAGCTGAGTCATTCGAGAAGTCACTGTTTCAAGTTTCCATTCGAGAAGTCTAGCCTAATCGAGAAGTCTAGTCATTCAAGAAGTAAATCATTCATAGACCAATCAATATGTCAATCTCTATGACTTCTTGAAATAATTTAAACAGAGTACTCGACTACACCAATGAGCTATTTTCAAGGAAAATTGCATAACAAGACAGATAATTCTGAAGCTCTGTTTTAACAAGATAAGTCAAGCCTGCAAAGATAGAGACAAGTCTACAATAAAGTTGGGAAGTCAGTCAAGACAAATGACAGAAGGTATAAGGCTGGATGTAGCAGACTGTCACAATAGTGTTAGCTAGAAATAGATATCAGTCAAATGTAAAGTATGTCTTGTCTATTTCTAGTTATAGCTAATCTATCTTATGTGAGCATGTGCACAAGACATGTTGTCTATATATTTTATGCACATCCACATTTGATAGATGTCTTTGAGTTTTACAATTGTAATCTTCCTAGAACAAGAAGCTGAAGTTCAATTTAAATTTCAAATTGTAGCAAAAATTCATTCTAATAAAATTAGATTGAAAGTTACATTTGGTGTTCAATATACTCATTTCTTTGTATGCTGTTCTAACACTCATTCTGTTTCACTAGTACAACTTTATAATTCAGTTGACAGTTTAACAAGTCCATTAAAATTGAAAGAGTGAAAAAGATTTGAAGTATATTTTCACCCCCCTGTAAACTTCTAGAACTCCTAATTCCTAACAAGTGGTATCAGAGCAGGCTGTAAACATACATACAGACTAAAGATCAAGATGAGTTCTCAGAAGCTAAGCAGCATAAAGATTCTTACATTTGACAGAGAAAATTACAACCTATGGAAGTGGAAGATGTTGATGTTCATAAAGGATGCAAACCCCATGTATCCAGAAATATTAAAGAATGGTCATTTCATGCCAGTAACTCTAGTTCCTGAAACTACTAGTGGGTCTTAAGTTATTCCTGCAACATGGATACCTAAAGATCCATCTCAGTACACAGATTCAGAGAAGGAAAAGGTATCTCTTGACAATAGCTTAATGCTAATATTAATTGAGTCACTGGATCTTATGATATACAACAATATTGTAAATTGCACATCTGTCAAATACATATGGGAGACTATAGATATTCTATGTGAAGGAACTGAAGAGGTAAGGGAAAATCAAAGGCAGCTCCTTGTTTCTCAATATGAAGCATTCATGTCAAAACCAAATGAAGGTATAACTGAAGTATTTGAAAGGTTCAACAAACTGATCAATGACCTTCAACTTCATGGGAAGTACTATGAGACAAAGGAAAAGAATATGAAGTTTTTGTTGACTCTTCCAAAGCACCTGGAGCATAAAATCTCTGCAATAAGAGAAGGGAGAGAACTAATAAAACTTCCACTTGAGACTCTTTATGGAATCCTAAAGACATATGAACTTGAGTTCTTTCAGAAGAAGGCCATTCTGGCAAATAGAGGAAAAATGGCAAATGTCTCAAATGCCTTAGTTGCAGAGGAACCATCTACAACTGAGAAGACTGGTACGAGCAAAAAGGTGAAAACTGAAGAGTCTGAAGAACAGGAACATGAAGAAAAAGACTCTATAAAAAGTGAATCAGAAGAGGAAGATTTCTACACCATTGAAGAACTTGAAGGCATGGATAACAAAACAATGGCCTTCATGGCAAAGAAGTTTGGAAATTTGAGATTCAAAAGAAACAAAAGTTTCAAAACAAGACCAACCTTCAAGTCTTCAAGCAAAGAAAAGAATCCAGCAAGGAGCATCAACAATGGAGGATATAAAACTGGAACAGTTGATAGATCTAAGATAAGATGCTATAACTGTAATGATCTTGGACACTTTGCAATAGAGTGTAGAAAACCTAAAACAATAAAGAATGATAAAGATTACTTGGATTTGGAAGCCAAGTATGAAGCTCTCCTTAAAAAGCAAACAGGAAAAGCTTATATTGTTGAAGGAAAGTGTTGGGATGACACAGATGAAGATGGGGAAGAAGAATATGGGATTCTGGAACTCATGGCCAACTCAACTAATGGATCTTCATCCTCAAATTCTCAGGTACCCTCATTAATTTTTCTTGACATGTCAAATTCACAATATAAGAAAACTGTGGAAGAATTGAGCAATGAAATGTTTAACATCCACACTAGCATGACTACTGCGTATGAGGAAATTGCTAGGTTAGTAAAAGCCAACGATGAACTGACTGCTAGGAATGAAACTTTAGAATTATCTGCAGTAACTCTAGAAAACTTGAAACAGGAGAATGAGTATCTAAAAAACAAGGTTATTTGTTCTGAACAAATTGAAACATTTCTTAAAGAACAAATTTCTGAAAATGAGTTAAAAATCATATCATAATAAAACTCAGCAATTGTTTTTCAAGAGTTTCATGAGAAGAACAAGGAAAGCACTTGGATTGGAGTCGGTTTTGATTATGAGAATCTCAAGAAGAAGAAATCTATTTTAACAAGAGGCAAAAAGATTGAAATCCAAGGAAATCCCCATATTTTGAAAAATATCAAACCACAGTTGGATGATGAGGATAAAGAAGCAACTGAAAGGAGTGTGCCCTCTGTTGAAAAAGAAGAACCCGCAATCAAAACCAAGTCCATTCCTGTTCAAACTAAAACAAAACAAAATGCTCAGAAAAATGACACTATGCATGCTAAAAAGAAAAAGGCAAATAGAAATGGAAAAATAGGTATCAACAAACACAACAACTATGCACATATTCATAATGCACCTAGAAAGATTTGTAAAAACTGTGGTTCAACAAATCATCTTACTCATATGTTCAAGAAGCCTGTTGTTGAAAATAATTAGTTTGCCTATTGTTATGTTAAACCTTTAATGCATGATAATCATAAATTTTGTGACAAATTTAATTGTATGCCATGCAACATGAATATCATGAATACTTGTTTTAGGCTCAGGAAACAGTTTGTTGATGGTTGCATAAGTCAGAATCTGAACATAAACCCTAGGCCTAAATCTGCCAGTCCTGTAAAACATAGAAAGCATTCCATGTCACCTAAGCATGCTTCTAGTTCTGAGAGTACTAAACAAGCTAAAAGTCAGAATAACAAAAAGGAAAACAAGCATGTGCAGGCAACTACAAATGCTAAAAACAGGAATGAAACTCATGTAACTAAGCATAAAGGACCAAACCTTTTTTGGGTACCAAAGAAAACTTGATTTGTGTTTCTTTGCAGGGCACAGGTAAAAATAAGGTCATGTGGATTTTGGACAGTGGCTGTTCAAGGCATATGACTGGTGACAAAGCCCTCCTGTCACAATTCAAGGAGAAGGCTGGCCCAATGGTAACCTTTGGACCCAACATCACTGGTTTCACCATGGGATATGGCAAATTAATTCATGGAAATGTTGTCATTGAAGATGTAGCTGTGGTCAGTGGTTTGAAGCACAATCTTCTCAGCATCACTTAATTCTGTAACAAAGATCTGAAGGTGGAGTTTGAAAAGGACTTGTGCCTCATATCACATAGGAAGACCAAGGTAATTTCTCTGCAAGGAGTGAGGAAAGGAAGCCTATTTGTAACAGACTTGGACTCTGCAAATAAGGAGAGAATTTGCTATTTTTACACCAAAGCCTCAGAGAATGAAAGTTTTCTTTGGCACAGAAGACTATCCCACTTAAATATCAAAAACATTAATTCTTTAGTCAAGAAAGAATTAGTGAAGGATTTGCCTACACTAGAATTCTGCATAGAAGGATTGTGTGAGGCATGTTAGAAAGGGAAAATGAAGAGATCAAGTCACAAAAGTAAGGAATTCACCTCAATCACCAAACCACTACAACTAATTCATATGGACTTGTTTGGACCAGTAAATGTGATGTCCATGTCAAAGAAAATATTTGCTCTAGTCATGGTTGATGACTTTTCAAAATATACTTGGGTAGAATTCTTGCATTCAAAAGATGAAGCTCATCAGATTATCATTGAGAATTTGAAGAGATTGGATAAAGGCCCTACTCTAGTAGTTGCCTTAAGAAGTGACAATGGTAGAGAATTCAAAAATGCAACACTCAATGAATTTTGCAAAGAGAAGGGTATCACTCACCAATTCTCAGCCCCAAGAACTCCACAACAAAATGGAGTGGTTGAGAGAAAGAACAGGACTCTCATTGAAGCTGCAAGAACCATGTTAGCAGAAGCAAATCACCAACCAGTTTTTGGGCTGAGGCTGTTAGAACTGCTTGTTACACTCAAAACAGAACACTCATCACAAAACTAGTTGAAAAAAATCCTTATCACATCCTGACAAATAGAAGGCCATCTGTGAAATACATGCATGTGTTTGGAGCAAAGTGCTTTGTTCTCAAAGATGATGTCAACAATCTTGGAAAATTTGAAGCAAAGGCATATGAAGGAATTTTTGTGGGATACTCATTGGACAAGACTGTCTGTAGAGTATATTTGATTGATCAACAAAAAGTTATGGAAAGCATAAATATAACATTTGATGATTTCAAGTTCCCCACTATGAGTTTGGAAGGTGAAAACTGTGACACTCTATGATTTGAAAATGAAATAGAGCCTGAAACTTCTGCAACTGAAAATGTTATAAGTACTCTTGAAGACTCCCATGTAGACATCTCACATGGAACAAATGTAGAAAGAGAACATGAAGACTTTAGTCATATTTAACTTGATAATTCTCCACATAAGTCTAGCATTAACTCAGGGGGAGGTTCTCAAGGATCTGCAACAAATGGCAATCACTTTAATCAGAAGGAAACATGCTCAAATGATAAAGATGGGGCTCATCAAACTAAATCGAATAGAGCTCACACAGTTGATCAAATCATTGGAAATCCTGATGAAGGTGTGAGGACAAGAAGAACAACTATGAATGAATGCCTATTTGCCTACTTTTTGTCTCAAAATGAGCTAAAAAGAATTGAAGAAGCCTTGTTGGATCCAGATTTGAAAATTGCCATGCAAGAAGAGTTGAATCAATTTGTGAGAAACAATGTTTGGGAACTAGTGTCACCTCCAAAGGACAGATCAGTGATTGGCACTAAGTGGGTCTACAAGAATAAAATGGATGAACATGGGATTGTGATAAGAAACAAGGCAAGGTTGGTTGCTAAAGGCTATTCACAAGAAGAAGGCATTGACTATGATGAGACTTTTGCTCCTGTTCCAAGATTGGAAGCAATTAGAATTTTTCTAGCCTTTGCAGCACACTTAAACTTTAAGGTCTATCAGATGGATGTCAAAAGTTCTTTTCTTAATGGTGAATTGGAAGAAGAGGTATATGTGCAACAACCACCTGGCTTTGAAGATCCAAATTTTTCAGACTTTGTTTACAGACTCATCAAAGCATTGTATGGACTCAAACAAGCCCCTAGAGCATGGTATGACACTTTTCCAAAATTTCTTCTGGAAAATCAATTCACTAGAGGAACCATTGACAAGACTCTCTTCTACAAGAAGCATGGTGAGGATATCATACTTGTTCAAATCTATGTGGATGATATCATTTTTGGTTCATCAAATGAGAAACTATGTTAGAGATTCTCTAAGCTTATGCAAAGTGAGTATGAAATGAGCATGATGGGAAAACTCAATTACTTTCTAGGTCTTCAAATAAGCCAAAGGGTTGATGGCATTTTCATAAGTCAAACAAAATACATCAATGACCTACTCAAAAGTTTTAACATGCAAGATTGCTAAACTGCTAAAACTCCAATGTCTACAGCTACAAAACTGGATGAAGATAAGAAAGGAAAAAGTGTAGATATGAAGACTTACAGAGGAATGATTGGATCTCTTCTCTATCTCCCAGCAAGTAGACCTTACATAATGTTCTCTACATGTCTATGTGCAAGGTTTCAAGCAAATCCAAAAGAATCCCATCTCATTGCTGTTAAGAGAATTCTGAGATATCTCAAAGGACCATCCTTTTTTGGGATTATGGTACCTTAAAGAGATAGGTTTCAACCTAGTTGGATATTCAGATGATGATTTTGCTGGTTGTAGAGTGGATAGAAAGAGTACCTTAGGAAGCTGTCAATTTCTTGGACAGAGATTGGTATCTTGGTTCATCAAAAAGTAACAATCTGTGTCAACTTCTACAGCTAAGGCTGAATATATTGCTGCTGGAAGTTGTTGTGCTCAAGTGCTTTGGATTAGGAATCAATTAAGGGACTATGGACTGGTGTTGGAAGGAATACCTATCATGTGTGACAATACTAGTGCCATATCAATTGTTGCAAATCCTGTCAATCATTCCCAGACAAAGCATATTGATGTAAGGTATCATTTCATATGGGAGCATGCAGAAAATGGAGTAATTAAATTGTTCTATGTTCCTACACAAAAACAGTTGGTTGATATATTTACTAAGCCACTTGATGAAGCCACCTTTAACAGGCTGGTTTATGAAATTGGAATGCTAAACTCTTCAGGATAAGTGGTCCACTAAATATATCCCTCCAACTGTTGCAACAATTGTTTCACAAACATGAACCTAAATGATTTATCTAAGTGAAACAAAACTGGTGTATATTTATAAATATGTCAGTTATATTGTTGTATATATGGTTAAAAAATGTTTTAAACTGACTTATAATTGTTTCTTTGTTCTGAGAAAACCTGAATAAAATTATCATACCTGTGCATTATTAAATAACAAGTGTGATAATCAAAATTTCAGGAATATTAATCAATCACACTTCTTATATCAAAGAGAATAAATAAATTTTATTTATCTAAGAAATGATGATTGCAAATTTCTTATTTTATTTTCCAAGTGAGGATAAAATAATTCTTTAAGAAAACTGGAGTTTGTAGTTAAGTTGCCATTCTTTCTGACTTCTCGACTAAGTAAAAATTCTAGAGTTCTCGAATGTCTTGAGTTCTCAAATCATTCAATTCTAAGAGTTCTCGAATGTCTTGAGTTCTCGAATCATTCAATTCTAAGAGTTCTCGAATCATGATGTTGTGAGCTCTCGAATAGATCATTTCTAGAGTTCTCGATCAAGTACTATTCAGAGTTCTCGAATCATCAGAGTTCTCGACTATAACTTGAGTGAGTTCTCGATTGTCTTAGTTCTCGATCAAAGTCTGACAGTTCTTTACTAAAACAGCTTTACTCTTTTATGAGTTTTCGATCACTAAAATCGATTACCATTCTAGTCGAGTTGTCTGTGTCATATAAATAGCAAAGTAGATCTAACATTTCATTTCTACGCTTAACTACAAACTTAAAGACACCCTTGCACTCCAACTGTTACTCTTGAATCTCTCTCTTTCTAAAACTTTCGTTTCTTCTTTTTACTATTTCTATACACAAACTCCATGGGGTCCTCAAGCTCTGTTTTAACTGAAGTATTTATCATTCCCGAAACCAACTTTTTGGCCATTTCCAGAGATGCTGATGCAAAACCTCAGTACAAATGTTTCACCAAATTTCTCATAGATTCATACCTCAAAGAAGCCTTATTAGCAAACCCAACCCTTTACCTGGACATTCTTGAGCAATTTTGGGCTACTGCAGACTGGGAGAACATAGCACTGGAGGATGGTAGTTTAAAAATAGTGTATGAATTTATGCACCAGCGGAAGCATTGAATATCATTTATTTGCATATATTCCTATGTATACATACATATAGATACAAAAACTATTTTATAAATTGAAGAATACCTCGATTGTTTTCCGGCAACAGCTAGAGAAGATCTTCTACTTCAATCCTTGCAATCACCCCTCAAGTGTGGAGTGCTATAAAGTTATCCACCAAGAATCAAACTAAAAGATGAAGGAGGAGGCTAGAGAGGAAATTAGGGTTGCCTCTCTTTTAAAATATTTCTCACAAATATTAGTGTTCTTTTATTAGGGTTTATAATCTTATATTTATAGGCAAATATCTCAGCTGAGATCTTTTCTATAAATATCTTATTATTAATTCCATTTTTAATTAATTAATTTTATTAATTAATTAGTTAATGATTAAAACTATTTTAATCATTAATTCCTTTTTCTAAACTCTTTTAGAAAATTATTCTCTCTTCATATTTAATTACTTTAGTTAAATATTTAATTAATAATATTAAGATCTTATCTTAAATAATTTATAATCAATTAAATCTCATTTAATTAATTTATAAAATTTACTAAGTAATTATTTATTTCATAAATAAATAATGACTAGCTATTATTAATTATTCCTTCATCTATAATTTAATCTCTTTTATGGTTTGACTCTTTAGGTTCAATATTAAGCCGGTAGTAGAAATAAATAATAATAAACATTTTATTTATTATTTATATGAATTCTATTAATTCATTAAATATAATTAATCTGATTAATTATATTTATTCTACATCGTGAGTGATGCTTCTCAACATATCGCGACTATCCAGATAATACGAATTCATTGCTTAGAATACTTAGAACCTGTCGGTAATTAGTTACCGTACAATTAATTCCTTCTACCCTTCAATATCTCGATTAAATACAAGGCATGGAACTCGTGTCAAGCCTATCTAATTTAATCATATGATTTCTTATTCATAATGCAAAGTTCCTTTTAGTGCAAATTGTTTCACTTTGGCTAGAAATTCCTGAACTTGCATATCTAAGAATAACATAGGATATTGACTTCCTTTACTGGAAGGGGCAAATCCTTTATTGATCCGCTAACTATCTCCATACACAAATTACTATGCCCAAAATGGACCTAATGAATGTCCTAGAGACTAAGGACTAAACCAAAGCATAAATCATTGTGTACGAGATTACTCTAACGATCTCTAGCCTAAGGATACTTGTACAACTATTTACTTAATAAACAACTATCGACACGTGAGTAAACTCCATTAGTTGTTCTACTTATCGAGTCATGTTCAGTGAATTTATTCCTTAATAAGCACCTACATACTAGATATAGTGTCACCACACAAATGTCTATGAGAACAGACATCCTCCTAAGAGAGCTAGCATAGTATGTACTGATCTTTACGGATTTACCAATTTCCAATTAGTTATCCTATGATCAGGAACTGTTTAAGTCTAAAGCTATTATCTTCTAGATCTCATTATTACAATCTTATTATAATTCTAGAAGCTTTGCTCTAAATTATGGAACATCTTATTTAATACACTTCAAATAGATTAAGCCCGTAACATAACAAATAAATACTTTATTATTATCAAATGAAATTAAATAAGAGTAGCAGAAAGTTTTTCCTAACTCATCATACATGATTGGTTTTAGGTCAAACACTTTCAATCTCCCACTTGGCCTAAAGCCAATCACTCTGGTTTCTAATACCCATCCGCTCCTTATGACGATCAAAATTTAACTGAGACAGCGGCTTCGTGAACGGGTCTGCTATGTTGTTATGTGTGTCAACTCTTACGATCTTGGCATCTCCTCTTTCAATGATCTCCCTAATCAAATGAAACCGCCGCAATATATGTTTGGTATTCTTGTGAGACCTCGGTTCCTTGGCTTGAGCTATTGCAACGTTATTGTCACAATTTAACACAATAGGCCCCTCTATGCCAGGAACTACTCCCAACTCAGAAACAATTTTTTTCATCCAAACAGCTTCCTTTGCAGCCTCACTTGCAGCTATATACTCTACTTCTGCTGTGGAGTCAGCCGTCGTAGATTGCTTACGACTTCTCCAACTAATCGCCCCACCATTTAGAGTAAACACATACCCTGACATGGATGTACTATCATCACACTCTGACTGAAAACTAGAGTCAGTGTAACCCTCTATTTTCAACTCAGACCCGCCAAAAACAAGAAAAATATCCTTAATCCTTCTCAAGTACTTAAGGATGTTCTTCACTGCTTTCCAGTGGTCTTCACCTGGATTTGACTGATATTTACTAGTCACACTAATTGGGTGAGAAACATCAGGTCTAGTACATAACATCGCGTACATGAGGAATCCTACTCCTACACTCTCTTTCTTCAGGTGTCTTAAGAGACATCTTGTCAGAAAGGGAGACTCCATGGCTCATCGGTATGAGACCTCTCTTGGAGTTTTCCATGCTAAACCTTTTAAGCACCTTATCGATGTACGTACCTTGGGTTAGACCTATCATTCTTCTTGATCTATCTCTATAGATCTTCATACCAAGAATGTAGGACGCTTCTCCCAAGTCCTTCATGGTGAAGTTCTTTGATAGCCACATTCTTACTGATTGCAGCATTGGTATGTCATTTCCTATTAAGAGTATGTCATCTACATACAAAATAAGAAATGTTACTGCGCTCCCACTAACCTTCTTGTACACACAAGGTTCATCTATGTTTTTGATAAAATCAAACTCTTTGATTGTCTCATCAAAACGGATGTTCCATCTTCGAGAAGCTTGCCATAACCCATATATGGTTCGTAGTAGCTTACATACTAGATGTTCATTTCCTTTGGAAATAAAACCCTCTGGCTGTGTCATATACACTTCTTCTTCAAGTTCCCCATTGAGGAAGGCCGTTTTTACGTCTATTTGCCAGATCTCATAGTCATAGTAACCTGCAATAGCAAGTAAAATCCGAATTGATTTGAGCAAGGCTACAGGCGAAAAAGTTTCATCAAAGTCAATCTCTTATCTTTGTTTGAATCCTTTTGCCATGAGCCTGGCCTTGTAGGTCTCTACCTGGCCATTTGCTCCAATCTTTCTCTTGTATACCCACTTGCACCCTATAGGCTTCATATCCTTGGGTGCCTATACCAAAGTCCATACTTGGTTGGCATACATGGAGTCCATTTCGGATTTCATGGCACTCTGCCATTTCTCTTAGTCAACACTACTCACAGCCTCATTGAAGGTCATAGGGTCGTCTCCATCAATGACCGCCAATTCATTGTCATTCTCAATGACAAGGCCATAATACCTCTCAGGTTGGTGAGACACACTTTGTGATATACGGATGGGTTGTTCTACGGAAGGTTGTTCAATATGAACAGGTGTTTCCTCTTGAACCGTAGTAGTTTGTTCTTCATGAACTTCATCAAGTTCAATCTTGCTCCCACTATTCCCTTCAAGGATAAACTATTTTTCCAGGAAGGTAGCATGTCGGGAGACAAACACCCTTTATTCGGTGTAAAAGTAATACCCTAAAGTCTCTTTAGGATATCCTACAAACCTACATTTCACGGATCGAGATTCTAGCTTATCGGGGTCAACTTTCTTGACATAAGCCGGACATCCCCAAATCTTAACGTGCTTCAGACTCGGTTTCCTTTCTTTCCATATCTCATACGGAGTTTGAGGAACAGATTTGGAAGGCACCTTGTTCAATATATATGCTGATGTTTCCAATGCATAACCCCAAAGTGGTACTGGAAGATCTGTATAGCTCATCATAGATCGAACCATGTCCAACAAAGTTCGATTTCTCCTTTCGGATACTCCATTCAACTGGGGAGTGGCCGGAGGAGTCCATTGAGAGACTATACCATTTTCTTTGAGATAATCTAGAAACTCGCCACTTAAGTATTCACCTCCTCGATCTGATCGAAGGGTTTTTGAAAGGCATAGGTGTACTAACTTGTAACACTTAATTATTTTGTAACTCAACTAAGTAAAAGATAAAACAACAGCAAAACAAGAGAAACTGAAGAAGCACATGGAATCAATCAACTGAAGAAATGGTAATGATACTTGGTAACTACAAGTAACTAATTTGGTTAATCAAGGATGCATAAGTGAGAAGAAGTTCAATCTGAGTATTGCTCATGCCCTAACTTATCTAATGGAGAATCAAATTAATGTCAAGGAAGTATCAAGAAGGCCAAAGTGATTTCATGTAATGTATATCAACATCTGGATAATGTAAAGGTTAATCAACAAATGAGAACTGACATTCAGAAGCAAGAACCCCTACAAGACTAGTCACTTATGAACCAGACCATTGCATCAAGTGTCAGGACATTGGAGGCAAGTTCGTGTCAGTAATAGAAGATCTCATTTGAATTGAGTGAGGAAAAGAAATTGAAGAAGCTAAGGAAACTTGCTCACAAAGGTTAATTCTCAATTAGTCACTAAAGAAGGTCAACATTGGATGTGTGCATATTTGCCAAGGCAAATGTCGATCCACAGCAGATCGAGATGCGGATCGAGATTTACAAGTGAAGTAAAACACTGCAAAGGCAAATCTCGATCCAGGCGATAGATCGAGATCGAGATTCTCCCAGATCGAGATCGAGATTTTCACAGATCGAGATCGAGATTTTCACAGATCGAGATCGAGATTTTCACAGATCGAGATCGAGATTTTCACAGATCGAGATCGAGATGGGTCCAGGCGAAGATCGAGATGCGGGTAGAAATGTAACATTTAATGTTCAAGGGACAAGTGGCTTATTGTGAACGGTTGATCCAGAGTTGTTGGGAAAGTACTTTTTGTTGTCGAAGTCCTGATTGGGCCACGTACACAAAAAGGACAAGATCAAGACTACATGACATTATAAAAGCAGCACTTTGTTTGTATTTTTAGGAGTAACTTGTATCTCTGTATTTTAAACGATAATTTTTAAGAGAGAGCATTTACTGTAAAACAAAAAGTGAGAGAGAGAGAGGATCAGTTGAATCTAGCTTTAATTGCTGTATTTATTGTTCAACTGATCATGATGCTTTTATGAATGTTGTAGCAAATCCATCAATGAATATAATGATATATTCTTGAAATTCTGAGTCATCATTTATTACTTGCACATTGTTTATTCTCTCATAAATTTTAAACAGTTGTATTCACCCCCCCCTCTACAACACTTTGGACCTAACAATTGGTATCAGAGCTGCTGTTAAACACATCTAACAGAGATCCTACTGTGTTGTTTGAGTTGGTTCTTGAAAATCCCAGATCTAATTTTTCCTTGAAGTTTGTGCCGAAAGTTTTTATTTGTTTCTTCTTGAAAAAAAAATATATCGTAGATCTAAAAAGTTCTGAGCCATGGTGTAAGGAATACTTGTACAAAATTCCAAAATACTGTACTTTAGAGCTTTGTGGATTTTCTTGTGGTCAAAACTGGAATCAACTGATTGGCTAAACAAAAAGGACAATTTCGAACTTCTGTCAACTAGAAAGTGGACACCTTTTTGTTTGGACTTGAAAAATTGTGGACCCTGCTACTGTTCCTGTGATTAAAACTAACTTGCTTGAATCTTAAGTGCAGAATCCGTTGGATATTAATTGTTGGACATTTAAAGTTAGATAATTAATTTTTCAAGTAAATACAATTTATTGTAATTTGAAAAGTGTATTATCTTAATTTTAAACTTTATTAAAATGGCCGCCGCACACAGATTTAAGATACCTCCGTTTGATGCACAACATTATGACGAATGGACCGGAAGGATGAAAGCTTACCTTGAATCAATAAACAAGGTATACTTGAGAATATTGGAAAACGGTCCATACATACCCATGAGAATTGAGCCAGAGCGAATGGAAGGAGGGATACTAATTCCATCCCGGTCTGTTCCTAAAGAGGAAATGGAGTTTTCAGACGCAGATAAGGAATTGGTTGGTATGGATGCGTCATTACGCAACGTCATAATTGAATCCCTAAACTCAGAGTACTATGTTCAAATAAAGGGATTAAAAACAGCTAAAGCCATGTGGGATAAACTGGCTGTGGTGATGGAGGGGACCGAGGAAGTTAGAGATAATCACAAACGCATTCTGATATCTGAATATGAATCGTTCAGATGCGAACGAGGAGAAAGCGTAGCAGATGTTTACAAACGTTACAGTAAATTGCTTATAGAGCTGAGTATAAGAGATAAAGTCTATCCACTAGCAGATTCAAATATCAAGTTTCTCTTGAATTTGCCTAAACATCTTGAACATAGGATCACTGCCATTCGAGAGTCAAGAGACTTGAAAAATACTTCTCTGGAAAAGCTGTATGGTGTTTTGAAGACCTACGAGCTGGAGCAGGAACAAAATGACAGAAGAAGATCCTACAATAGTGGAGAAAACAAAGCGGTAAGTGAGTCTGGACTTGTAGCTGAAGAATCTGCTGTAAAGGCACTTGCAGCTGTCTCATTGAAAAATGCTAATCCTGAAAGGGTGGTATTAGACATTGAAGATCCATCCGAAGAAAGTGAGGATGAATACTATACCCTTGAAGAGCTGGACAAATTAGAAGACAAGTCATATGCTTGTATTGCTCGAGAATTTGCTCATATCAGCTTCAGGAAGCAAAGAAGTGGTAAAGGACGATTTGGTAGTTCTTTCAGCCGAAGAGGCAGGAGAGGCAGTAGTGTAAGTGGTAGTGGAAGTTACAGCGGTCGGAGTAGCACATCTGGTAGTGGCTACAGACCTAACCTGGTAGACAAGAACAAGTTCAGATGCTACAACTGCAATGAATTGGGGCACTTCGCAACAGAGTGCAAGAAGCCCAAGTACGTTCATCCCAAGGAATCCTATGCTGATTTGAAAAAGAAATATGATGCCTTGGTTAGCAAGCAACAGAAGGGAAGCCGGGCGTATGTTGTGACTGAAGGGAAGGGTTGGGACGAGTCTGATGAAGATGAAGATCAGGAGCTATGCAACTTTGCTTTAATGGCAAAATCTTCAGAACAATCAGAGGTACCAATTCTAACCGTAAATGAAATGTCTATTCCTGAGTACCAAAATGAATTAGCTGCCATGACTAAAGATATGTACAATCTCCAACTTAATCTAATTGCTGTTAATGAGGAAAATGCTAAACTCTCCCTTAAGAATAGACTTCTCGAGGCCAGGGTAGAGGAATTAGAATCAGGAGAAAGTAAGGAAAGGCAGTTAATGAATCAGGTAGATGTTTTAGAACACAAGCTTAAGATTAGGGAAGACCTTAACGAAGAACTTAAAAATGAATTAGCTGAGCTTAAAGTAACATGTAAATCTTTTGAAGAAGCCGCTAATAAAGTTTTCGTAGAAAGGGACATGTACATGAAACTGGCAGGCAAGAGCAAAAATGAAAAAGTTAACATAGGACTTGACTACACACAGAAAAAGAAAAATAGGGCTGCTGAGTTGTTAGAGCCAGTGTTAGTCAAAGAAAATGTGCCTGAGGTTTTAATGGATGTTAGAAAACCTATCTTTAAACATTTTGAGCCTAGGACCATAGATCCTGTTGCTACTGAAATTGAACATGAGATTAAAATTGAAAGAGATTCAGAAGAAAAAGTAGTAGAACCTACAACTTCTAAAAGAGCTAGTAAGATTGCTTATGCTAAGAGAGGTGTAGGAACCAAGGAGGCTAAGACGGTGTCATATAAACAATGGGTAGCAGGGTCAGACCAAATGAAAGCACCTGTAAAGGCAGTTAAAACTGAACCTGCATCTGTATCTACATCTACACGAGCTAGAAAAGCATGCTATATCTGTAATCAAACTGATCATTTGTCTTACTATTGCCCGTTCTATGTAGAGGAAGAAAAATCTGTTGGTTGTAATACGATGCCTGCAACTACTGCTGTGCCTAACATGCATGCAAATCATGCTAAATGCAATCATCCTAATTGTATGCCATGTGCTGTAAACATCATGCATGCTTATTTTAATTTAATGAATACTGCTAGTGCATCTGTTGAACATACATCTAGTAGTGGTAAGAAAAAGCATGTGGGGTCAAAAACTAAGACTTCAAGTCCTCCTAAAGTTAGGAGTGACCAGTCTACTTCCAAACATGACAAACCAGTCAAGGTTGACAAGGGAAAAGACAAAGTCAAGATGAATGCCCCTGATGGCATCAAGGCAAAGCCTTCTGCATCTGAAAAGAAAAAGGAAATTATTGATGCCGGGCCCAAACATCATTGGGTTCCGAAGAACACCTAACCTTTCTGGATTTGCAGGGCAGTGTACAGGAAAAGAGTAAAGTCATATGGGTGCTGGACAGTGGAGCATCGAGGCATATGACCGGCAATAAGTCCCTGCTAACAGATTTGGTGTTGAGAGCCGGCTCCGTGGTTACTTTTGGAGATAACAGCAAAGGTTACACCAGGGGATATGGCAAGATCGTTTGTGGAAATGTTATCATTGAGGATGTATCTTTTGTGGAAGGATTGCGACATAATCTTCTCAGCGTTAGTCAGTTCACCGACAAGGGTTTTGACGTCAACTTTGGGAAGCATGATTGTTCGATTCGAAGCAAAAAGGATGGAAGCCTTGCTCTCAAAGGAGTAAGGAAGTCAAATTTGTTCATAGCTGACATGAATTCTGCTGATCAGTCTGAAGTCACGTGTTTCTACAGCAAGGCTTCTGCTGATGAAAGTTGGCTATGGCATAAAAGATTATCTCACCTGAACTTTAAAGCAATGAATAATCTCGTAAGAAGAGAATTGGTGAGAGGGCTGCCGCAGATGGAGTTCACTCCAGATGGACTCTGCGAAGCATGTGAGATGGGAAAATCAAAAAGAGCCTCGCATAAGGATAAACAAGTGAATAGCATTACCGAGCCCCTACAACTCCTTCACATGGATTTGTTTGGACCTGTTAATGTTATGTCAATGTCAAGGAAAAGATATGCGCTGGTAATTGTCGATGACTTTTCCAAATACACATGGGTGAAGTTTGTGACATCGAAAGATGAAGTGCCACATGAGATCATTAGACATGTACTGGTAATTGAAAACGTAGCAAGTCTGACTGTGAAGACTATCCGATCCGACAATGGGACAGAATTCAAGAACTCAGTGTTAATGGATTTCTGCATATCTAAAGGGATCAGACGACAGTATTCAGCACCGAGAACACCACAGCAAAATGGGGTGGTAGAAAGGAAGAACAGGACACTGGTTGAAGCAGCTAGGACAATGCTGTATGAGTCAAAACTTCCTTTATATTTTTGGGCTGAAGCAGTTAACACGGCTTGTTATACACAGAACAGAACCCTGATTATAAAGGACCATAATGAGACGCCGTATTACATGATGAATAAACGAAAACCATCTATCAAGTACTTTCACGTATTCGGTGCCAAATGCTTTGTGTTAAGAGACAATGCACAACTTGGAAAGTTTGATGCAAAAGCAGATGAAGGGTTTTTCATTGGATATTCTCTTGAAGTAGTAGCAGCGTACAGGGTGTTTGTGCTTAATGATCGCAAGGTGGTTGAAAGCCTTAATGTCACATTCGACGACTCAAGGCTCCCTTCTATACAAAAAGAAGATAGTGAGCCCACTTCCCTAAGATTTGAAAATATGGATGTTGATGAATTGGATACAGTTCCTGAGTCAGTAGTGCAGGGTAGTGATCCAACTATAAATAATGAAATTAATCAAGAGTCTAGTGTTTCGCAAACTCAAAACACTAGGACTGAGGGATCACCTTCCGTCAGACCTGGTACTAACTCAGGGGGAGTCAGTATGCACTCAGGGGGAGCAGCTCACTCAGGTGGAGCCAGTACTAGCTCAAGGGAAGCTAGTGAAAGTGCTTCTAGACTAAGTCACTTTCACTTACAAGATCAAGCTGAATCATCAAGAACATTTGCTAGGGATCGCACTTGGAACAAGGACCATCCGTTCGAGCTAATTATTGATGATCCAGAGGCCGGAGTGACTACTAGAGGAAAAGCTAGAGCTGAAATTGCCACTGAGAATGAATGTCTATATTCAGTGTTCCTTTCCCAGATAGAACCTAAAGTGGTGGAAGAAGCTCTAGATGACGCTGATTGGGTGATTGCTATGCAAGAGGAACTCAATCAGTTTGAAAGGCAGAAGGTGTGGAAGCTGGTACCCAGACCAAAGAATAGATCTGTTGTTGGGACAAAATGGGTATTCAGGAACAAGCTGGATGAAGACGGACGTGTAACACGAAATAAAGCTCGCCTGGTTGCTAAGGGTTATACTCAAAGAGAAGGAATTGATTATGATGAAACCTATGCACCAGTAGCAAGGCTAGAGGCAGTAAGGATGTTCTTGGCATTCGCAGCACATCATGGTTTTAAAGTCTATCAAATGGATGTCAAGAGTGCATTCTTAAACGGTGAACTGGATGAAGAGGTGTATGTCGAGCAACCTCCCGGGTTTATCGATATCAAATATTGTGATTATGTTTATCGACTCTTCAAATCAGTATATGGCCTTAAGCAGTCTCCGCGGAAGTGGTATGAAACTCTGTCAGACTTCTTACTAGAAAGTGGTTTTACAAGAGGAGTAATCGACAAGACGCTTTTCTACAAGAAATGCAAAGATGATCTAATAATGGTGCAAGTATATGTGGATGACATTATCTTTGGGTCTGCAAATGAGAAGCTGTGTGCTAAATTCGCTAAGTTAATGCAATCAAGGTATGAGATGAGCATGATGGGAGAGCTGACGTTCTTTCTGGGCATTCAAGTTAGTCAGAAGAAGGACGGAATATTTATCTGCCAGACCAAGTACATTCATGATCTATTGAAGAAGTATGGTCTCCAAGATGTATCACAAGCAAAGACTCCTATGGCAACAGCCACGAAACTTGACGAGGACAAATCGGGTAAACCTGTAGACATCTCAAGCTATCGAGGTATGATCGGCTCACTTTTGTATTTAACTGCTAGTAGACCTGATATTATGTTCTCTACATGCTTATGTGCAAGGTTCCAAGCGGATCCTAGAGAGTCACATCTCATAGCCGTAAAGCGCATTTTTAGGTATCTCAAGGGAACATCAAATCTCGGGATTTGGTACCCAAGAGATACAGGGTTTAATCTTGTTGGCTATTCGGATTCAGATTACGCAGGTTGTAGAATAGATAGGAAGAGTACTTCAGGAAGCTGTCAGTTCCTTGGAAGAAGGTTGGTGTCTTGGCAAAGCAAGAAACAACACACAGTATCTACCTCGACAGCTGAAGCAGAATATATTGCTGCTGGAAGCTGTGTGGCCCAGATACTGTGGATGAAGAACTAACTCAAGGACTACGGTGTGGAAGTATCTAAGATTCCTATCATGTGTGACAACACAAGTGCTATTGCAATGACCAACAATCCTGTGGATCACTCAAGGACCAAGCATATTGACATCAGGTATCATTTTATTAGAGAGCATGTAGAAAATGGAACTGTAGAGTTGCATTTTGTGTCTACTGAACGTCAAATAGCAGATATATTCACTAAACCCCTAGACGAATCAACATTTTCTAGATTGGTTGGTGAATTAGGGATGCTTAACACCTGTTAGTTTTGCTACCTATCTGTTATAATTCAGCTTGTGTACATATTATTGTTATTCATGAATATTCATAATTAATAATGTGTACTTAACTTCATAAATGTATGTGTTGCATATCATAAGGAGTTAGAAAGTTTCATGACATTAATCTTGTGCTGATCTGTATATCATTATGGTTAGTGTCTAAATGAAGTAATGAGAAATTTTCTATGGCAAATCTCGATCTATCCACATCAAGATCGACATCGAGATGTAGATCGAGATGCGGATCGAGATCGACATCCAGATCGACATCTAGATGTAGATCGAGATGCGGATCGAGATCGACATCCAGATCGACATCTAGATGTAGATCGAGATGCGGATCGAGATCGACATCTAGATCGACATCTAGATGAGGATCGAGATGCGGATCTCGAGATCGAGATGTGACGTGTCTTTTCAGTCATTTTTTTTTTGCGTGCAGGTATATATTATAGCATTAAAAAGGCTGTTCATTATTTACATTAACTTTCTTTCTCTCCAAAAGCTTAAGCTCTTCATATACACTCGCGTATACATACATTACATCAAGTTTTCTTGTGATTTTCTTAAACAAAAATCACTAACTGTTACTTAAAAGCATCAATAACTAAAACGAAACTCTGCTAAAATTTTGTTTACAACTGTTGAACTTCTTGCGTTGTTTTTATCGTTATTACTGTTCTTGTAATTAGTTCTTTAGTTTTCTTCTTCATTCGAGTGAGTTTGGTTTTTGTTTCGTGCTTTCTTATTCTTAAGTACTTTTGTGTTCTTGAGCAAAATAGTTGTGAGTACTACTGGTTAATCCTTAAAGTGCAACTTTACCGCCGTGTTTGTGGTTTTTCTGGAAAAATAATTTATTTTGTAACGGCTGTTCACTTTAATTTTCGAAAACTCAACCGTCAATCATTAGTGGGGAGTTAAGTGGTCATTAGTGGGCAGTTAATTTGTTTTAATTTGTGTCACTAATTACGTGGGGTAATTAGTGGGGTTCGTGTACGTTTTTTTTGTTGTTTAAATTTAGAACTTGTTCTCCAAAAAAAAATTTCCATTGCCAAACCATTTCAGAACATTTCTTTTCTCAAACACAACTTTAAAATGGCAAACCCAAATTTCACAATTCCCAAGACCAACTTTGTTAATCTCTCTGCTGATCGAGCAACTGGTAGATTTATTCACTATCAGTTCTGGATTGAATCCCTCAACAACACATCAATCATAAGTCACGCGTTAACCGCCTCTCCCATCCTGAATGTCGAAGCCCTTCAAGCTGCTTACTCTACACTAGAGATTCAGGGTGGAAAAGCCAATCCAACAGGACTATCCTTTACTATTGGTGGTGTCAAATATGAAGTCAGTCTGCGGAAGTTCAATGAGTTACTCGGGCTTCCTACAGAAGATTATGCTCCGGAACCCACTATGGAGGATATGTTGCAATTATTCACGGAGATAGGTTGTCGCCCTCCCACGGGTCCTATCAAGGTAACAAAGGTTAACACCGGTATGCTACCAGCTGAGTGGGATTATGTAGTTCAGGCCATTCAGCGCTGCATGTTCCCAAAAGACAAAGACTACAGGCCGATGAACAACAGCTGCCGGGTAATACTATATGGAGTGGCAAACAACAGGAGAGTGAATGTGGGCAAACATCTGTTGATTCAGTTACATGAGAGGTGGGCATTGGAGAAAAATGCCTCAAGGAATCCAGAAGATGGTCCAGTCAAATGCTGGATGCCAAGATTTCTTCAGATTGTTCTGGATGACGTCCTTTCAGAGGAACACAGAAGAATATTTCAAGGCTCTGAAAGGATGGCATGTTTTGATATGACTCTAAAGAGTATCTCCACCATGGAAACCCAGCAAAAGTCAAGACTTTTTGAGTTGCGCCTGACTCCGTACTTCCAGGATCTGCAAGATGAGTATGCTAGGAGGCATGTTTCTCAGTTTACTGCAGTAGAAGCTGAGAGTAGTGGTAACGAAGCTGAAGGTGGAGATCCAGTGCCTAGAACTTTGGAACAAGCAAGAATGGATGTTGATATGGCCGAGGCAAATGTTGCAGAAGCTGGAGCTGACAAGGATGACGATCTTCTTAGTCAGGTACCTATTCTTGCTAATCTTGATCAATCATCAATTCAACCTGTTTTCTACAGCCGTGGGCCTGAAAACCCCCAGGCTCTATCCCAGGCTGCAAGCCCTTCTGTTCATAAACGTTCAGCCAGCCCTAAAACTGGTGATAAAAGGAAGGCAAGCTTATCTGAGTCGAGTGAATCGAGTGGAGGAAGTGTAGGAGTTGAGAGAGTAGTCACTTCAGCAGCTCTGCCACCTTCAAAGAAGCAAAAGGTGGATTCAAATCCAGTGGCAACTGCACAACCTGTTAATGCTAGTTCACCTCTCACAGCCACCACACCTCACGCTGGTGGCTCTCCTCTCCAAATCATTTCAACACATTCGCACTCGCCTAGGCATGTTGGTGAGAGTCAAGAAGGGGGTCCATCTCAACAGCCAATAGGAGCTGGCCCTACCTTCCCTGAGTTGTCCGCTCAGGGCTCTTTGAGCAATTTCTCGGAAGGGGAATGGCAAACTGAGACTAGCACTTCTGATACTAGTATCTCAGGCAGTTTTAATGAGGAAGAGTCTGTCGAATCCAGTACGGATGACGCTTCCTCATCTAAATCAGAAAACAAGTTGCTTGCAGAGCAACGACATCTGGTGACTGGTGGGTCTACGCCTCCAGAACAGCCCAGCGAACCAGAAAAGGTTCTAAGTGATCAAGGGGATGACATGGTCATAACGTCATCTCCCGTCGTAGACACAGCGCTTAAAGGCTCAGTCTCACTGACCGATATCGCCGACCAACTCACCGCTAGTCCCCAGAGATTAGTGGATGAGGCTCTAGTACTGTTAGGCTCTAAACACGAGGGAGAGACAGGGAGAGTAGATCCCTTCTTTTTAGGGATCTTGAGTGAAACAGAACCCGGCGAGAGTAAACAGTCTAACCCAAGCCAAACACCGTCCCCCAAATTGCAGGATCTAGTGAAGAAAGTGGAGGCTTTGGAGGCTGGAGTTGCTGGTGTTACTGCTGCTGTCTCTTCTCACTCTGGAAGATTGGAGGTTGGAGCTCAGTTCATGGAGAACCTGATTGCCGTCCAAAATCAGATGATTGACAAGATAAACAATCTCGGATTGGCACAAGTGGAGGTCGGGAGGTCAGTAGATGATGTCACTTATGGCATGTCTCAGGTTTGGACGAAACTGCATGAACTACTTGATGCTGTCTTTGGACGTAACAAGGATGGACCTGGTCCTTCAACTGGTGGTGGTGGTGACGATAATAATGATGATGATGCTCCTGATGAGGATAACACACCTAAGGGGGAGAAAGAGGATCAGGGTCTGAAAAAGCTGACTAGTAAGGGTCCGGTGATCGAGTCCTCAAACAAATCTGGTGAAAAGGTGGAGGAGGCTCAACCGGCTCTTAAGGACAAAGGCAAGCAGAAGATGGTAGCTGAAGAAGAAGCTGAGAAAGAAACACCTCTTGTTGATACATTTATGGGAGACTTTATTGAAGATTCTGATGATGACGAGATGGATGTAGAAGCCTTAGTGGCAAGGAGGTCGAGACTCGAGCAACGAGCAAGAGAATGGGAACAAGAAAGAGGTCTAAATCCTGGCGGATCTGGCGCAGGAGTTGCAGGTGATGCAGGAGACCACTCGGTTGCTGACGAGCATGTTCCAGAAGAAGAAGTTGATGAAGCGGAGATGCAAGGAGAGATTTTCAGGGAAGCCAGAGAAAGAGTAAATGAAGAAATTCTACAAGGGATAGTTGAAAAAGAACTAATGGCAAAGGAGAAGAGAGCGGCTCAGAAAACTCAGCATGAGTTTGAAATGAAAAAGATCAATGATCCTAAGGTCCAGGCTGACATAAGGAGGGAAGGTCCCGAGTGGGACAAGGCTAGAGAAGCCTTAGCTGGACCAAGAGCCTATGCTCATGACTCAGGAAGATTGAGCTTTCTTCTTCATAAGCTAGAAAATCTAAACCCTGGGCTGCTGAATTATCTAAATTGCATAAGACAGGGATGCACCTCCGTACAAGTCATATTCAAGGAGAAGGCATGGAATCTGATGATCACTTGGACACCCATAACAAAAATCGGGCCGTGTATGGTCGATGAAGCTTTCTTCCATGAAAGGGGTGCAAGTGAACTGGTAGAATTCGCTCACAAGGTAGACACCTCTGTCAAGACTGGAGTGCTGTTTAAGGAGAAATTGTTGAAGATGGCTGAAGACAGAGGGGTTGACATCATTCTAAATCCCTACCAGATCAGATATGTCCATGACAAGGTCTTGAGGATCGTAAATCTGCATGATTCGAAACTAACTCCGAGCGGAAATGTGCTGAAGGCAGTTGCAAAGCTAGTTCTCTCTAAGGGTTTTCTAACAAAGGAAAAGAAGCTGGTGGCTAAGGACTTGGAGAAGCTGATAAAAAGGCAAGATTCTAGATACAAGTTGCCTGAAGCTACACTACCAGTGGTTAAGAAGGAACCTGAAGACTATGCATTCGAGCTGCAAAACGAGGCAATAAAAGAGCATGTGCAAAGATACGGAGATCCAAGGATAGACATTCCAGAAGAAGGGGAAATAAGAAAGGAAGCTAGTGCAGTGGTTAGTGCAAATGTCAAGTTTGTCAAGAGCAAAGCTGAGAATGAGAATGATCTGCTGATCTATACAGACAAGCATAAGGTGGAAACCATCATTGAAATCAAGTACGACATCTTTGCAGAACACAGTCATGAAACACTGTGTAGTATAAGAGAATTGATTGAGGAGATGGATGATATTGACGAGTTTGATCAGGATTATCTGAGGGTCACGTTTGATAACTTCTGTAAGAGAAGACAACAACTTGATATTCAGAGGCTACAGCAATGCACCACCGCTATTGTCATTGGATACCCTAAGCAGCTGGTCATACGGAAGAAAGGGGAAAAGGGGTACCCTGACAAAGTCACAAAGCTGAGGTTTGAAGACATTCCCACGAAGCTTACCACTCGCAGCATGGTTGAAAGGTGGTTGAGGTTGTTTCGAAATTACAAGATCAGAAATCATGTGGAAGCAGAAGGACTTAATCTTCTCAAGAAAAGAATGGATGAAGTCTGCAACCCTGAGTTCATGAAGAAAGAAAAAGCAGCCAAGAAGAAAGCTCGTGAGGAAGAGGAGCGCAAGGAATAAAAGTTTTAATGTATCATGCTTGTAATGTTTCTTTGCGTTATAATTTGTTTTCTTGTTTTCCTGCATTGTAAAAATATATTATCTGTTGTCTTGTGTAGTGTAAGGTAGAAGTTAGTTAGCTAAGTGTCTTGAAACTGGTTTATATAAGGCATCAATTATTTCGCGAAGTTCGGCGGTGGTAATACTGCTAAAAGGACTTCAGAAGGATAATTGAAGATTGAGTGGACCGTGCTCTTAAAGTACTTAGAGAAAATCTCTAGAAGAGCATGAAGCCATTTAATCGAGCCAACAGGTGTCCAATTTTGGCACTTGAAGTATCAGTAATAGACATGAAGTTAATTAATCAAGCCAAGCATTATGCAAGTTGACATGATCTTTTATGAATGTTATTTTATCTTTTTCAGTCCCTGTTTAGTTGAGTTATCCTCATTGTGAATTTGGTTGTCATTGTTAGACAATCAAATAGGGGGAGATTGAAAGGCATAGGTGTACTAACTTGTAACACTTAATTATTTTGTAACTCAACTAAGTAAAAGATAAAACAACAGCAAAACAAGAGAAACTGAAGAAGCACATGGAATCAATCAACTGAAGAAATGGTAATGATACTTGGTAACTACAAGTAACTAATTTGGTTAATCAAGGATGCATAAGTGAGAAGAAGTTCAATCTGAGTATTGCTCATGCCCTAACTTATCTAATGGAGAATCAAATTAATGTCAAGGAAGTATCAAGAAGGCCAAAGTGATTTCATGTAATGTATATCAACATCTGGATAATGTAAAGGTTAATCAACAAATGAGAACTGACATTCAGAAGCAAGAACCCCTACAAGACTAGTCACTTATGAACCAGACCATTGCATCAAGTGTCAGGACATTGGAGGCAAGTTCGTGTCAGTAATAGAAGATCTCATTTGAATTGAGTGAGGAAAAGAAATTGAAGAAGCTAAGGAAACTTGCTCACAAAGGTTAATTCTCAATTAGTCACTAAAGAAGGTCAACATTGGATGTGTGCATATTTGCCAAGGCAAATGTCGATCCACAGCAGATCGAGATGCGGATCGAGATTTACAAGTGAAGTAAAACACTGCAAAGGCAAATCTCGATCCAGGCGATAGATCGAGATCGAGATTCTCCCAGATCGAGATCGAGATTTTCACAGATCGAGATCGAGATTTTCACAGATCGAGATCGAGATTTTCACAGATCGAGATCGAGATTTTCACAGATCGAGATCGAGATGGGTCCAGGCGAAGATCGAGATGCGGGTAGAAATGTAACATTTAATGTTCAAGGGACAAGTGGCTTATTGTGAACGGTTGATCCAGAGTTGTTGGGAAAGTACTTTTTGTTGTCGAAGTCCTGATTGGGCCACGTACACAAAAAGGACAAGATCAAGACTACATGACATTATAAAAGCAGCACTTTGTTTGTATTTTTAGGAGTAACTTGTATCTCTGTATTTTAAACGATAATTTTTAAGAGAGAGCATTTACTGTAAAACAAAAAGTGAGAGAGAGAGAGGATCAGTTGAATCTAGCTTTAATTGCTGTATTTATTGTTCAACTGATCATGATGCTTTTATGAATGTTGTAGCAAATCCATCAATGAATATAATGATATATTCTTGAAATTCTGAGTCATCATTTATTACTTGCACATTGTTTATTCTCTCATAAATTTTAAACAGTTGTATTCACCCCCCCCTCTACAACACTTTGGACCTAACAGTTTTAATACTATACTTGGTTTGTTTCTATACTTCATACTTACATTCTTTGAACTTTTCAAAGGCTTCGGATTTGTATTTCATCAAATACACATATCCAAATCTAGATCGATCATCTATAAAAGTAATGAAGTATGAAAATCCACCCATGGCTTGCGTGGAAATCGTCCCACACACATCTGTATGTACCAATCCAAGCAACTCCACAGCTCTTTCTCCATGTCCACTAAATGGAGATTTGGTCATTTTGTCTAACAGACAAGACTCGCATGTAGGATATGATTCAAAATCAAAAGGTTCTAGTAACCCTTCCTTATGCAATGTCTTAAGTCTATTTTCACCAATATGACCAAGTCTGCAGTGCCACAAGTAGGTGGGATTTTCATCATCTCTTTTTCTTTTATGACTATGTTCAATTTGAAGTAAACTATGTTCTACGTCACATACATACAAACCATTATTTAAAATACCAATACCATAAAGAACATTATTTCTAAAAATTGAACATTTATTATTCTCAATAACAAACGAAAAACCATCCAAGTCTAACATGGGAATAGAAATAATATTCCTCACAATTGCGGGAACAAAATAATAATTATCCAAAATAATAGTCTTGCCCGTAGGCATAAGTAAATCAAACGATCCTACAGCTACAGCAGCAACTCTTGCTCCATTGCCCATACGTAGGATCACCTCCTCTTCTTCAAGAGTCTTACTTCTCCTTAGTCCCTACAACGAATTGCAAATGTGAGAACCACAGGTGGTATCTAATACCCAAGTAGAAGTTTGATTAAGTGACATATTTAGTTCGATCATGAACATACCTGAAGCAGAAGCGGTAGTCTCACCACCCTTCTTCTTCTTCAATTCTGCAAGGTAAGCCTTACAGTTTTTCTTCCAGTGCCCCACTTTGTTGCAGTGAAAGCAAACAGCTTTGCTTTTGGGATCTTCAGCTTTTGGTGGAACTGGCCTTTTCTCACCTACCTTCTTCTTCTTCTTAGGAAGGATCATCTTCCTCTTCTTAGAGTTAGAGCCTTCACCAATTAGAAGAACAGAACTCTTCTTTGTGGGAAAATTCGACTCAGCAGTTTTCAGCATGTTATGGAGTTCAGGCAAGCTGACATCCAACTTGTTCATGTAAAAGTTCACAACGAACTACGAGAATGAATCTGGAAGTGATTGGAAGACCAGATCTTGACTCAGCTCCCCATCCATGACAAATCCAAGTTGTCCAAGATGCTCAATCAAATTGATCATCTTGAGCACATAAACATTCACAGATGATCCCTCAGTCATCCTACAACGGAACAGCTCCTTCGATATCTCATATCGAGCTGTCCTTCCTGCCACATCATACCAATCTTGTAGATGCATAAGGATAGAGTGAGCATCCATATGCTCGTGTTGCTTTTGGAGCTCATCATTCATGGATCCCAGCATAACACACTGTGCAACTCTTGCATCATCTATCCAATTACGATACACAATATGTTCATCATTATATGCATCCTGAGAAGGTTCAGCAGGTTTAGGTGAGTCTAGTACATATTCCTTCTTCTCAATCCTGAGAACAATTCTTAGGTTTCGAAGCCAATTAGCATAGTTGGGACCAGTTAATTTGTGTGCATCGAGCATGCAACGGAGTGATAGTGCAGAAGACATTATGTATATAGTAAATCTGCAAATAATAAACACATAACAACATTTAGCAAATACTCTATTTCAATATCTAAAACACCATATGAATCGGGTCTTTATTCATAAGTGCCTCCCACTATTCTATCTAATTTCTATATCCCTTATTGAAATTAAGCATTCATAATGATAGTGGGATAGGGATCCTACATTCCATCACACAACCTCGGCTGTAGCACGAAATGCCATGTAACTTTCAATAGGCAGACAACTCTTGTCAGCTACATCTCATGTTATTCTCAAATCTTACTTTAGCCTCTTGAATACTTGAGTCACGGCTGTGGCACGACAAACTCAATATTCTAAGTCAAGTCAATCCCAACATCTCGTATAATTAAACTAGTTTCAAATAGCCCACGGCTGTAGCATGTAACGACCATAAGATTCCAATTCATCATACACATCTCATGTTATAGACATTTATCTCTTCTTTCGGAAACAACGCCCTTGGCTGTATCACGAAACGACAGAGTTTCAAAAATAAGAAATACTTTCTATTATGTTGGAAAGCTATGACCAACACAAGCCTTTTGTGTTTTATGGCCAATTACTACTTGATATTCTTTATATTTTAGGGGATTATATTATGTTACAATCATAATCATATTATAAAGAGATTCTTTTAGATTGGATTAAATATTTCAAATCAACTATTGATACTTGGAGTCATCCCAGGCCAGGGGTGGAGCATTGTCAAGAGGCGTATCTTAATAACCTCCTTTCTTATAGATATAACATCTGTTGTTTGACAGAATCATCCTTTCACTTAAGTTGAAAATTCATATTCAATCATGTGTTTCATAAACACAAAAATCTCATGATTGTATTCATAATATGTAAATAAAGGTCACGAAATAATTTCACTATTCTAGATTGTCTAACATACGCCTTATGTTAATTAAGTTAACCTAAATCTATCATCTCATGATAATTCAAGCATATATCACATATATATAATCACGAATAAACATAAGGTAGGCATGTTAAATCACATATTACAACATATAAGCATTATACATCTCTATGTATCACATGGTGTATTTAAAAGCAACTTAAAACAGTTAAAACTTGCTTTAAAACACTTTTGGAAGCTCTAAACAGTCCGAAACAATTTCAGAAAAATTATTATAATATACCATTAGAACCGTCTCGGAAAAAAAAATCCAACGGTATATTACACGCCCCATTCTGATCTTCCACACGCCCGCACGCGCCCCGAGAAGTTTCTGACGCATCCCCATGCGCGCACGCGCGTCAGACGCGTGCAAGACACCCTGTCACGCATCTCGGGTATGCGTTACCAGCCAAAAACCATTTTTTAGCTTGTAACCCATGCGCAAAATGCGTTACACCTTTTTTTTCTTCAGATATTATTATTTAATTATGAATTAATTAAAAATAATTTTAAAAATCCATAATAAATAATCTATTGTTCAGAAAAATATTCTAAAAATACCTGGACGATCTACAACACTTGTAGAACACATGAAAAATATAAAATAAATTTTGAGGAACATTAATGAATTAATCATAATTAAATCATTATTATTGCCATTCTTAAATAACAAGTGTGATAATCAAAATTTCAGGAATATTAATCAATCACACTTCTTATATCAAAGAGAATAAATAAATTTTATTTATCTAAGAACTGATGATTGCAAATTTCTTATTTTATTTTCCAAGTGAGGATAAAATAATTCTTTAAGAAAACTGGAGTTTGTAGTTAAGTTGCCATTCTTTCTAACTTCTCGACTAAGTAAAAATTCTAGAGTTCTCGAATGTCTTGAGTTCTCAAATCATTCAATTCTAAGAGTTCTCGAATGTCTTGAGTTCTCAAATCATTAAATTCTAAGAGTTCTCGAATGTCTTGAGTTCTCGAATCATTCAATTCTAAGAGTTCTCGAATCATGATGTTGTGAGCTCTCGAATAGATCATTTCTAGAGTTCTCGATTAAGTACTATTGAGAGTTCTCGAATCATCAGAGTTCTCGACTATAACTTGAGTGAGTTCTCGATTGTCTTAGTTCTCGATCAAAGTCTGACAGTTCTTTACTAAAACAGCTTTACTCTTTTATGAGTTCTCGATCACTAAAATCGATTACCATTCTAGTCGAGTTGTCTGTGTCATATAAATAGCAAAGTAGATCTAACATTTCATTTCTACTCTTAACTACAAACTTAAAGACACCCTTGCACTCCAACTGTTACTCTTGAATCTCTCTCTTTCTAAAACTTTCGTTTCTTCTTTTTACTATTTCTATACACAAACTCCATGGGGTCCTCAAGCTCTGTTTTAACTGAAGTATTTATCATTCCCGAAACCAACTTTTTGGCCATTTCCAGAGATGCTGATGCAAAACCTCAGTACAAATGTTTCACCAAATTTCTCATAGATTCATACCTCAAAGAAGCCTTATTAGCAAACCCAACCCTTTACCTGGACATTCTTGAGCAATTTTGGGCTACTGCAGATTGGGAGAACATAGCACTGGAGGATGGTAGTTTAAAAATAGTGTATGGATTTATGCACCAGCGGAAGCATTGAATATCATTTATTTGCATATATTCCTATGTATACATACATATAGATACAAAAACTATTTTATAAATTGAAGAATACCTCGATTGTTTTCCGGCAACAGTTAGAGAAGATCTTCTACTTCAATCCTTGCAATCACCCCTCAAGTGTGGAGTGCTATAAAGTTATCCACCAAGAATCAAACTAAAAGATGAAGGAGGAGGCTAGAGAGGAAATTAGGGTTGCCTCCCTTTTAAAATATTTCTCACAAATATTTAGGTTCTTCTATTAGGGTTTATAATCCTATATTTATAGGCAAATATCTCAGCTGAGATATTTTCTATAAATATCTTATTATTAATTCCCTTTTTAATTAATTAATCTTATTAATTAAATAGTTAATGATTAAAACTATTTTAATCATTAATTCCTTTTTCTAAACTCTTTTAGAAAATTACTCAATCTTCATATTTAATTACTTTAATTAAATATTTAATTAATAATATTAAGATCTTATCTTAAATAATTTATAATCAATTAAATCTCATTTAATTAATTTATAAAATTTGCTAAGTAATTATTTATTTCATAAATAAATAATGACTAGCTATTATTAATTATTCCTTCATCTATAATTTAATCTCTTTTATGGTGTGACTCTTTAGGTTCAATATTAAGCCGGTAGTAGAAATAAATAATAATAAACATTTTATTTATTATTTATATGAATTCTATTAATTCATTAAATATAATTAATCTGATTAATTATATTTATTCTACATCGTGAGTGATGCTTCTCAACATATCGCGACTATCCAGATAATACGAAATCATTGCTTAGAATACTTAGAACCTGTCAGTAATTAGTTACCGTATAATTAATTCCTTCTACCCTTCAATATCCCGATTAAATACAAGGCATGGAACTCGTGTCAAGTCTATCTAATTTAATCATATGATTTCTTATTCATAATGCAAAGTTCCTTTTAATGCAAATTATAAACTCTTTCTAATTTCATTCACTCTGGCCAGAGATTCCTGAACTTGCATATCTAAGAATAACATAGGATATTGACTTCCTTTACTGGAAGGGGCAGATCCTTTATTGATCCGTTAACTATCTCCATACACAAATCACTATGCCCAGAATGGACCTAATGAATGTCCTAGAGACTAAGGACTAAACCAAAGCATAAATCATTGTGTACGAGATTACTCTACCGATTTCAAGTCTAAGGATACTTGTACAACTATTTACTTAATAAATAACTATCGACACGTGAGTAAACTCCATTAATTATTCTACTTATCGAGTCATGTTCAGTGAACTTATTCCTTAATAAGCAACTACATACTAGATATAGTGTCACCACACAAATGTCTATGAGAACAGACATCCTCCTAAGAGACCTAGCATAGTATGTACTGATCTTTACTGATTTACCAATTTCCAATTAGTTATCCTATGATCAGGAACTGTTTAAGTCTAAAGCTATTATCTTCTAGATCTCATTATTACAATCTCATTATAATTCTAGAAACTTTGCTCTAAATTATGGAACATCTTATTTAATACACTTCAAATAGATTAATCCCGTAACATAACAAATAAATACTTTATTATTATCAAATGAAAATAAATAAGAGTAGCAAAAAGTTTTTCCTAACTCATTATACATGATTTGTTTTAGGTCAAACACTTTCAAATAGTGGTAACCTGCAAAATCCAAGGAGTAGATTTCAGTTTTGATGAAGAAGATGTCAATAAGAGCTTAAAGATTACAATTGGAGTTTTATAATGAGCCAACGGACAAAGACCTGCTAGAATTTCTGGAAATCATCAAGTACTCTGATACTGTGGACAAAGAAGGGGAGGAGTTCAAGTTGGGAAAGATCAATAAGAAATTTATGAAAAAGGAGTGGTCATTCATGTTCGATACTATATTGAGAGTTTTCATCTGCAGGAAGACGGGATTTGACCAGGTAGCCTCATTGCCATGAAGTTGGCCTACTCATTGGCCTACAATCAAAGGCTCAATGTTGGAAAGCTAGTTCTTGGGGAGCTCATAACCAGGATTTCCAGGAAAGGTAATGAGATTTTCTTCCCTCGCTTTATTTAATTAATCCTAAATTATAAGAATGTTAGTTTAATTGAATTGCCTAGGATGAACAAACAGAGAATTGGCTATTCCAAATCCATGTCAAAAATTATTTTTGCTACATTGGATAGGAGAAACACAATGAATGTACCCCTTCAAGTCAAACCATACATGTTGAGTGTATTTAGGGGGTACCCACTTGTGAAGCCTAAATATGATTATCTTGATGCAGTAGGGGGTCCTAAGGTTGTAGAAGAACTAAATGCACCTAACCCAAGGACCTCTAGCCCAACTGCTACCCCTTCTTTGAAATCCCTAGATGTTAGTAAATCAACCTCCACATCCTCTCAACAGGGTGTAGTTGTAAAGAAGAAAAAAGAGAAAACTGCTAAGAAAAGAACAATAAAGAATGTTCTAGAAAGTGATGATGTATTAGATGAGTCACTTGTGGAGCCTTCAACCTAGAAGAAGAAAACTAAAAAGGCCACAACAGACCACTCTACATCCTCTCAAAAGGATTTAGAGATTAACAAGGGATTACACCTGCTACTAGGTGCACTTTCTCAACAAAGTGCATCTATTGAAATTGGGAGCCAGCCCACTTTACCCTGTACAGAGTCTGAACCATTGCAGGAATTCACTCATGTTAATGAAGGTGTTATAGTTGAAAAGGAGACACATTGTGCACATATAGGGTCTTTTCTTGAAATATCCCCATTTTCTCAGGGGGAGTTGCCAAAACTCAGTATTGTTCACACTTTCTCTTCCACCTCTTAAATTTCTTCTCAACCTACTGTGTCTAGCCAAACACATAAGGCTATTGATCACCAGGATTCTTACTTCCCTGGTGAGCCCCACTCAAGTGACTTGGTGCATGACACCTTGTTTACCACTCAGGCCACTCATTTAGATGGTGATAGAATACATGCTGAGGCATATCCTGATGATACCATCAAAACCACAGAGGTTTCAGGAGTCTTTACTTCGGACTATGTGGGGGCTCAGGCATTTAATAGCCAAGTGTCTTCATAGACATTGGGTAATCTGGGGGACCTCCATACCATGCAAATGGCATCCCCTGGACACTCCCCAATCATCAAAGACTGTCTCCTCAGGATAAATCACCTACCCATCCAGTGTCTAATGAATCATCTGAGAAATTGGATGAGGAAATAGATACTGAGGGGACCACTGTAACTAATGGCCCTAGCACTCACTCTTTGTCATAATCGCTGGAACCTGTGCAACATGACAGGGAACCAGGACCATCAACTTTTGGTGGGTCACTATCTGATGAAAAGCTACAAGAAATGTATAGAGATCAGTTGGAAGGCTTTTATCACATTGCACAGCAGCTGTTGACTTCTCACTTGCCTAATAAGGATTATGCTGCAATATTGCTAGAATATGCAATGGATCAGGAAGAGTTGAAAGAAGAAAATGCTAATGTGGTTGAAGATGAAGAGGCCAATGTAGATGCTTGGTTAGATGGAAAATATGCAATTAGTATGGAGGAAGCTTTGGAGTGGACCAGGCAAAAATATCTCACTTCTTTTGGATCCTGTGAGAAGATCTTCACCCCAAGTGCTATTTATGATGCAATTCATGAAGCTGCTAAGGTTCAACTACAGTCCAACCACTACCTTGCCAAGGGAATTCAATCTGAAATTCAAAATCATAGAACTAAGATAGAGGGTACACTATTGGCCATTGAAAATAAGCTAAGGACTGGAGGCTTTTATGGAGGCATTGCCATGGGAGATTCTGTAAAGTCTTCACTTCTCAATTCCAAGATGGATTCCCAAGAGAAAGTATTTAAGGACATGATTCATAGTCATCAAGCCATCCTGGACAATCAAAGAAAGATCAACAATATGGATGAAGTCTTATTCAAAAATAGGCATGCAGACAGGCTACCTGAGGATGTGCCCATTCATACCTTATCTCCATTTCAAGTGGATCTGTACTATCAGTCCAAGGCCGAAGATGAAGCTACAAAGGCCTCTACAATTGACACTTTAAATGCCAGAGTGGATTCTCTTACACCCACAATCTCCAAAGTTGTATCAGATGTCCAAAGCCTTAAGAAGGAGTTTTTCAATTCCTCTGCAAATCAAGGGATCTCACTTGCCATCATTTCTGCACAACACACTTTTCTACAATCACTAATCTCCAACTTGGGCATAACTAGTCAGGCTCTTCTAGAAACATTGCCAACTGAAATCAAGCCAAGTCACTCTTCCTTTCTCCAAAGACAGGATATCAACCCTAAGGGGGGAAGGCAAAGAGAGAAGAAATAGAAGCTGAGAGGCAAAAGGTAGTTATGAGAAAGCTCAAGAGTGAAATTTTAAAGCCCAATTCTGACAAGAACTTTATGGACCTTCTATATCACATCAAAAAGCAAGTCAAGGGCAATCATTGGAGTTACAAGAAGATGCTTGACAATACTATTGTTGCAGTGAGGGGAGTTAAATTTGAGCAGAATGGACAGATGTTTAAAGAGCCTCTAATTCAAATGGAGTCTAGTTATTTCAAAGTCTCAGTTGCACTTTTTCAACGATTATCCTATACTAAGCTGGAATGTCTGTACAAGGTAGTGGAGTTGGTAACCCGGAAGGATGAAGAATTGAGGAATCAAATTTTGGGACCTCTCCTACCTCATGATCTGCCTGAATCCTACTGTAGCCCAGATGGTGTGATGTATATGGCTAGAGGAGAGAAGCTTGCTCATTTCAAAATTCCTCAACATCTCAACTCAGGAAGTAGAAGTCAAATCATAAACCTGATTAAGCTGATTGAAAAGAAGAAAGTAAAACAGGTTGAAGACAATGTGATTGTGGAAAAGATAAGGAAGTTCATAAGTGGTCAACTATCTGATTTTGCAAGTGAAGAATTGAAAAATCAAAAGAAGGATGATGATGACAAGGATCAGGACAAGAAGGACAAAAAGCCTGAATCCAGGAGTGATAAGGATAAAAAGAAGGACAACAAGAAAAAGGAGAATGCAGAAAAGAAAAGAAGAGAAGATTCTGAAAAAGAGAAACAGTATCGAAGGAGAAATACTTCCAAGCAGCAAGCTGTTGGTACTCACTCTAGCACACCTACCAAATCTCAAGGTACTAGTGTGAAACTGCTACTGCCCCCAAATCAAAATCTCCAAGAAGAATGTTCATGAAAGTAACTACACATGGAGTGATAATGAGGGAAATTAAAAAAATCAATCAAAGAAATTGAAGCCAAGTCAACAAATCAAGGCCAATACTGACACAACAACTAGATTCAAGAATTCTACTAGCTCATTGCTAGTTAGATGTCCTAAGTAGAGGAATCAACTTATTGTTCCAGATAAGGGTCAACAAGTTAAGCCTATCCAAGAAGTTGCAGAAGTACTCGACTATACCAAGGAGCTATTTTCAAGGAAAATTGCATAACAAGACAGATAATTCTGAAGCTCTATTTTTACAGGATAAGTCAAGCCTGCAAAGATAGAGACAACTCTATAATAAAGCTGGGAAGTCAGTCAAGATAAATGACAGAAGGTATAAGGCTGGATGTATCAGACTATCACAATAGTGTTAGCTAGAAATAGATATCAGTCAAATGTAAAGTATGTCTTTTCTATTTCTAGTTATAGCTAATCTATCTTATGTGAGCATGTGCACATGACATGTTGTCTATATATTTTATGCACAGCCACATTTGATAGATGTCTTTGAGTTTTACAATTGTAATCTTCCTAGAACAAGAAGCTGAAGTTCAATTTGAATTTCAGATTGTAGCAAAAGTTCATTCTAATAAAATTAGATTGAAATTTACATTTGGTGTTCAATATACTCATTTCTTTGTATGTTGTTCTAACACTCAATCTGTTTCACTAGTACAACCTTACAGTCCAGTTGACAGTTTAATAACTCCATTAAAATCGAAAGAGTGAAAAAGATTTGAAGTATACATTCAACCCCCTCTGTAAACTTCTAGAACTCCTAATTCCTAACAGCAGCACAATTCCAATTGGAAGAAATGGGACTATACTGGAGCACACCCATAGTACATGATGATCAGTTGTATAGTACCGTGAAATTTTCTTATAGTAGACAGATGATCCTAACCGGTCATCACCCTGGCAACTTTGGCCATAAAATATGTTATTCCTCTAGAACAATGTCAATATTTGTAGAAGGGGGGGTTGAATACAAATATTAAAACTTTTTGCTTGTTCTAATATTTGTTTTTGATGTTTGAGAATTAGTGAAAATATGTTCGAACAATTTAAGTCTAAAAAAGATAAACTGAACAAAGAGATTTAAAATTACTGATGGATTGGTTTTTCCATCAGTGTATATTTTTGCTCAATGTTCCTAGGTTAAAAGAAACCTAGCTGCGTTTTTACAAGATTAGAAAACAAATCAACTGTTCTTACAAAAATGTGCTCTCAAGCTGGAATAGTTGATTAAGAAATATTGTCTAACTTGTCTGTTTTCTAATAATGCTGCTACACTTGTTTATATAACACAAGTGTGCTTTTACAATTCCTATTTTAGGATTGTTTCTACCTGCCTTTCTTTTTACATTTTTCTATCTTTGAAAAAGGTTTGAATAGACATCTTCTGATTGAGTCTTCACAGTCATTCTAGACTGTCTTCCATAGGTGTGCTTTTGTTCTCTGGATCTTCAACATATATCCTTTCTGTGTTGTCACACTCAATTGATAATTTGCTATGAAGCATATCAATTGATCCATCCTTTAATCCATCAACTGATGTTTTTCTTCGATTGATAAAAGATGGCTTATCGATTGATAGATGTTATCAATCGATATATCAATCGATGGGTCTTCACATCAGTTGATGGTCTTCAATGCTTGACTTGGCTTCTTCGATTGATCCCTCATCCATCGATGCTTCAATATCAATTGATCATCCTTCACTTGTGTAATTTCCTGTCTTCACATAATTACAATTTAACAGTTTAATTCACACATCAATTGATGATCTATATCAATCTCAATCGACTCCAACATCAATTGATGAATAAAATATCAATTGATTTACACCTTATCGATTGAAATAGACTAAGTACACCTATGCTACAATCCAAATTATCAGTTGATTCATATAAACACTTCAACTGATAAATGGTTTCCTGATCAATTGATATTTATAACTTTCATATCAATTGATCAGTTACATCAAACTAAATTTCTATGATTCTAAGATTAATGTTATCATCAAATCACATGTAGATTCCTAACAATCTCCCCCTATCTGTGTCTGTGTTATTTACAGGCATAAATCTACTTGATGATAACAAAAACCCTTAAAAATTTACATTTAGATAAAATCAAGAAATTTAATTTGCACAATAGTTTTGGAAGTACCATATTGATAGATAACTCCTGCAAGCAGCTTCAATGTCTTCATAATTTACTTATTTCCTCTTCCTTCTCTTCTCTGCATTTTCCTTTAGTTCCCTCATGAAAGAACTTCTCAAGATTTCTTCATCCCTATCAGTTTCTCCAAGTTGCCTCATAAGATAATGTATTTCTTCATCTGTGATTTTGTCCAGATATTTGCAGATATCAAAGTACTTTGTGTTGCCCTCTATATCTGTAAAAATCATAGCATACTTTGGCTCCAACACTACCTTTTTGACCTGTGACTTCCATAGCTTCAGAGGTGAATCAGGTTCAGCTTCTGCCTTGGATCTCCTTAACCTTGAAATTTGTTGTTGAATTTCCTGAGCAATTGTCATGTTGAGTTTGTACTTTCTGTTGAGTAAAGGAAGAATAGTCTTTAAAACATTGTAGCTTTGCTTCATTATCACCTTTAATGAGTAGAGGATTTTTACTCCATTTTCATACTCCAGCCTCATTGATTCTTCATGGTTAAAGGTTGCAGGGTGAGTCCTTACTCCAATTAATCCCTTTTCATTGATTACTGGTATTCCCTTCAAATTGTATCCTTCAATTGTGACCTCCTCCTTGATTTCTTCTTGTTGACCCTGGAGGTTTTCCTGAACCACTATTTCTTGAGTAGACCCTGGCCTTTTCTTGGCCATTGAAACTTTTCTCTTTTTCCTCAGTGGTTGGTCTATTAATTGTTCCTCCATTTTCCATTCCAATTCCATTTGCCTTGCTATCTCCTCATTTTCTTTTTCTCTCTTTTCAGCATCTGACAATCCTGTTGAAATGGCTCCTTGAAGAAGCTTCTAGCCAACTGGCTCTTTTCTCTTCTTCTCTTCTTCAATCATTATGGCTTTTTCCTTTTTCTTCTCTTTAAGGGCTTCTTGATCAACTGACAAAAAGGCTTCAGCATCTGAGTTGCTTTCCTTGGCAGCCTTTTGTGCATCTTCATTTATTTTTCTTGTTTGAGCAATGAACTCATCCATGTCTCCTTTTTCTACTGCCTCTGTTACTAACTCAGTGCTTCTCCTTAGATCTTCAATTCTTTTCTTTTCCCTCTCAATCATTGATTGAGTTTCTTTCTCCCTAGAAATTCTCTTAGCTTCAAGATCATCCTCAAACCTCTTGAATTCTTTCTTTTTCTGTTCTAAATTATCTTTGGGAGAATTAGATGACTTAGATCTCTTTGAAGATTGATTGTCCCTGTTACTTCTGCTTTTATCTCTTTTATGTGCAGAACCACCTATGCCACTTGTCTTATCCATACCAGAACCACCAATGCCACCACTCCCACTGCCTTTGCCATCACCATCACCATCCTTCTTCTTTTTATTCTCCCTCTTTTTGTTATCATCAATTGAAGGGGGTGGTAGAAGTCTGTCAAGAATCTTTTGAAGAATGGAAGCATGTAGATTTTGACCTCTAATAATATCATCCATCTTCTTTTCTAGAGACCCTACTCTTGTCTCCAAAGATGCAAAATTTTTGGATTCCTTGAAAAGCTTGTCTTTGATGCTATTCATGGTGTTGAATGGTAGCTTTTCATCCAATCTCCTGTCTATTGTATCCTTATTAGTTGAGATAGAGTCCTTGATGATCTCCAGTTCCCTCCTTACTCCTGTTACTGTCATCTTTTGAATTTTCATTGATTCTCTCATACAGTGAGCAATTCTCCTTTGAGTAGGATCTTCAATTTCTCCTTCCACTATTGCTCTTCTATATTGAGAGAGAATTTCAGTCTCAGCAGTTTATAAGGAACCATCAATAGTGCTCATCCATGGCTCCTCATCAGAATCACTCTCCAACTCTTCAGGTGCCATATAGCAAGTGTCTGTTGTATTGGCAATGCTTTCCTTTAGATTCCTGGTCCTTTGATCTGTATGTTCAATTCCTAAAAGTTGTTCTGCAGTCCTGTTACTTGAAGCAGCCAACCCTTGATATTGTGGATCAGGATGAATGAAATTCTTTGGATCCAATTCACCAGCATCTATTTCGTCTTCCAAGTCCTTAACAACTCCACTCCCACTAGCTTCTGCATTAGAGGCTCCCCATATCTGCTTTACTCCTTCTCATTCTTCTTCTGCATTCAGATAAATTTCCAATTCTTGTGCAAATTTAAGAATTATTTTATCACTCTCACTCATCTCTCGATTTTGCATCAGGATCTCATCCTGGAATCTCACCTCTCCCTCACTCATTTCTTGTGCACCTACTAAGGTGGGGCCCTCAAGTGTTTCACTCTCATTCCTGGAAGAAATAAGAATGTTTTTACTCACTTCCTCTCCTTTTGCTAGGTTACAATCCTGCCTCTCACTCAACTCACTCAATCCTAAGAGTGTTTGGGCAACATCAATTGATTGAGCATCAATTGATGTATTTACATTATCAGTTGAAGTGGTGGTTGGGGAATCCATCGATTGATGCATACCCATCGATTGATCTTGAGAGTCGATCGATGGCTTATCAGTCGATGGCTGAATATCAATTGATGAAGGAACATCAATTGATGGAGAAGAAACAGTTGAATTAATTTGAGAAGTGATGTTTGAAATGATATGGGAAATAGAATCCTGAAAATCCTGGGAAGAAGATTCAGGAGAGAGTGTTGGCTTCTCCTTGAAAAACAAAGAAGGAGAATCTGAAAATGTTCGATAATCTATCAGAACATTTTCTGAAGAAGTTTGAGATGGGGAAATAAGAATAGAAGAGATTGGAATAGAAAGAGAATGGGGCTGCATCTCATCATTTATATGAGTTGCATCAAACAGACTTTGAGAAGGCTCCACCACAGTTTCCTGTGATTTTGTAGTGTGTGATTCCCCAAGTGCAAAGGTGACTTTCTTTTCTCTCCTTTTGTATGGTGTTAGTGTTTTGGTCTTTGTGTCCCTAACTTGGTTCTGTACCCCTGGTTGTGGGCTATTTTCAATACTATCATCCTTTTGAGAGGATGCCAATAGAGATGTGGTGTTTTCCATATTTACATCCACAGTCTTTTGGGAGACTGTGGAGTGGCTTGGTTGAGGTTGCACACTCTCACTCTCCTTATCCTTCTGGGTTCTTTTATGTTCCCCAGTTCCCTCACCACCTAGATCCTCCTCTAATCTATCTACCAAAACAATTGTTTTTCTTTTCTTTGTTTTTACAACAGCAGGTTTTTGGGAACCTGTTGAGGTTGGTTTCTTAGATTTGGATTTAGAGATTGGTTGTGTGACTTGGGTAGGAGGGTTGGGGTCATTACTACCACCCTCCATAGTCATAGAAGGCAAAGAAGAATTAGGTTGAGAAGAGTTTAAAGTAGAGATAAATACCTGAACAAAAGGAGGATAGATCAATTCCACATTGCTGTGGAGATTGATCCTGACCAAGTCTTTAACGACCCTTTTGTTTTGAGTCCAGCAATCCCAAATTTCTGTACTCTTGTCAATCTCAATATCCTTGACAAAGTGGTTAATAAAAATCATAATAAATCTAGCATAATAAATATGATTAGATCTATTTACTTTATTCCCCAATTTGGCAGATATTTCATTGAGTAACAGGCTTCCTAAATTATGATATATATCATATAAAATGCTATACCCTACTTGTTGCATACTTGTTGTTATTGCATCAAAATTACTAACCTTACCAGAAAAACACTTTATAATAGCATCAAAGAAATATGACCATTCTTTTCTTAAATTCTTTCTAACAATACTACCTAGACTAGCATCAGGAGTAGAGTAATTGATTTCTCTAAGCATGTTTCTTATTTCTGTGTCAGTGGGTGCATCTAATGTATTATTTGCAGGAATATTTAAGCACTCACCCAAGACCACAGTGGTTAGTATATACCTTTGTCCTTTGCAATCAAAGGAGATTGAAGAAAAATCATCTGCTACTTCTGCTGTTGTCTAGAACTCTTCAACTAGATTGCACACTATTTTTGGTGCTTCTGAGAGGGCCTTTGAAATCTTTGAACTCCTGAGAAATTCCATCAGTGGATGAAATTCTGTTGGGGCTTCCTCCACCATAGTGCAGGCAACGAAGTTGTTGAGCTCATAGTAGAATCCAGATTGTGAGACTTTCTTTGATGATGCCATTAGTGTTTTTGAACATTTAGAAGAAAATTAACTTGAAGGATTGTTAGTAGATGTACAGAAACAACAATTAAACAGTAACAATTAGGGTTCTTAGCAAGAGAAAGAGAAAGAGTCAGTAAAATAGATAGTAAAAATATAAGTGAGAATTAAAAGAAGTTTTAATCTCACTATTTATATCTACTAATTTCTTAATCAATTTCTTCCTCAAAATAGAACTTAATGACCGTTGGATGGATATTAAAAAGTAAATGTTACCAATTTTGGCAATCGATTGTTATAGATACAGGCATGTTTGTATTAATCAATTGATAAAATAAGTAACCAACGGCTAGATTTTGTACAGATCGATTGATGACATGGACCTATCAAATTCCAGGTCATCGATTGATAATAATAATCTTATCCATCGACAGGTACATTTATCCATTGATAAATAAATATATCATCAATTGATATATTTATCTGTCGATAGTTCCAAATATCCATCGATAAATAAATATATCATTGATTAATATATTTATCTGTCGACAGCTTCAGTAATATCCATTGATAAATAAAATGTTTATCAGTTGATTATTGAAGAATCAATAATTTAACATAATCAATGGTTACAAATTATATTAATATATAACTTGTCAGACATTTTAAAAGATTAAATATAATTAAGCATACCTAAATCACAGACCAATCTATTGAAGGTAGATTCATCTAGTGGTTTGGTAAAAATATTTGCAAGTTGTCTTTCACTAGGGACAAAATGTAATTCAACTGTACCATTCATTACATGTTCCCTAATGAAGTGATACCTTATGTCAATATGCTTGGTTCTGGAATGTTGCACAGGATTTTCTGTTATAACAATGGCACTTGTATTATCACAGAAAATAGGAATCTTATCCAAGTTGAACCCATAGTCAAGTAGTTGATTCCTCATCCATAAAATTTATGCACAGCAACTTCCAGCTGCAATGTATTCAGCCTCTGCAGTAGATGTAGACACGGAGTTCTGCTTCTTGCTAAACCATGAAACAAGCTTATTTCCTAGAAATTGACAGGAGCCTGTTGTGCATTTTCTGTCAATTTTGCAACCTGCATAGTCTGCATCTGAAGAGCCAATTAGATCAAATCCAGAATCTCTAGGATACCAAATTCCATGATTTGGAGTTCCTTTGAGATATCTGAATATTCTTTTTATTGCAATCAAATGAGATTCTCTAGGATCAGCTTGAAACCCAGCACAAAGACATGTAGCAAACAATATATCTGGCCTACTTGCAGTTAAATAAAGTAATGAGCCAACCATGCCTCTATAACTTGAAATGTCTACTATAGCTTCCTTAGTGTTTAATTCAAGTTTAGTTACAGTGGCCATGGGAGTTTTTGCAGAAGAACATTCATTTAAATCAAATCTCTTTAATAGATCAGAAATATATTTGGTTTGATTTATGAAAATACCATCTTTGACTTGTTTGATTTGCAAACCAAGAAAGTAGGTAAGTTCTCCCATCATGCTCATTTCATATTTACTCTGCATTAACTTAGCAAACTTTTTACAAAGTTTTTCATTAGTTGAGCCAAAAATAATGTCATCTACATAGATTTGAACAAGAATCATAGAGCCATTTACATTTCTATGAAAGAGAGTTTTATCAACAGTACCTCTTGTGAAGTGATTCTCAATCAAGAATTTAGACAAAGTGTCATACCAGGCTCTAGGTGCTTGTTTTAATCTATAAAGTGCCTTGAGAAGATAGTATACAAATCCAGGATGAACAGGATCCATAAAACCAGGAGGTTGATCTACATATACTTCTTCTTCTAGTTCTCCATTGAGAAAAGCACTCTTTACATCCATCTGATACACTTTGAAATTAGCATGAGCAGCAAATGCTAGAAAGATTCTGATTGCTTCCAATCTTGTAACTGGTGCAAATGTCTCATCAAAATCTATGCCTTCTTCTTGTGAATAGCCCTTTGCCACTAATCTTGCTTTATTTCTTGTCACTGTACCAGATTCATCCATTTTATTTCTGAACACCCATTTTGTACCAATGATAGACTTGTTCTTTGGTTTGGGCACCAGTTTCCATACCTTGTTTCTTTCAAACTGATTCAACTCCTCTTGCATAGCAATTATCCAATCAGGATCATTCAAGGCTTCTTCAATCCTTTTTTGTTCTTCTTGAGACAGGAAGCTACTATACAAGCATTCATTTTGAGTTGAACTTCTAGTTTTGACACCATCATTTATATCTCCAATTATTAATTCAAAGGGATGGCTTTTTGTCCATTTCCTTTGAGATGGTAAATTTGTCCTTGAAGATGATTTTTCATGATCATTGGAAGTGTTATGATCACTGTGATGTGATTGACTATTTGAGAACCCTCCCCCTGAGATGGACACTCTATTTAAAGATTGTTGAGCAGAGTTGTTATCCATCGAATGATTATCAATTGATATATTATCAGTCGATTGATGATTGTCAACTGATAAGTTATCTGTTGATGCAATGACATCAATTGATGGGAGGATTCTAGGAACTTGATTTCTTGTAATTTCCACATCATCATCACTTTCTTCAATATTACTTGCGGATTCATTTTCAAAATGCAATAGATTATGAAATCCTTCATCAAACAACCCTTGAATTTTCTTGTCATCAAAGACTACATGCATAGATTCCATAACAATGTGTAATCTAAGATTGTAGACTCTGTATGCTTTGGTTGTTATTCCATATCCAATAAATATAGCTTCATCAGCTTTGGCTTCAAATTTTCCTAGATTTTCACCTTGATTTCTCAATACAAAGCATTTGCAGCCAAAGACATGAAGAAAATTAACTGTTGGCTTCTTGTCTTTCTTTATCAATTGATATGGTGTTTTGCCTTGAAGTCTATTGACCATGGAAATATTTTGAATGTAACAAGCAGTATTAATTGCTTCTGCCCAGAAGTATGTAGGAAGTTTTGCTTCTTCTAACATAGTTCTAGCAGCTTCAATCAAGGTCCTATTTTTCATTTCAACTACTCCGTTTTGTTGTGGAGTTCTTGGAGTAGAGAAATGATGAGTGATACCTTTTTCTTCACAGAATTCTTTCATTGATGCATTCTTGAATTCAGTACCATTATCACTTCTAAATTTCTTGACCTTCCATTCAGGTTGTTGTCAACATTCTTCACATGATTGATAATTAATTTGCTTGCCTCATCCTTAGAGTGTAAGAAATATACCCATGAGAATCTTATGAAATCATCCACAATTACTAAGGCATATTTCTTTTTGGCAATTGACATTATGTTGACTGGACCAAATAAATCCATGTGCAATAATTCCAAAGGCTTATCAATTGATGATTCAGACTTTGACTTGAATGATGCCTTTCTTTGTTTTCCCTTTTGACAGGCATCACGCAGTCCATCCTTGGTGAATTCCATCTGTGGAATGCCTCTAACCAAATTCTTTCTAACCAATTGATTCATGGCCTTAAAATTCAAATGGGCTAGCTTCTTGTGTCAAGTCCAACTTTCATCTGTATTGGCTTTGCTAAGTAGACATGTCATTGAATTTGCCTTTACAGAGAGAAAATCAGCCACATAGACATTTCCTTTCCTTTCTCCAGTTAAGAGAATATCACCAGATTCTTTGTTGGCTATGATGCATGATCCAGTTGTAAACCATACACCATTACCATTATCACACAGTTGACTAATACTGAGCAGATTGTGCTTCAATCCATCAACTAGTGCTACAGGTTCAATGATAACATTTTCTTTTGCAATTGAGCCATATCCCAGAGTAAAACCTTTCTTGTTATCTCCAAAAGTAACTCCTGGGCCATCCTTTTCCACAAACTTTATGAGCAGAGACAAATCTCCAGTCATGTGTCTTGAACATCCACTATCCAAATACCAGAGATTTTTCTTCCTGTTTCCCTGTACACATACAAAACAATCAAGTTGTTTTTGGTACCCAAGTTGCCTTGGGTCCTCTTTTATTAGTTGCAGCCTGAACCCCTGTTGTCAACTTAGGTTCCTTTTGTTTTGGTGTGTTTAAATCCACTTTAACTTTGGGAGTTGACTTTTGGGGCTTTGACACCTTAGAACTCATGGCTGAATTTCCATGAATTTCATCATTTATATTAGGCATGTTCCATGGCATATCAGGCATGTTCATATTAGGATATGCAAAGAAGGGATTATACATGTATGGAACTTGTGCATAAGGCATATGAACATTAGATGCAACCAAATTAGAAGACATGGCATTTATGAGCATAGGATTAAGAAGCATGGCATTTGAAGACATTACATGTGCATTTAAATCATTTGAAGACATATTCTTCTTTTCATTCTTGCATTGCATGGACAAATGATTTACACTACCACACTTAGCACAGACCTTTCTAGGTGCATACATATCTGGAGTGTAATTGTTGTGCTTATTTATGCCTACTTTCCCATTCCTATTCTTCTTCTTTTTCTCAGACTTAGGTTGAGTAGATTCCACAGAAGCTATCTTTTCTAGTTTTGCTTTTAATTGATTCTTAGATAAGCTACCTATGTTGATCTTCTCAGTCTCAGCCTCAACTTGATTTTTGGTTTCCTTAACAAACTTAATAGGAGTGCTAAATTTGTTCTTCTTATTAGCCATTGATGATTCACTTGTCGATGGATGCTTATCAATTGATTCAGCATCAATCGATTGATAATCCTTATTAGTTGATGAAGGATTAGCATTCGATTATTCTTTATCCATTGAAGTATGAGCCAATGGCTTGCCTATTGATTTGGGGAGTTCTCCTAGGTTATCTACACCCTGAACATCAATAATATGTTTGGCAGTTTTAGTAGACTTATTCCATTTGCTAATGGTTTCAATTTCCTCAGCCAATTGTTCTTTCAACAATTTTTCTCTTTTCAAACTGTTTACTAGTTCATTCCTAGCATCCTTTCTTTCCTGTTTAAATCTATCTAAACAGACAAGTTCATTTTCAAGAAAAATATTCCTCTCAGTTAAGGCATCAATGGTGTTCTTTAACTTGAGGTTTTCTTTGTTTAGAAATTTTAGAGTGACATGCAAATTGTACAAGTAATTGGACATTTCATTAATAGTACTATTGCATTCATCAGCTGAAAGCTTAGAAAAGTTTGTAGCTAGTACCTGATTAGATGTTGAACTTGCTTCTTCATCCTCATGGTTGGCCATTAGAGCTAGATTGATATATTCTTCAGAATCACTATCTTCAGCTGCCCAGTCCTTCTCTTCGGTGACAAAAGCCTTTTCTTTCTATTTTAAAAGGTCAAAGTATTTCTTTTTATAATCAATACCCTCATATGACTTTGCCTTTTCTTGCTTTGGCTTCCTGCACTCACTTGAGAAATGACCAGCCAATCCACAGTTAAAACATTTGAACTTAGATCTATCAACCAAATTTTTATTTTGATTGTTGCTTCTGAACTGGGATCCAGGCCTTTGAGCATTTGGATTCCTCTTGAATTTTAGCTTTGAGAACTTTCTTGACAAAAATGCAATGTGCTCATCAATCTCATCCAAATCATCCTGTGAGCATGTTTCATTTTCTTCACACTTGTTCTTTCCTTTTCCCTTGGATGATTCTTCATTAGCATCATTTGCCATCATCATGACTTCTTCTACACAGCCAGTTTCTTTCTTCTCTTTCTTATCTTCATTCCCATTGACCATCAAAGCCACAGTTTTCTCCTTTCTTTGATTTTTTTCAATCTCTTCATCTTGTTGAATCTCTAGTTCATATGTCTTAAGAATACCATATAGTTTCTCTAGAGTATAATCTTTGAAGTCTTGAGATTGCCTAATGGAGACAGTCATTGCCTTCCATTCCTTTGGAAGAGATCTGAGAAATTTAAGATTTGTATCTTCTGTTGCATAAACCCTACCATATAGCTTTAGACCATTCAAAAACTTTTGGAATCTGCTATAGGTATCATTGATGGCTTCACCACTCTTAAAATGAAATGATTCATATTTTTGAATTAAGAGTTGCATCTTATTTTTCCTTACTTGTTCAGTTCCTTCACACAGAGTTTGAAGAGTGTCCCATACTTCTTTTGATGAAGTACAGTTTATCACATTATCAAACATATCTTTATCTAGACCATTAAACAGAATGTTCATGGTCTTTTTGTCTTTTAGTACTTCTTTTTCATCCTCATCTGTGAACTCAGAAATGAGTTTTGGAACATGTCTATCAACTGTTGGAGTTCCATCTGGATTTACTCCTGTAACTAGCTTCATGGGAATGTGAAGACTTTTCTCTATGCAGTGAACATAAGAAGGGTCTAGAGAAAGAAGATGCAGATGCATTTTTACCTTCCATGGAAAGTATTCATCTTTTTCCAACATTGGGATCTTTACACCTGAATCCTTTTGGCCCATATTGAATGTTCTTGATCTTTAAACTTTCTGTATGTTGAAAGCCTGCTCTGATACCAATTGATATTCCTCTAGAATAATGTCAATATTTGTAGAAGGGGGAGTTGAATACAAATATTAAAACTTTTTACTTGTTCTAATATTTGTTCTTGATGTTCGAGAATTAGTGAAAATATGCTCGAACAATTTAAGACTAAAAAAGATAAACTGAACAAAGAGATTTAAAATTACTGATGGATTGGTTTTTCCATCAGTGTATATTTTTGCTCAATGTTCCTAGGTTAAAAGAAACCTAGCTGCGTTTTTACAAGATTAGAAAACAAATCAACTGTTCTTACAAAAATGTGCTCTCAAGCTGGAACAGTTGATTAAGAAATATTGTCTAACTTGTCTGTTTTCTAATAATGCTGCTACACTTGTTTATATAACACAAGTGTGCTTTTACAATTCCTATTTTAGGATTGTTTCTACCTGCCTTTCTTTTTACATTTTTCTATCTTTAAAAAAGGTTTGAATAGACAGCTTCTGATTGAGTCTTCACAGTCATTCTAGACTGTCTTCCATGGGTGTGCTTTTGTTCTCTGGATCTTCAACAAATATCCTTTCTGTGTTGTCACACTCAATTGATAATTTACTGTGAAGCATATTAATTGATCCATCCTTTAATCCATCAACTGATGTTCTCCTTCGATTGATAAAAGATGGCTTATCGATTGATAGATGTTATCAATCGATATATCAATCGATGGGTCTTCACATCAGTTGATGGTCTTCAATGCTTGACTTGGCTTCTTCGATTGATCCCTCATCCATCGATGCTTCAATATCAATTGATCATCCTTCACTTGTGTAATTTTCTGTCTTCGCATAATTACAATTTAACAGTTTAATTCACACATCAATTGATGATCTATATCAATCGACTCCAACATCAATTGATGAATAAAATATCAATTGATTTACACCTTATCGATTGAAATAGACTAAGTACACCTATGCTACAATCCAAATTATCAGTTGATTCATATAAACACTTCAACTGATAAATGGTTTCCTGATCAATTGATATTTATAACTTTCATATCAATTGATCAGTTACATCAAACTAAGTTTCTATGATTCTAGGATTAATGTTATCATCAAATCACATGTAGATTCCTAACAAAATATTTATATGCTGGGTCGGTGTCAATAGACCATTTACGCTACATAGCGACATCAAAGACCCTAATTTATCTGTCGGGTCGGTGTCAATCGACCACCTACGCTAATAGGGCGACATCAAAGGCCCTAATTTATCTGATAGGACGACATCAATCGACCTCTTACTCTAACAGGGCAACATCAAAGGCCCAAATTTATTTGTCGGACCGGTGTCAATCGACCTCTTACGCTAACATGGTGACATCAAAGTCCCTAATTTCCTCTAGTCCCTTGAAAAACCCTATCCATATCTGGAACGGAAACTAATCTATGTTCCTCAAGCATAGTGCTTGTTGATAGGTGCAATTTGGAAAGATGATAATTTGTTTGGAAGGAAATTGAATTCAAGTTCCAGATTACCTCAATACTCTTTTAAAGTCTCAACACCAGATGTTTGATTATCTTCCAATATTATGGGGAAGTACTAATACCACAATGTGTGTTGACCTCCGTCAACTGAACACATATCGAGGAATGAAAATTATTTTAAATTTCACGACCTGAGAGTCAGTCGGACATTTATTTCACTTTGATAAGTTAAAATCCCTACTACAGTAGACCAGTGATACCAAAACATAGTCGTACTTGAGAAAATTAAATCAGTCTTTACATCCTAGATTGGATTCCTAATTTTTGATAAGTCAAAGAATATTTTATTCATATTAAAGAATAAAATAAAATATAAATAAATATTTGGGAACCTTCACTATATTTAAATAAATTTCTGAAGGTCAGAATATATTATAAATAATTATCAAAGACCTTAATTAAATTTTAATCAATTTAGAATATTTAATGAATATTTAAATAAAATTTATTAAATAATAAACAATTAATAAACTCTTTTTAAATGAATATTCAGAATAATATTCATTAATTAAATAAATATTCAAATAATATTTATTAACACTATTTAAAAATGTTTATCAATAAAAATATCCAAAATATAAATATTTAAAATATTTTTAATCATTATTTAAAATAATCTGTCTCCGACAATTTCCGGGTTAAGACAATATTTAAAATAACACTTCCGACTCGCTGTCTATGTTCAACAATACGAAAGCCCTCTCTACTCTTATAGCCTTTCTATATACACCGACATATATCTATAATATCTTATAGCATATAAACTAAAACATTAGACGAAAGATTAAATAATAGTTAAATCAACTCGCAATTTCCAACAGTTTCCAACACAACAGTAGATAAAGTACGGGTTTCTAAAAGTTGCATACGTTTTAATACAAATATTTAATATGTAAAAATGTAGGGTTACAAAACTTGCCTGAGGTCCAAGATACGTTCTCAAAATCTCACTCGTTCCGGATTTTCTATCAATAGATATCATAATCTAGATTAGTACTCTTAATCTCATCAACTACTTATATTACTAATAAGTATAATCGCATATCAAGTCCAATTATGAAAAATTCAATTTGTACTTAGTCATTTTACGAACATTTATCTTACTTGACATTCACCTCATCGGATCTATCTTGACAATTCGTAAATTGTCTTTTAAATGCCTTTTAATCTAATCATTTGCTCCAATACATAGTCATGTTATTCCTCAGCATCTTTCATATTTTAACCGACTCAAAATTATCTTTTTATCCTGGCCAAAGTGGTTCGTCAAAATAGTGCCCTTAGAGTTGACTTTCCTGAGAATTACTATTACGCGACACACACTCCAATAATTTTAATAAATCAGAAAATGTATAATTAAATACGAAACCACTTCAAAGAGCTTTTTAAGTATTTCTAATATTTGTCAAAAATATTTTGATTTGGAACAAATGAGTTTAACTTGGTGAAGAGTATTTTAGAAATTGGGTTAACTACGGAATTTTACTATTTACACCACTTTCACTAAAACTTCAATTTCTCCCAAACCGTTAACTCAATCGATGTACCTTTTTTGCATCACGATTTAGAGACTTCCTAAAATACAATCCATCCAAATTTTGGCCCTGGACAGAGGACCCAGTTTCCGAATTTACTGAACAAAGCAGTAGCTTCTTTAGTGAATAGTGTCATCGCACAACTTTAGTGTTAACATTTTTATAAAATTGAAATATTAACATTTTAATACGAAACCTTTTTTTATCTTACTAACTGTCCAAGGTATATATCATCCAAGTTTCATAATTTTAATCCACTCTTAAGTAGTCCAAGAATAGCCCCAAAGTGTGACTAAAGGAGCAGTTTGGTTCAATCTAACTACTTTCACTAAATCAGGTGTTTCTCCTAAACTGTAAATTCACGACATGATTTTTATACCAAACCAAACTAAAAAAAGCTCTACCATTTCCTGGGTAGTGGTGTTCAAAAACAGTATTTTGACAGTTCGTAATTCTTGGTTAAAACAGGCCTATATGCAAATGGGCATTACGACGGCTATAATCGTAATGAATCCCGAATTTAACTATGTTAAATCCATTAACCAATAACCCAATCATTAAATCAATGTCTTTAATAAAAAAATCAATTTATAAGATTTATAAACTCATCATCATCAATTAACGATATTATTCAACCATTTACATCAAATCTCCTTAAATCAATATATACTTAAACATAAGTCAAACTCAAGCTTATAGCTCAAAGTAAATAAAAGGATGGATGGTGTTTATACCTTTCTTGAATCCTTAAACATACTAACAAGAGCTTGTAAGCCTTAATGGAGCCTTGATCTATGTTTATCATCCTCAAACTTGCAAGAGAAATCAAGAAACAAGTTAGAAATTTTTGGAGTTACTATTCACCCTCATCTTTGAGAAAGGATTTGGCTATGCTATGCTAATTGGCTGGCCACGAAAATTTGTACATACCTTAGTTATATATTCTAGAAGCTATGGTCAAAATCTTGTGATTTTCGAATGAGTATATCTTGGGGTTTGAATTTTTCTTTCTTTGTTTTTCTTGAATAACCAAATGGAAGAAAATGGAGGGGGAGAGCTTTTTCTACTTTGCTTGATTTTGTGTTGGTGCATTTTTTCTTGTATAATGTGTATATATCGTTACATGGATGCATTCTTACACAAGTGTGGCTTGGTGGAGTGAAAGGTCATGGTCAAGTACAAATAAAGTCATAAATTAGGGATCTTGGTTTCCACTTTTTCATGATTTGTGGAACCATGTTTCTAACTAATACTTGATTACTTGGTTGGATTGTAATTCCTAGTTAGGTTTGCATGATACTTGCATGCCTTCCTTGTTTGTTTAATTCTCGATAAGTTATTCGTTCATCGCTTGATCCCAATGCTAATCTCAATTTTATTCTGAAACATTTCGTTGCGTAGTTTTCAATATAATTGCTCTTAATATTTTAAATACTTTGGCTCCACTTATTTCCAATAAAATTCCATGTTATAAGATTCGTGTCAGGCCGGGACCCTCGTACTCCTTAATATCTCGTAAATTATGAAACAAATAGTAAAAATGAAAATCATCGGATTCTGAGGACTTTTACATTCACTCATTTGCTTCATACAACAATATTACATCTTCAGATTTCCGATATTCCTTCACCTACCTAGTGTGGGCTAAAAAGTTTTTCATAAATCCACAGAATCACTATTCATCTAAGTCTTTTATAAATAAAAAAAAATACGTTAAAAATACGGGTTATTATAAAGTTTGTATTTGTATTCAATCCCCCTTCTACAAATATATTGTCAATGTTTGAGGGACAATTAACATGTCATTTCTTATTAGTTGCTACCTTTGGCTTAGTCTCCAACTTTTGTTCCTTTGGTTTAGATGGTTTTAACTCCACTCTAACCTAGGGTATTGGTTTCTTCACTTCAGGATTCTCAGTGCTAATGTTTGGATTATTCATGTTTACAGAATTAGCAAAATTAGATGCACAAATGTTAACATTCAAGTTTTAGGGCATATGAGACATATTCATGTTGGCAGATACAAGATATGGGTTAAACATGTAAGGCATAAATGCATATTAAGCATGAGGTGCATATTCTGTTGGTGTAGGTGCCCTAGAGGCAATACAATGTTTATTTTGATAAACCTTTATGTCAATTGATTATTCAATAAACATATTTATTATGACTTTAATTACTGCGATATATTTGTTAGCATAATAAATGTCCTTAGAATCATGATACACGTTGTATAGTTTAGTACATGACTTGAACTTGAGATTATATAATATATCATATTCTTAAATGTCCCTAGTCGAGTATTATTATTATAGGACAATAATAATACATAAATAGACTAGTATGTTGTTTGACTGATAACCACATCTCATTGGTTATAAGTATGGGGATACTAAAGTCAATACATAGGTACATGTAGGAGTACATGATACTGGACAGACCCACAGTGAGATTCTTCATGTTTAATAAAGTCATAAGAAAGACTCACAGTGATAATGGTGTAATGATCCTTTGACTTGAGATCATTATATTTCTATACGAGGATTAATATACTTTGACTACATTAAAAGTTACCTTTGACCGGGTGATGATAAAAGTGGACATCGGGTATATCATGAGTCGTATGAGAAATATGAATGATAGATAAATGATTTAACCCTCCTATAATTAGGAGAGATATTATTGGCCTCTTGATTGAGTGAGACTATAAAATGCATGGCCGTGCTCAAATAATGATTTGTTTTCATAGTCTACTCATGGATCAAGTAAACCCGGATTAAATGTTGAAGAGGATGACTAAATACATGCCTCGAGTTTAATCTATAATATATATGGTTAAAGGGATTATATTACACGGAAACATTAATCACGAAAGGTTTTATCGAATCACGATTTAATTATTATTTAATTGGGTAGCAATGATGTATTACTAGATACCGCTCATTGTTTATAATTTTATTGGAGAATAAAATTATTGCTAATTAAATAATAGCCTATAGGGTCACACACATAGAGTACTTAAAGGAATAATTAATTTAAATTATAGATTTAAATTAATTGATGATTATTTGAATTTTATTATATTAATTAAGTGAGACTTAATTAATTGAAATAATATAAATTCGAATTTGAATTCTGCCATTAATAATTAAGTGTGACTTAGTTATTAATTAAATAATAAAATTCGGTTTTATTATTTAATCCTAAACCTACATGGGTTAGGCTTTGCTGTTATGGGTTGCTATTATGGGCCTATTAACCAACCATTATAAATAGATAATGTAGGGTTAATAGGTAGGAAGTTTTTGAGAAAAACGAACCCTAGCAGCAGAAAAGGCAGAGGTAGATTTCGAAATCATCTAGAGGAGGCTAGTACATCCGTTCCATAATCAAGATCGTGAGACGTTCTTGAAGGTGCTCGTGTGGATACCATAGAGGTGTTTTCAAGAGGAAGACACAAGTCGTGAAAGCTAGGATCTCCGTTGAGTTCGTAGTAGTCAAGACCAAACAAAGGTATGATTCCGTTTCACCATAATCTGTCAATCTTATACATGATCTTGCGTTAGGGTTCCGAAATTTTTCGTTATATTTACGTTTAATCCGCTGCGTTTTATGCCTCGGAACCCAACATATTCATGTTCTTTTTCTTATTCCCATTTGGTTTAGTTTCTGGTTTTATCTTTTCTAATTTTTCTTTTAGTTGACTCTTAGATAAATACCCGACATTAGCCTTTTCCACCTTGTTTTGAGGATTAAAGGAGCTACCTTCTTCTACAAATGTAACATATCAGTTAATCTTGGTTTTTAAAATGGAGGTTTTAGCAGTTGATTATTTCCAGAGGAACAACTTCCTAATCATCATGGTTGGCCATAAGTGCAAGATCAATGAATTTTTCTTCTTTTTCAGAGTCATCCTCAGCAACACAGTCCTTTTCTTCTATAACAAATGCTTTTTCTTTTTGTTTCAACAAATCAAAGTACTTTTTCTTATAGTCAATGCCATCACTGAAATTTGATTTCCTTTCTACCCTTGGCTTTCTGCATTCATTGGAAAAGTGACCAGCCAATCCACAATTGAAACATTTGAATTGAGTTCTGTCAACAAGGTTTCTGTTATATTGACTGTCTTTTCTTAACAGGGATCCAGGCCTTAGCATTGGACTTCTTTTAAATTTGAGTTTGGAGAATTTTCTTTATAGAAAAGCCAGATGTTCATCTATTTAATCTATGTCTTCCTTGGTATACGAGTAATCAACCTCAATTGGTTCTTTTCCTTTGCTGATTGTGGATTCATCATATCTATTACACCCTGTAGCTTTTCCATGGATCATTTTTCTTCCCTCTTCAACGTCATCTTCACAGGTTTCTGCAACTTGTTTGTCTTCTACCACCAAGGCCATAGACTTGTCCTTCTTTTGAATTTTCTCAATTTTTTTATGATAAGTCCCAAATAATGGGTAGTAATGTCGTAATTAAGATAGAAGGGGGGTTAACTAACTTGATTACCCTTTTTAAAAATATTACTGGCGTTTAAAAATATTTCTTTACCTCTTAATTTTTTAACCCTTTTTAATCCGATTTTTAAGTGCGGAAAGTAAAGAATAAGGGAAAGAAAATACCACACAAAATTTTTAATCCTAGTTAGGACCACTTATATATTGTTAACTAAATATATAAGCCCCCTTAGTCGAGTCCCCGAGCACTTCCCTGGTCTTGAGATTTTGTTACTTAAACACACTCTTTAGCGTAGACGGAGAAGCCTTTACAACATAAAAATATTTATCTTGAAACGTAACCCTCCGTTACTTTCTCAAAATAATTGTACAAAACCCTACAATACTTGTCTCATACAATAAATCCCCATTATCTCCTCAAAATCATGGTAGCCCTTGGTGTAGTATTTGTACTTCTAACAAATTACGGTCTTGGGTCTTTCCTTTTCCTCACAGAGCAAAGGCAACTAAATACTCGTAGGATACCTAATGCTTGGGTCTTAGAACAAGGATCACCTTACGTAAGTGAAAAATACAATATCTACAAAATCACCTTTCAAACCAAGAAAGAGTTTTGGTCTAGAATGTCACAGTTCTAGACCGATGCAACAATAATATTCTAACAAGTAAAAATATTAATGAAACAATTCACACAAGTTATTTTTAAAGCAATTAAGCAATAAATATGAATATAACTTAAGTGCAAATTATAATATATATGGCCGGATATAATTTAAATGGCTTAAGACTTATATATATATATATATATATATATATATATATATATATATATATACTAAAAATTACTTAAGTAAAACTTCTTGAGTCAAGGAAAACTTGATTTGTACGGAAGTTGTTACGTTAAGTATAAGTAGTACCAAATTGGTACAATATATTCTATATGAATATATTAAAAACCCGAGTCACCCTTAACACTTTCGTGTTAAACAATGTGACTATTTAATAACCGCTCTGTTTGCTAGTTAGCTAAACGCTAAATTTAATTACTTGCACTTAGGAGACTTCGAAGGTTATTTATAGGCTAATTAAGCTTTTTTCTAGAACTTGTTCTAAATAGAACACGTTATGCAGGGATAAAATTGAAGCCAAGATTATAGTGACTCAAGGTCAACAATAAAGAGCTTGTTTGAATTTAATCTAAATCTAGAATATAATCATATAACCTTTTTACACAAACCACTATAAAGTGTTCGTGTAAGAAAAAATCAAACGCCAAAAGGAATTAAAAATAAGAATATTATACTAAACACTAGAGAGTGCAAGTCTAAATTCAAACATCCTTTTTAGACACTTTGATTGCCGGATAAAAAATGTAGAAGAACTTGACTAGTTAAGGCTTGAATGAAAAGTCTTCAAAAGATTCTCTCTAATTAATAGGCAAAGGTTACCCAAGTCACCACAAGTTCGCCTGGATAATTCACCAGAATTTTGATCGGAAAAATCACGAAGGTCGGAATTTTCTCTTATCAAAATAGTCGAAAATTCAAGAGAATAAGATGATTAGTTGAACGCCTTTTTATTTTCCAAAAATTTGCCAAAAGCTTGCTGGGAAAATTCATCGGAGTTTCGACTGGAAAAATCAAAGTGGCCGGATTTTTCCAATATGAAAGTGACTGAATATTCTAGGATACTAGTGGGCTAGATGGAGCCTTTTTGGAAAGATAAAATCAAGCTAGAAATGCTTAGTTTTGAATCTTTCTTGTAGATCTACAAATATCTTAACCAAATGGGTTTGTCAAGAACCAAATGAGTTTAATAAGATGTAATATCTTTGTAAAAGATATGTGCTCAAACATTGGGGCAAATCTAAAAACTTTGAAACCAAGAAGGTTTCCTCTTTGTTACACCACAAATATGAACTCAAAAATAATCTTAAAAGTTCACTAGAAAAATTCACTGGAATTTAGTTGGAAAAATTGAAAACAATTTTCTCTTCCTCTTTTTAAGGAAAATGAATTCTAATGGGCTTGAACTATGATGTTTAAGCTTGGTGTAGAAGAGAAACCAAAAATGAAAAGCTAGTTTAGAAATTATAAGCTTTTGTTGAAGAACTTGAAAGTTAGAACAAAATGGGTTATAAAATAGAGAAGTATTTTAGAGAGAGAATCTAGAGAGAATGAGGATATAATACTTCTTCAAAATATGAGACTACCTTTGCAAAAAATATGAAGTGTTTTGGGTTTTTTTAGTGTAGGAAAATATGGGAGTGAGGGTTGTATTTATAGGGAAAGTTGGAGGGACTGAATGGTGAAGATTGACTTGGAATCGGTGGTTGAGATTAATGCTCTCAAAATTTGAATTGGTGAAGGGGGAATTTGAATTTCTTGGGGGGAAATCTGATGTGTTTGGGGGGAAGTATTTTGGGGTTGGACCAAGTCAACTAGTGCTTAATGTATCGTATTAATCAAATAAATACGTAACAAATACAAATAAACATATAACACCAAAATTTATTAATAAATATAATAACTATTAGAATAATATATTTATTTTTCTAGGAATATTATAAATAATATTCTGTTTGGTAAACATATTTTTCTGAATATTTTCCTAAAAAATGAATAAAATACGAACCAGACGAAATGGCTGGAAAATAAAAGTTCTCAGAAAATTATGAAAACAAATATAATCTTATTTTACATTATTATAAAGACCAATAAAAAGTTTCAAGTCATTCTAATAAGTGAATATATTATTTAGATCAAAATACGATAAAGTTGTTTCCCGGATCTAAATAAAATACATATAACCGTTGGGCGAAATAAATCGACCCTTAACCTAAAGTTTTGACTTGAATAAAATACTTTATTAGTATTCCAATATATAAAATATAGTTGAGGTTTATGGGAAGTTATTAGTGTATTTAAAATATTTTTCTATGAATAAAAGATAAAATGGAATCATGGAAAAAAATTATATTTTAAATATTAGGCAAGATTATGTTAGGCCCGAAATGGGGGGTATAAGCTAGAAGGGGGGTTGAAAGCTTAATACCGTGTTAAAAACTGAGCTTGGCGTTTTAAAATTTCTTTTTCTCTTTTTAAATTATTACCAGTCAATTAGTAATATAAGTGCGGAAAATAAAAGCAGAGAAAAGAAATAGAGTACACAACGGAATTTTTATCCTGGTTTGCGATGGCGCAATCCCCTAACGGATCCGCTCACTCCTAGTCCAGTCCCCGAGTCCCTCCCTGAACTCGAGATTTTGCACTATAAAAAGATGTACTCCTTATAGTGGCGGAGAAGCCTTTTACAACACTATGTATCTATCTTGGACCTTAACTACCCGTTAATCCCTCAAAATACAATAGCAAACCTACTTGATTTATCTTGGAGCGTAACTTCCCGTTACCTCCTCACAATCAAAGTAGAACCCCTACAAGCTGGTCTTAGAGCGTAACTCCCCGTTACCTCTTCACAGACAAGTAGTACCCTTACGAACTGGTCTTAGAGCGTAACTCCCCGTTACCTCTTCACAGTCACGTAGTGTCCCTTACGATCTTATCTTGGAGCGTAACTTCCCCTTTACCTCCTCAAAGATACGTAAAAATCTCTGCGTAGACTATGTTCCTCTACAACAATGTAGGTCTTGGATCTGGGTCTTAGGTCTTGGGTCTTTCCTTTTCCTCACGGTGCAAAGACACCCAACTCCCCGTCGGCGTGTCTAGGACTTGGGTCTTAGAACAAGGATCACCTCACTTCACTTTTACCTCACTAACAAAGTCTAGACAACAAGTACTACGACTTTTAATATCCCTGTTTCAGAAAAGAAAGTGGTGGACTAGTATGTTACCGTACTAGACCAAGGTGACATACAAATATATATAAAATAGCCGAAGCAATAGTATATATAAATGTGAGTTGGGGTAAGTCACCTAGAGACAAGGACGAACCACTCGAAAGGGTAAGTCACTTAGTCAAAAGGACGAACCACACGTTGTGTGTTAACGTGTATGCAATAAAGTAAATGCGTATGCTAAAGTAAATTGCATATGTAAAGCGTATGAATGCAAGTACTTTAAAGTAAACGTGCTAAAGTAAATTGCGTTATGTAAAGCGTATGAATGCAATGCAGTGCTTTAAAGTAAATATGATAAAGTAAAGTGCGATATGTAAAGCGTATGATGCAATGCAAGTACAGAATGTAAATATATATATATATAGTATATATATAGGAAATATAAGGTCAAGATATTTTTGACTTGAATGAGATTAAGTACGTTTTCTAACTACTTTGTTTATAAGGCCTTACTAACTACAACTACACTATGGCCTTAAAACAATCAAGAACAAACCCACAACTATTCAACGAGTTTACTTCGATTTACTCAGAATCTGTGTTGGTTTCTTTCACTATGTAATTCAACAAGAAGTATTTATGTTTATGTCGTACCTCGACTTATACACAAAACTCAACTCGGAATTGAAGTGAGCTACCTAGCAAATATTCGAGGAGCCTTTAGTTTCTATCTCTATATGAGATTTATACTATTTAGCTCAAACCCGGAACGAGAGCTTGGTTTAGATACTAAAACTCAACAAGGAAGCCTTTTGCTTATGTCGTATATATATATATATATATCAACTTATACAACTAGCCTCGACTCGGAGTTAAAGTAAATGGTCGTTGTATCTAACCCTTAAATTATAAGTTTAAGGATATTAACAACTATTTAGTTCACTCTTTATATATACGAGAATAGAAGAGAAGATTAAAGCTCGTGTATATATAAAAATGAGGAACAAGGCCAAATATATATACTTGCAACAAATCAAACAAAGCAAGCTCTTGTATATATTATTAGGGCCGAATATTATATATATAATATAGACAAGAAATAACTAACTTATGACCCTTGTGCTCTATAGTGAGAGACAACAATATTTCTTACGAAATCAAGGGATACGAGTTAAGATCTTGTAAAAGAGTTCGTGTACACACTTAAAAATCAAGCAAGTAAGGTGTATACACTACTAAACATGTACCAACTGATATTATATATATAATCTATATAACCAACTTATAACCCTTGAGATCTAGAGAGAAATCAAGAGAAAAAGCAAGTTTGAAGCCTAAAACACACAAAAAGGGTCGCCGGAAAAAGTCGCCGGAAAATGGCCGGAATATCAACTTTTGCTATAACTTTGTGGGCAACTAAACAAGTCTAGGGGCTGCTAAAATATGGTAAGTGGGTAGCCAAAAGATACTTGTGTGATGTGTGTGTTATATGAGCATGTAAATGTGTTTATAAGCTTGGTAGGGGTTAGATCTATGAAAGAACTAAGCTTATAACTCAAGAACTCTAAAAGATGAAATATTTCTGGCTAGAGAGCTTCTTGGAGAGAAAAATGCAGCATTTACTTGGCTCAAATGGCTTGAGAAAAAGAGTGGGGGTTGGAGGGGTATTTAAAGAGAAAAATTAGGGTTTTGGGTGGGGGATGAGGGGACAAAACTTCCTTAAAATAAGGGAAAGGTACACAATTTGAATTTTATGTTCCCTCATCAGTACTAGCCCACTTGCATGCATGGAAAAACGTGCAACCACTATTCAGTTAAATAATAAAGCTAATAAATGCGAAACTGAACGATACAATGACGAATATGACGTTTTTCAAAACGTGCTCCAAAAATTATGAAAATTTGGGAACCATCTGGAAATATTCCAAGTAGTTCATGGTAAAAATTCTACTCAATTTTGAGTTGACCTTCATTGACTTTTAATTAACCGAACAATCAATAACGTATCGAAAGTACAGGCCAAAAATAAAAGTCACCCAAAAATCATGAAAAAAATCCTAAAATTCTTTCTAAATATTATAGTGACATTCCCCAAGTTTGAATTCATTTGGACATGTGTAGCTATTATTTCGAGAAAAGGATCGTTTCGTTGTCCCTACAGCCCGAAACAATATTCGATAGCCATTTGTCGGAACTAGTCGACGTTTGGACTAAAGTTTTGACTTGAAATATATTCAAACATAATATTCCTAAATTAATAATGACCATGAAGTCCAAGGAATATTTATGCTTGAATTAAAATGCATTTTATCCGAATAAATAAGACAGTTAGGGATTTTCAGGATAAAATTTGCATTTTACCTTTAGGCATGACTTTGTTGAAGAGAATTTGAACAAATAAATTTAGAAAATATATTTAAGATATATTCCCTTCAAAACCTGTAAAACAGACACTCTTTTAATTTAATAAAGCATTTTCTATCTCGTAAAAGCAATGTCAAAAATATAGTATTTGTTCGTCTTCAGTCTTTGCCTCAAAATAAATTAGATTTGATTTTATCATTATTATGATGAATCTTATCTAATTATATGTCAGGAGAAAATCATTTTATTTCGTTTATAAAATGGTTTGACCAAGTTTGACTTTCTACTCGTTGACTGTCACTTCGAATATCCTAAGGGAGGATTACTATGTTAATTAGTAACTTCCTAACCCTAATTTAATTTACACTTAGCGTTAAGATAAAATTAATCAAAACCTATAGAAAAGGCTGTATCTCACAATCTTCCCCTTTTTGATATTTTGTCGAAATATTCGAGTGTAAAATTAAATATGTGTGTGACAGACTAAAACTTCCCCTACGTGTATGCAACTATCTAATTTATGCATTTTTAGATTATTAAAGTCTAATTAACACTTCCCCTACAGTGTTGAAATTCTTTTTCAATTTTAAATGCATAGCAGATAATCACATAGATATTATGCAGCAAATAGGATGCACAGAAAAAATTGAGTTAGTATATACCCCTTGATAAGTAAATACTTATCATTTTTCCAATTCCAGCTTGGTATACTCCATTTCCATATATTTCAAGTGCATTCCAAGTTTTGATAAGAAATTCTATATCAAATTTTCCATGTAAGCTGCAAAATATTCATATATGAGAATTCTATTTTTGAAAAATAAAATTCTTGTTAAAATATTAAATTTTAACTCCTGTAAAAAAATTTCTTCCCTTTTTAAAAACTCTCTCTTCTCTCTTCTCTTTTTATAAAAAATAAATTTTACTACTCTCTTTCTCTTCCCCTTTTTGACAAATATCAAAAAGACATTTAAATATAATATTGATTTTCGAAAACAATGATTTTCTTAAATGGAGTATCAATTAAAATTTAAATGAGTAGAGTACAAGAATTCTTCCCTTTTTAATTTCAAATATTAAATTTGAAATATGTGTACTTCCCTTTTTATTTCAGTTGACTTTGTGTAATTTCAATTTGTGAATGTTGAAATTCTCATTGTGAGAATAGGATTCATTTCCACCTTTGTAATTTCAAATAATCAATTTGAAATTATTTCCAAGTGCATTAGTCGAAAATTTGAAATCTCCTGGAGCCATCAAAATTCGACTATAGCTTTAGTTTCCATCTGTTTCTTGATGTGAAATATGATCCACATGCATTCAATAACTAGTAGAGACCTGTGCTAAAAGAAGCAATGCAAATATTTATCAATAAATGTTATTTTCCAATTCACTATTAGGCCCAGTCACATTACTAATTATTTTGAGATGTCAACATGAATATAAATTACACCACTTGACTTTTTTGCACTTTACAACTGTCAATCAGGGAGTACCAAAATTAGTACTAGGAATTTATCATTCTAGCTTGAATCTTCTTTGCAACCTGCAAGCATTGTACCATTAGTGACATGAATCAAAAGGCTGTAGCAGTTTTAACAAAATCAGGAAATATGTATCAATAATTCTAATAATGATCCTGCAACTGTCCTAATCATTTAAAGTGTTAATCTATACTTTATAAAATTAGCAAATAAAAATGAGTACGATGTGACAAGCATGTTCATTCTTGTAAGCCAATTGCAACCTGTAAACTCAATGTGTTGGTTAGTATACAGGAACAATTTAAGATCAAGTGAACTAAAACCAAGTTTTCATTGCATAGAGACTACAACTGATACCTCAGAAATTTGCAGATAATAGAAGATAACAAAAGTGTTACTAGAGTGACCACTGACCACTTGGTCAACCTACACACTAATTAGCAGGCAAACAGCTAATCAAACAAGTAGATAACACAGCAATCAAGTGCTCAAAGAACAGATATGAGTAGACTTGATGCACACATAAGCAAAAGCAATCTAGAAGATTGTAAACTAACATAAATATGCAGGTGCCTAGACTTATTACCCCAAGGTTTGCATACCAAAAACAAAAATCAGATTTAGATTAAAACAAACTAATCCATGGCATCATAATCAATGTTATTAATCACTGGATTAGTTGCCAGATCAGTCTCCATGTCCCTTATCCCTTCCTCCACTGGCTCATCATCCAACAAGCTTGCCATCCTAGGATTTGGTTGAAGCTCAGGCACCATAGGCAGTGAAGAACCATCTGCCATTGCCATTTGAAGATAGATGTAGTGAGATAAACCAGTCTCAACTTGGTTGGCCCTTTGCATTGTGTTGCTAATAATATTCAAGAGAACACCAAGCTTAGCCTCAGTGATTTGATGTTTCTCCACCAGCACCTTGAAAGAAGCTTGAAGTTCTTTGAAAAGAGCTTCAAGTTCATTGTGCTTCTTAAGGAGGGCAGAAAATTCCTTATCAAAGTCAAATTTAGGACCAGGCTCAAGAGGTGGCATCATGGGAGCTATGGGGTCCAAATCAATTATAGGAGGGCCAGTGTAACCAGGAAAGGGAATCACAACCCTAGGTGTTTTGTCAGTTATGGTTGAGGCCACTTGAAAGTGAGGTATTTGGTTTGTGTTTAGCTTGAAATGATCAAATACCCTAGTAAGCAGCAATCCATATGATATATATCCCTTTTTAAAGGAATGAATCATATGTGTTAGAATCATATAGGGCAGATTGAAGGCAATTTTATGACTTGCAAGCTTATACATAAGCTTTATCTCAGAAAAATACATCAGGTTATCACCAGAGATGTTTGGGAGGATGTTTCCTCTCAAGATTAGAGCTAGTGTTTGAAAGACAAGAGTGAAATGCTCATAATTGATGCCACTATCAGTAGTGAACAAATCTTGTGGCATCTCATAGCCACATAATACAGAAAGGTATAGCTTAAGTTCACTTGGGTTGAAAACAAAACTTTGAGAGATATCAAGGTTAGGCAGATTTAACAATTTGGGTGTAAGCCTCAAGGCTTTGCCTAGCTCAATGGGATCAAGAAGTAATGGTTTTCCACTGACCATGCTAGTAATGAAAATAACACCATGCACCCCATCTCTAACTTCCATGTTATTATAGAAGTCAGTCACCATATTAGGAAGTACCCTTCTATTATTGTAATACAAGAGTGGTTCCCAATTAGCCTTACTGAACATATTTGGCCTGTTTGGCCTGCCTTAAAATATGTCCTTTTGGACTTATTTTCGGGTAAAAATTTCATATTTTGATAAAAAAAAATTATACAAGTATTTAATGTATATTTGAGATTCTATAAGTTGCAAAAAAAAGTTAACTTTTTTCAGAAAAAAGTTAGGAATCTCTAACTTTGTCTTAAAATAAGTTGACTTATTCTGGAAAAAAGTTCCCTCAAACACCCCCATTGTAAAGCTCATATTTCTTCTCAATATGTATAAGACACCCTAGCTGCAGTTTGTGTTTGACAGACCTTAGTGGAGGAGGTGGAAGAGGGTTGGAGATGGGATAAGTCATTTTTCTTTGTTTCTTCCTATTTTTGTTTCTTTGGTATGTGAAAACTGGGGTAGGTTTAGGTTGTCCTAGACACAAAGTAGTACTAATAGTTTCATTCTCCATTTCTGGAAATGGAAATGAATGCAGCAAACAAGAATTGAAGAGCAAGAGGACAAGAAAAATTAAATCCAAGAAACAAAAGAAGTTACGATTCAGGCACAAGGCATTTAACTCAAAGACACAAACTGAATATGCATGCACAGTCACATATTAATAGCAAGAAGAATGAAATTAAATTCATCAGATCAGTTAAAGTCTGCACCAGTTAATAAAGAATTAATAGGTGAACAATGGCATGTAGATATGGCACAGAGCAGAGATACACATAAACATGTACACTTATATTTCCAAGAGAACTAAAGGTTCTGTAAATAAATGATCAAACTGCAACTATTAATATAAAAGATCCAGTCAAGTACACTTCAAAACTGTGCAAACAGTATACAGAAATGCAGCAGAGTACATGAATAAGATGAGCAATGGTTATGTAGGATCAGACAAAGTACAGATAGGCATGTATGTATTGCCAAAAAGAAAATTCTGAATATTACTAAGTAAACTGCAGTTAATTCAATAAAGTATGTAATCAAGTACATTTCAGGCAGTAAAACAGTACACAGAAAATTAATCAAGTACATTCCAACAGTTTCAAGGACAACAGTGAAACAGTAGAGAGTACTTAACTATCATTTCCTCATTAAATGAGAGGCACAACTTCTTATCAAACAAACCATATAAACTTGCCAACACATAATAGTAGATCACCCCAGACATGCTTTTTACAGAGATATCAATATATAACTGTATTCATACTGCTGCACATTAACTCATAACTCAACAGATTAGTAGATAGAGGACATTTCAAAACTTCTATGCACATGCAATTTTCCTAAACTTTGCTAGCTCAGCTACTTAAAAAGGCACAGAATACATGTGCAAGCATACATGTTCTTATATTAGCCAAACAGTAACAATTTAAATTTCCCAGTTCAGCTGAAGACTACAACAAATGTTCTCAACAAAAAGATAGGCATGCAACATCATGTATATTAGTCACATAGTACAAATAAGCATGGATGTGTGTGGTGTCAAAAAGAACTAAAGTTAATTCTTGCACAAAAACTGAAAAATCTGAGGCTATTAACATAGAAGAAAGCAGTCAAGTACACTTTAAATAGTGCAGAGTACATAAGATAAATAGTGATAAACACATAGTTAGTACAATTTCATTTAATGAAATCCACATCTGCTTAGTAAACTAATCTCACAATACCTCAAACAAGCTGCCAACACATACTATAAAAGCAGGCTAGAACTCTAATTGTATCAGTCTATAATATATAAATCATGTCACAGTAATCAGATATAATTATATATATATATATATATATATATATATATATATATATATATATGTGCAAATCTATCACTCAGATAACCATGCTTGCAGCAGTATAGCTGGTAGAGACCTGTAACCACAGAGTATGCATAGAACAAGCCAATAAGATTTCATAATCTTTATTGCAGCTAAGGTACACACAAATACATACATGGATGTATACTCAACAGGATTATTATAGAAAGCCTTATATCCAACTTGCATACTGGTATGAGATGCATTAAATCATCACCTTAAGAATGTAACAAAATAATAGAATCACATGTAGTAATTTAAATTATTTGTTACATAAAGTGAAGTGCAAAATTATCTATTAATAATTTCACATATGATTCTTGGCAAGAATTTTTATAAGAATTTAATCATATCAGCATGAATTTTAGACTAACATTCTGTGACAACTAATCATGTTAACCATATAGACAACACATACTGGCATGCCTTTTACATTGAGAGTTGTATATTAATTGGTCTAATTTTAGTAAATAGGGATAAATATATGAAACAAACTTATTATCATATATTATAATCAATTAAATCAGCTCAACCAAGGAAATAGGTGTAAGTAACAGTTACCAACTCAAAATAGTTCATGGCAATTGATAGACACAATACTATTATCACTCATATAACAAACACACAGATTCATTGATCACAGACATAAACTCAGTCACTAGCAACTATTGGCTCATCAAGTAATAAGAGGAACTCACAAATTGCTTGGGTTAATGAGTTTATACCTTAGTTATGGCCCTTAGGACCATAGTCTTACCTGTATACACCCTCGCGGAGGGTGTATAGCCTGCAATTCTTCTTTCACCCAAATTTAAATACTCAAATTCCATTAAGCTTAGTATTCCAATCGAATCATGTATTTCCTTGATGCTACCATAGAATCATCACTTCGAGTGTACTCAAGACAGAGACGAGTTCAAGAACCAAGGACACAAATTATATCGAGTCATCTCGATTGATTTGTAAGAAGAGAATTTCATGAAATGAACGCCTAATCGATGAAGTAAACATGATATCCTGAGTTCATCGAATTGAGAATTAGATTTCTAGGGTTTTGATAAAAGAGGATTTGCTCGATTTGACTCAACATGAGCTGAAGATATGAGGATTTTGACCTCAAACTAACAATTGAAGTTTGAAGAACACGATTCCAACATCATTTCTCATGAGAAATTAGTGAAATGGATCGAACTAGAGACAGGGTAGTTAGGGTTTTGAGAACAATAGGGTTATTTTGCGGCTTTGATTTGGGGAATTGATAGAAAATAAGATTAATTTTCTATTTATATTTCTTCAATGGACGGCCAAGATTAAATCCCTACTTCATCCAAGGGCTGTGAATTAACCAGCTTAAGAATGAATTAAAATTGTAGTTATATATTAAAAATAATATATATGTTACAATCTTACTTTTATATTTTATATTTAATTACAATTAAATTGTAATCAATTTATAAAATATTCTCTCATTTTTATAGATTATTTTATAAATTTAATTGCAAGAGAGAGTACAATTAATTTTTATAAAATAATTCTTGGGACAGTTTAATTAACACTCACTATTTTCCCGAGTTTTGAAATATAGAATATTCCAAGGCCAATCAATAGCTGTGTTAATTAAAATTATTTTATTGAGCTTAATTTCACAATAAAGCTTGAACAATTTATAATTAACGTCATTATTGACAAATCTGAATTTCACCTTGAAATACGGTCAAATAATAACCTAAACTACAAGCGGAGCAAATTTCATTGAAAATTAATTCAACAAAATTAAAGACACGTTTTGTATCACTTTGAGCACTCAAGCATACCTAACTCCAAACGGAGTTTGTTGAATCTTTCCGAGCTCAAAGGTTTTGTAAAAATATCAGCGATATTATGTTCGGTATCTATGTATACCATTTTAATATTGCCCTTCGAGACATGGTCTCGTAGAAAATGATGTCGTATGTCAATATGTTTTGATAATGAGTGCAACACAGAATTTTTACTCAAATTGATTGCACTTATATTATCACATCGAATTGATACTACATCAAATTTCACAATATAGTCAGCTAGTGTTTGCTTCATCCAAAGGATTTGAGCACAACATTTTGCAGCTGCTATATACTCAGCTTCTATAGAGGATATGGACACAGAATTTTGTTTCTTAGAAAACCAAGAAACTAGGCATCCACCAAGAAACTGACACGTACCACTTATGCTTTTTCTATCAATTAAGTGACCGGCATAATCCGAATCAGAAAAGCACACCAAGTCAAATATTTGTCCTTTCGGATACCATAGACCCATTTCAGTGGTTCCCTTAAGGTATCTAAATATTCTCTTTACAGCGGCTACATGAGATTTCTTAGGGTTCACTTGAAAGCGGGCACACTTACACACACTAAATTGTATGTCAGGCCTACTAGCAGTGATATAGAGAAGACTTCCGATCATTCCTCGATATTTCTTCGTATCCACAGAAATACCACTAGGATCTTCCGTCATTTTTAAGGCAGGTGACATAGGGGTACTAATTGTTTTACAATTTTCCATATCAAATTTCTTAAGCATTTCTTTACAATATTTCGATTGTGAAATATGAATGCCTTCATCAGATTGCTTAATTTGCAACCCTAAAAAGAAATTTAATTCCCCCATCATGCTCATTTCAAATTCTTTACTCATAATATTTGAGAATTCCTTACATAGAGATTCCTTGGTAGAACCAAAGATAATATCATCTACATAAATTTGAACGAGCAAGATATCATCACCTTCATATTTCGTAAAGAGAGTGGTATCAACAACTCCTATTTTGAAACCATTTTCAATTAGGAATTTGCTTAACCTCTCATACCAAGTTCTAGGAGCTTGCTTTAGTCCGTATAAAGCCTTGTATAATTTGTATACATACTCAGGATGTAAGTGATCTTCAAATCCAGGTGGTTGTCTTACATATACTTCTTCTTCTAAGATACCATTTAGGAAAGCAGATTTAACATCCATTTGATAGACTTTGAACCCCTTATGACAAGCATAGGCTAAGAACATTCGAATTGATTCAATTCGAGCCACGGGAGCATAGGTTTCATCAAAATCTATTCCTTCCATTTGAGTATAGCCTTGAGCAACTAAACGTGCTTTATTCCTTACCACTGTTCCACTTTCGTCTAACTTGTTACGAAAGACCCACTTTGTTCCAATAATGGAAGTTCCAGGGGGATGTGGAACTAGTTCCCAGACTTTATTATGAGTGAATTGGTTTAACTCTTCTTGCATAGCAAGAATCCAATCCTCATCTAATAAAGCTTCCTTTGCGGTTTTGGGTTCTATTTGTGATAGAAAGGCCATATGACTCACAATGTTTTAAACTTGAGCACGAGTCTGAACACCTTTAGTTAGATCCCCTAAGATAGAATCAATAGGATGATCTTTATGCAACGGTATCTCCGCAGGTAATTCAAGTTCATTCTCAACTTTTTCAAGAGGATTCTTTGGAATTGCAAGTCCAAGATTCATGTCTCCAATTTTTCGAATAACATTTTCAACATCACTTGGATTTTGATCATTTGAATCTGGTTCCTCCTCTATTAAATCTTTATACTTTGAGTTTGGTTTAGATTCATCGAATACTACATTCATTGATTCTTCCACAACCAAAGTATTAAGATTGAAAACTCGATAAGCTTTGCTATTACTAGAGTATCCTAGAAACACACCCTCACCAGATTTAGGGTCAAATTTCGTTAGATAATCCTTAGTATTCATAATATAGCACTTACTTCCAAAAACTTTGAAGTAGCTAAGCTTAGTTTTACCAAAATAAATCTTATAAGGAGTCTTCATTTTGATAGGTCGTAGTAATACTCTATTAAGAACATGGCATGCAGTAGACATAGCTTCGGTACAAAAATATTTTGGTCGACGATATTCATTAAGCATAGTCGTTGCCATTTCTTGTAACGTTCTGTTTTTCCTTTCAACTACCCCATTTGATTGAGGTGTATAAGGAGCAGAAAAGTTATGAGTAAATACCATACGCCTCACAAAAATCAACAAATTTTGCATTTTCAAACTATTTTCCATGATACGTCCGGATATAGATAATCGAGTTATTGTGTTGATTTTGTATGCGTTTGCAAAGAACCGTAAAAGATTCAAATGCGTCACTCTTTGACCTTAGGAACTCAGTCCATGTATAGCGAGAGTAGTCATCAACTACCACTAGGGTGTATTGACTTCCTCCTAGGCTTTGCACGGGAACCGGTCCAATAAGATCCATATATAATAGCTCAAGTGGTCTAAACGTAGACACCATGAATTTGGCTTTATGAGTTGCTCTTATTTGTTTACCAATTTCACAAGCTTCACATATGTGATCTTTAACGAAATTGAGTTTAGGTAATCCTCGTACATGTTCTTTAGAACTTATAGTCTTAATGAGTTTCATGTTTATATGACCCAACCTTCGGTGCCATAACCATGGATCTTCATTAAAGGATACCAAACATACGTTCTCATATTTCGTAGTGTCACACGTATATACATTTTTGTTACGTGGACAATTTAAGTCTAGTCTTCCGTCTACATTGTAAATAGAACAATGTATTGATCGGAAGACTACTTTGCAACCATTATCACATAGTTGACTTATCGAAAGCAAGTTGTACTTTAGTCCCGTGACTAATTGTACATTTGTTATTTTAAAGCTTTCATTTCCAATATCCCCAATGCCAATGATGTTGCCTTTACTGCTATCTCCAAAGGTTACACTTCCGGCGGCTACTTTTCTAATGTTGTTCAACAATGACTTGTTACCGGTCATATGACGTGAACATCCACTATCAAGATACCACACATCTTTTGCAGCAGTAAGGCATACCTACACAAAGGATTAGTTAAACCTTTTGGTACCCTTTTGTCTTAAGGGTCCTTGGGTTAGTACATCATGAGGCATATATGAACTAGCATGAATAAATCTAGGCATAGGATAAGCTTGCATATAATCATGTATGTTTCTAGATGCTTCATTCCTAGTAGAGGTGTGATATGGGTTTCTTCTAGGAGTGTATCTGTTATGTCTGACATATTCATGATTATTTCTTAAGGGAAAGATGGTAATAATCGAATCTCTAGAATTAGCGTTGGCATTGTATTTCGAATTATTACTTCTAACATGAGCATTTGAAGTACTAGGGTAATCATGATGACTCAAATTAGCATGATGACTCGATCTAGCGTGATAACTCATATTCCTAGGCATAGGTGCATTTATTTTACGAGTTTGACCATAATAGTTAGGATTTTGAGTCATAGAACCTTTTCTTGGTCCATAGGGGATTGGTTCTTGATGATACCAAAACCTTGGTTGGTGTAATAACCCGGATTTTTGGACTTATTTTTTTTATTTATAAATGACCCTGATGAATAGTGATTCTACGGATTATGAAAAACTTTTTAGCCCACACTAGGTAAGTAGTAGAATATGGGAAAACCGAATATGCGGTATTGTTGTATGAAACAAATGAGTGAATGTAAAAGACGTCGGAATTCGAAGATTTTCACTTTTACTATTTGTTTCGTAATTTATGAGATATCGAGGAATAAGAGAATTATGTTATGACTGGGAGGATTATAAATTAGAAATTTCATAGTTATAATCGAAATAAGTATTTAGAATATTAAGGATTTACGATACGGAATTCGTACAACGAAACGCTTTCGGAGATTAATAGAACTTAGGAGGAGGATTAATGGTTAAGTGTTGGATGTTAAATGACTAAAGAGAATTCTCATGCAACCCATGCAAACTAGAAGACTTGGCAACCAAATGGGAGTAACCAAGTAAGGAACTAGCTAGTTAGAAACTAACCAAGCAACCAACTAATACTTGGAGACATAGTTCCATGAATTAGGGAACAAGAACTAAAGCACCATGCTTCTTTGACATTAGTAACCATGCCATACTTTACATCACAAGTCACCACAAAATCAGCCAACACCTTTTCAAAAAGCTAGAAAACAAAAAAAAACAAGTAAAGTAGAAAAGCTCTCTCCCATTCTTCTCCATTTTCTGCCCAGCTTGAGCAAGGTGCAAAGACGATTTTATAACTTCAGTTCTACTCATCCAAAAATCACCTAATTTTAACCATAGCTTCTCCACTATAGGTAGAAGGTACGTATTTAATTTCATAATTTTTGGAGGTGTTTTGATTGGGTAAATAAATTGTGGAAGTTGAGGCTGAATAGTATCTCCGAAAATTTCTGACTTGTTCTTGATGTTCTCTTGCAAGTTTGAGGATGATAAGCATAGATCAAGGCTCCCTTAAGGCTTAAAAGCTCTTGTTAGTATGTTTAAGGATTCAATAAAGGTATCAACTCTATCCACCCTTTGATTTTACTTTAAGTTATAAGCTTGAGTTTAAGTGATGTTTAAGTATAAGTTGATTTAAGGAGTTTGGGTGTATATGGTTGAATATGGTTGGTTGAATATTATGGATTGTTGATGGTGATAAGTTTATGAAGTATATAAACTGATTATTTAGTAAAAATGGTTGGGTTGATGATTTGGTTGATATTGAATGGATTAACTTAGTTAAATCCGGAAAACGTTACGATTATAGCCGTCGTAATGCCCGTTTGCAAATAGGCCTGTTTTAGCCAAGCATTTCGAACTGTCAAAATAATATTTTTGAACACCACTGCCCATTCAATGGTAGAGCTTGTTTTGTAGTTTGTTTTGGTATAAAAATGATGTCGATACGATTTACGGTTTAGGAGAAAAGCTAGTTTTAGTGGAGGTGACTAAAATGAGCAAACTGCTGTCTTGTGCTCATTTTAGAAATATAAACGGACCCCTTACCAGTTATCAAAAATCATGAAATTTTGAGGATAAATATTTTGGACAGTGATTAAGGCTCCTGTAAATTTTCATGCACAGATGTTAAAATTTCGATTTTATAAAAATGTTGAAACCAAAGTTGCGCGGTGATGCTGTTCACTGGGGAAGCTACTGCCCTGTTTTGAACATTCGAAAATACGTCCTCTGTCCAGGGGCAGAACTTTGATGGATTGTATTCTAGGTATTCTCTAGATCGTTTGCGCGCTAAGTTTGCATCATTTGGAGTTACGAGTCAAAAGTTATGACCGATTTACTAAAGGTATCGCATAACTTAGAAACCACGTTAATAACCAACTTTGAGGCTATCATCGAAGTAGCTAGGATGCTTAATTGCATATGAAACTTTTATTTAAGATACTAGGGATGTCAAGGATGACTCCAGAGAAAGAATTGAGTTAATCGGATTAAGACTCAATTTACTAAAAAATTCTAGAAGTTGGGTGTTTAAAGTGAGAATTACTAAAAAGTGACTTAGTGCTTATTCTCACTATAAAACGTAGACGTAAGTTGATTTTCGAGACTTAATTCCTACACGAGTTATATACGAAAGATGTTGAGGAATAACATGACTATGGATTGGAGTAAAAGGATTAAATTAAAAGTCGTTGACGAAATGGTTTACGGATAGTCAAGATAGACCCGAGGATGAATGCCAGGTAAAACAAGAGTTAATAAAAGGACTAAGTAGAAATTGGAGTTATCATAATTGGACTCGTTATGTGATTATACTTATTAGTAATATAAGTAGTTGATGATATTAAGAGTACTAATCAAGATTATGATATCTATTGATAGAAAATCTGGAACGAGTGTGACTCTGAGAACGTATCTTGGACTCCAGGCAAGTTTTCCTAACCTTATACTTTTATTTTCAAAAGGTTATATTCTTGAGTTGCATATGAAATTAAATTATGCTTATGCAAGTTTTCCAAACTCGTACCTAATGTACTATTGTTTTGTCGAAAGACTGTTGTTGTTGTGATATAACTGTATGTTGAAAAGTATGAACTGTTGTATGTATAGTTATATATTTCGTAAATGTTTCGGTTATATGCTATAAGAACTATAGATATAAGCCGGTAAGAGGAAAAAGGCTATGAATGTATAGCAAGTTATGTATTTTCGAACGTAGACCGGGAGTCGGAAGATTATGTTAAGTACTGTCGTAATCCGGAAGAAGCCGGAGACAGATTATTTTGAAAAGACGATATAAATACTTCGATATTTATATTTTGATATTCTTCGATAAAAGAATTAAATAAGGATAATAAATATTATTTTAATATTTATTTAATTAATGAATATTATTTTAAATATTCATTTATCGAGGATTATTTATTAATTATAATTAATAAATATTATTTAAACATTTATTAATTATTTAAAATTCATTTACAAATGATTTTAGGTCCTTAATAATTATTCGAAACTTTCGATAATTATTTTAAATACTTTCCGACCTTCAGAAAATGATTTACAAATAGTGAGAGCTCCCTAATATTTAATTTAAATATTTATTTATTCTTTTAATAAGAATAAAATACGTTCAGACTTATCAAAAATAGGGAACTCGGTATAGGAGATGAATAGCTATTTATTTCTCAAAAGCAGTCAAGTTTTGGAACCAGTTTCCACAATAGTGAGAGCTTTTCAACTTATCAAAAGCAGAGAGGTTTCCGACGAACTCCCGAGCCATGGTTTTCAAAAATGAATTCAGTCCTTGAGAAAGGAGATTATATGATGAATGTCATCTTGCCTGTGTGGTAAGGCGACGACGTCACTTAATCTGACAATGTATGCTCATAGCTATGAGTGTCTATTAACAAGTATCAGATATACTTGGGGAACTAGGATTACTTCCAGTTCCAGGTTAGATAGACGAATCTATTAACAAGTATCAGATATACTTGGGGAGCTTGGATTAATATTCCAGTTCCAGATGTATAGATAGATTCAGCGGACTTGGAGTTAGCGTAAGAGGCCGAGTGATGCACGGTCCAGCAATTGACCCATATGCGGTCAAGGGTGACTACCCATTAACGGTACGAGTACCGGGGCTCCTCCTTCTACATGTAGAGAAACTGAAGGCTTCCATAAGGTTGCTCATGAAGGCTGTCACGTGCTACGACTGATCATCGTGGATGTGTGGTAGCGGGCGTGTTGATGCTCCAAATACAGTCCCTTCTTCCAAATTGGAAATGTGCTACGCACCGTAACGAAAGCCGCTAAGGGCTTGGTTACCGAAGGTGTGGTTAGCGAAGAAATGTTTTAAAAGGTTTATCTTGTTCATCATATATCGATGAAAGTTACTTTAAACTTCGGTTATCTGTATATAAATGCTTCTACAAATAACCTACAACATGTTTTCAGAATATATTTGATAAAGGAAAAAGCTTACAGATTTACAGCATGTTTTCAGAAGTATATATGTTCTTGCGGAGCTATATTGCTCACGCTTACCTTCTTTATATATATCACAACACAACAGGTCAGTCTAGAAGTTATGATGAGAAGCAAATATTATTGCGGTATCTTGAATTAGGTACTTATTATATTTATGGGAATCTAGCAAAGCTATAGTTGATACTATTTTGCTAAGTTATTGATAAGATTATCTCAAAACGGTGAACATAATAAGTTCATTGAGTTTTATTTCAAAAGTTTCAGAGGAAGTATGAAAGAGTGGTAACACTATATTCGATAGTGTCTTATTTTATATAATGAACTAAATCGTTCGGATTATATCCTTTTAAACTCTAGGATTGAGTATAGATGCTTTTAACAGAAAACTCTGACTATATGTATTGTCGAGAGATACTTTGCTATGCTTACCCTATACCGGTAACATTATGATATACTATCGAGATAATAGTGATTGTCATGTTCTTTGATGAGAATCACCTAGATAATTGGGTGGATAATTTGCTGAGCATTCTTTCGCTCACCCTTGCTTTATAATAAATTTTCAGAGAAAGCGATAACGCATTGGATTGGCTCTATACTTCGAGGAAGGAAGTAGGAGATTCACCTTTGAGGAGGTTCAGTTCAGAACTATTCCGTAGAAGTAAGTTAATAGGTTTCAGTTTTGATCTAGTTATCAATGTCACTTCAGGTAGAGGTTATCATTGATAGCGTGAGATCCTGGTTAAGTACATTTGGTTTGTAATAACTAATGGTACTTGTTGTATATCGTTTCTAAGGCTATAACTTGTATGTGTGAGAGAGAGGGGTCTATGATGTGATTTTGGTGAAGTGTTGAGTATTGCAGGTTTTAAAGGATTGGATGATGACGTGACGACTCAAATCCCAGACCCCGGATTTGGGGGCGTTACAGAAGTGGTATCAAAGCATGAGTTATAGTACTTAGATACGAGAGTGTTAAGAGTTATTATTATATAAGAGGATAACGTGAGGACTCATGTAGAGTTCGTTATTGGACTACCGGATGTAGTACCAATGAATGAGTTAAGAAAAGATCATCTACTTGGAGTTAGTAGTGAGGAGATTATGAATGACATTTGGGATATAGATTTTGGACGGAAATTGGCAAGACCATTCCGGAAGAGGCAATGATATATATTGTACAAAGCTGATAAGTATAAAGATTTTGAGGATCCTATTGATGATAAGAAGTCAAGGAAAATTGTTAAGACGATGCGTAGTATTGATATGGTATAAAGTCACAACAAGGAGTTAAGATGCACATTTGTTGTATATTCTAAGTATGTTAAGTATTTTCTGATCAAAGCGAGCCTTAGTGTAGTAACCCACATTCAGGATATTGTGGTCAGGAGGAAAAGTATGAATGACCCAGTTGTAAATGTTGGTACAAAGCTCCTTCTGGTAGTGGTGGGACTACGGCCAGGAAGGTGGTCTGAGCATTTATTGAGAATTTAATGGTTTAGTTGAGATAAATAGTTCAGGGAAAGAGGTCCCGAAATATAATTATAGACCCTTAGGTGTGAATTGATTGAGACTACATAATGGTCAGTATGTCTCGTCCTTTTGGTAATATACCATATGTCGTGTAGACCATGAGTTTTGAAAAGTGACAGTTGGAAGGACTAGACGATGAATGTATGAACATGAAATTGGTACAAGTTGTGAGGAATCTCCCCTTAGTTAGCGACCTGATAGGTAATATTGATCCAGCAGATCTCACGTGTTGTGTGTGATAGCCCGTCGAGAAGTATAATAGTCTTACAAATAGTTTTCTAAATATTTGGGAAGCTGGATGAAGTTGAAATTGGGAATAGGACGAAATAACATAAGTATGGACTATTATGAATTAAAGTTACAATAGTTGTCCAGTGGTTGTCTCGTATGTTGTGACCAGATGAAATTGTTGTGATGGATATAACTTATTAACTGGTGATGATTCAGGAAATTACTATAATAAAAAGTGGAAGCGTAAGGAGTGGTGATTCGAGAGTGCAAGACTGAGGCAGAAAGAGTAATATTGTAAGAATATTTACTAGTGCCATTTAGCGGAGATTTAATTTATGATGAGAAAAGAGAATAGATGTAATGTCAAGATAAAAATATCGTCGACATAAGGATGTTCAAACTAGCGATGGAGATAAAATAGTGAAGGTTAAGATTACACGATAATGATGAAGTTTTGTTCAAGGACAGAGAGATAAACTGATGAATTTTGATTACGATGGAAGTGATCTATTACACTTTGGATGATAGGTTGTTGGACAACCGTGATTGGTACAAAAGAGGAAATACTTGGGAAAAAGAGAGAGTATGTAGTAGTTAATAGGTTGAGGATGTAATTATCAGTGACCTTATGAGGTACTACCTAATAGAGTTTTATAATTCACCATTGATCTAGTGTCAGGAACATCACTAGCATCAGAGGTATTTAGAAGTTTGCACCTATCAAGATGAAAAAGGATTAATCACTAAATTATAAGAAGTATTAGAGAAAGGCATGATGAGATTTAAAGTGTCACCATGAGGTGCACTTGTTTTGATTGTTGAAGAAAAAGATAACACCATGATTCAGTGTGTTGATTGCCAAAATTGATTAAGATTACAATTAGGAATGAATATCCTAACCATGGATAGAGATTATCCGACCATTTGGGGACATAATTTACCCTTCGAGGATAGATTTGAGGATTAGATATCCTGAAATAGAGATTGACCTAGATGAATTGCCCAAGGTTGCATTCGACAAGAGTTACGAACATTATGAGTTCTAAGATATGATGTCAATTGGATCAATGAATGCACCTATAACTTTTATGGGTTTAATCAATGGAATTATTAAGAAATGATTGGGCAAATGGCCATAGTTTTTATAAATGATATTTCGATCTACCAAAAGATGAAGAGAGAGAACGAAGGATGAGTGTAATTAGCCTCAGAAAGAGAAAAGAGATTGTATGCCATTCTCTCTAAAGGATGAGTTTTGGTTGAGTAAAGTTAAATTTTGGGAAATGAATGAGTAGCAAAGGAGATGTGTTGACGTAGAGAAATTGTTAGGAATTGGGAAAGACCCAATGTACTAAAGGAGGTGAGAACTTGTGGACTACAAGTCGTTATAATTGTTTGTTAAGGTATCCGACTCATGATCGCAGCCGATAGCTATAGTATCTGCACCTGAGATAGAAAAGCATTAAATTGCACAGAGGAAAGTTAGGATTTATAAGGAACATGAGTGTCATAGAGATATTCAAGCCGAAAGTCTAGAGTTAGGATGTTGGGTTTGAGACTTTGTAAGATCGAATCCTAGATAAGTACAGACTTATTTTATGTTAAAGTTCCGTAACGCATTAAGGAAGGAAAACTGCTCACATCTTTTCAACATCATTCTTTTTTTCCTTCTTCTTATATTTGACAATTCGTCATCCGATTGGGATTGACAATGCATATGGTGTGACTTCTTGTCTGTGTGACAAAAGTCTGGTGGGACGCCGCCCAATTATGTGTTGAAAAACCAAATGATGCTAAAGATTTTCCATCACAAGTACGTATATGGTTGTTCTCATTCATATCAAATTTTCCCCTTCTCATATACAGAAGTGAGTTTATTTATCTTCAATTCACTCGGATCATTTTATTGCAATGTTATCCGATAAAAGGATCTCTAGTTAAAATCTCGTGCAAAGATAGCACTTCATAAAAAGGTTTATACCTTGGATATCGAGAGGAGTCGGGAAAATCACATACTACAGATAGAGTTTTCATTCGAGAATAGTTACATTCAGAATGTAACCACGCCACCTTATGAAATCTTGTACAGAAGAATAATGTCGATATCCCTTACTTTAAGACTAAGACAAAGAACGAGGAAATGTTTGGGTATCGAGAAGGAACCCGAATGTACGCTAATCTAATCAGAAAGGACAGAGTATGGAGTGAGAGACTTCACTTTTCTAGAGATATTATCACGAAAGGTGGTAACGAGATTTGACTTATGAGAAAGTTAAGCTTGAGGATATTAATATTGGTGAGTTCTGAAGCATGATAGAAAATACATATACGTTGGCGATGTTTCGCAATATTTATAATACAAAAAAAAACCTCGTGTGCCTTACGTCTATATTACGAGAGAACGATGTGAATGCTAAACACGTGTTAGAATAAGGAATTGTAGAGATGGTAAGCAAATGTGTCTTACGACTAGTAGAGGTCAATGACCGAAAAGAGTGTATGAATGAATCAGAAGGTTGAAGAGACAAACCTTAGTTACTTTTGTTTAGATTTCGAGGACGGAATCCTTTTAAGGAGGGTAGACTGTAATAACCCGGATTTTTGGACTTATTTTTTTATTTATAAATGACCCTGATGAATAGTGATTCTACGGATTATGAAAAACTTTTAGCCCACACTAGGTAAGTAGTAGAATATGGGAAAACCGAATATGCGGTATTGTTGTATGAAACAAATGAGTGAATGTAAAAGACGTCGGAATTCGAAGATTTTCACTTTTACTATTTGTTTCGTAATTTATGAGATATCGAGGAATAAGAGAATTATGTTATGACTGGGAGGATTATAAATTAGAAATTTCATAGTTATAATCGAAATAAGTATTTAGAATATTAAGGATTTACGATACGGAATTCGTACAACGAAACGCTTTCGGAGATTAATAGAACTTAGGAGGAGGATTAATGGTTAAGTGTTGGATGTTAAATGACTAAAGAGAATTCTCATGCAACCCATGCAAACTAGAAGACTTGGCAACCAAATGGGAGTAACCAAGTAAGGAACTAGCTAGTTAGAAACTAACCAAGCAACCAACTAATACTTGGAGACATAGTTCCATAAATTAGGGAACAAGGACTAAAGCACCATGCTTCTTTGACATTAGTAACCATGCCATACTTTACATCACAAGTCACCACAAAATCAGCCAACACCTTTTCAAAAAGCTAGAAAACAAAAAAAAACAAGTAAAGTAGAAAAGCTCTCTCCCATTCTTCTCCATTTTCTGCCCAGCTTGAGCAAGGTGCAAAGACGATTTTATAACTTCAGTTCTACTTATCCAAAAATCACCAAATTTTAACCATAGCTTCTTCACTATAGGTAGAAGGTACGTATTTAATTTCATAATTTTTGGAGGTGTTTTGATTAGGTAAATAAATTGTGGAAGTTGAGGCTGAATAGTATCTCCGAAAATTTCTGACTTGTTCTTGATGTTCTCTTGCAAGTTTGAGGATGATAAGCATAGATCAAGGCTCCCTTAAGGCTTAAAAGCTCTTGTTAGTATGTTTAAGGATTCAATAAAGGTATCAACTCTATCCACCCTTTGATTTTACTTTAAGTTATAAGCTTGAGTTTAAGTGATGTTTAAGTATAAGTTGATTTAAGGAGTTTGGGTGTATATGGTTGAATATGGTTGGTTGAATATTATGGATTGTTGATGGTGATAAGTTTATGAAGTATATAAACTGATTATTTCGTAAAAATGGTTGGGTTGATGATTTGGTTGATATTGAATGGATTAACTTAGTTAAATCCGGAAAACGTTACGATTATAGCCGTCGTAATGCCCGTTTGCAAATAGGCCTGTTTTAGCCAAGCATTTCGAACTGTCAAAATAATATTTTTGAACACCACTGCCCATTCAATGGTAGAGCTTGTTTTGTAGTTTGTTTTGGTATAAAAATGATGTCGATACGATTTACGGTTTAGGAGAAAAGCTAGTTTTAGTGGAGGTGACTAAAATGAGCAAACTGCTGTCTTGTGCTCATTTTAGAAATATAAACGGACCCCTTACCAGTTATCAAAAATCATGAAATTTTGAGGATAAATATTTTGGACAGTGATTAAGGCTCCTGTAAATTTTCATGCACAGATGTTAAAATTTCGATTTTATAAAAATGTTGAAACCAAAGTTGCGCGGTGATGCTGTTCACTGGGGAAGCTACTGCCCTGTTTTGAACATTCGAAAATACGTCCTCTGTCCAGGGGCAGAACTTTGATGGATTGTATTCTAGGTATTCTCTAGATCGTTTGCGCGCTAAGTTTGCATCATTTGGAGTTACGAGTCAAAAGTTATGACCGATTTACTAAAGGTATCGCATAACTTAGAAACCACGTTAATAACCAACTTTGAGGCTATCATCGAAGTAGCTAGGATGCTTAATTGCATATGAAACTTTTATTTAAGATACTAGGGATGTCAAGGATGACTCCAGAGAAAGAATTGAGTTAATCGGATTAAGACTCAATTTACTAAAAAATTCTAGAAGTTGGGTGTTTAAAGTGAGAATTACTAAAAAGTGACTTAGTGCTTATTCTCACTATAAAACGTAGACGTAAGTTGATTTTCGAGACTTAATTCCTACACGAGTTATATACGAAAGATGTTGAGGAATAACATGACTATGGATTGGAGTAAAAGGATTAAATTAAAAGTCGTTGACGAAATGGTTTACGGATAGTCAAGATAGACCCGAGGATGAATGCCAGGTAAAACAAGAGTTAATAAAAGGACTAAGTAGAAATTGGAGTTATCATAATTGGACTCGTTATGTGATTATACTTATTAGTAATATAAGTAGTTGATGATATTAAGAGTACTAATCAAGATTATGATATCTATTGATAGAAAATCTGGAACGAGTGTGACTCTGAGAACGTATCTTGGACTCCAGGCAAGTTTTCCTAACCTTATACTTTTATTTTCAAAAGGTTATATTCTTGAGTTGCATATGAAATTAAATTATGCTTATGCAAGTTTTCCAAACTCGTACCTAATGTACTATTGTTTTGTCGAAAGACTGTTGTTGTTGTGATATAACTGTATGTTGAAAAGTATGAACTGTTGTATGTATAGTTATATATTTCGTAAATGTTTCGGTTATATGCTATAAGAACTATAGATATAAGCCGGTAAGAGGAAAAAGGCTATGAATGTATAGCAAGTTATGTATTTTCGAACGTAGACCGGGAGTCGGAAGATTATGTTAAGTACTGTCGTAATCCGGAAGAAGCCGGAGACAGATTATTTTGAAAAGACGATATAAATACTTCGATATTTATATTTTGATATTCTTCGATAAAAGAATTAAATAAGGATAATAAATATTATTTTAATATTTATTTAATTAATGAATATTATTTTAAATATTCATTTATCGAGGATTATTTATTAATTATAATTAATAAATATTATTTAAACATTTATTAATTATTTAAAATTCATTTACAAACGATTTTAGGTCCTTAATAATTATTCGAAACTTTCGATAATTATTTTAAATACTTTCCGACCTTCAGAAAATGATTTACAAATAGTGAGAGCTCCCTAATATTTAATTTAAATATTTATTTATTCTTTTAATAAGAATAAAATACGTTCAGACTTATCAAAAATAGGGAACTCGGTATAGGAGATGAATAGCTATTTATTTCTCAAAAGCAGTCAAGTTTTGGAACCAGTTTCCACAATAGTGAGAGCTTTTCAACTTATCAAAAGCAGAGAGGTTTCCGACGAACTCCCGAGTCATGGTTTTCAAAAATGAATTCAGTCCTTGAGAAAGGAGATTATATGATGAAGGTCATCTTGCCTGTGTGGTAAGGCGACGACGTCACTTAATCTGACAATGTATGCTCATAGCTATGAGTGTCTATTAACAAGTATCAGATATACTTGGGGAACTAGGATTACTTCCAGTTCCAGGTTAGATAGACAAATCTATTAACAAGTATCAGATATACTTGGGGAGCTTGGATTAATATTCCAGTTCCAGATGTATAGATAGATTCAGCGGACTTGGAGTTAGCGTAAGAGGCCGAGTGACGCACGGTCCAGCAATTGACCCATATGCGGTCAAGGGTGACTACCCATTAACGGTACGAGTACCGGGGCTCCTCCTTCTACATGTAGAGAAACTGAAGGCTTCCGTAAGGTTGCTCATGAAGGCTGTCATGTGCTACGACTGATCATCGTGGATGTGTGGTAGCGGGCGTGTTGATGCTCCAAATACAGTCCCTTCTTCCAGATTGGAAATGTGCTACGCACCGTAACGAAAGCCGCTAAGGGCTTGGTTACCGAAGGTGTGGTTAGCGAAGAAATGTTTTAAAAGGTTTATCTTGTTCATCATATATCGATGAAAGTTACTTTAAACTTCGGTTATCTGTATATAAATGCTTCTACAAATAACCTACAACATGTTTTCAGAATATATTTGATAAAGGAAAAAGCTTACAGATTTACAGCATGTTTTCAGAAGTATATATGTTCTTGCGGAGCTATATTGCTCACGCTTACCTTCTTTATATATATCACAACACAACAGGTCAGTCTAGAAGTTATGATGAGAAGCAAATATTATTGCGGTATCTTGAATTAGGTACTTATTATATTTATGGGAATCTAGCAACGCTATAGTTGATACTATTTTGCTAAGTTATTGATAAGATTATCTCAAAACGGTGAACATAATAAGTTCATTGAGTTTTATTTCAAAAGTTTCAGAGGAAGTATGAAAGAGTGGTAACACTATATTCGATAGTGTCTTATTTTATATAATGAACTAAATCGTTCGGATTATATCCTTTTAAACTCTAGGATTGAGTATAGATGCTTTTAACAGAAAACTCTGACTATATGTATTGTCGAGAGATACTTTGCTATGCTTACCCTATACCGGTAACATTATGATATACTATCGAGATAATAGTGATTGTCATGTTCTTTGATGAGAATCACCTAGATAATTGGGTGGATAATTTGCTGAGCATTCTTTCGCTCACCCTTGCTTTATAATAAATTTTCAGAGAAAGCGATAACGCATTGGATTGGCTCTATACTTCGAGGAAGGAAGTAGGAGATTCACCTTTGAGGAGGTTCAGTTCAGAACTATTCCGCAGAAGTAAGTTAATAGGTTTCAGTTTTGATCTAGTTATCAATGTCACTTCAGGTAGAGGTTATCATTGATAGCGTGAGATCCTGGTTAAGTACATATTAACCTACCATTATAAATAGATAATGTAGGGTTAATAGGTATTAAGTTTTTAAGAAAAACGAACCCTAGCAGCAGAAAAGGTAGAGGCAGATTTCGAAATCATCTAGAGGAGGCTAGTACATCCATTCCATAATCAAGATCGTGAGACGTTCTTGAAGGTGCTCGTGTGGATACCATAGAGGTGTTTTCAAGAGGAAGACACAAGTCGTGAAATCTAGGATCTCCGTTGAGTTCGTAGTAGTCAAGACCAAATAAAGGTATGATTCCGTTTCACAATAATCAGTCCATGATTATACATGATCCTGCGTTAGGGTTCTGAAATTTTTCGTTATATTTACGTTTAATCCGCTACGTTTTATGCCTCGGAACCCAACAATGGTATCAGAGCCAGGTTTATAAGGGACTGATTTGGTTACGTGTTTTATGTATTTGATACATACATGCCTGTTTTGGTGACTGCCATGCCATGCTACTGCTTTGTCATAATCTGTTATGCCACTGCCATGCTTCTGTTATGAGACTGTCATGCCTGTTATGAGACTGCTATGCTTCTGCCAATATGTAACTGTCAGAGAATGTATATTCTGTGTATGATCAGAGTTTAGCAGTAAACTCTGATGGTCAGGTCAGAGTATAGAGCATGGTCAGAGTTTAACAAACTCCGATGGTCTCTGATCATAGTTTAGCAGTAAACTCTGATGGACTGTGCTGATCAGAGTTTAGCAGTAAACTCTGATGGACTGTGCTGATCAGAGTTTAGCAGTAAACTCTGATGGACTGTGCTGATCAGAGTTTAGCAGTAAACTCTGATGGACTGTATAAATTGCAGTGGGGAAAAAGGCCAACAGATATGATCTGTAGTTCAGAAATTGATGATTTCTGAATAGGACTAGTCTTCGAAAATAAAAAAATTCCAAGCTGACCTGGCAGCCCAAACCCCAGCTGGGATATGATAAGTATGTATATGATACATGCTTCTGAAACTGTATAAATTGCAGTGGGGAAAAAGGCCAACAGATATGATCTGTAGTTCAGAAATTGATGATTTCTGAATAGGACTGGTCCTCGACCCCAGCTGGGGGCTGCCGCCCCAGACCCCGCCCGGGGGCTGCCACCCCCGGACCCCTGCAATATTTTATTTTGTGTACTTGAGCATGGTGCTGGTTATGGCCCTTAGACCCCTAGATTAATGGTTTTGGTTTTGGTTTTATAAATACGACTTGCATGTCGTTTTCTTCATTCTTGTAATTAACCTCGAATGTAACTCGAGTTTTCTTATGTAAGTACATTAGTATAGGTTGTATTCAATTATTCCATGTAATGTACTTGAAGATTGAAGGATGATCCAAGAAGAGGAGCAAGAACCCATGGATACAAGAAGAATGAAGACATGTAATTGTATTTATATTTCACCACCATAGATTGACTTTGATCCTTTCATTAGCTCGAAAGGATCACATAGGAAAGGGGCCATAACCAAGCACGTTTACATACTGCACTTTACATATTGATGTATGAATGTATGTGTAGAGTAGAAGATGTATGCTTTAATTAGATTAATGATGTATGCATGTATTAGATACGTCACCCATGCCATACTTACCATGCTGAACAAGATAAAATCTGTAACGATTTAAGATTTTAAAATTAACAAACGATCATGAGATTCTTGTGTTTATGAAATATGGATTTTTAAAACACGGAATTGAATATGGATTTTGATGTCTATAATTGGGATTTTCTGACAAAAACGGATATGCGTATTCGTAAGGCTGATGGGTTTTAAGTGTGACCACTGGTATCCTCCATCTACCTGGGAAATGAACAATTTAAGATGTCAATTTGAAATATTTAGTTCAAGGAAAAATTGAGGATCTCTTCATGATGTGATCATGATCGTCATAAATTTTCTAAACCCCTTAACAAAATATTAAGTTTTAATCGGATGCTTTCCAATGAATGAACACTCATCGAATCCTAGATCGATTAGGGGAAAGACTGTCAGTGGCAGGGGACTCCTATCTATCGTGGTGAGATGCGACGAATATAAACGGTTATATTCGGCCGTTGTATCATTGGGTCAAACTTAACTGAGTCGTCATAATAAGGTGAAAGTAAACGGTTATATTTAACCATTATGAACTTAGAAGCATAGAGTTTGGTTAAAAATCTATTAGATAGATAAGATCAATCGTTGCTCACCAAACTATCCAAGAATTATATATGATATAATTGACAAATGTTGTCTACCTAAATAATCATTCTTAAGGACTTCCAGTGGTTGACTTAAGACATGACGAAATATGGATCTTGGCTCATTAGAAAGAATTATGGGATATACTTTCCAAATTAATAGTAAGGGCTATTGATTTGATAAAAATAGTGGGAGATATATTATGAATGTATCATAATCATTTGAACATAATAAATAACTCAGACAATCTAATGTTTATTTTGTGCTATTATCATTGTAGATACCAAGTAATGACAAACAACACAAACACACTATCCGTACGATCTGTCCTTGAGAAGGATAAGCTGACAGGAGGAAACAACTTCCTAGACTGGCAGAGGAATTTGAGGATTGTCCTCAGGCAGGAGCGCAAGCTTCATGTCATTGATATTCCTCCGGCAGGTCCCCTTCCTGAGGGCGCTACTGTTGAGGAACGAGCGGCCCATACAAAGAATGAGAATGATGCAACTGATGTTGCATGTCTTATGTTGGCAACTATGAGTGCTGAGCTTCAAAGACAGCATGTGCATATGGATGCATATACTATCTATGAGCACTTGCAAAGCATGTTTTCAAGCCAAACTCGTCAAGAAAGGTTCAACACGAGCAAGTCACTTTTTAATTGCAAACAAGGGGCAAGTGAACCAGTTGGCCCACATGTTCTGAAGATGATTGGTTACATTGAGTATCTTGATACTTTGGGTTTCCCGATTATTCAGGAAATTGGTATTGACCTAATCATGAATTCTTTGAACAACAAATTCACCCAGTTTATCATAAACTACAACATGAATGAATTTGACAAAACACCTACTGAATTGTTGGCTATGTTGAGAACATATGAGACCAACATGAAGACGGCTGAACCTGCTCCCATACTGATGGTGGGCAATAAAGGTAAGGCCAAAGGGAAAGGCAAGTGGAAGGGTAAGAAGAAGACATGTTCTGATTCTACACCCAAGCCAAAGTCAGGTCCCAAACAGGCTTTAAAGCCTAAAGGTGGGGTCGCTAAGGGTGAATGTCACTACTGTAAGAAAACTGGTCACTGGAAGAGAAACTGTTCAGTTTACTTGGAGGATCTGAAGAAGAAGAGGGCTGAGCAAGCTTCTACTTCAGGTATATATGTTATAGAAGTCAATCTATCTATTTCTACATCTTGGGTATTGGATACTGGATGTGCTTCTCACATTTGTATAAATGTGCAGGAAATGCAGAGAAGTAGGACATTGGCTAAAGGAGAAATGGACCTACGAGTTGCCAATGGAGCAAGAGTTGTTGCTTTAGCTATAGGAACATATTATTTATCTTTGCCCTCTGGGCTAGTTTTAGAACTGGAAAATTGTTATTATGTGCCTGCGATTCGCAGAAACATTATTTCTGTTTCTTGTTTGGACAAGAAAGGTTTTTCGTTTACAATAAAGAACAACAGTTGCTCTTTTGCTTTGAATGATTTAACCTATGGTGTTGCGCGTTTGTTTAATGGTTTATATGTTCTTGACTTAGATAATCCTGTCTGTAATATAGAAAACAAATGACTTAAAGTTAATGACTCAAATCAAACATACCTCTGGCATTGTCGTCTAGGCCATATAAATGAGAAACGCATATCCAAATTACATAAGGATGGAAATTTGGATAAGTTTGATTTTGAATCATACCAAGAATGCGAATCTTGTTTGCTTGGTAAAATGACTAAAGCCCCTTTCACTGGTAAGGGTCAAAGGGCCACTGAACGTCTGGAGCTAATACATAGTGATGTATGTGGCCCAATGCGTGTGATGGCTAGAGGAGGCTACTACTACTTCATAACATTTACTGATGATTTCAGTAGATATGGATATGTATATCTTATGAAGAATAAATCCGATTCTTTTGAAAAGTTCAAAGAATACAAGGCTGAAGTAGAGAAGCAAATTGGCGGAGGTGCAAGTATTAAAATCTTACGATCTGATCGTGGAGGGGAATACTTGAGCACAGAATTTAAAGATTATTTAAAGGAGTGTGGTATTGTATCACAACTCACTCCGCCAGGTACACCTCAATGGAATGGAGTTTCAGAGAGGAGAAATCGCACCTTGTTGGACATGGTGCGATCGATGATGAGTCATGCAGATCTTCCAATTAGTTTCTGGGGTTACGCTCTAGAAACAGCGGCTTTCACACTTAACCGTGTTCCTACTAAGAAGGTTCAAAAGACTCCATATGAGATATGGGAGAAGAAACGGTCAGGCATGAACTTTATGAAAGTTTGGGGATGCAAGGCGTTTGTGAAACGTCAAGTATCTGACAAGCTTAGACCGAAATCTGAAGAGTGCAATTTTGTGGGATACCCTAAAGAAACAAAGGCGTATTATTTTTATAGTCCTTCTGAGCAGAAGGTGTTTATTGCTCGAGACGTTGTTTTCATGGAAAGAGATTTTGTTTCCAAAAGAAACAGTGGGAGAACTATAGACCTCGATGAAGATCGAGAACCACAAAATAGCATTGAACCTGAAGTGGAACAGGAGCAGGATAATGATAATGCTCAACAAACACAGGTTGTTCGTAGAACTGGTAGAATTCGCCATGAGCCAGAGAGATATGGATTTCTCTTGACTCAATGTGGTGATTTGATGCTCATAGATGAAGATGAGCCTCTCACATACCAAGATGCTATGAACAGTCCAGACTCTAAGAGATGGCTAGAAGCCATGAAATCCGAGATGGATTCCATGTACGAAAACCGAGTATGGACTTTGGTTGAACCACCTGAAGGGGTAAAACCCATAGGGTGCAAATGGGTTTTCAAGAAGAAAACTGACATGGATGGAAATGTTCAGACCTATAAAGCAAGGCTGGTTGCAAAAGGTTTCAAACAAATTCATGGTATTGACTATGATGAGACTTTCTCACCAGTGGCTATGGTCAAGTCCATAAGGATTTTGCTTGCTATTGCAGCATTCCATGATTATGAAATCTGGCAAATGGATGTCAAAACAGCCTTCCTTAACGGAATCCTTGAAGAGGATGTGGATGTGTACATGACACAACCTGAAGGTTTTGTCGATCCAAGGAATGTTAGCAAGGTATGTAAATTACGTCGATCCATTTATGGATTGAAGCAAGCCTCTAGGAGATGGAATATCCGTTTTGATGAAACAGTCAAAGAGTATGGCTTTGTTCAAAACGAAGATGAACCTTGTGTTTACAAGAAGGTTAGTGGGAGCCATGTGGCATTCATAGTACTATATGTTGATGACATACTACTAATGGGGAATGACATACCTTCTCTCAAGGCTGTTAAGATTTGGTTAGGGAGCAACTTCTCTATGAAAGACTTAGGAGAAGCATCCTACATTCTAGGAATGAGGCTCTATAGGGATAGATCTAGAAGGATGATCGGTCTAAGTCAGAGTACATACATCGATAAGGTTTTGCATCGTTTTGGTATGCAAAATGCAAAAAGGGGATATGTCCCTGTGTCTCAAGGGATAACGATCTCTAAAGATCAGTGTCCGAAATCATTGGATGACAAGGACCGCATGAGTAAGGTTCCATATGCCTCAGCAATTGGATCCATCATGTATGCGATGCTATGTACTCGCCAAGATGTTTCGTATGCTTTAAGCATGACGAGCAGATACCAATCTAATCCAGGTGAAGGTCACTGGACGTCTGTCAAGAATATTCTAAAGTACTTGAAAAGGACTAAAGATTCATTCTTGGTGTATGGAGGAGAGGAAAAACTGGTTGTAAAAGGTTACACCGATGCAAGTTTTCAAACAGACAGGGATGATACTGTATCACAGTCTGGTTTTGTGTTTTGTCTAAACGGAGGTGCTGTAAGTTGGAAGAGTTCAAAACAAGAAACAGTAGCTGATTCTACAATGGAGGCTGAGTACATTGCAGCTTGTGAAGCGGCTAAGGAAGCTGTTTGGATTCGAAAATTCATTACTGATTTGGGAGTGGTTCCATCGATCGCAGATCCCATTGATCTATACTGCGATAATAATGGAGCCATTGCACATGCTAAAGAACCTAGAGCTCACTCCCGAACCAAACACATACTCAGGAGATATCACCTCATTCGAGAGATTAATGAAAGGGGTGACATACACATATGTAAAGTGCACACAAATGATAACATTGCAGACCCACTGACCAAAGGCTTGTCGCAGAAGAAGCACGACGGTCACACTAGTTCCATGGGTATTACATACATGGGTGATTGGCTCTAGTGCAAGTGGGAGATTGTTGGTGTAGGTGCCCTAGAGGCAATACAATGTTTATTTTGATAAACCTTTATGTCAATTGATTATTCAATAAACATATTTATTATGACTTTAATTACTGCGATATATTTGTTAGCATAATAAATGTCCTTAGAATCATGATACACATTGTATAGTTTAGTACATGACTTAAAACTTGAGATTATATAATATATCATATTCTTAAATGTCCCTAGTCGAGTATTATTATTATAGGACAATAATGATACAATAATAGACTAGTATGTTGTTTGACTGATAACCACATCTCATTGGTTATAAGTATGGGGATACTAAAGTCAATACATAGGTACATGTAGGAGTACATGATACTGGACAGACCCACAGTGAGATTCTTCATGTTTAATAAAGTCATAAGAAAGACTCACAGTGATAATGGTGTAATGATCCTTTGACTTGAGATCATTATATTTCTATACGATGATTAATATACTTTGACTACATTAAAAGTTACCTTTGACCGGGTGATGATAAAAGTGGACATCGGGTATATCATGAGTCGTATGAGAAATATGAATGATAGATAAAGGATTTAACCCTCCTATAATTAGGAGAGATATTATTGGCCTCTTGATTGAGTGAGACTATAAAATGCATGGCCGTGCTCAAATAATGATTTGTTTTCATAGTCTACTCATGGATCAAGTAAACCCGGATTAAATGTTGAAGAGGATGACTAAATACATGCCTCGAGTTTAATCTATAATATATATGGTTAAAGGGATTATATTACACTGAAATATTAATCACGAAAGGTTTTATCGAATCACGATTTAATTATTATTTAATTGGGTAGCAATGATGTATTACTAGATACCGCTCATTATTTATAATTTTATTGGAGAATAAAATTATTGCTAATTAAATAATAGCCTATAGGGTCACACACATAGAGTACTTAAAGGAATAATTAATTTAAATTATAGATTTAAATTAATTAATGATTATTTGAATTTTATTATATTAATTAAGTGAGACTTAATTAATTGAAATAATATAAATTCGAATTTGAATTCTGCCATTAATAATTAAGTGTGACTTAGTTATTAATTAAATAATAAAATTCGGTTTTATTATTTAATCCTAAACCTACATGGGTTAGGCTTTGCTGTTATGGGTTGCTATTATGGGCCTATTAACCAACCATTATAAATAGATAATGTAGGGTTAATAGGTATTAAGTTTTTATGAAAAACGAACCCTAGCAGCAGAAAAGGTAGAGGCAGATTTCGAAATCATCTAGAGGAGGCTAGTACATCCGTTCCATAATCAAGATCGTGAGACGTTCTTGAAGGTGCTCGTGTGGATACCATAGAGGTGTTTTCAAGAGAAAGACACAAGTCGTGAAAGCTAGGTTCTCTGTTGAGTTCGTAGTAGTCAAGACCAAATAAAGGTATGATTCCGTTTCACAATAATCAGTCCATGATTATACATGATCCTGCGTTAGGGTTCCGAAATTTTTCGTTATATTTACGTTTAATCCGCTGCGTTTTATGTCTCGGAACCCAACACTTCCTAAACAGAATCATGATGATCTGTTTGATTTTATGGACCTAAAAATGATGTACTTGTTTTCTAATGTAACATCCCCTTCCCAAAATGAGACGGGGGGTTACTTATCAAATCACAAACCTGCATATGAAATACTAAAATCCACCTTATATTGATTAAATAGGTCCAATAAATCTCCAAAACAATATTAAACCTCTGAAATAATCCAAACCTATGTGCGAAATAAAAAAAAAACTCAAATCATAAATAGTATCTAAATAATAGCTAGAAGTCCAAATTTCCTAAATCAACTGTAATAAGGATAGCTCTCCATTACACAGCCCGAGATCCCCCTAAGTACCTGCCAGAAGAAAGAATACGACATGAGCCAAATGCCCAGTACGGATTGGAATACAGTTTATAAAACAAGATGCAAGATATATAATTTGATAATAATAAATAAATTTTAATTTTTAAAGACAAGGCTGAAGCAAAGAGGGTTAGGATATTTCATACCGATACAAAACAGATAATAGATACACACATCATAGGGTACCTAATGCGTGCAACAAACCGGACAACGTGTACGGAATATACAACGTCACCGTTAAATATCAAATCACAAATCAAATCAAATCTGGGTGCACCCACGTATCCTCAAACAAATATCAAAATGCGCAAAGCTCACCACCTGAGCTATCAGAAGGATACACCGTGACTAATCACACTACCACGGAAGTGTCATGCCACCGGTGCCGCAATGACATGGCTGTAGTACCCCTACAGCTGGTTAACACGGTATATCCTATATCACTCTAAGGGTTCAAATAAAATAATTTTCACAATTTTAAAATCACCTGAACAGATATTTCAAATATTCTACGCAGATATGTAACATACATAATTTTCAAAAATCGCAGAGACAAATATTTAAATATTTCAAATCAGACTTTTAAATAACTTTCGGAGAATCAAAACAGTTAAAACGAATAATAACGGAAGGAACAGATTTACGAACGGAACGAATTAAATATAACTAATCCTAAAAAAGAGTAGCGCTGAAGAGAAAGGGGACGAAATCCGTACCTTAAACATAATAAGCTCAAACACTGATGAAATACATAATCGACCCATTGAAATCCGGCCAATCTATATTAATAAAGAACCTGGTTTACTAATCTTATCTAATTATTATAAAAGTATATATATACAAAACTTAACAGCATACTGCCTTGCTACTTAGTCTATTTAATATTAATAATATAAATATGAAAAGCATGATCTGACCTTCAAAATCATGTACATGAATTTGTACTACTCCTTGTTAACGTCATACCACCTGAACTTGATTTGACCGAGAAAGCATTATTCCTTTTTTTTATTCGAGCTCCTCCCATTTCCTCTATTGCTACTCTCTCTCTCTCTCTGCGCTTTAGGGTTTTAATAAAATAATGTAACTAGTATTTTTGTGATTCACCTATATATATATATATATATATATATATATATATATATAATTACTATCTTATTCCTAATAAAAATCTAATTTAGTTACAAACTCTATTCCTAGTTTAATTACTATTTTATTACAAATTCTATTCTAAATCAAAATTCAATATAAATAAATATTACTATTAAAACTAATATTACTAATTCTAATTATTATTATTATTATTATATAAATAAATAAATTATGGGTATTACATCTAACAATTGTGTCTATTTTAGTGCCCCACACATGATCATTATGTCCATGATAGAGGCTTGTCGAACTAGGTTTATGCCCTATGGGCTGCTATTGTATACGATTTCTGAGTTTTGTGCAGTTAATATCCAAAAATATCTGAGTAAAAGTGTTGACAATATTATTTCAGATAAGAAGGTGACGTTTCGAGTTCCTTTGTGTGATTATGTTCCTTCTGACTGCATCTTTGTTGGTACGTCCCCTGGGGTATGTGATCTTGGAATGTTGTCCCATAAATTGGACTCTTTGACTACGGAAATTGGTCTTCTCAAAACTGAGGTAAAATTAACCAAGAGTCGCTCTACCCAGTTAGAGAGTCGAATCGATTTTCTTATGACATTGGTTCAAATAGCTTCTTCAAAAGCCAAGGCTGTCGAAAAGAGTTTTAATCATTTTCTTTATGGGCATATGTGCATGGCTACTGATCCAAACTTTGTTGATTTTGGAGAAGTGCTTAATCCCGAAAATGATCCTGTGTTGCCCAAAATGAGCTCTCCCCACACTGCCTACTGGACTTGGCTCGGTTTCCTTGATCATGTTCCTAAAGCTTCATCCCTTGATGCCCAGTTTAGTGTTTTAAGTTGGTTGGTTGGTTGGTTGGCTTTTTAGAGTTTTGTTGTTGTGTTGACTTCCCCCTTGACTTTCACCCGCTAGGTTCTGTTATGCACTGTTATAGTACTTTTGCTATCTCTTGTCTACATTATCCAAGGTCTTTTAATCAGTCTATTGATTTGTCTAACTATAAATCAATTTATTAATTTATTTGCAAATTTTTAGTTGTCCCCCATTTCCCTTTCCTAGTTTATTATGTAGCTTTTAGGATTTCCTAATTCTGTTTAAGTTATATAATTAAATCTTGTTGGAACAATGGCATTGTATATGCCCTTTATTAATGTAAATTAGCTTTAATTATATCTCTTGTTATTTATTATTCTATCATTTAATCTCTGATTCAGTTTATTTATATCGACTAAATATGGGTATTCAGAATTTTTTTATAGGAAATAATTGGAAACATGAAAGGATGGAAATGAAGAAAAGGATTATTTTTTAAGGGAAAAAGAAACATAATAAATTTGAATTAAGATTTTAAACAAAAGAGGGGGAACTTCGAAATAAAAAAATTACAAAATATATATATTTCAAATTAATAAAGGCAATAGACAGAAATGGAAGAATAAAATCAAGATGGCCCCACATGTTTCTCAAAAGGAAGCTGCATGCATACAAGGAAATAAATGGAATAACGACAAAAATATATTTTTTTAAATATAAAATCAGAATTTTTGTCTCTCAAACCAACCAAAAATTAACTTTTTTGGTCTCCCAATTTGTAACTCAACTACACCCCAACATGCATTCCTTTTCAACTTTTTGATGTAATGCCAAAAACGGGAAGAGAAAATATGTGAAAATATGTGTGTTAATTATTGTATTTAACGGGAAGAGAAAAACGTGGTTTTTAAAATTTGTAAGTCAACTACACCCTTTAGCGTTTTAATGTTTGTCTAATATTATTAAATCTAAATAGATTTTAGGAAGTAAATAAATTACTTAGTAACCTCCAATAGTATTATTCGAGTGATCCTTTCGAAAGTTCAACGTTAATTTCTACAAGTGATTATTTTTCCTAAAACTTCTATTTTTAAAGAGCAAAAAGTTCGAAAGAGAAATGTCATGTTATGATATTTTTTAGAACATTATTGCTATATAGAAAAGAAAAATTAAATATTTTTTAGTACTTTAAAATATAAATATTTTTCCGGATAATATTGTTTATTGAGATAAGGTATTTCCCGAAGGGACTACTAGAATGAAAAATCATCTATCTCAATGAAAATATTATTTGAGTAATTTTTAATCTGTGAGATACAACCTTTTCTATAGGTTTTGATTAATTTTGTCTTAACGCTAAGTGTAAATTAAATTAGGGTTAGGAAGTTACTAATTAACATAGTAATCCTCCCTTAGGATATTCGAAGTTACAGTCAATGAGTGGAAAGTCAAACTTGGTCAAACCATTTTATAAACGAAACAAAATGATTTTCTCCTGACATATAATTAGATAAGATTTATCATAATAATGATAAAATCAAATCTAATTTATTTTGAGGCAAAGACTGAAGACGAACAAATACTATATTTTTGACATTGCTTTTACGAGATAGAAAATGCTTTATTAAATTAAAAGAGTGTCTGTTTTACAGGTTTTGAAGGGAATATATCTTAAATATATTTTCTAAATTTATTTATTCAAATTTTCTTCAACAAAGTCATGCCTAAAGGTAAAATGCAAATTTTATCCTGAAAATCCCTAACTGTCTTATTTATTCGGATAAAATGCATTTTAATTCAAGCATAAATATTCCTTGGACTTCATAGTCATTATTAATTTAGGAATGTTATGTTTGAATATATTTCAAGTCAAAACTTTAGTCCAAACGTCGACTAGTTCCGACAAATGACTATCGAATATTGTTTCGGGCTGTAGGGACAACGAAATGATCCTTTTCTCGAAATAATAGCTATACATGTCCAAATGACTTGAAACTTGGGGAATGTCACTAGAATATTTAAAAAGAATTTTAGGATTTTTTTTCATGATTTTTGGGTGACTTTTATTTTTGGCCTGTACTTTCGATACGTTATTGATTGTTCGGTTAATTAAAAGTCAATGAAGGTCAACTCAAAATTGAGTAGGATTTTGACCATGAAATACTTGGAATATTTCCAGATGGTTCCCAAATTTTCATAATTTTTGGAGCACGTTTTGAAAAACGTCATATTCGTCATTGTATCGTTCAGTTTCGCATTTATTAGCTTTATTATTTAACTGAATAGTGGTTGCACGTTTTTCCATGCATGCAAGTGGGCTAGTACTGATGAGGGAACATAAAATTCAAATTGTGTACCTTTCCCTTATTTTAAGGAAGTTTTGTCCCCTCATCCCCCACCCAAAACCCTAATTTTCTCTTTAAATACCCCTCCAACCCCCACTCTTTTTCTCAAGACATTTGAGTCAAGTAAATGCTGCATTTTTCTCTCCAAGAAGCTCTCTAGCCAGAAATATTTCATCTCTTAGAGTTCTTGAGTTATAAGCTTAGTTCTTTCATAGATCTAACCCCTACCAAGCTTATAAACACATTTACATGCTCATATAACACACACATCACACAAGTATCTTTTGACTACCCACTTACCATATTTTAGCAGCCCCTAGACTTGTTTAGTTGCCCCCAAAGTTATAGCAAAAGTTGATATTCCGGCCATTTTCCGGCGACTTTTTCCGGCGACCCTTTTTGTGTGTTTTAGGCTTCAAACTTTCTTTTTCTCTTGATTTCTCTCTAGATCTCAAGGGTTATAAGTTGGTTATATAGATTATATATATAATATCAGTTGGTACATGTTTAGTAGTGTATACACCTTGCTTGCTTGATTTTTAAGTGTGTACACGAACTCTTGTACAAGATCCTAACTCGTATCCCTTGATTTCGTAAGAAATATTGTTGTCTCTCACTATAGAGCACAAGGGTCATAAGTTAGTTATTTCTTGTCTATATTATATATGTTGGGTTCCGAGGCATAAAACGCAGCGGATAAACGTAAATATAACGAAAATTTTCGGAACCCAAACGCAGGATCATGTATAAGAATTGACGGATTATGGTGATAATCGAATCATACCTATTAAGATTTTGAATGCCACGAACTCAACGGAGATCCTTGCTATCACGATTTGTGTCTTCCTCTCGAAAGCACCTCTATGGTATCCACACGAGCACCTTCAAGAACGTCTCACGATCTTGAACACGGAACGGAAGTACTAGCCTCCTTTGATAGGTTTCGAATTCTCTCTGCCTCTTCCTATGCTGCCTCTTCTGCTAGGGTTTATACAAAAACGTGCAAGCCATTTAACCTATCATTATCTATTTATAATGATTGGTTAATGGGCCTTTTTAGCAAAAACCTAACCCATGTAGGCATAGGATTAAATAATAAAACATGCTTCTATTATTTAATTAATAATTAAGTCACACTTAATTATTATTGGCAGAAATATAATTCTTCAAATTCGAATTTATTTCAATTAATTAAGTCTCACTTAATTAATATAATAAATTCGAATTAATCATCAATTAATTTAAATCTATAATTTAAATTAACTATTCCTCTAGGTGCTCTATGTGTGTGACCCTATAGGCTATTATTTAATTAGCAATAATTTTATTCTCCAATAAAATTATAAACAATGAGCGGTATCTAGTAATACATCATTGCTACCTAATTAAACAATAATTAAATCGTGATTCGATAAAACCTTTCGTGATTAATGTTTCCGTGAAATATAATCCCTTTAACCATATATATTATAGATTAAACTCGAGGCATGTATTTAGTCATCCTCTTCAACATTTAATCCGGGTTTACTTGATCCATGAGTAGACTATGAAAAACAAATCATTATTTGAGCACGGCCATGCATTTTATAGTCTCACTCAATCAAGAGGCCAATAATATCTCTCCTAATTATAGGAGGGTTAAATCCTTTATCTATCATTCATATTTCTCATACGACTCATGATATACCCGATGTCCACTTTTATCATCACCCGGTCAAAGGTAACTTTTAATGTAGTCAAAGTATATCAATCCTCGTATAGAAATATAATGATCTCAAGTCAGAGGATCATTACACCATTATCACTGTGAGTCTTTCTTATGACTTAATTAAACATGAAGAATCTCACTGTGGGTCTGTCCAGTACCATGTACCCTTACATGTACCTATGTATTGACTTTAGTATCCCCATACTTATAACCAATGAGATGTGGTTATCTGTCAAATAACATACTAGTCTATTTATGTATTATTATTGTCCTATCATAATAATACTCGACTAGGGAACCTTTAAGAATATGATATATTATATAATCTCAAGTTCAAGTCATGTACTTAAACTATATAACGAGTATCATGATTCTAAGGACATTTATTATGCTAACAAATATATCGCAGTAAATAAAGTCATAATAAATACGTTTATTGAATAATCAAATGACATAAATGTTTATTAAAAGGAAAAATTGTATTGCCTCTAGGGCACCTACACTAACAATCTCCCACTTGCACTAGAGCCAATCAGCCATGTATCTAATACCCATGGAACTAGTGTGACCGTCGTGCTTCTTCTGCGATAAGCCTTTGGTCAGTGGGTCTGCAATGTTATCATTTGTGTGCACTTTACATATGTGTATGTCACCCCTTTCATTAATCTCTCGAATGAGGTGATATCTCCTGAGTATGTGTTTGGTTCGGGAGTGAGCTCTAGGTTCTTTAGCCTGTGCAATGGCTCCATTATTATCGCAGTATAGATCAATGGGATCTGCGATTGATGGAACCACTCCCAATTCAGTAATGAATTTTCGAATCCAAACTGCTTCCTTAGCCGCTTCACAAGCTGCAATGTACTCAGCCTCCATTGTAGAATCAGCTACTGTTTCTTGTTTTGAACTCTTCCAACTTACAGCACCTCCGTTTAGACAAAACACAAAACCAGACTGTGATACAGTATCATCCCTGTCTGTTTGGAAACTTGCATCGGTGTAACCTTTTACTACTAGTTTCTCCTCTCCTCCATACACCAAGAATGAATCTTTAGTCCTTTTCAAGTACTTTAGAATATTCTTGACAGCCGTCCAGTGACCTTCACCTGGATTAGATTGGTATCTGCTCGTCATGCTTAAAGCATACGAAACATCTGGGCGAGTACATACCATCGCATACATGATGGATCCAATTGCTGAGGCATATGGAACCTTACTCATGCGGTCCTTGTCATCCAATGATTTCGGACACTGATCTTTAGAGATCGTTATCCCTTGAGATACGGGGACATATCCCCTTTTTGCATTTTGCATACCAAAACGGTGCAAAACCTTATCGATGTATGTACTCTGACTTAGACCGATCATCCTTCTAGATCTATCCCTATAGATCCTCATTCCTAGAATGTAGGATGCATCTCCTAAGTCTTTCATAGAGAAATTACTCCCTAACCAAATCTTAACAGCCTTGAGAGAAGGTATGTCATTCCCCATTAGTAGTATGTCATCAACATATAGTACTATGAATGCCACATGGCTCCCACTAACCTTCTTGTAAACACAAGGTTCATCCTCGTTTTGAACAAATCCATACTCTTTGATAGTTTCATCAAAACGGATGTTCCATCTCCTAGAGGCTTGCTTTAATCCATAAATGGATCGACGTAATTTACATATCTTGCTAACATTCCCTGGACTGACAAAACCTTCAGGTTGTGTCATGTACACATCCACATCTTCTTCAAGGCTTCCATTAAGGAAGGCTGTTTTGACATCCATTTGCCAGATTTCATAATCATGGAATGCTGCAATAGCAAGCAAAATCCTTATGGATTTGACCATAGCCACTGGTGAGAAGGTTTCATCATAGTCAATACCATGAATTTGCTTGAAACCTTTTGCAACTAGCCTTGCTTTATAGGTCTGAACATTTCCATCCATGTCAGTTTTCTTCTTGAAAACCCATTTGCACCCTATGGGTTTTACCCCTTCAGGTGGATCAACCAAAGTCCATACTTGGTTTTCATACATGGATTCCATCTCGGATTTCATGGCTTCTAGCTATCTCTTAGATTCTGGACTGCTCATAGCATCTTGGTATGTGAGAGGCTCATCTTCATCTATGAGCATCAAATCACCACATTGAGTCAAAAGAAATCCATATCTCTCTGGCTCATGGCGAATTCTACCAGTTCTACGAACAACCTGTGTTTGTTGAGCGTTATTATTATCCTGCTCTTGTTCCACTTCAGGTTCAATGCTATTTTGTGGTTCTCGATCTTCATCGAGGTCTATAGTTCTCCCACTGTTTCTTTTGGAAACAAAATCCCTTTCCATGAAGACAGCATCTCGAGCAATAAACACTTTTTGCTCAGAAGGACTATAGAAATAATACGCCTTTGTTTCTTTAGGGTATCCCACAAAATTGCACTCTTCAGATTTAGGTCCAAGCTTGTCAGATACTTGACGCTTCACAAACGCCTTGCATCCCCAAACTTTCATAAAGCTCATGCCTGACCGTTTCTTCTCCCATGTCTCATATGGAGTCTTTTGAACCTTCTTAGTAGGAACACGGTTAAGTGTGAAAGCCGCTGTTTCTAGAGCATAACCCCAGAAACTAATTGGAAGATCTGCATGACTCATCATCGATCGCACCATGTCCAACAAGGTGCGATTTCTCCTCTCTGAAACTCCATTCCATTGAGGTGTACCTGGCGGAGTGAGTTGTGATACAATACCACACTCCTTTAAATAATCTTTAAATTCAGTGCTCAAGTATTCTCCTCCACGATCAGATCGTAAGATTTTAATACTTGCACCTCCGCCAATTTGCTTCTCTACTTCAGCTTTGTATTCTTTGAACTTTTCAAAAGAATCAGATTTATTCTTCATAAGATATACATATCCATATCTACTGAAATCATCAGTAAATGTTATGAAGTAGTAGTAGCCTCCTCTAGCCATCACACGCATTGGGCCACATACATCACTATGTATTAGCTCCAAACGTTCAGTGGCCCTTTGACCCTTACCAGTGAAAGGGGCTTTAGTCATTTTACCAAGCAAACAAGATTCGCATTCTTGGTATGATTCAAAATCAAACTTATCCAAATATCCATCCTTATGTAATTTGGATATGCGTTTCTCATTTATATGGCCTAGACGACAATGCCAGAGGTATGTTTGATTTGAGTCATTAACTTTAAGTCGTTTGTTTTCTATATTACAGACAGGATTATCTAAGTCAAGAACATATAAACCATTAAACAAACGCGCAACACCATAGGTTAAATCATTCAAAGCAAAAGAGCAACTGTTGTCCTTTATCGTAAACGAAAAACCTTTCTTGTCCAAACAAGAAACAGAAATAATGTTTCTGCGAATTGCAGGCACGTAATAACAATTCTCCAGTTCTAAAACTAGCCCAGAGGGCAAAGATAAATAATAGGTTCCTACAGCTAAAGCAGCAACTCTTGCTCCGTTGCCAACTCGTAGGTCCATTTCTCCTTTAGCCAATGTCCTACTTCTCTGCATTTCCTGCACATTTATACAAATGTGAGAAGCACATCCGGTATCCAATACCCAAGATGTAGAAATAGACAGATTGACTTCTATAACATATATACCTGAATTAGAAGCTTGCTCAGCCCTCTTCTTCTTCAGATCCTCCAAGTAAACTGAACAGTTTCTCTTCCAGTGACCAGTTTTCTTACAGTAGTGACATTCACCCTTAGCGACCCCACCTTTAGGCTTTAAAGCCTGTTTAGGACCTGACTTTGGCTTGGGTGTAGAATCAGAACCTGTCTTCTTCTTACCCTTCCACTTGCCTTTCCCTTTGGCCTTACCTTTATTGCCCACCATCAGTATGGGAGCAGGTTCAGCCGTCTTCATGTTGGTCTCATATGTTCTCAACATAGCCAACAATTCAGTAGGTGTTTTGTCAAACTCATTCATATTGTAGTTCATAACAAACTGAGTGAATTTATTGTTCAAAGAATTCAAGATTAGGTCAATACCAGTTTCCGGACCAATCGGGAAACCCAAAGTATCAAGATACTCAATGTAACCAATCATCTTCAGAACATGTGGGCCAACTGGTTCATTTGCCCCTTGTTTGCAGTTAAAGAGTGACTTGCTCGTGTTGAACCTTTCTTGACGAGTTTGGCTTGCAAACATGCTTTGCAAGTGCTCATTGATAGTATATGCATCCATATGCACATGCTGTCTTTGAAGCTCAGCACTCATAGTTGCTAACATAAGACACGCAACATCAGTTGCATCATTCTCATCCTTTGTGTGGGCCGCTCGTTCCTCAACAGTAGCGCCCTCAGGAAGGGGACCTGCCGGAGGAATATCAATGACATGAAGCTTGCGCTCCTGCCTGAGGACAATCCTCAAATTCCTCTGCCAGTCTAGGAAGTTGTTTCCTCCTGTCAGCTTATCCTTCTCAAGGACAGATCGTACGGATAGTGTGTTTGTGTTATTTGTCATTACTTGGTATCTACAATGATAAAAGCACAAAATTAAACATTAGATTGTCTGAGTTATTTATTATGTTCAAATGATTATGATACATTCATAATATATCTCCCACTATTTTTATCAAATCAATAGCCCTTACTATTAATTTGGAAAGTATATCCCATAATCCTTTCTAGTGAGCCAAGATCCATATTTCGTCATGTCTCAAGTCAACCACTGGAAGTCCTTAAGAATGATTATTTAGGTAGACAACATTTGTCAATTATATCATATATAATTCTTGGATAGTTTGGTGAGCAACGATTGATCTTATCTATCTAATAGATTTTTAACCAAACTCTATGCTTCTAAGTTCATAATGGTTGAATATAACCGTTTACTTTCACCTTATTATGACGACTCAGTTAAGTTTGACCCAATGATACAACGGCCGAATATAACCGTTTATATTCGTCGCATCTCACCACGATAGACAGGAGTCCCCTGCCACTGACAGTCTTTCCCCTAATCGATCTAGGATTCGATGAGTGTTCATTCATTGGAAAGCATCTGATTAAAACTTAATATTTTGTTAAGGGGTTTAGAAAATTTTACGACGATCATGATCACATCATGAAGAGATCCTCAATTTTTCCTTGAACTAAATATTTCAAATTGACATCTTAAATTGTTCATTTCCCAGGTAGATGGAGGATACCAGTGGTCACACTTAAAACCCATCAGCCTTACGAATACGCATATCCGTTTTTGTCAGAAAATCCCAATTATAGATATCAAAATCCATATTCAATTCCGTGTTTTAAAAATCCATATTTCATAAACACAAGAATCTCATGATCGTTTGTTGATTTTAAAATCTTGAATCGTTACAGATTTTATCTTGAGTCGTTACAGATTTTATCTTGTTTAAACAAGCATGGCATGAGTGTCGTATCTAATACATACATACATACATACATGATTAATCTAATTAAAGCATGCATCATTCATACATCAATATGTAAAGTGCAGTATGTAAACGTGCTTGGTTATGGCCCCTTTCCTATGTGATCCTTTCGAGCTAATGAAAGGATCAAAGTCAATCTATGGTAGTAAAATATAAATACAATTACATGTCTTCATTCTTCTTGTATCCACTAGTGCCTGCTCCTCTTCTTGGATCATCTTTCAGTCTTCAAGTACATTACATGGAATAATTGAATACAACCTAAGCTAATGTACTTACATAAGAAAACTCGAGTTACATTCGAGGTTAAACAATTACAAGAATGAAGAAAACGACATGCAAGTCGTATTTATAAAACCAAAACCAAAAACCATTAATCTAGGGGTCTAAGGGCCATAACCAGCACCATGCTCAAGTACACAACAAAAATAATGCGGGGGTCCGGGGGCGTCAGCCCCTGGGCGGGGGTTCGGGGGCGGCAGCCCCCGGGCGGGGTCTGGGGGCGGCAGCCCCCAGCTGGGGTCGAAGACCAGTCCTATTCAGAAATCATCAATTTCTGAATTACAGATCATATCTGTTGGCCTTTTTCCCCACTGCAATTTACACAGTTTCAGAAGCATGTATCATATACATACTTATCATATCCCAGTTAACAGATCATGTCCAACATAATCTGTCCACCAGTTTATATCACTATACAAACTGACCCTCATGCATAATATACAAATCGCAATATGGCATATAAATCAGTCATGACAAATCATTAACATGCTAGTATCATCACCACATATTACAATTCGAATATACATGAAGAACATAGCATGGCAGAAGCATGGCAGTAACAAAGCAGTAGCATGGTTAATGATTTGAATATACAATTCGAATATACATGAAGTTTTGTCCCCTCATCCCCCACCCCAAACCCTAATTTTCTCTTTAAATACCCCTCCAACCCCCACTCTTTTTCTCAAGACATTTGAGTCAAGTAAATGCTGCATTTTTCTCTCCAAGAAGCTCTCTAGCCAGAAATATTTCATCTCTTAGAGTTCTTGAGTTATAAGCTTAGTTCTTTCATAGATCTAACCCCTACCAAGCTTATAAACACATTTACATGCTCATATAACACACACATCACACAAGTATCTTTTGACTACCCACTTACCATATTTTAGCAGCCCCTAGACTTGTTTAGTTGCCCCCAAAGTTATAGCAAAAGTTGATATTCCGGCCATTTTCCGGCGACTTTTTCCGGCGACCCTTTTTGTGTGTTTTAGGCTTCAAACTTTCTTTTTCTCTTGATTTCTCTCTAGATCTCAAGGGTTATAAGTTGGTTATATAGATTATATATATAATATCAGTTGGTACATGTTTAGTAGTGTATACACCTTGCTTGCTTGATTTTTAAGTGTGTACACGAACTCTTGTACAAGATCCTAACTCGTATCCCTTGATTTCGTAAGAAATATTGTTGTCTCTCACTATAGAGCACAAGGGTCATAAGTTAGTTATTTCTTGTCTATATTATATATGTTGGGTTCCGAGGCATAAAACGCAGCGGATAAACGTAAATATAACGAAAATTTTCGGAACCCAAACGCAGGATCATGTATAAGAATTGACGGATTATGGTGATAATCGAATCATACCTATTAAGATTTTGAATGCCACGAACTCAACGGAGATCCTTGCTATCACGATTTGTGTCTTCCTCTCGAAAGCACCTCTATGGTATCCACACGAGCACCTTCAAGAACGTCTCACGATCTTGAACACGGAACGGAAGTACTAGCCTCCTTTGATAGGTTTCGAATTCTCTCTGCCTCTTCCTATGCTGCCTCTTCTGCTAGGGTTTATACAAAAACGTGCAAGCCATTTAACCTATCATTATCTATTTATAATGATTGGTTAATGGGCCTTTTTAGCAAAAACCTAACCCATGTAGGCATAGGATTAAATAATAAAACATGCTTCTATTATTTAATTAATAATTAAGTCACACTTAATTATTATTGGCAGAAATATAATTCTTCAAATTCGAATTTATTTCAATTAATTAAGTCTCACTTAATTAATATAATAAATTCGAATTAATCATCAATTAATTTAAATCTATAATTTAAATTAACTATTCCTCTAGGTGCTCTATGTGTGTGACCCTATAGGCTATTATTTAATTAGCAATAATTTTATTCTCCAATAAAATTATAAACAATGAGCGGTATCTAGTAATACATCATTGCTACCTAATTAAACAATAATTAAATCGTGATTCGATAAAACCTTTCGTGATTAATGTTTCCGTGAAATATAATCCCTTTAACCATATATATTATAGATTAAACTCGAGGCATGTATTTAGTCATCCTCTTCAACATTTAATCCGGGTTTACTTGATCCATGAGTAGACTATGAAAAACAAATCATTATTTGAGCACGGCCATGCATTTTATAGTCTCACTCAATCAAGAGGCCAATAATATCTCTCCTAATTATAGGAGGGTTAAATCCTTTATCTATCATTCATATTTCTCATACGACTCATGATATACCCGATGTCCACTTTTATCATCACCCGGTCAAAGGTAACTTTTAATGTAGTCAAAGTATATCAATCCTCGTATAGAAATATAATGATCTCAAGTCAGAGGATCATTACACCATTATCACTGTGAGTCTTTCTTATGACTTAATTAAACATGAAGAATCTCACTGTGGGTCTGTCCAGTACCATGTACCCTTACATGTACCTATGTATTGACTTTAGTATCCCCATACTTATAACCAATGAGATGTGGTTATCTGTCAAACAACATACTAGTCTATTTATGTATTATTATTGTCCTATCATAATAATACTCGACTAGGGAACCTTTAAGAATATGATATATTATATAATCTCAAGTTCAAGTCATGTACTTAAACTATATAACGAGTATCATGATTCTAAGGACATTTATTATGCTAACAAATATATCGCAGTAAATAAAGTCATAATAAATACGTTTATTGAATAATCAAATGACATAAATGTTTATTAAAAGGAAAAATTGTATTGCCTCTAGGGCACCTACACTAACAATATATATAATATTCGGCCCTAATAATATATACAAGAGCTTGCTTTGTTTGATTTGTTGCAAGTATATATATTTGGCCTTGTTCCTCATTTTTATATATACACGAGCTTTAATCTTCTCTTCTATTCTCGTATATATAAAGAGTGAACTAAATAGTTGTTAATATCCTTAAACTTATAATTTAAGGGTTAGATACAATGACCATTTACTTTAACTCCGAGTCGAGGCTAGTTGTATAAGTTGATATATATATACGACATAAGCAAAAGGCTTCCTTGTTGAGTTTTAGTATCTAAACCAAGCTCTCGTTCCGGGTTTGAGCTAAATAGTATAAATCTCATATAGAGATAGAAACTAAAGGCTCCTCGAATATTTGCTAGGTAGCTCACTTCAATTCCGAGTTGAGTTTTGTGTATAAGTCGAGGTACGACATAAACATAAATACTTCTTGTTGAATTACATAGTGAAAGAAACCAACACAGATTCTGAGTAAATCGAAGTAAACTCGTTGAATAGTTGTGGGTTTGTTCTTGATTGTTTTAAGGCCATAGTGTAGTTGTAGTTAGTAAGGCCTTATAAATAAAGTAGTTAGAAAACGTACTTGATCTCATTCAAGTCAAAAATATTTGGTCTATATCTTGACCTTATATTTCCTATATATATACTATATATATATATATATATTTACATTCTGTACTTGCATTGCATCATACGCTTTACATATCGCACTTTACTTTATCATATTTACTTTAAAGCACTACATTGCATTCATACGCTTTACATAACGCAATTTACTTTAGCACGTTTACTTTAAAGTACTTGCATTCATACGCTTTACATATGCAATTTACTTTAGCATACACATTTACTTTATTGCATACACGTTAACACACAACGTGTGGTTCGTCCTTTTGACTAAGTGACTTACCCTTTCGAGTGGTTCGTCCTTGTCTCTAGGTGACTTACCCCAACTCACATTTATATATACACCCGTGAAGAGGAAGAGTTAATGAACATAGCTGCTAAGGCGGAAATGGTCTTAACTAGTGCACTTGCAGAAAAAGAATACAAACGTGTTAATAACTGCAAGTCTGCACAAGATATGTGGAACAAATTGGTTATCACCTACGAGGGAACCATGGATATTAAAGTCTCTCGAATGGATACGTTGATCCAAGAATACGAGAACTTTAAACTCCTCGAGGGTGAAACCATCATCGATATGGAAACGAGATTTACTCGAATTATCGATGAACTTGCTCAACTCGGAAAGGTATACTCTATTAATGAGAAAAATCGAAGGGTCTTAAAAGCCTTACCTCCGAGTTGGAAAGTTAAAGTTACCACAATCAAAGAAATGCATAATCTAAACGCATATACCATCGATAGTTTATTCGGCAACCTTCGTGCTTACGAAGAAGATAATGCTCCGGATAAACCTCTTCCTAAAGTTGAAGAGAAGAGAAAAAGTATGGCCTTAAAGGCAATACTTATCGATGAAGATGAAAACGACGACGATTTGAACGAAGAGTTAGAAAATCTTGATGAGCATGAAATTGCTTTATTATCAAGACAACTCCGTCGCGTTTTACAAAGCAAAGCTCAAAGGTACGGAAAGGGCTTTCTTAAATCGGGTAACCAACAACGAGTCTTTAACTCTAAAGGTAGGCCGAATTATAAGAGCAATTTTCCTACTACGAGCTATACTAAAGGCAAAGGTGTGCAACAACCACAAGCAAACAATGCTTACAATAACTCAAAATTTACGAGTAATTATGCACCTATTGTTAGTATTGGTGTCCTAGAGATAATACTTTTAATGTTTTATTGAAAACAATTAAGGATTATGTTTTATGTGATTATTTAATTATTATTTATTATGTCTTTATTTACTGCGTTATAAATTGAAAGGATAATAAATGTCCTTGGAATATTAATACGTAATATATATCTTTAAGTATGTGACTTAAAAATGAGATTACATGAATAGTATTTTATTCCTAAAATTCCGTAGTCAAGTATTATTATTTAAGGACAATAATAATGCAATAAGACTAGTATGTTTGTTGACGGATGACCACATCTCATTGGTCATAGGTATGGTGATACTAAAGTCAAGAACATAAGTGTATGTATCAATACATGACACTGGAAAGACCCGCCGTGAGATTCTACATGTTAATAAGTGTTATAAGAAATCTCACTGTGATAATGATGTAATGATCCTCTGACTTGAAATTATTATATTTCTATACGAGAATTAATATACTTTGATTACACTCAAAGTTACCTTTAACCGAGTAATGATAAAGGTGTACATTGGGTATGCTATGAATCGTATGAGGAATATGAATGATAGATATAGGATTTAACCCTCCAATTCCAGGAGTGATATTATTGGCCTCTTGATTGAGTGAGACTATGAAATGCATGGCCATGCTCAAATATTGATTTGTTTAAATAGTCTACTCATTGATCAAGGAAACCGAGATTAAACGTTGAAGAGGATGACACTATACATGCGTCGAGTTTGATCTATAATATAAGGTTAAAGGGATTATATTACATGGAACATTATTCACGAAAGGTTTAATTGAATCACCAATTATTATTGTTACTTGGGTAGCAATGATGTATTACTAGATGCCGCTCATTGTTTATAATTTTATTATTAGATAATAAAATTATTGCCAACGTAATAATAATCTAAAGGGTCACACACAAAGAACGTCAAAACGGAGGTTTATTTAAATTATGAATTTAAATATATTATTGTTTATTCGAATTTAATTATTGAATTAATTAAGTGGGACTTGATTAATTATATTAGAATTCAAATTTAATAATAATAATAACCCAAAGTCATAATGGGTTTTGGAAACCACATGGATTAGGGTTAGGCCCAAAATCTCTCTATCCCCTATATATACATAATGATGTATAGTATTAGGGTTTAATCATCAAATTTCGTTTTAGAGAAAAACCCTAGCTGCTCAACATCAAGAGAGGCTAGAGAAATAGAGAGAGAGAGGCAAACAATTCGGCTAGTACCGACTCCGGTGATCGTAGGACGATCGGGCATTCGTGTGGACTTCTTTAGAGAGCAAATCTTTGCAACAAAGGAATGCTGTGATTCATCTTTCTGGACCTCCATTAAACAGCATACGAAAGCTTTGTTAAGGTACAGACTTCTTCACCATAATCATCCAACGTTATACATGGATCCTGCGATTGGGTTTCAATTTTTTTTATTGTTTTTACGTTAATTCCGCTGCATTTTCATGCCCGAAACCCTTCAATGGCATCAGAGCTACGTGTATAATGGGATGATTTGGTTATGTGTTTAACAGTTTTTCGATGTATGTAAACATATATATGATATGCCATGACTATATATTGATATATATGTTTTATATGATTTTGAATATATGATATTCATGTGTTGTATAATCATGGGATGATTGTGTGTATTGTTGTATGTATATGATACATGTTTGTTCTTGTTATGGAAATCGTATTCGATACGAATTCTGAAACGGCTTCGGTAGATTTTCTGAAATCTGTGTCCAGTGTCCGATTTTCGCAAACGATATGTGTTTTCTGACTGGAATCGTGTCACTGAGCAATACTGAAAAAATCAGCTTCGCGTCTGTAAGCCGTTTGACGACGTTACAGGCCCCGAAACGACGATTTATTATTTTCTGAAATTTATTTGATTTTCTGAAATTTCAAAATTTATAATATATGATTATATGATATGTTTATATAATATGAGATATATTACATGTGTTATGTGATAACATGGTGGATGGTTATGGCCTAAAGACCCATAGGATAGTGGTTTTGTTTTATGGTTTTGGTTTCTAAATACGACTTGCATGTCGTTTATTCATTGTAATTGTTAATCTCGAATGTAACTCGAGTTCTTCTTGTAATTTTATTAGAATAGATTTATTTATTATTCAATGTAATTGTTCAATGGAGACTTGGAAGAAAGGAAGCTAGGAGGCAATCCAGATGATGGAGCAATGAAGAAGATAAAGACATGTAATAGTGTAGTATTTGAAACCACCATAGATTGACCTTGATAATTCCATTATCTTGGAAATATCACATAGGATGGGGCCATAACCAAACACGTTTAATTTACGCACAATACATATATGTATATGAATTCATGTGTAGATATGTATGTGTTGGAATGATGTATGTATTAGATACGACACCCATGCCATGTCTGCTTAAGAAAGATAAAATCTGTAACGATTCAAGATTTTAAAATTAACAAACGATCATGAGATTCTTGTGTTTATGAAATATGGATTTTAAAACACGGAATTAAATATGGATTTTGATATATATAACTGGGATTTTCTGACAAAAACGGATATGCGTATTCGTAAGGCTGATGGGTTTTAAGTGTGACCACTGATATCCTCCATCTACCTGGGAAATGAACAATTTAAGATGTCAATTTGAAATATTTGGTTCAAGGAAAAATTGAGGATCTCTTTATGATGTGATCATGATCGTTATAAATTTTCTAAACCCCTTAAGAAAATATTAAGTTTTACTCGGATGTTTTCCAATGAATGAACACTCATCGAATCCTAGATCGATTAGGGGAAGGACTGTCAGTGGCAGGGGACTCCTATCGATCGTGGTGAGATGCGACGAATATAAACGGTTATATTCGGTCGTTGTATCATTGAGTCTAACTTAACCGAGTCGTCATAATAAGGTGAAAATAAACGGTTATATTCAACCATTATGAACTTAGAAGCATAGAGTTTGGTTAAAAGTCTATTAGATAGATAAGATCAATCGTTGTTCACCAAACTATCCAAGAATTATATATGATATAATTGACAACTGTTGTCTACCTAAATAATCATATTTTAAGGACTTCCAGTGGTTGACTTAGGACATTACGAAATATGGATCTTGGCTCACTAGAAAGAATTATGGGATATACTTTCCAAATTAATAGTAAGGGCTATTAATTTGATAAAAATAGTGAGAGATATATTATGAATATATCATAATCATTTGAACATAATAACTCAGACAATCTAATGTTTATTTTATGCATTTTAAACATTGTAGATATTTAAATGGCAAACAATACAAATATTTTCTCCGTACGAGCAACCCTTGAGAAGGACAAGCTGACAGTAACTAACTTCCTGGATTGGTATAGGCATTTGAGGATTGTCCTCAGGCAAGAGCGTAAGCTCCATGTCATTGAAATTCATTCACCTGCTACTCCTGCTGAGAATGTAACTCGCGTTCAGCAAAATGCTTATCAGAAGCATATTGATGATGTGAATGATATTGCATGTCTTATGCTGGCAACCATGAGTGTTGAGCTTCAAAAACAACATGAGCATATTGATGCTTATGAGATGATTGAACACTTTCAAAGAATGTTTGAGGGACAAGCTCGTCAAGAAAGGTTCGACACGAGCAAAGCACTGTATGCTTGCAAACAGGGAGAGCGTGAACCTGTTGAACCACATGTTCTGAAGATGATAGGTTATATTGAGTATCTTGATACTTTGGGTTTCCCAATTGGTTTGGAAGCTCAGATTGACTTAATCTTGCATTTTTTGAACCGCAACTATACTCATTTTGTTATGATCTACAATATGAATGAGATAGACAAAACACCCACTGAATTGTTGGCCATGTTACGAACTACTGAAACCAACATGAAAAGGCTGAACCTGCTGCCATGTTGATGGTAGATAACAAATGTAAGGCTAATAGGAAAGGCAAATGGAAGGGAAAGAAGAAGATTGGATCTGCTTCTGGTCCCGAGCCAAAGGCTAATCCCAAACAGGCTTTAAAGCCTAAGGGTGTTGTTGCAAAGGGTGATTGTCACTACTATGGTAAACCAGGTCAATGGAAGAGAAACTATCATGCTTATTTGGAGGATCTGAAGAAGAAGAAGGCTGGTCAAGCTTCTGATTCAGGTATTTATGTTATAGAGGTCAATTTGTCAACTTCTACATCATGGGTATTGGATACTAGATGTGGTTCTCACATTTGTATAAATGTACATGAACTACAAAGGAGTAGGACTTTGGCTAAAGGAGAGGTCGACCTACGAGTTGGCAATGGAGCAAAGGTTGCTGTTTTAGCTGTAGGGACTTATTATTTATCATTGCCCACTAGGCTTATTTTAGAACTTGAGAACTATTTTTACGTGCCTGCAATTTGCAGAAACATTATTTCGGTTTCTTTTTAGACAAGAAAGGTTTTGCATTTTAATTAAGAACAATAGTTGTTCTTTTCTTTGAATAATGTTACCTATGGGGTTGCACGTTTATTTAACGGTTTATATGTTCTTGATTTAGACACTCCTATCTATAATGTGAATAACAAATGTCTTAAAATAAATGACTCAAATCAAACATACCTCTGGCACTGTTGTTTAGGCCATATAAATGAGAAGCGCATTTCCAAGTTACATAAGGATGGATACTTGGATAAGTTTGACTTTGAATCATACGAAGCATGCGAACCTTGTCTCATTGGAAAAATGACTAAATCTCCTTTTACTGGACAAGGTGAAAGGGCCACTGAACGATTAGAACTTATACATAGTGATGTATGTGGTCCTATGCGTACTATGACAAGAGGTGGCTTTTACTACTTTATCACGTTTACTGATAATTTCAGTAGATATATGTATCTTATGAAGAACAAATCCGATTCTTTTGAAAAAGTTCAAAGAATACAAAGTTGAAGTAGAAAAGCAAACTGACGAAAGTATTAAGACTCTGCGATCTGATCGTGGAGGTGAATACTTAAGCCATGAATTTAAGAGTTTATTAAAAGAATGTGGTATTGTATTACAACTCACTCCTCTCGGAACACCATAATGGAATGGAGTTTCTGAAAGGAGGAATCGTACTTTATTGGACATGGTACGATCGATGATGAGTCATGCAGATCTTCCAATTAGTTTATGGGGCTACGCCCTGGAGACGGCTACTTATACACTTAACCGAGTTCCTACTAAAACGGTTCAGAAGACTCCATATGAGATATGGACTAAGAAACGTCATAGCATGTCATTTATGAAAATATGGGGATGTGAAGCGTTTGTGAAACGTTTAACTTCTGACAAGCTAGGACCTAAATCAGACAAATATAATTTTGTGGGATACCCAATTGAAACAAAAGGGTTATTCATTCTATAATCCTTCTGAGAACAAAGTGTTTGTTGCTCGAACTACAGTTTTTCTTGAAAGAGAAATGCTTTCGAAGAAAAACAGTGGGAGGATAATAGATTTCGATGAAGTTCGAGGCCCACAAGATAACATTGAACCAATGGAGGAACTTGAGCAGGATGTACAAGACCACAACACTGCTCAAGCAACACAGGTTATTCGTAGGTCTAGTAGGATTCACCATGAGCCTGAGAGATATTATGGATTTCTCTTAACTCAAGATGGTGATGTGATGCTTATCGACGAAGATGAGCCTCTCACCTACTAAGATGCTATGAACACTATAGAATCCAAGAGATGGCTGGATGCCATGAAATCTGAGATGGAATCCATGTATACTAATCAAGTATGGACTTTGGTTGATCCACCTAATGGGGTAAAACCTATAGGGTGCAAGTGGGTTTTCAAGAAGAAGACCGACATGGATGGTAATGTACAGACCTATAAGGCACGATTGGTGGCAAAAGTTTTCAAGCAAATTCATGGTATTGACTATGATGAGACTTTTTCACCAGTGGCTATGGTCAAGTCCATCAGGATTTTGCTTGCTATAGCTGCTTACTATGATTATGAAATCTGGCAGATGGGTGTCAAAACCGCTTTCTTAAATGGGAGCCTTGAAGAAGATATGGATGTGTATATGACACAGCCTGAAGGTTTTGTTTATCCAAAGAATGTTGTAAAGGTATGTAAGCTGCGTCGATCCATTTATGGATTGAAACAAGCCTCAAGGAGATGGAACATTCGTTTTGATGAAACTGTCAAAGAGTTTGGGTTTATTCAAAATGAAGATGAACCATGTGTTTACAAGAAGGTAAGTAGGAGCAATGTGGCATTCCTATAATTATATGTTGATGATATATTAATAATAGGGAATGACATTCCTTCTTTACAGGCTTTTAAGACTTGGTTGAGTAAGAATTTCTCAATGAAAGACTTAGGCGAAGCGACCTATATTTTAGGTATCAAGATCTATAGAGATAGATCAAGAAGAATGATCGGCCTAAGTCAGAGTAGATACTAGTCTAATCCAGGTGAAGGTCACTGGACAACAGTCAAGAATATTCTTAAGTACTTGAAGACGACTAAAGATTAATTCTTGGTATATGGAGGAGAAGATAAGCTGGTAGTAAAAGGTTACACCGACGCTAGTTTCTAGACAGACAAGGATGATTCGATTTCTCAGTCTGGATTTGTGTTTTTATCTAAATGGAGATGTTGTATGCTGGAATGGTTCACAGCTGAGACAGTTGTTGATTCTAAATAGAGCCTGAGTATATTGATGCTTGCGAAGCAGCCAAGGAGGCTGTTTGGGGATGTACTTAGGAGATATCACCTAATTAATAAGATTAATAATCGAGGGGATATACATATATGTAAAGTGCATACAAATGATAACATTGCAGATCCACTGACTAAGGCTTTGTCGCAGCAGAAGCATGAAGGTCATACTAGTTCCATGGGTATTAGATACATGAGAGATTGGCTCTAGTACAAGTGAGAGATTGTTAGTATTGGTGTCCTAGAGACAATACTTTTAATGTTTTATTGAAAACAATTAAGGATTATGTTTTATGTGATTATTTAATTATTATTTATTATGTCTTTATTTACTGCGTTATAAATTGAAAGGATAATAAATGTCCTTGGAATATTAATACGTAATATATATCTTTAAGTATGTGACTTAAAAATGAGATTATATGAATAGTATTTTATTCCTAAAATTCCCTAGTCAAGTATTATTATTTAAGGACAATAATAATGCAATAAGACTAGTATGTTTGTTGACGGATGACCACATCTCATTGGTCATAGGTATGGTGATACTAAAGTCAAGAACATAAGTGTATGTATCAATACATGACACAGGAAAGGCCCGCCGTGAGATTCTACATGTTAATAAGTGTCATAAGAAATCTCACTGTGATAATGATGTAATGATCCTCTGACTTGAAATCATTATATTTCTATACGAGAATTAATATACTTTGATTACACTCAAAGTTACCTTTAACCGAGTAATGATAAAGGTGTACATTGGGTATGCTATGAATCGTATGAGGAATATGAATGATAGATATAGGATTTAACCCTCCAATTCTATGAGTGATATTATTGGCCTCTTGATTGAGTGAGACTATGAAATGCATGGCCATGCTCAAATATTGATTTGTTTAAATAGTCTACTCATTGATCAAGAAAACCGAGATTAAATGTTGAAGAGGATGACACTATACATGCCTCGAGTTTGATATATAATATAAGGTTAAAGGGATTATTTACATGGAACATTATTCACGAAAGGTTTAATTGAATCACCAATTATTATTGTTACTTGGGTAGCAATGATGTATTACTAGATGCCGCTCATTGTTTATAATTTTATTATTAGATAATAAAATTATTGTCAACGTAATAATAACCTAAAGGGTCACACACAAAGAACGTCAAAACGGAGGTTTATTTAAATTACGAATTTAAATATATTATTGTTTATTCGAATTTAATTATTGAATTAATTAAGTGGGACTTGATTAATTATATTAGAATTCAGATTTAATAATAATAATAACCCAAAGTCATAATGGGTTTTAGAAACCACATGGATTAGGGTTAGGCCCAAAATCTCTCTATCCCCTATATATACATAATGATGTATAGTATTAGGGTTTAATCATCAAATTTCGTTTTAGAGAAAAACCCTAGCTGCTCAACATCAAGAGAGGCTAGAGAAAGAGAGAGAGAGAGACAAACAATTCGGCTAGTACCGACTCCGGTGATCGTAGGACGATCGGGCGTTCGTGTGGACTTCTTTAGAGAGCAAATCTTTGCAACAAAGGAATGCTGTGATTCATCTTTCTGGACCTCCATTAAACAGCATACGAAAGCTTTGTTAAGGTACAGACTTCTTCACCATAATCATCCAACGTTATACATGGATCCTGCGATTGTGTTTCAATTTTTTTTATTGTTTTTACGTTAATTCCGCTGCGTTTTCATGCCCGAAACCCTTCACCTAAGCCTAAAGAGGCAATTCCCGAGGAAACCGAGATTGTTTGTTTTGAATGTAAACAACCGGGTCATTTTAAAAGGGAATGTCCAAATTTGTCTAAAGGACAAATCCTTGTAGCTGAAAGTTGATGGGATCTAAGGGAAGATGAGGAAGCTTCTGAACAAAATGAGGAAACTATAAACCTTGCTTTGATGGAAATCGGAGATGAAGTTACTCCAACGGAATGCTCCACTTCTCTACAAGAGGTAACATCTAAACCAATCTTGATTTCGTCATGTGATAGTAGTGATGCTAGCTTGTCCAAAATAGATCATTATAGTATGGATATTTCTGAGCTTAGAAACTTGGTCAAAGATTTAAAAATTGGTTATGATGAATTGAATCGAAGTTATGTTAAGACAAAATCCGAAAAAGATAAATATGAGGATTTGTGTCTTGAACTTCAAAAAGAGGTCACTAGTTTGACCGACGTACATGTCAAAGACATGGAATACTGAAAGGCATAGGTGTACTAACTTGTAACACTTAATTATTTTGTAACTCAACTAAGTAAAAGATAAAACAACAGCAAAACAAGAGAAACTGAAGAAGCACATGGAATCAATCAATTGAAGAAATGGTAATGATACTTGGTAACTACAAGTAACTAATTTGGTTAATCAAGGATGCATAAGTGAGAAGAAGTTCAATCTGAGTATTGCTCATGCCCTAACTTATCTAATGGAGAATCAAATTAATGTCAAGGAAGTATCAAGAAGGCCAAAGTGATTTCATGTAATGTATATCAACATCTGGATAATGTAAAGGTTAATCAACAAATGAGAACTGACATTCAGAAGCAAGAACCCCTACAAGACTAGTCACTTATGAACCAGACCATTACATCAAGTGTCAGGACATTGGAGGCAAGTTCATGTCAGTAATAGAAGATCTCATTTGAATTGAGTAAGGAAAAGAAATTGAAGAAGCTAAGGAAACTTGCTCATAAAGGTTAATTCTCAATTAGTCACTAAAGAAGGTCAACATTGGATGTGTGCATATTTGCTAAGGCAAATGTCGATCCACAGCAGATCGAGATGCGGATCGAGATTTACAAGTGAAGTAAAACATGGCAAAGGCAAATCTCGATCCAGGCGATAGATCGAGATCGAGATCTTCACAGATTGAGATCGAGATCTTCATAGATCGAGATCGAGATTCTCCCAGATCCAGATCGAGATCTTCATAGATCGAGATCGAGATTCTCCCAGATCGAGATCGAGATTTTCACAGATCGAGATCGAGATGGGTCCAGGCGAAGATCGAGATGCGGGTAGACATGTAACATTTAATGTTCAAGGGACAAGTGGCTTATTGTGAACGGTTGATCCAGAGTTGTTGTTAAAGTTCTTTTTGTTGTCGAAGTCCTGATTGGGCCACGTACACAAAAAGGACAAGATCAAGACTACATGACATTATAAAAGCAGCACCTTGATTTTATTAGAAAAAAGACTTTCATCATCTCTATTATTCAACGATTTTTAAAAGAGAGAGCATTTACTGTAAAACAAAAAGTGAGAGAGAGGATCAGTTGAATCTAGCTTTAATTGTTGTATTTATTGTTCAACTGATCATGATGCTTTTATGAATGTTGTAGCAAATCCTTCAATGAATATAAAGATATATTCTTGAAATTCTGTCATCATTTATTACCTGCATATAGTTTATTCTCTCATTATTTTTAAACAGTTGTATTCACCCCCCCTCTACAACACTTTGGACCTAACAATTGGTAGCAGAGCCCCTGTTAAACACATATAACAGAGATCCTATTGTGTTGTTTGAGTTGGTTCTTGAAAATCCCAGATCCAATTTTTCTTGAAGTTTGTGCCGAAAAGTTTTTGTTTGTTTCTTCTTGAAAAGTTCATAGATCTAAAAAGGTTCTGAGTCATGGTGTAAGGAATATTTGTACATCATTCCAAACCGTTGTACGATTAGAGCTTTGTGGACTTTCTTGTGGTCAAAAATCTGGTTATAAAGGAATATTTGATTAATTGACTAGAAAACTGGAATCAACTGTTTGACTAAACAAAAAGGATATTTTTGAACTTCTGTCAACTAGGAAGTGAACATCTTTTTGTTTGGACTTGAGAAAGTGGTGGACCCTGCTACTGTTCATGTGATTAAAACTAACTTGCTTGAATCTTAAGTGCAAAATCCGTTGGATATTAATTGTTGGATATTTAAAGTGAGATAATTAATTTTTCAAGTAAATACAATTTATTGTAATTTGAAAAGTGTATTATCTTAATTTTAAACTTTATTAAAATGGCCGCCGCACACAGATTTAAGATACCTCCGTTTGATGCACAACATTATGACGAATGGACCGGAAGGATGAGAGCTTACCTTGAATCAATAAACAAGGTATACTTGAGAATATTGGAAAACGGTCCATACATACCCATGAGAATTGAGCCAGAGCGAATGGAAGGAGGGATACTAATTCCATCCCGGTCTGTTCCTAAAGAGGAAATGGAGTTTTCAGACGCAGATAAAGAATTGGTTGGTATGGATGCGTCGTTACGCAACGTCATAATTGAATCCCTAAACTCAGAGTACTATGTTCAAATAAAGGGATTAAAAACAGCTAAAGCCATGTGGGATAAACTGGTTGTGGTGATGGAGGGGACCGAGGAAGTTAGAGATAATCACAAACGCATTCTGATATCTGAATATGAATCGTTCAGATGCGAACGAGGAGAAAGCGTAGCGGATGTTTACAAACGTTACAGTAAATTGCTTATCGAGCTGAGTATAAGAGATAAAGTCTATCCACTAGCAGATTCAAATATCAAGTTTCTCTTGAATTTGCCTAAACATCTGGAACACAGGATCACTGCCATTCGAGAGTCAAGAGATTTGAAAAACACTTCTCTCGAAAAGCTGTATGGTGTTTTGAAGACCTACGAGCTGGAGCAGGAACAAAATGACAGAAGAAGATCCTACAATAGTGGAGAAAACAAAGCGGTAAGTGAGTCTGGACTTGTAGCTGAAGAGTCTGCTGTAAAGGCACTTGCAGCTGTCTCATTGAAAACTGCTAATCCTGAAAGGGTGGTATTAGACATTGAAGATCCATCCGAAGAAAGTGAGGATGAATACTATACCCTTGAAGAGCTGGAAAAATTAGAAGACAAGTCATATGCTTGTATTGCTCGAGAATTTGCTCATATCAGCTTCAGGAAGCAAAGAAGTGGTAAAGGACGATTTGGTAGTTCTTTCAGCCGAAGAGGCAGGAGAGGCAGTAGTGTAAGTGGTAGTGGAAGTTACAGCGGTCGGAGTAGCACATCTGGTAGTGGCTACAGACCTAACCTGGTAGACAAGAACAAGTTCAGATGCTACAACTGCAATGAATTGGGGCACTTCGCAACAGAGTGCAAGAAGCCCAAGTACGTTCATCCCAAGGAATCCTATGCTGATTTGAAAAAGAAATATGATGCCTTGGTTAGCAAGCAACAGAAGGGAAGCCGGGCGTATGTTGTGACTGAAGGGAAGGGTTGGGACGAGTCTGATGAAGATGAAGATCAGGAGCTATGCAACTTCGCTTTAATGGCAAAATCTTCAGAACAATCAGAGGTACCAATTCTAACCGTAAATGAAATGTCTATTCCTGAGTACCAAAATGAATTAGCTGTCATGACTAAAGATATGTACAATCTCCAACTTAATCTAATTGTTGTTAATGAGGAAAATGCTAAACTCTCCCTTAAGAATAGACTTCTCGAGGCCAGGGTAGAGGAATTAGAATCAGGAGAAAGTAAGGAAAGGCAGTTAATGAATCAGGTAGATGTTTTAGAACACAAGCTTAAGATTAGGGAAGACCTTAACGAAGAACTTAAAAATGAATTAGCTGAGCTTAAAATAACATGTAAATCTTTTGAAGAAGCCGCTAATAAAGTTTTCGTAGAAAGGGACATGTACATGAAACTGGCAGGCAAGAGTAAAAATGAAAAAGTAAACATAGGACTTGACTACACACAGAAAAAGAAAAATAGGGCTGCTGAATTGTTAGAGCCTGTGTTAGTCAAAGAAAATGTGCCTGAGGTTTTAATGGATGTTAGAAAACCTATCTTTAAGCATTTTGAGCCTAGGACCATAGATCCTGTTGCTACTAAAATTGAACATGAGATTAAAATTGAAAGAGATTCAGAAGAAAAAGTGGTAGAACCTACAACTTCTAAGAGAGCTAGTAAGATTGCTTATGCTAAGAGAGGTGTAGGAACCAAGGAGGCTAAGACGGTGTCATATAAACAATGGGTAGCAGGGTCAGACCAAATGAAAGCACCTGTAAAGGCAGTTAAAACTGAACCTGCATCTGTATCTACATCTACACGAGCTAGAAAGGCATGCTATATCTGTAATCAAACTGATCACTTGTCTTACTATTGCCCGTTCTATGTAGAGGAAGAAAAATCTGTTGGTTGTAATACCATGCCTGCAACTACTGCTTTGCCTAACATGCATGCAAATCATGCTAAATGCAATAATCCTAATTGTATGCCATGTGCTGTAAACATCATGCATGCTTATTTTAATTTAATGAATACTGCTAGTGCATCTGTTGAACATACATCTAGTAGTGGTAAGAAAAAGCATGCGGGGTCAAAGGCTAAGACTTCAAGTCCTCCTAAAGTTAGGAGTGACCAGTCTGCTCCCAAACCTGACAAATCAGTCAAGGTTGACAAGGGAAAAGACAAAGTCAAGATTGATGCCCCTGATGGCAACAAGGCAAAGCCTTCTGTATCTGAAAAGAAAAAGGAAATTATTGATGCCGAGCCCAAACATCATTGGGTTCCGAAGAACACCTAACCTTTATGGATTTGCAGGGCAGTGAACAGGAAAAGAGTAAAGTCATATGGGTGCTAGACAGTGGAGCATCGAGGCATATGACTGGCAATAAGTCCCTGCTAACAGATTTGGTGTTGAGAGCCGGCTCCGTGGTTACTTTTGGAGATAACAGCAAAGGTTACACCAGGGGATATGGCAAGATCGTTTGTGGAAATGTTATCATTGAGGACGTGTCTTTTGTGGAAGGATTGCGACATAATCTTCTCAGCGTTAGTCAGTTCACCGACAGGGGTTTTGACGTCAACTTTGGGAAGCATGATTGTTCGATTCGAAGCAAAAAGGATGGAAGCCTTGCTCTCAAAGGAGTAAGGAAGTCAAGTTTGTTCATAGCTGACATGAATTCTGCTGATCAGTCTGAAGTCACGTGTTTCTACAGCAAGGCTTCTGCTGATGAAAGTTGGCTATGGCATAAAAGATTATCTCACCTGAACTTTAAAGCAATGAATAATCTCGTAAGGAGAGAATTGGTGAGAGGGTTGCCGCAGATGGAGTTCACCCCAGATGGTCTCTGCGAAGCATGTGAGATGGGAAAATCAAAAAGAGCCTCGCATAAGGATAAACAAGTGAATAGCATTACCGAGCCCCTACAACTCCTTCACATGGATTTGTTTGGACCTGTTAATGTTATGTCAATGTCAAGGAAAAGATATGCGCTGGTAATTGTCGATGACTTTTCCAAATACACATGGGTGAAGTTTGTGACATCGAAAGATGAAGTGCCACATGAGATCATTAGACATGTACTGGTAATTGAAAACGTAGCAAGTCTGACTGTGAAGACTATCCGATCCGACAATGGGACAGAATTCAAGAACTCAGTGTTAATGGATTTCTGCATATCTAAAGGGATCAGACGACAGTATTCAGCACCGAGAACACCACAGCAAAATGGGGTGGTAGAAAGGAAGAACAGGACACTGGTTGAAGCAGCTAGGACAATGCTGTATGAGTCAAAACTTCCTTTATATTTTTGGGCTGAAGCAGTCAGCACGGCCTGTTATACACAGAACAGAACCCTGATTATAAAGGACCATAATGAGACGCCGTATTACATGATGAATAAACGAAAACCATCTATCAAGTACTTTCATGTATTTGGTGCCAAATGCTTTGTGTTAAGAGACAATGCACAACTTGGAAAGTTTGATGCCAAAGCAGATGAAGGGGTTTTCATTGGATATTCTCTTGAAGTAGTAGCAGCGTACAGGGTGTTTGTGCTTAATGATCGCAAGGTGGTTGAAAGCCTTAATGTCACATTCGACGACTCAAAGCTCCCCTCTATACAAAAAGAAGATAGTGAGCCCAACTCCCTAAGATTTGAAAATGTGGATATTGATGAAGTGGATACAGTTCCTGAGTCAGTAGTGCAGGGTAGTGATCCAACTATAAATAATGAAATTAATCAAGAGTCTAGTGTTTCGCAAACTCAAAACACTAGGGCTGAGGGATCACCTTCCGTCAGACCTGGTACTAACTCAGGGGGAGTCAGTATGCACTCAGGGGGAGCAGCTCACTCAGGGGGAGCCAGTACTAGCTCAAGGGAAGCTAGTGAAAGTGCTTCTAGACTAAGTCACCTTCACGTACAAGATCAAGCTGAATCATCAAGAACATTTGCTAGGGATCGCACTTGGAACAAGGACCATCCGTTCGAGCTAATTATTGGTGATCCAGAAGCCGGAGTGACTACTAGAGGAAAAGCTAGAGCTGAAATTGCCACTGAGAATGAATGTCTATATTCAGTGTTCCTTTCCCAGATGGAACCTAAAGTGGTGGAAGAAGCTCTAGATGACGCTGATTGGGTGATTGCTATGCAAGAGGAACTCAATCAGTTTGAAAGGCAGAAGGTGTGGAAGCTGGTACCCAGACCAAAGAATAGATCTGTTGTTGGGACAAAATGGGTATTCAGGAACAAGCTGGATGAAGACGGACGTGTAACACGAAATAAAGCTCGCCTGGTTGCTAAGGGTTATACTCAAAGAGAAGGAATTGATTATGATGAAACCTATGCACCAGTAGCAAGGCTAGAGGCAGTAAGGATGTTCTTGGCATTCGCAGCACATCATGGTTTTAAAGTCTATCAAATGGATGTCAAGAGTGCATTCTTAAACGGTGAACTGGATGAAGAGGTGTATGTCGAGCAACCTCCCGGGTTTATCGATATCAAATATTGTGATTATGTTTATCGACTCTTCAAATCAGTATATGGCCTTAAGCAGTCTCCGCGGAAGTGGTATGAAACTCTGTCAGACTTCCTACTAGAAAGTGGTTTTACAAGAGGAGTAATCGACAAGACGCTTTTCTACAAGAAATGCAAAGATGATCTAATAATGGTGCAAGTATATGTGGATGACATTATCTTTGGGTCTGCAAATGAGAAGCTGTGTGCTAAATTCGCTAAGTTAATGCAATCAAGGTATGAGATGAGCATGATGGGAGAGTTGACGTTCTTTCTGGGCATTCAAGTTAGTCAGAAGAAGGACGAGGTATTTATCTGCCAGACCAAGTACATTCATGATCTATTGAAGAAGTATGGTCTCCAAGATGTATCACAAGCAAAGACTCCTATGGCAACAGCCACGAAGCTTGACGAGGACAAAGCGGGTAAACCTATAGACATCTCAAGCTATCGAGGTATGATCGGCTCACTTTTGTATTTAACTGCTAGCAGACCTGATATTATGTTCTCTACGTGCCTATGTGCAAGGTTCCAAGCGGATCCTAGAGAGTCACATCTCATAGCCGTAAAGCGTATTTTTAGGTATCTCAAGGGAACATCAAATCTTGGGATTTGGTATCCAAGAGATACAGGGTTTAATCTTGTTGGCTATTCGGATTCAGATTACGCAGGTTGTAGAATAGATAGGAAGAGCACTTCAGGAAGCTGTCAGTTCCTTGGAAGAAGGTTGGTGTCTTGGCAAAGCAAGAAACAACACACAGTATCTAACTCGACAGCTGAAGCAGAATATATTGCTGCTGGAAGCTGTGTGGCCCAGATACTGTGGATGAAGAACCAACTCAAGGACTACGGTGTGGAAGTATCTAAGATTCCTATCATGTGTGACAACACAAGTGCTATTGCAATGACCAACAATCCTGTGGATCACTCAAGGACCAAGCACATTGACATCAGGTATCATTTTATTAGAGAGCATGTAGAAAATGGAACTGTAGAGTTGCATTTTGTGTCTACTGAACGTCAAATAGCAGATATATTCACTAAACCTCTAGACGAATCAACATTTTCTAGATTGGTTGGTGAATTAGGGATGCTTAACACCTGTTAGTTTTGCTACCTATCTGTTATAATTCAGTTTGTGTACATATTATTGTTATTCATGAATATTCATAATTAATAATGTGTACTTAACTTCATAAATGTATGTGTTGCATATCATAAGGAGTTAGAAAGTTTCATGACATTAATCTTGTGCTGATCTGTATATCGTTATGGTTAGTGTCTAAATGAAGTAATGAGAAATTTTCTATGGCAAATCTCGATCTATCCACATCGAGATCGACATCGATATGTAGATCGAGATGCGGATCGAGATCGACATCAAGATCGACATCGAGATGTAGATCGAGATGCGGATCGAGATCGACATCCAGATCGACATCGAGATGTAGATCGAGATGCGGATCGAGATCGACATCTAGATCGACATCTAGATGAGGATCGAGATGCGGATCTCAAGATCGAGATGTGATGTGTCTTTTCAGTCACTTCTTTTTAGGCGTGCAGGTATATATTATAGCATTAAAAAGGCTGTTCATTATTTACATTAACTTTCTTTCTCTCCAAAAGCTTAAGCTCTTCATATACACTCGCGTATACATACATTACATCAAGTTTTCTTGTGATTTTCTTAAACAAAAATCACTAACTGTTACTTAAAAGCATCAATAACTAAAACGAAACTCTGCTAAAATTTTGTTTAAAACTGTTGAACTTCTTGCGTTGTTTTTATCGTTATTACTGTTCTTGCAATTAGTTCTTTAGTTTTCTTCTTCATTCGAGTGAGTTTGGTTTTTTTTTCGTGCTTTCTTATTCTTAAGTACTTTTGTGTTCTTGAGCAAAATAGTTGTGAGTACTACTGGTTAATCCTTAAAGTGCAACTTTACCGCCGTGTTTGTGGTTTTTCTGGAAAAATAATTTATTTTGTAACGGCTGTTCACTTTAATTTTCGAAAACTCAACCGTCAATCATTAGTGGGGAGTTAAGTGGTCATTAGTGGGCAGTTAATTTGTTTTAATTTGTGTCACTAATTACGTGGGGTAATTAGTGGGGTTCGTGTACGTTTTTTTGTTGTTTAAATTTAGAACTTGTTCTCTAAAAATTTCCATTGCCAAACCATTTCAGAACATTTCTTTTCTCAAACACAAATTTAAAATGGCAAACCCAAATTTCACAATTCCCAAGACCAACTTTGTTAATCTCTCTGCTGATCGAGCAACTGGTAGATTTATTCACTATCAGTTCTGGATTGAATCCCTCAACAACACATCAATCATAAGTCACGCGTTAACCGCCTCTCCCATCCTGAATGTCGAAGCCCTTCAAGCTGCTTACTCTACACTAGAGATTCAGGGTGGAAAAGCCAATCCAACAGGACTATCCTTTACTATTGGTGGTGTCAAATATGAAGTCAGTCTGCGGAAGTTCAATGAGTTACTCGGGCTTCCTACAGAAGATTATGCTCCGGAACCCACTATGGAGGATATGTTGCAATTATTCACGGAGATAGGTTGTCGCCCTCCCACGGGTCCTATCAAGGTAACAAAGGTTAACACCGGTATGCTACCAGCTGAGTGGGATTATGTAGTTCAGGCCATTTAGCGCTGCATGTTCCCAAAGGACAAAGACTACAGGCCAATGAACAACAGCTGCCGGGTAATACTATATGGAGTGGCAAACAACAGGAGAGTGAATGTGGGCAAACATCTGTTGATTCAGTTACATGAGAGGTGGGCATTGGAGAAAAATGCCTCAAGGAATCCAGAAGATGGTCCAGTCAAATGCTGGATGCCAAGATTTCTTCAGATGGTTCTGGATGACGTCCTTTCAGAGGAACACAGAAGAATATTTCAAGGCTCTGAAAGGATGGCATGTTTTGATATGACTCTAAAGAGTATCTCCACCATGGAAACCCAGCAAAAGTCAAGACTTTTTGAGTTGCGCCTGACTCCGTACTTCCAGGATCTGCAAGATGAGTATGCTAGGAGGCATGCTTCTCAGTTTACTGCAGTAGAAGCTGAGAGTAGCGGTAACGAAGCTGAAGGTGGAGATCCAGTGCCTAGAAATTTGGAACAAGCAAGAATGGATGTTGATATGGCCGAGGCAAATGTTGCAGAAGCTGGAGCTGACAAGGATGACGATCTTCTTAGTCAGGTACCTATTCTTGCTAATCTTGATCAATCATCAATTCAACCTGTTTTCTACAGCCGTGGGCCTGAAAACCCCCAGGCTCTATCCCAGGCTGCAAGCCCTTCTGTTCATAAACGTTCAGCCAGCCCTAAAACTGGTGATAAAAGGAAGGCAAGCTTATCTGAGTCGAGTGAATCGAGTGGAGGGAGTGTAGGAGTTGAGAGAGTAGTCACTTCAGCAGCTCTGCCACCTTCAAAGAAGCAAAAGGTGGATTCAAACCCAGTGGCAACTGCACAACCTGTTAAGGCTAGTTCACCTCTCACAGCCACCACACCTCACGCTGGTGGCTCTCCTCTCCAAATCATTTCAACACATTCGCACTCGCCTAGGCATGTTGGTGAGAGTCAAGAAGGGGGTCCAGCTCAACAGCCAATAGGAGCTGGCCCTACCTTCCCTGAGTTGTCCGCTCAGGGCTCATTGAGCAATTTCTCGGAAGGGGAATGGCAAACTGAGACTAGCACTTCTGATACTAGTATCTCAGGCAGTTTTAATGAGGAAGAGTCTGTCGAATCCAGTACGGATGACGCTTCCTCATCTAAATCAGAAAACAAGTTGCTTGCAGAGCAACGACATCTGGTGACTGGTGGGTCTACGCCTCCAGAACAGCCCAGCGAACCAGAAAAGGTTCTAAGTGAACAAGGGGATGACATGGTCATAACGTCATCTCCCGTCGTAGACACAGCGCTTAAAGGCCCAGTCTCACTGACCGATATCGCCGACCAACTCACCGCTAGTCCCCAGCGATTAGTGGATGAGGCTCTAGTACTGTTAGGCTCTAAACACGAGGGAGAGACAGGGAGAGTAGATTCCTTCTTTTTAGGGATCTTGAGTGAAACAGAACCCGATGAGAGTAAACAGTCTAACCCAAGCCAAACACCGTCCCCCAAATTGCAGGATTTAGTGAAGAAAGTGGAGGCTTTGGAGGCTGGAGTTGCTGGTGTTACTGCTGCTGTCTCTTCTCACTCTGGAAGGTTGGAGGTTGGAGCTCAGTTCATGGAGAACCTGATTGCCGTCCAAAATCAGATGATTGACAAGATAAATAATCTTGGATTGGCACATGTGGAGGTTGGGAGGTCAGTAGATGATGTCACTTATGGCATGTCTCAGGTTTGGACGAAACTGAATGAACTACTTGATGCTGTCTTTGGACGTAACAAGGATGGACCTGGTCCTTCAACTGGTGGTGGTGGTGACGATAATAATGATGATGATGCTCCTGATGAGGATAACACACCTAAGGGGGAGAAAGAGGATCAGGGTCTGAAAAAGCTGACTAGTAAGGGTCCGGTGATCGAGTCCTCAAACAAATCTGGTGAAAAGGTGGAGGAGGCTCAACCGGCTCTTAAGGACAAAGGCAAGCAGAAGATGGTAGCTGAAGAAGAAGCTGAGAAAGAAACACCTCTTGTTGATGCATTTATGGGAGACTTTATTGAAGATTCTGATGATGACGAGATGGATGTAGAAGCCTTAGTGGCAAGGAGGTCGAGACTCGAGCAACGAGCAAGAGAATGGGAACAAGAAAGAGGTCTAAATCCTGGCGGATCTGGCGCAGGAGTTGCAGGAGACCACTCGGTTGCTGACGAGCATGTCCCAGAAGAAGAAGTTGATGAAGCGGAGATGCAAGGAGAAATTTTCAGGGAAGCCAGAGAAAGAGTAAATGAAGAAGTTCTACAAGGGATAGTTGAAAAAGAACTAATGGCAAAGGAGAAGAGAGCGGCTCAGAAAACTCAGCATGAGTATGAAATGAAAAAGATCAAAGATCCTAAGGTCCAGGCTGACATAAGGAGGGAAGGTCCCGAGTGGGACAAGGCTAGAGAAGCCTTAGCTGGACCAAGAGCCTATGCTCATGACTTAGGAAGATTGAGCTTTCTTCTTCATAAGCTAGAAAATCTAAACCCTGGGCTGCTGAATTATCTAAATTGCATAAGACAGGGATGCACCTCCATACAAGTCATATTCAAGGAGAAGGCATGGAATCTGATGATCACTTGGACACCCATAACAAAAATCGGGCCGTGTATGGTGGATGAAGCTTTCTTCCAAGAAAGGGGTGCAAGTGAACTGGTAGAATTCGCTCACAAGGTAGACACCTCTGTCAAGACTGGAGTGCTGTTTAAGGAGAAATTGTTGAAGATGGCTGAAGACAGAGGGGTTGACATCATTCTAAATCCCTACCAGATCAGATATGTCCATGACAAGGTCTTGAGGATCGTAAATCTGCATGACTCGAAACTAACTCCGAGCGGAAATGTGCTGAAGGCAGTTGCAAAGCTAGTTCTCTCTAAGGGTTTTCTAACAAAGGAAAAGAAGCTGGTGGCTAAGGACTTGGAGAAGCTGATAAGAAGGCAAGATACTAGATACAAGTTGCCTGAAGCTACACTACCAGTGGTTAAGAAGGAACCTGAAGACTATGCATTCGAGCTGCAAGACGAGGCAATAAGAGAGCATGTGCAAAGATACGGAGATCCAAGGATAGACATTCCAGAAGAAGGGGAAATAAGGAAGGAAGCTAGTGCAGTGGTTAGTGCAAATGTCAAGTTTGTCAAGAGCAAAGCTGAGAATGAGAATGATCTGCTGATCTATACAGATAAGTATCAAGTGGAAACCATCATTGAAATCAAGTACGACATCTTTGCAGAACACAGTCATGAAACACTGTGTATTATAAGGGAATTGATTGAGGAGATGGATGATGTTGACGAGTTTGATCAGGATTATCTGAGGGTCACATTTGATAACTTCTGTAAGAGAAGACAACAGCTTGATATTAAGAGGCTACAGCAATGCACCACCGCTATTGTCATTGGATACCCTAAGCAGCTGGTTATAAGGAAGAAAGGGGAAAAGGGATACCCTGACAAAGTCACGAAGCTGAGGTTTGAAGACATTCCCACGAAGCTTACCACTCGCAGCATGGTTGAAAGGTGGTTGAGGTTGTTTCGAAATTACAAGATCAGAAATCATGTGGAAGCAGAAGGACTTAATCTTCTCAAGAAAAGAATGGATGAAGTCTGCAACCCTGAGTTCATGAAGAAAGAAAAAGCAGCCAAGAAGAAAGCTCGTGAGGAAGAGGAGTGCAAGAAATCAAAGTTTTAATGTATTATGCTTGTAATGTTTCTTTGCGTTGTAATTTGTTTTCTTGTTTTCCAGCATTGTAAAAATATTATCTGTTTTCTTGTGTAGTGTAAGGTAGAAGTTAGTTAGCTAAGTGTCTTGAAACTGGTTTATATTAGGCATCAATTATTTCGCGAAGTTCGGCGGTGGTAATACTGCTAAAAGGACTTCAGAAGGATAATTGAAGATTGAGTGGACCGTGCTCTTAAAGTACTTAGAGAAAATCTCTAGAAGAGCATGAAGCCATTTAATCGAGCCAACAAGTGTCCAATTTTGGCACTTGAAGTATCAGTAATAGACATGAAGTTAATTAATCAAGCCAAGCATTATGTAAGTTGACATGATTCTTTATGAATGTTATTTTATCTTTTTCAGTCCCTGTTTAGTTGAGTTATCCTCATTGTGAATTTGGTTGTCATTGTTAGACAATCAAATAGGGGGAGATTGAAAGGCATAGGTGTACTAACTTGTAACACTTAATTATTTTGTAACTCAACTAAGTAAAAGATAAAACAACAGCAAAACAAGAGAAACTGAAGAAGCACATGGAATCAATCAACTGAAGAAATGGTAATGATACTTGGTAACTACAAGTAACTAATTTGGTTAATCAAGGATGCATAAGTGAGAAGAAGTTCAATCTGAGTATTGCTCATGCCCTAACTTATCTAATGGAGAATCAAATTAATGTCAAGGAAGTATCAAGAAGGCCAAAGTGATTTCATGTAATGTATATCAACATCTGGATAATGTAAAGGTTAATCAACAAATGAGAACTGACATTCAGAAGCAAGAACCCCTACAAGACTAGTCACTTATGAACCAGACCATTGCATCAAGTGTCAGGACATTGGAGGCAAGTTCATGTCAGTAATAGAAGATCTCATTTGAATTGAGTAAGGAAAAGAAATTGAAGAAGCTAAGGAAACTTGCTCATAAAGGTTAATTCTCAATTAGTCACTAAAGAAGGTCAACATTGGATGTGTGCATATTTGCTAAGGCAAATGTCGATCCACAGCAGATCGAGATGCGGATCGAGATTTACAAGTGAAGTAAAACATGGCAAAGGCAAATCTCGATCCAGGCGATAGATCGAGATCGAGATCTTCACAGATTGAGATCGAGATCTTCATAGATCGAGATCGAGATTCTCCCAGATCCAGATCGAGATCTTCATAGATCGAGATCGAGATTCTCCCAGATCGAGATCGAGATTTTCACAGATCGAGATCGAGATGGGTCCAGGCGAAGATCGAGATGCGGGTAGACATGTAACATTTAATGTTCAAGGGACAAGTGGCTTATTGTGAACGGTTGATCCAGAGTTGTTGTTAAAGTTCTTTTTGTTGTCGAAGTCCTGATTGGGCCACGTACACAAAAAGGACAAGATCAAGACTACATGACATTATAAAAGCAGCACCTTGATTTTATTAGAAAAAAGACTTTCATCATCTCTATTATTCAACGATTTTTAAAAGAGAGAGCATTTACTGTAAAACAAAAAGTGAGAGAGAGGATCAGTTGAATCTAGCTTTAATTGCTGTATTTATTGTTCAACTGATCATGATGCTTTTATGAATGTTGTAGCAAATCCTTCAATGAATATAAAGATATATTCTTGAAATTCTGTGTCATCATTTATTACCTGCATATAGTTTATTCTCTCATTATTTTTAAACAGTTGTATTCACCCCCCCTCTACAACACTTTGGACCTAACAAATACGTTACTAACATTCTCTCTCAAAACGAAAGCTTGAAAATCGAGGCGAACGGAAAGGATGACCAAATTCGTACTCTTGAAGTCGAAAATGTGTCTCTGATTTTTCAAGCCGAAGAGATTTAGAATGATAAGCTTCATTTAAACGAATGCAATCGTGAGCTCCATGTTGAGCTTTTAAATCTGAAAATTCAAAATGAATCGTTGATTCAAGAGAATTCTTCACGATGCGAACGTATAAATGACCTCGAACAATCTCTTACGGGAGATAGAGAGGAAGAGCTTCATGAAGCTTTAAAAGAGCTTGACTTTGATTACCAACTTCAATTAATGAATAAAGACGATGATTATGCCAAACTTCAAGGCAAGATCAATGTTGAATTCAAAAGTCGTCAAAGACTTGTCTCGGAATTAGAAACGATGAAGTTGGAAAATCAAAAGCTTAATGATGAAAATCAAAAGCTCTTGGCTCAAATTATGGATAAAGAGAGATTCTTAACTAACAAGATTAATAACTTGGTTAAGGAAAAGGAAGATCTCGAATCCACCTTAAAACAATTCACTAAGAGCAATGCTATTCTGGAAAGGATGGTATTTGGCTCTAGGGAATCATTTAATCGTGAAGGCTTGGGTTATGAACATAAAGCTTCCACTAAAAAGGAAGATCATAAACCTAATCCTTCGATTAGTACTCCACTTAAATCACCTACACCTAAGTGTACATATTGCAATGAAAGTGGACATATTCGTCTATTTTGCAAAGCTAAAGAAGGTGAACTTAAGGGGAAGTACAAGTGGATTCCAAAAGGATCAACTTCTAGAAATAGAGATGGAAAGAAAATATATCAAAAGAAGAATGATTCTAAAGTGAACGTTCAAAACCAACTGTAACGCCCCCAAATCCGGGGTCTGGGATTTGAGTCGTCACGTCATCATCCAATCCTTTAAAACCTGCAATACTCAACACTTCACCAAAATCACATCATAGACCCCTCTCTCTCACACATACAAGTTATAGCCTTAGAAACGATATACAACAAGTACCATTAGTTATTACAAACTAGGCCCATAATAGTAACCCATAACAGCAAAGCCTAACCCATGTAGGTTTAGGATTAAATAATAAAACCGAATTTTATTATTTAATTAATAACTAAGTCACACTTAATTATTAATGGCAGAATTCAAATTCGAATTTATATTATTTCAATTAATTAAGTCTCACTTAATTAATATAATAAAATTCAAATAATCATCAATTAATTTAAATCTATAATTTAAATTAATTATTCCTTTAAGTACTCTATGTGTGTTACCCTATAGGCTATTATTTAATTAGCAATAATTTATTCTCCAATAAAATTATAAACAATGAGCGGTATCTAGTAATACATCATTACTACCCAATTAAATAATAATTAAATCGTGATTCGATAAAACCTTTCGTGATTAATGTTTCAGTGTAATATAATCCCTTTAACCATATATTATAGATTAAACTCGAGGCATGTATTTAGTCATCCTCTTCAACATTTAATCCGGGTTTACTTGATCCATGAGTAGACTATGAAAACAAATCATTATTTGAGCACGGCCATGCATTTTATAGTCTCACTCAATCAAGAGGCCAATAATATCTCTCCTAATTATAGGAGGGTTAAATCCTTTATCTATCATTCATATTTCTCATACGACTCATGATATACCCGATGTCCACTTTTATCATCACCCGGTCAAAGGTAACTTTTAATGTAGTCAAAGTATATTAATCATCGTATAGAAATATAATGATCTCAAGTCAAAGGATCATTACACCATTATCACTGTGAGTCTTTCTTATGACTTTATTAAACATGAAGAATCTCACTGTGGGTCTGTCCAGTATCATGTACTCCTACATGTACCTATGTATTGACTTTAGTATCCCCATACTTATAACCAATGAGATGTGGTTATCAGTCAAACAACATACTAGTCTATTTGTGTATCATTATTGTCCTATAATAATAATACTCGACTAGGGACATTTAAGAATATGATATATTATATAATCTCAAGTTTTAAGTCATGTACTAAACTATACAATGTGTATCATGATTCTAAGGACATTTATTATGCTAACAAATATATCGCAGTAATTAAAGTCATAATAAATATGTTTATTGAATAATCAATTGACATAAAGGTTTATCAAAATAAACATTGTATTGCCTCTAGGGCACCTACACCAACAGGAAGCACATTGGCACGCATGATAAAATTGAGCAACTGATATACGGGTGTCAAATGAGTATTCAAAATAGGCAGATTATGTTAGAACATGAGATCATTTAGGTATTCACCCGTAAAGGTTGCAATGAGCAAACGATACTCACGAACATTGAACACAAATTCCATAGAAATATTCATGATGAACAAGATATTGATAACCGGGTTGAAGTTAACTGCCTTACATACCATCAAATGATCTAACATAATAGGTTTGTTGTCAACCACTGAGGTAATAAAGGGAACACCATTCAATCCCTTGTAAATACCCATAATGGAGTAGAATTCACCAACAAGATTTGAGTAAACCTTTTTATTCTTAAAAAATATAAAGGGATCTCATTTGGATTGGTTAAACATAACCCTAACTTTGGAACTTAAATGGATATTGATAAAGGAACCGGGGTGGGAGTTGTGTTTAAGGTATATGTATTTGGTGGTGGCTGAGTTGCTAACAAATTTGGGTGTGGGGGATGCTTGTTTCTATTTCCTCTTGAGGTTCTTGGAGTCAGAAGAAGGGTATAGATCCATGGTAGAACAATAAGAGAGGTATTGAGAAAGTAATTAAAGGTTGGTGTGATAAAAATGGTTAGTTTAAGCACAGAGAATAAGGAATGAAACTAAATGCTAGAGGAGAATGTATTTATAAGAAGATAAAGGTGGGTTAGGAGACATAAATATTTAAAGATGTGATGTCATCCTAAAGATAAAGACATTTAGGGGTCAAAGATCAACTGGGTTAGGGAGGGTTTAAATCAGAAAATGTCTAAGGGCAGGGGCCAATGTGTTTAATCAGTTTAATGGGAAAGTCAGCCCAAGTTTAAGTAATTTTATAACTTAAGGGTTGTTAAGTCTGACCTATAAAAAGGACTTTAGGGACACAGTTTGGGTTAAGGGGACAAGGTTTGGCTGAAAAAGTCCATTTTTCAAATTTAAGTTAAGTGATCAAGTAAAATTTGTTTTAATCTTGTTCTAATTTTACTCTATGTATTAACATAAATTCAGTTTAAGGTCTCTTAATTTATCCTAAGTGATTCACATTTGCTCAATTTTATCTTGTTTAAAACAAAATGATCACTTTCGAAACAAATAGCACATATCAAGTAAACTTCATACTTACAGATGCAATATGTTTACTAGGTGACCGAATCACCCTGGGAACAGATCAAGGTAGCCTCGCAGGAGCCCCCAATCAGTCCATAGGATCAACGATATTTGTGTGCATAGTGTCAATCCTAATAAAATGCACTTAACACATATAATTATCTCAATAATCCTGTGATTAGAGATAAAGTAGTGAGATTTTAGATATACGTAGCTAAGAATTTTTGTTGTAAGAACCATCTCATAAACAAACTCCAAAATCCTAGTTAAGGGAACTTAGGTGCCGAGAAATCTGAGGCATTCCTTACTTTGTTAACAAAGTGTGAAGGAAGCCCGCTCAAACACCCTCATGTAACCAATTTGGATTAAGGAATTTATTTAGAAATGATTTTTTTATTTTCAAAAATTCTTTACTTAAGTATCTTTTTACTCAATTAGTTTAACACTAAAGTGTATAACTCAATTTTATCTAGAATTTATCTTGTTAGGTGGTCAAAAAAAGCATATAACACGTATGTTGGTTCTTTTTAATTTAGGGTGACAAAACTCTCGAATTTCCAATTTTAATAACAATAAAAATGAATCAAGGTGGAACTCGAATCATATGTCAAATTCATTTTCCAGTTTTAGAGTATAATACATTCGAGCAATATATATATATATATATATATATATATATATATATATATATATATATATATATATATATATATATATATATATATATATATATATGAACAAGTCAAATAAGAAGTAGTTAATCACTTTAGCAATTTTAAAAAGTAAAGTCGCATAAGCAGATTAACCAAATTCAATCAGAGTACCAGGTAATTGACTTGAAATGACAAGGCTAACAGACATGGCGGCATGATAGCCCAAAGTTAGTATAAAAGGATTCAAAACTGTTTGGATCCCCAAAACATCTAACTAGTTGCTTTATGTATGCAGGGAACTAGGGAAAAGAAAGTAAACCTAATCCTGGACAGTGGATGCTCAGGACACATAACTGGAAAGAAATCCCTACTTACAGAATTTGTGGAGATGGCTGGCCCAGAAGTATCCTTTGGAGATGGCAACAAAGGACCAACATTGGGATATGGCATGATTGTACTTGAAAATATCATCATTGAAGAAGTAGCTCTAGTTGATTGCTTAAAACACAACCTGATCAGCATTAGTCAACTTGGAGATAAAGGTTACCATACCGGCTTTGACAAGAAAGAGTGTCTTGTAACTCACAAAGAAACATGCATTTTAGTTTTCAAAGGGCACATATATGGTAACATTTATGAAGCCAGCTTGGAGGATTGTATTTGAAAAGAAGTCACATGTTTATATAGCAAGGCCTCAATTGAAGAAAGCTGGAAATGGCACAAGAAACTATCACACATCAACTTCAAAAAAAATACATCAACTTGGATGCAAGTGCTTTGTACTAAAAGTACATCCTGAAAATCTAAGCAAATTTGAAACCAAGGCTGATGAAACAATTTTTCTTGGATATGCATCAAACACAAAGGCATTCAGAGTATTTAATCTCAGAAATAGAATTGTTATGGAATCTATTCATGTTGCATTTGATGACAAAAAGATTACAAGATTGCAGGATGAATCAGAGTCTATAACATTAGAATTTGAAAATTTGAAAAGTTCTGAGATAGATGAAGATGATGAGGATGAAGAGATTCACTCTTGAAACAACACATAATCCTGCACACTCTGAGGGGGAGCCAGAAAATTCAACTCCAAATAATTCAGAGTCTAGCAATTGAGAGTCTATCCAGATATAGTCTAGACAGACAAAATCAAGTTTTCAGAGTCCAACTCTTCAGGGTCTGGATCAGAAAACTCTGAATTCTTCTCAGAGGCAAACAATTCAGGGGAAGCCTCTTCATTTGAATTTCACTCCCACTTAGGAAATGTCAATGATTTAGAGGGAGCTTCAAGTTTAAGAATCAATCTTCCACTAGTTAGAAAATGGACAAGGGATCACACTCCTGATTTGATAATTGGGGATCCTGAGAGTGGTATATAAACTAGAACAGCTACTCAAAATGAATGTCTTTATAGCTGTTTTCTCTCAAACAATGAACCCAAGAAAGTTGAGGAAACATTACAAGACCCTGATTGGATCATTGCAATGCAAGAGGAATTGAATGAATTTGAGAGAAATAAAATGTTGAAACTTATACCAATATCAATAGATAGATCAATTGTTGGAGCCAGATGGGTGTTCAGAAACAAACTTGATGAGAATGGGACTGTGATTAGAAACAAAGCAAGGCTAGTTGCAAAAACATACTCTCAGGAGGAAGAAATTGATTATGATGAAATTCTTGCACCAGTAGCAAGATTGGAAGCTATCAGAATATTTCTTGCATTTGCAGCTCATTCAAAATTCAAGGTGTATTAAATGGATGTAAAAAGTGCCTTCTTAAATGAGAAATTGGAAGAAAAAGTATATGTGGAGCAACCACCAGGATTTGTTGATCCAAAATTTCATGATCATGTTTACAGGTTAGACAAGGCACTATATGAATTGAAGCAAGCACCATGAACATTGTACGAAACTCTATCAAAATTTCTTCTTTAAAATGGATTCATTAGAGGTACCATAGACAAAACTCTTTTTATTAGAAAACACAAAGGTGATATTTTGTTTGTACAAATTTATGTTGATGATATTATCTTTGGTTCTACTAATGAGAAATTCTGTGAAAAGTTTAGCAAGTTAATATAGTCAAATTATGAAATGAGCATGATGGGAGAATTAAACTTCTTTTTAGGACTTCAAGTGAAACAGAATGATGATGGAATTTTCATCAATCAATCAAAGTATGTAAAAGAACTATTGAAGAAGTTTGATATTCAAAACAGTGCAACTGCCAAAACTCCCATGTCAACAACCACTAAGCTAGACTCTGACTCAAAGGGTAAGAAAGTTGAAAACACTAGCTATAGAGGTATGATTGGATCATTGTTATATTTAACTGCTAGTAGACCAGATATTATGTTTGTAACTTGCCTGTTTGCTAGATTTCAAGCTAACCCTAGAGAATCAAATTTAATAGTTAAAAGAATTTTTAGATATCTCAAGGGTGCACAGACTCTGGGACTTTGGTATCCTAGAGAGTTTAATTTTTTACTAATTGGTTATTCAGACTCTTACTATGTAGGATGCAAAGTGGACAGGAAAAGCACAACAAGACAATGTCAATTTATTGGCAACATGTTAATTTCTTGGTTTAGCAAGAAACAACAAACATTTTCAACCTCAACAGCTGAGGCTGAATACATAGCAGCTGGAAGTTGTTGTGCTCAAATTCTGTAGATGAGAAATCAGTTACTTGATTATGGGATAACATTCTCAAATATTTCTATGTATTGTGATAATACTAGTGATATTCAAATTGCAGAGAATCCAGTTCAACATTCTAGAACAAAGCACATTGATGTCAGGTATCATTTTATTAGAGAACATGTTGAAAATGGTATTGTCACACTTCATTATGTTCCAACTGACAAACAGATTGCAGACATATTAACCAAACCACTTGATGAGTCTACTTTTTTCAGACTGGTAGGTGAGTTAGGTATGTTAAATATATAAGTGTTCTATCATAAAGGAATCAAGGTATGTACTTTAATTATAGTCCTTGATTTCTCAAACTATGATTTGTTATTACAAATTTTTTGAGGTATTGTATCTTGACAGAGTCTAACTCCTAGACCTTGACGAGTCTATAGACTCTGACGAGTCTGTAGACTCTGAGAAGGTTATAAGCGTCTAGACTCTGAAACGGTTAACATTCGCGCTTGCAGACTCTGATTACGTTTAAACTGTTCAAATGACTTAAAATAGGCGGTAACAGTTACTTTTGACTAGTGACAGGCTGTAAACTCTTGTGTATTGTATGCAACTTCAATAAAATAGAATTTTTCATACAATTTACTCATTTGTTTACTGCAATTTTTTTTTAAGGCAAAAATACTCACAGAGCTCTTCACGAACCCTAGCTAATTTCTTCAAACATTTTTATCACTTTCAACTCAACAATTTCAATGGCTGCTATCTCAACTGTCATGAGAGGACCCAAAGCTATTGCATTCACCTTTGGAGATTTTGAGTTCATGACCACAAATCATGTAGCTGGCCTTGGAGATAAGAAAGGGGTAGATGCTGACTACTACCCTGTGATGGACTTCTTAGAAAAATCTGAGTTCAGCTACATTTTGAAAGCATCCCTAGTGATTCATATGGATGTTGTCTCTCAAGCTTGGAGTTCGTCCAAGGTAGTTGATCCTTCTCAGGACCAACCAGGTAAAATCATGTTTACATTTGGTGACTTCACTTTTGATGTCACTGCTGAGGTGATAAACTCTATGTTTAAATTGCATGTCAAGTCTTCTTTTAATAATAATGTATCTGATGATGAAATCAAAACCATGTTTAAAAGGCAATAGGTTATTCTGCTAGTTTAGACAACATGAGTAAAATAACTAGGCCTTACTTAAGGAAAGAATGGTCCTTTTTCTTTGACCAAATTGCTAAGTGTTTCACTGGTAAGTGTAGTGGTTTTGATGTTGTTACATTTATTACTTATCAAATTGGTTACAGTCTCTTATTTGACAAGGTGAACAACATTGGTGATATGTAGCTCACTCAAATGGGAGCAAAATTAAACAATGTGCAAGAGGGCAGGAAGAAAGTCTATTATCATAGATTTTTTATGCTTATCTTCAACCACTTCATTTCTGACATGTCTACCAAGCTTGCAGATGATTGTTGTGTGCAGACCTATAAGCAACAAAGGAGGATTTTCTCTGACATCAAGAGAATTGATGACAAAAAGAAGAGTCTACCTACCATGACTTATCCATAGGTAATGCAGGTAAAACTTTTTAACTACAAACCTTTGTTGGTCCCTGATATTGTAGAAGGGGGGTTGAATACAATATCTAAAATTATCGCGGAATTTCGGATTTAAAAATATTATTTTAATTAATCACGAAATATTAATTTTAATGAAATACGGTTCAAGTAGAAGATATAATTTTAACTTGAAAAGTATTACAAAATTAATCTGATGAAAAGTGTATATAATTGATAAAGTGATCTAGAACGAATTCGACATGAAGTGTTCGGGTTTAACAATTATATTCCAAACTTGCACAGAAATCTGTGAATATTACAATGCATACAAATTTTTGTATTTGAATGTTTTTCAATCGACACTAAAATATGAAGTGAAAGCCTCATATTTATAGAGGTAGAAAAGCTTGTATGACTTTATAGTACATGACATTTTACAGACTTTATTTAAATTTGTATGACATTTTTTAACACTCATATGACTTTCCAAAAGTCTGGGTATGACTTCTAAAAATCGGCATGACTTTTTTTATTAATTAAAAAATCGGTATTACTTTTTAATTAAATAAAAAACATCTGGGTATAACCTTTTGTCCAATCAGAATTCGGTATGACCTTTTTCTTTATTAATTAAAAAATCGGTATGACTTTTTAATTTAATAAAAAACATCTCGCTATGACTTTTTATCAAATGATCGGTATGACTATTAATCATATAATTCGGTATGACTTTCTTTGAAGCTTGGTGTGACTTTTTATCAAATACATCGGTATGACTTCTAATCATATAATTTGGTATGACTTTTTAATGAGTCATTTGAATTATATTAAAAGTCATATTAAGTCATATCCTTTATAATAAATTAATTCTACTTAATTTAATTAGTTAATTTATAAATTAAATTAAATTCAACTTGAATTAATTTAATTAGATAAATTAAATAATCAATTAAAATTTGATAGTAGAATTAAAATATTATCTTTTCTGTTGGGTTCCGAGGCATAAAACGCAGCGGATTAAACGTAAATATAACGAAAAATTTCGGAACCCTAACGCAGGATCATGTATAAGATTGACAGATTATGGTGAAACGGAATCATACCTTTGTCTGGTCTTGACTTACACGAACTCAACGGAGATCCTAGCTTTCACGACTTGTGTCTTCCTCTCGAAAGCACCTCTATGGTATCCACACGAGCACCTTCAAGAACGTCTCACGATCTTGATTACGGAATGGATGTACTAGCCTCCTTTGATGATTTCGAATTCTGCCTCTGCCTTTTCTCTCTGCCTTTGCTGCTGCTAGGGTTCGTTTTTCTTTAAAAAAAAATTTAATACCTATTAACCCTACATTATCTATTTATAATGGTTGGTTAATAGGCCCATAATAGCAACCCATAACAGCAAAGCCTAACCCATGTAGATTTAGGATTAAATAATAAAACCGAATTTTATTATTTAATTAATAATTAAGTCACACTTAATTATTAATGGCAGAATTCAAATTCGAATTTATATTTTTTCAATTAATTAAGTCTCACTTAATTAATATAATAAAATTCAAATAATCATCAATTAATTTAAATCTATAATTTAAATTAATTATTCCTTTAAGTACTCTATGTGTGTGACCCTATAGGCTATTATTTAATTAGCAATAATTTTATTCTCCAATAAAATTATAAACAATGAGCGGTATCTAGTAATACATCATTGCTACCCAATTAAATAATAATTAAATCGTGATTCGATAAAACCTTTCGTGATTAATGTTTCAGTGTAATATAATCCCTTTAACCATATATTATAGATTAAAATCGAGGCATGTATTTAGTCATCCTCTTCAACATTTAATCCGGGTTTACTTGATCCATGAGTAGACTATGAAAACAAATCATTATTTGAGCACGGCCATGCATTTTATAGTCTCACTCAATCAAGAGGCCAATAATATCTCTCCTAATTATAGGAGGGTTAAATCCTTTATCTATCATTCATATTTCTCATACGACTCATGATATACCCGATGTCCACTTTTATCATCACCCGGTCAAAGGTAACTTTTAATGTAGTCAAAGTATATTAATCCTCGTATAGAAATATAATGATCTCAAGTCAAAGGATCATTACACCATTATCACTGTGTGTCTTTCTTATGACTTTATTAAACATGAAGAATCTCACTGTGGGTCTGTCCTGTATCATGTACTCCTACATGTACCTATGTATTGACTTTAGTATCCCCATACTTATAACCAATGAGATGTGGTTATCAGTCAAACAACATACTAGTCTATTTATGTATTATTATTGTCCTATAATAATAATACTCGACTAGGGACATTTAAGAATATGATATATTATATAATCTCAAGTTCAAGTCATGTACTAAACTATACAATGTGTATCATGATTCTAAGGACATTTATTATGCTAACAAATATATCGCAGTAATTAAAGTCATAATAAATACGTTTATTGAATAATCAATTGACATAAAGGTTTATCAAAATAAACATTGTATTGCCTCTAGGGCACCTACACCAACAATCTCTCACTTGCACTAGAGCCAATCACCCATGTATCTAATACCCATGGAACTAGTGTGACCGTCGTGCTTCTTCTGCGACAAGCCTTTGGTCAGTGGGTCTGCAATGTTATCATTTGTGTGCACTTTACATATGTGTATGTCACCCCTTTCATTAATCTCTCGAATGAGGTGATATCTCCTGAGTATGTGTTTGGTTCGGGAGTGAGCTCTAGGTTCTTTAGCCTGTGCAATGGCTCCATTATTATCGCAGTATAGATCAATGGGATCTGCGATCGATGGAACCACTCCCAAATCAGTAATGAATTTTCGAATCCAAACAGCTTCCTTAGCCGCTTCACAAGCTGCAATGTACTCAGCCTCCATTGTAGAATCAGCTACTGTTTCTTGTTTTGAACTCTTCCAATTTACAGCACCTCCGTTTAGACAAAACACAAAACCAGACTGTGATACAGTATCATCCCTGTCTGTTTGAAAACTTGCATCGGTGTAACCTTTTACAACCAGTTTTTCCTCTCCTCCATACACCAAGAATGAATCTTTAGTCCTTTTCAAGTACTTTAGAATATTCTTGACAGCCGTCCAGTGACCTTCACCTGGATTAGATTGGTATCTGCTCGTCATGCTTAAAGCATACGAAACATCTGGGCGAGTACATACCATCGCATACATGATGGATCCAATTGCTGAGGCATATGGAACCTTTCTCATGCGGTCCTTGTCATCCAATGATTTTGGACACTGATCTTTAGAGATCATTATCCCTTGAGACACGGGGACATATCCCCTTTTTGCATTTTGCATACCAAAACGATGCAAAACCTTATCGATGTATGTACTCTGACTTAGACCGATCATCCTTCTAGATCTATCCCTATAGATCCTCATTCCTAGAATGTAGGATGCTTCTCCTAAGTCTTTCATAGAGAAGTTGCTCCCTAACCAAATCTTAACAGCCTTGAGAGAAGGTATGTCATTCCCCATTAGTAGTATGTCATCAACATATAGTACTATGAATGCCACATGGCTCCCACTAACCTTCTTGTAAACACAAGGTTCATCTTCGTTTTGAACAAAGCCATACTCTTTGACTGTTTCATCAAAACGGATATTCCATCTCCTAGAGGCTTGCTTCAATCCATAAATGGATCGACGTAATTTACATACCTTGCTAACATTCCTTGGATCGACAAAACCTTCAGGTTGTGTCATGTACACATCCACATCCTCTTCAAGGATTCCGTTAAGGAAGGCTGTTTTGACATCCATTTGCCAGATTTCATAATCATGGAATGCTACAATAGCAAGCAAAATCCTTATGGACTTGACCATAGCCACTGGTGAGAAAGTCTCATCATAGTCAATACCATGAATTTGTCTGAAACCTTTTGCAACCAGCCTTGCTTTATAGGTCTGAACATTTCCATCCATGTCAGTTTTCTTCTTGAAAACCCATTTGCACCCTATGGGTTTTACCCCTTCAGGTGGATCAACCAAAGTCCATATTCGGTTTTCGTACATGGAATCCATCTCGGATTTCATGGCTTCTAGCCATCTCTTAGAGTCTGGACTGTTCATAGCATCTTAGTATGTGAGAGGCTCATCTTCATCTATGAGCATCAAATCACCACATTGAGTCAAGAGAAATCCATATCTCTCTGGCTCATGGAGAATTCTACCAGTTCTACGAACAACCTGTGTTTGTTGAGCATTATCATTATCCTGCTCCTGTTCCACTTCAGGTTCAATGCTATTTTGTGATTCTCGATCTTCATCGAGGTCTATAGTTCTCCCACTGTTTCTTTTGGAAACAAAATCTATTTCCATGAAAACAGCGTCTCGAGCAATAAACACCTTCTGCTCAGAAGGACTATAAAAATAATACGCCTTTGTTTCTTTAGGGTATCCCACAAAATTGCACTCTTCAGATTTAGGTCCAAGCTTGTCAGATACTTGACGTTTCACAAACGCCTTGCATCCCCAAACTTTCATAAAGTTCATGCCTGACCGTTTCTTCTCCCATATCTCATATGGAGTCTTTTGAACCTTCTTAGTAGGAACACGGTTAAGTGTGAAAGCCGCTGTTTCTAGAGCGTAACCCCAGAAACTAATTGGAAGATCTGCATGACTCATCATCGATCGCACCATGTCCAACAAGGTGCGATTTCTCCTCTCTGAAACTCCATTCCATTGAGGTGTACCTGGCGGAGTGAGTTGTGATACAATACCACACTCCTTTAAATAATCTTTAAATTCTGTGCTCAAGTATTCTCCTCCACGATCAGATCGTAAGATTTTAATACTTGTGCCTCCGCCAATTTGCTTCTCTACTTCAGCCTTGTATTCTTTGAACTTTTCAAAAGAATCGGATTTATTCTTCATAAGATATACATATTCATATCTACTGAAATCATCAGTAAATGTTATGAAGTAGTAGTAGCCTCCTCTAGCCATCACACGCATTGGGCCGCATACATCACTATGTATTAGTTCCAGACGTTCAGTGGCCCTTTGACCCTTACCAGTGAAAGGGGATTTAGTCATTTTACCAAGCAAACAAGATTCGCATTCTTGGTATGATTCAAAATCAAACTTATCCAAATATTCATCCTTATGTAATTTGGATATGCGTTTCTCATTTATATGGCCTAGACGACAATGCCAGAGGTATGTTTGATTTGAGTCATTAACTTTAAGTCGTTTGTTTTCTATATTACAGACAGGATTATCTAAGTCAAGAACATATAAACCATTAAACAAACGCGCAACACCATAGGTTAAATCATTCAAAGCAAAAGAGCAACTGTTGTTCTTTATTGTAAACGAAAAACCTTTCTTGTCCAAACAAGAAACATAAATAATGTTTCTGCGAATCGCAGGCACGTAATAACAATTTTCCAGTTCTAAAACTAGCCCAGAGGGCAAAGATAAATAATATGTTCCTACAGCTAAAGCAGCAACTCTTGCTCCATTGGCAACTCGTAGGTCCATTTCTCCTTTTGCCAATGTCCTACTTCTCTGCATTTCCTGCACATTTATACAAATGTGAGAAGCACATCCAGTATCCAATACCCAAGATGTAGAAATAGACAGATTGACTTCTATAACATATATACCTGAAGTAGAAGCTTGCTCAGCCCTCTTCTTCTTCAGATCCTCCAAGTAAACTGAACAGTTTCTCTTCCAGTGACCAGTTTTCTTACAGTAGTGACATTCACCCTTAGCGACCCCACCTTTAGGCTTTAAAGCCTGTTTGGGACCTGACTTTGGCTTGGGTGTAGAATCAGAACCTGTCTTCTTCTTACCCTTCCACTTGCCTTTCCCTTTGGCCTTACCTTTATTGCCCACCATCAGTATGGGAGCAGGTTCAGCCGTCTTCATGTTGGTCTCATATGTTCTCAACATAGCCAACAATTCAGTAGGTATTTTGTCAAATTCATTCATGTTGTAGTTTATGATAAACTGGGTGAATTTGTTGTTCAAAGAATTCATGATTAGGTCAATACCAATTTCCTGAATAATCGGGAAACCCAAAGTATCAAGATACTCAATGTAACCAATCATCTTCAGAACACGTGGGCCAACTGGTTCACTTGCCCCTTGTTTGCAATTAAAAAGTGACTTGCTCGTGTTGAACCTTTCTTGACGAGTTTGGCTTGCAAACATGCTTTGCAAGTGCTCATAGATAGTATATGCATCCATATGCACATGCTGTCTTTGAAGCTCAGCACTCATAGTTGCCAATATAAGACATGCAACATCAGTTGCATCATTCTCATCCTTTGTATGGGCCGCTCGTTCCTCAATAGTAGCGCCCTCAGGAAGGGGACCTGCCGGAGGAATATCAATGACATGAAGCTTGCGCTCCTGCCTGAGGACAATCCTCAAATTCCTCTGCCAGTCTAGGAAGTTGTTTCCTCCTATCAGCTTATCCTTCTCAAGGACAGATCGTACAGATAGTGTGTTTGTGTTGTTTGTCATTATTTGGTATCTACAATGATAAAAGCACAAAATTAAACATTAGATTGTTTGAGTTATTTATTATGTTCAAATGATTATGATACATTCATAATATATCTCCCACTATTTTTATCAAATTAATAGCCCTTACTATTAATTTGGAGAGTATATCCCATAATTCTTTCTAGTGAGCCAAGATCCATATTTCGTCATGTCTTAAGTCAACCACTGGAAGTCCTTAAGAATGATTATTTAGGTAGACAACATTTGTAATTATATCATATATAATTCTTGGATAGTTTGATGAGCAACGATTGATCTTATCTATCTCATAGATTTTTAACCAAACTCTATGCTTCTAAGTTCATAATGGTTGAATATAACCGTTTACTTTCACCTTATTATGACGGTTCAGTTAAGTTTGACCCAATGATACAACGGCCGAATATAACCGTTTATATTCATCGCATCTCACCACGATAGATAGGAGTCCCCTGCCACTGACAGTCTTTCCCCTAATCGATCTAGGATTCGATGAGTGTTCATTCATTGGAAAGCATCCGATTAAAACTTAATATTTTATTAAGGGGTTTATAAAATTTATGACGATCATGATCACATCATGAAGAGATCCTCAATTTTTCCTTGAACTAAATATTTCAAATTGACATCTTAAATTGTTCATTTCCCAGGTAGATGGAGGATACCAGTGGTCACACTTAAAACCCATCAGCCTTACGAATACGCATATCCGTTTTTGTCAGAAAATCCCAATTATAGAAATCAAAATCCATATTCAATTCCGTGTTTTAAAAATCCATATTTCATAAACACAAGAATCTCATGATCGTTTGTTAATTTTAAAATCTTAAATCGTTACAGATTTTATCTTGTTTAGCATGGCAAGCATGGCATGGGTGACGTATCTAATACATGCATACATCATTAATCTAATTAAAGCATGCATCTTCTACTCTACACATACATTCATACATCAATATGTAAAGTGCAGTATGTAAACGTGCTTGGTTATGGCCCCTTTCCTATGTGATCCTTTCGAGCTAATGAAAGGATCAAAGTCAATCTATGGTGGTGAAATATAAATACAATTACATGTCTTCATTCTTCTTGTATCCATGGGTGCTTGCTCCTCTTCTTGGATCATCCTTCAATCTTCAAGTACATTACATGGAATAATTGAATACAACCTATACTAATGTACTTACATAAGAAAACTCGAGTTACATTCAAGGTTAAACAATTACAAGAATGAAGAAAACGACATGCAAGTCTTATTTATAAAACCAAAACCAAAACCATTAATCTAGGGGTCTAAGGGCCATAACCAGCACCATGCTCAAGTACACAAAATAAAATATTGCGGGGGTCCGGGGGCGGCAGTCCCCGGGCGGGGTCTGGGGGTGGCAGCCCCCAGCTGGGGTCGAGGACCAGTCCTATTCAGAAATCATCAATTTCTGAACTACAGATCATATCTGTTGGCCTTTTTCCCCACTGCAATTTATACAGTTTCAGAGGCATGTATCATATACATACTTATCATATCCCAGTTAACAAATCATGTCCAACACAATCTGTCCACCAGTTTGTATCATATACAAACTAACCCTCATGCATAATATACAAATCGCAATAAGGCATATAAATCAGTCATGACAAATCATTAACATGCTAGTTTCAGAATCTATATGGTGCAGGAAACGTAAATCAGTCATGACAAATCATTACTCCACATGCTAGTTCCGAGGCATAAAACGCAGCGGATTAAACGTAAATATAACCAAAAATTTCAGAACCCTAACGCAGGATCATGTATAAGATTGACAGATTATGGTGAAACGGAATCATACCTTTGTCTGGTCTTGACTTACACTAACTCAACGGAGATCCTAGCTTTCACGACTTGTGTCTTCTTCTCGAAAGCACCTCTATGGTATCCACACGAGCACCTTCAAGAACGTCTCACGATCTTGATTACGGAATGGATGTACTAGCCTCCTTTGATGATTTCGAATTCTGCCTCTGCCTTTTCTCTCTGCCTTTGCTGCTGCTAGGGTTCGTTTTTCTTAAAAAAAAACTTAATACCTATTAACCCTACATTATCTATTTATAATGGTTGGTTAATAGGCCCATAATAGTTACCCATAACAGCAAAGCCTAACCCATGTAGATTTAGGATTAAATAATAAAACCGAATTTTATTATTTAATTAATAACTAAGTCACACTTAATTATTAATGGCAGAATTCAAATTCGAATTTATATTTTTTCAATTAATTAAGTCTCACTTAATTAATATAATAAAATTCAAATAATCATCAATTAATTTAAATCTATAATTTAAATTAATTATTCCTTTAAGTACTCTATGTGTGTGACCCTATAGGCTATTATTTAATTAGCAATAATTTTATTCTCCAATAAAATTATAAACAATGAGCGGTATCTAGTAATACATCATTGCTACCCAATTAAATAATAATTAAATCGTGATTCGATAAAACCTTTCGTGATTAATGTTTCAGTGTAATATAATCACTTTAACCATATATTATAGATTAAACTCGAGGCATGTATTTAGTCATCCTCTTCAACATTTAATCCAAGTTTACTTGATCCATGAGTAGACTATGAAAACAAATCATTATTTGAGCACGGCCATGCATTTTATAGTCTCACTCAATCAAGAGGCCAATAATATCTCTCCTAATTATAGGAGGGTTAAATCCTTTATCTATCATTCATATTTCTCATACGACTCATGATATACCCGATGTCCACTTTTATCATCACCCGGTCAAAGGTAACTTTTAATGTAGTCAAAGTATATTAATCCTCGTATAGAAATATAATGATCTCAAGTCAAAGGATCATTACACCATTATCACTGTGAGTCTTTCTTATGACTTTATTAAACATGAAGAATCTCACTGTGGGTCTGTCCAGTATCATGTACTCCTACATGTACCTATGTATTGACTTTAGTATCCCCATACTTATAACCAATGAGATGTGGTTATCAGTCAAACAACATACTAGTCTATTTATGTATTATTATTGTCCTATAATAATAATACTCGACTAGGGACATTTAAGAATATGATATATTATATAATCTCAAGTTCAAGTCATGTACTAAACTATACAATGTGTATCATGATTCTAAAGACATTTATTATGCTAACAAATATATCGCAGTAATTAAAGTCATAATAAATACGTTTATTGAATAATCAATTGACATAAAGGTTTATCAAAATAAACATTGTATTGCCTCTAGGGCACCTACACCAACATTTTCTTGCATAACCGTGTTGTCAGTTCTGAAATCTTCCCATCTTCGTTGTGTCTTCTGTCATTAAACCACTTGAGCTAGATGATGAATATTTATTATTTTAGTTGACACACAAATGTACTTTCTGGTTCATTTGTGTTATACTATAATAAATATTTTCCACCTTTTAACTTTAAGTTGTGGTTTTATGTCCTTCTTTAGCTTTACTGTCTTTCCTCTTAGTGTTTTTCTTCTTCTGGAATCTTCGTGTAGTAGTCACTAAAAATCTTCTGTATCTTCTAAATTGTTCTGAAATACTACTTCTTCACTTTTCACTAACGCTTGAATATATTAATGAACTTCTTCCAGTGTTGAGTAGCAATCTCATAAAAATATTTCTGATAATCTGATTTTTCTTGTCTAGTTTACTTTCTTCATCTTGATTTCTGTTTTGTATTTATTATTTACTTCTCTTTCTTATCTGAGTTGAGTTATCATCTAATTATTACAAATAGGTCTAGTCATATGCATTTCAACCTTCTATCTATAATTCTTCACTTTTTGGTGGTGAAATGGTGCAGGAAAGTAATGGAGAACCCTCCAGCACTTACCCAAGTAATCAAATCCCCTTCAAATAAACAATCTTCAAAATCAAAATCCAAAAAGAAACCAACCTCTGGTGTCTCGCAACAGGCATAATTGTAAAGAAGAGAAGATTGGTACAATCAAGGCTTGTAGATGAGCCAAGTGATGAGGATCTCAACCCCCTTGAGAAACAGGTTGTTGAAGGACTCTCTTTGCTCAAAGAGGGTCATGATACACCTGATTCTAACCTTCAAGCCCAGTCTGTAGACTCTCAAAAGGCTACAGACTTTGATAAACCTAGGGAAGTACCTCAGGATTCTCAAATTGGGTCTCCTGAGAAATCTTTTACTCAGAAATACAAGAGGTTGAGGAATGCTTATTATGCACACACACAAACCTATTATTGTTATCAACTCTATTTTGCATGAAACAGATACTCTCAAGGCTTCTGCAGGGCCAGACTCTGAAAGCAAGACAATTCCTGAACCAGAGTCTAATGTTGAGTCAGAGTCAAGACTGCCTTTAGACTCTGATCATGAAACATTTTGGAAAGGAATTCCATTGGATGTAGCCTCATGTCTCATTGATGAAATCATTACTCCACATGATGAGGTACTGCTATTTCTATATCCTTTGGTGGAATCACTAGAAGATCCCCAACTCTACAAGACATAGCAACAAGTCTTGGATCTTCTCACTACCTATGCAGCCCTAAGGAAGAGAATGGAGATGGAGCTACAAATGTGTGCATAAGATGTTGTCACAAATCTATATAGTTACCTCTTCAACACTTCATTACAATATAAAACAGATGGGCTCATAGAAGGCAGAACTAATGCAGTTCTCAAAGCACTTGGTGTGACAGACTCTGAATAGTCAAAATCAAAGAAGCCTAAAAGACTTAAGGTCCACAGAAGGAGAGAATCAGAGTCTGTTACTGAGTTGGAAACTGAGATTGAGCAACCAGTTTCTGACTATGAAGCAATTTGGGATAAAAGAATTACCTACAGGACAACTATTGATTGGTTTTCTACTATTCAGCCTCTTCCAAGGAAGGTGGTTGATTTTCTTGTCCACAATATGGGAAAGGTGGCCAACAAATATATCTATCCAACCTATCGGAGTAGATTGGATCAAATCAAGGGCTCATATTATCATAAGATTGCAAGGGAACTGCAGGATTCCTTTCACGTGACTTTTTCCCAAGCCATCAATGCAATCCATGCAAGGATTTTTCTAAATAACAACTTGGATGCATTAACAATGGTAGAACCACAGGAGGTAGTAGGTATAGCAAGGAAGCTGGAGGAAGGGACTAGTGCACAAGTGGTGACTAGTGAGAAAGTTGTTCAGTCTGCATCACCCACACAAGAATCACCTAGTTAGAGGTTGGGTGATAGTAGGGCATAGAAGCATGCTGTTAGGCCCTCCTTGGCAACTCTAAATTATGCAGTTGGGAACCTCAGTGATAAGGGAGGACAAACTCTGATGGATGCTCCTAAAGAAATTCCACACTCTATTTTATCAGAGTCTATCCACCTTGAGGGGGAGTCTCAGGCAAAAATAGTCCAAGATGGTGACATTCAGACTCTGGCTTCTAATAAAGTCATACTGAAGCAGTCAGAGTCTAGTGTAGACCCTGAGACTGGAATATTGGAGCCAACAGACTCTAGAAAGAAAGAAGAAGATTGTAAAGGTTCAGAGTCTATTAATTCTCACCCCTTGGTGGAAATCCCTAGCCTTCAAACATTTGAAGGGGTACCCCTCCATCAAGGTGGTTCATGTATTGCAGCAAATATTTCTCCTCTCACCCCTTCTTCTGTAGGATTTTTGAGTGCACCCTCCAAATTGAGTGAAAAAATAAATGAAAGGCTGACACTGGTCCAGGCAAAAGGAGAGGTAGATAAGGCTGTAGAGAGCATGAGTGAGCATAAGAGAGTGGGTGCCCAACCCCACTATGAGGATGAGAGATTAGGGTATCCTGAACCTAACTTCACTTATTGGGATCAAGATTTTCCTAAGAGTTGGTCCAATGAGTTGGGGCAGGGAATGGATGAAAATTCTTTTCTTCTAATAATGCATATTGGAAAAAAGGAGGAGGCTCTTGCTTCTCAGAAGTCATTCACACAGAGACCATAACATCATTTGGTGGATTCTCTAGCAAGGAGAGCAGAAAGAGTCATGGAGGTTTTGGTGGATCCAACTATCATTCCAACTGAGACTGTATAATTGAAGTCAGAAGAACCACTTTTGATCATGCCTATAAGGGCTAGGCTTCTAGAGTCTACAGACTCTGATCACTCTAAGGAGGAGTCAGGGTCTATAGTCCTTTTTGCAGTTTCAGAGTCTACACCTCCTGTTACCAAGATTGAGCCTGTTGATGAGGATTGCACTTCTGAGAATGATGGACCAGTTAATCCATCTTTTATTTATTTTGATCAAGTGTTTCCTCAATCTTGGGAGTCTGCACAACAAAAGGGCATAGATGATAAAGCAACTTTTGACTGTATTTTGGGTATTCACCAGTCTGAAAGACTTAAGGCTTTTCAGTAAAAAAAAATCTATAAGAACATGGTCACTATCCTGGTGAAGTAGATCAAGCTATAGATACAGATGTTCAGATTGAGACAGAAGATGTTGTTGTCCAATTGGCTAGTGTGGTGAAGGATATATCTCATATTCAAACCAAACTTAATGGTGTTGATAATACTACTTCTATGCTCAAGACTCAATTTAATAGAATCCATTCCCTTCAATTATCTAAAAAGGTCTCTTTCAAGGAAGCTGTTGTTGATATTACTGCAAATTAAGCCCAGCTTCAAACCACAGTCTCTGCTCTAACTACCAAGGTTGACTCATTAATTGCTGCACAGGCCAATATCTCCACAGTACTTGAACAAATTCTGTTGGCTGTCATTAGTAGTGGTGATGTCAAAAAGGGGGAGAAGAAAGGTGATTCTTCCAGGAGAAATAAGGATGATGTATGCAAGGATGATAAAAAGGGAATTAAAAGGAGGAGAGATGGTGATGATGGTGGTGATAGTTCTCATGGTCCTAGGGGTCCTGTGGTGTAACACTCAAACATTCTGGAGTGGTTGTATTATCAAAATCTCAAACACATCAGTCAGCGACTGGACATGGGAAGTTAGAGTCTAAGCCAGACTCTAATAAGCAAAGAAAAAATCAGACTCTGATAAAGCTAAAGAACCTACTTACTGGCAATGTAGCAATCTAATCTGCAAATGAGAGCCAAAAAGAAGACAGGACTTGGAGGCTTTGAAGAATCAGATATTGATAGAACATCAACTATATCCAGGGATCCTCAATCCTTGACAGATAGGCAATTTAAGAAGATCACACAAAAGCATTTAAACAAAGTGGTGTCTGCTCAAATTATTTATAATGTTTTTGAAAGAAAAATGCTAGAAGGTACAGAAAAATTACAAAATGAGATGTTTGTGTACTTCATGGAATGAGGATCTGTTAGATGGATAAGTCAATCAAACTTTATCTTTTTCAAATAGGCTGAGGAATTGCAGTATATTAGATTTCTCTTATAAATAGCATACGAAGTAAATACAAGCAAAGAGGTTGTCACTCACAAATGGTTCAAAGAGATTGACAGGAAGCTGACTCTGCACAGACAGGCAAATCGACAGATGGGCAAATTTTCGTTAAAATATATTGATGTTGAAGGAAATAAACAAGACATGCCAGTAGAAGAAAAACAAATCAAATTTCAAGAGGGTGTGGGTCATTACTTTGGATTTTAACCTATGAGTGGGAAAGTTAGTATTCTAATGTTGAAGGATTTAAAAGAACAAGAAAGTAGTGCAAATGATCTGAGAGTAGCTTACTGTCAAATCAAATGTTCCAATGAAGAAATTAAAGAAGTATGTTGGTGAAGCTCTTGCTATTGTGGAGGAAAATGTGATGAATTCATTTTTGAAGAACAATCCAGCCTTTGAGAAGATTAAATGAGAAGTAATTCTTTTTCCTTATACATTTTTTTGTTCTAGATTAATTTTTTTATTCTTTAGTTATGACATCATCAAGTCTTGATTTTTGCTTACTTTTTATAAAGCATAAATAGGGAGAGATTATTAGGAATATATTCATTTGATGATGTACAAAATACTAGAACAAGACTTAGCATAATTTATTTGTAATAAGTCTTTCTAGTCTCTGAATTTTATAATCAGAGTCTAGTTAGCCAACATTCTTGTACTTAGAAGATTTTCTGTAGAAAGTGAAACCATAATCTAGATGGAGATCAGAGTCTGGGAAGTGATCAGAGTTTATAATCTATCAGAGTCTATAGACTATTGGAGTCTACAATTTGTCAGAGTCTACGAATGATTAGAGTCTATAGTCTGGCAGAGTCTGAAGATTTCAGAGTCTATGAAGTCAAAGCTGAATTTGGAAGATGATTACAGAAAAGGGAAGTCTTCGAAGATAAAGCCAAAAATATTGCAGATATGCTATGGGAAGGAAGGAGAATTACAGAAAGAAACTGTCAGCTAATAATTAGGAATTATATTCCTATTGTAATTTGATTTTCTGTTATTAGTTGATAGGTAACTCTCTATATAAACATTTTATGTAACCTAATATTATTGTCGAGCTTGTAAGAGCATAGAGATAGAGAGAGTTGTTGTGAGAAACACAGAGAAACTGCTAGGGTTTGTGTACACCTTAGGAGAGTTTGTATTTACACATCAATAATACAAACAATTTTCATTCATATCTTTGTATTTAATCTTTGTTCTAAATTCAATTCTTTAATTCATACTGAGTTGATTTTAATCAGGCATAAAAAGCGCACAAGTATTCAACCCCCCTTATACTTGAGCAATTGGGAAAACATAAAGTCTATAAGGGGTCTAGTGTCTGACAAGATCGTTGCTATTAAGTTTATTGGAACTCAAGATAACATGACTGATCCTTTGACTAAGGGACTTGAGCATGTTGTTGTCCTTAAGTCGAGGTTGGGGATAGGAATGACAACCCATTTTGAGTGATCAACAGCAGGAACCCAATATACCTGAGAGGAGATCTCTAAAAGTGTATTCAATGTGGTAATAACAAGTTGTGAGGGTGATTCGGTAGTACCTTTACTACAAATATCTAGATACTTGAAGGGTTTCGAGGCACAAACGCAGCGAAAAAACGCAAAAAATAAATACAAAACGTAATATAAATCGAAACCCTCTGCAAGATCCATGCGAAAATAAAAGATTTAATTCGGAGATTAAGAACAAATACCTTAAAAAGCTATACCAGTTCATCAATGAAAGATTAATGGAGGTCCAAATCTTGTTTAATCACCACGTATCCCGCTCACGCGATCTACGCTCTACGGTATCCACACGAACACTTTTCATGAAGGATTAATGTGTACTAGTACCCAAAAACTGTTTCTCTCTCTCTCTATCTTCCTCTTTTCTCAAAACGGCTAGGGTTTTAGAAAATATGTGTCTCTTAATTAAATCAGCCAATAAAGAGATTATATAGATAGATGAATAAGTTTTCTAATTATAATTAATACTAATCCAAAATTTCAAATTATTTAATTAAGTCTCATTTAACTAATTAATTACTAATTTTGAAATTAGTTTAAGTAATTCATTTATTCTATTTATATAATTAATTAAGTCATACTTAATTAATATAATAAATAAAATAAATTACTTATATAATTTAAATTCATAATTTAAATTATTTCTCCTTCAAGCATTCTTTGTGTGTGACCATGTAGGTTATTATTACGTTGGCAACAATTTTAATATCTAATTAAAATTGTAAACAATGAGCGGCATCTAGTAATACATCATTGTTACCCAAGTAATAATAATAAAATCAATGATTCGATTAAGTCTTTCGTGAATAATGTTCCATGTAATATAATCCCTTTAACCTTATATTTTAGATCAAACTCGAGGCATGTATCGTGTCATCCTCTTCAACGTTTAATCCGAGTTTTCTTGATCAATGAGTAGACTATTAAAAAAATCAACATTTGAGCACGGCCATGCATTTTATAGTCTCACTCAATCAAGAGGCCAATAATATCACATATAAATAGGAAGGTTAAATCATTTATCTATCATTCATATTTCTCATACGATTCATAGTATACCCAATGTCCATTTTTATCATCACTCGGTTAAAGGTAACTTTTAGTGTAATCAAAGTATATTAATTCTCGTATAGAAATATAATGATTTCAAGTCAGAGGATCATTACATCATTATCGCAGTGAGAATTTCTTATGACACTTATTAAATGTAAAATCTCACGGCGGGTCATTTCAATGCCATTCATTGAGACATGCACTTATGTTCTTGACTTTAGTATCATCATACATATGACCAATGAGATGTGGTCATCTGTCAACAAACATACTAGTCTTATTGTATTATTATTATCCTTATATAATAATACTCGACTATGGAATTTTAGGAATAAGATATTATTCATATAATCTCATTTTTAAGTCACATACTTAAAGATATATAATACGTATCAAAATTTCAAGGATATTTATTATGCTTTCAATTTGTTATGCAGTAAATAAAACATAATAAATAAATAATAATCAATAAAACATAATCTTTAATAATAAAATATTTTCCTTAAAATATAAAAGTAATTATCTCTAGGGCACAATTACTAACAATATTTGCGTATCTGAGTCTTTCCCTTATAAACCTCAAGAGGTACTGTAACTGCTAATAAGCAAGGGTTTTAATAACTATGAATAGGGTCAAGTCGTGAGATGAGATATTGGCAGTACATCTTTGGAGATTCTCAGCTAAGTGAATGTTATTGTGTGGTCGCAATTAGAGGATAGGGTTATTCCTTGAAGCATTCGACGAACAAAATCGAGACATGACCATTAATGTATCAAAGTCGTAGATTAGCACCATAGCCTTTGATTTGTCGTCGTCTATGGAGTATGGTTACACAAAACGGATAAAGATTCAAGGTGAAACATTTCATCTATATTCAGTAGTCATCGAAGTAGGGGACTTAGGAGGTTCAAACCCGGAAGGGTACCGACTCTGAAAAATAAGTCATGATGAGAACCGATATGCATTTCTGTGTGGATTTGTGGGGGAATATTAGAAAATGGAAAGTTTAAGGCATATTTTATATATGCTCTTGATGTAATTTCCGGAAATTAACTAATGGAAGTTGTTTCTTGCTATGAGGACTTAAAGTTTCATGTTTGGATCTAAAATAGTTTCTTAGTACGTGGAATCCATAAATAAATTGAGTTGAAGTTACTAGTTTGAAATGGGTTATGTGGGATTTGTCCCACATTAATATTGTAAAGTAAAGATATTGAGTTTATATAGCATCTTGTGTTATTGTTGTTTAAACTACTAGTGTAAGTGGAATGCTTAGGTCACATAGTGATATTGAATACTTTATATCTTTTATGTACAAGTTATTTGATTTATTTATATTGATTATTTAATTATTAATATCAAATATTTTGAGTAAGGATTATTTTCATAATCAGACTCTAAATATATTTCACAATCTTAATATTAGTTAATCAGAATAATATAAGTAACAAATAAGACCTATTACTTTGTAAAACTTTATTTCTTTGAAAAGCTCTATATCCCACATTGAGTAGAATAAGAGAAAAAGAACTCAAGAAGCCTATATATAGAGGTGTGCACATTTAGTTTAAGTGTGTCTCTTGCTCGTACCTTGCATATTATGCTGCATAGGTTTTTGGGCGAACTGAGGTGCTAGTCATTGTTGATCCTTGCCGTTTCTGTGGGCGGATTGATCTTTGCTCTTTTATCCTAGAAGTGATATTGCTGCAACCCATCACAGCGTAAGTAGGGCAATGATCTCTTCAAGAACACTTGGCGACTCAGTTGTGTTCCGTATTCAGTTATTTGTTAAAGCGACAGTGATAACTAAGTACTTCTTCTTTTCACGTTTAATTACAGTCTCTGATTATATATCTTATTTCTACCTTCGTGCTTTGTTTTGTTAGTTGGTTTAATCTGCATGTTCTTGTTAATTGTTTATATAGTTTCCATATTGTTGTTGTGTAGTATAATTTAGACCCAACACCTATAGGCTAACAGTTCTTTTTGACGTGGATGAATTTAAGTTAGGGAGTTTATATAACCCTAGACCCACATCAAATCCTCAAAATATGTGGAGACTTTAATTAGTTTATAAGATAGAGTATTATTATCAAGTGTACCAATAAAATATGAATTTTTGGAGACTAGTGATGGACTTGTGTACTCAATTTGTTATATTTAGGTCAATGCACTCTGACGTTATGTACTTAAGCATGATAGGATTATTTGACATGCTTTCAAAATAGGCTCAAGATTTGACTCGATTGTCACATATGGTATCAAAGTCAACTCTCAAAATCAGATCAAGCCCCAAATTCATATCACAAATAAGTCTTCTGGTATTGCTGAGCAATCTTCTCTTTAGCTCTTTAGTTGCAGGAACTCATAGGTCACGTATTTCATTTAATGTGACATTAGTGAGGGGGGTTAGGGCGTCATTTCCCTTCTTCCTGAAGCCTTCGAACCTACGGTTGTTGGGTAGTGAAGTGGTCCGTGAAGGTTAAATAAGACTTGTGTTGAGCGAACAGCATAGTCAAGCCATATAGGCAAAAAAGCAAGAAGTTGTTTTCGTTAGATCGACGGAATCCATGGTACTTTCACTGTTGTGGGTCACCTTTGGAATCCATTGGCTTTCATAAAGCACCTTTGGTCAGCGGCTACTATTGGGATGAGAAAAATTCGACAAAGAAACTCCTTAAGCAATGATCTTTTTTATGTCATTTCATCTTGAATAGTCAGGCTTGTTTCTTTGCTGCCAAAAGTACACTAACCCAAATACAAATATTTGGATAATTCACAAGTTCGTCCCGACACAAAAAAATTATAATTAATTTGTGTATACACTTCACTTGATAAGTAGTACTCTACTGTATATTTATAAATTAAAATCTACTCATGTTTCCGTGTCATGTTTACACGTGACACTGAGATTTACGATCATATTTCATTAACTAATTACTTAGACACGGAATCAAATTAAATATTGTTGAGGAAAAAAGTAAAATTCTAAAAAAATAATCAAATTCATTTAAAAAAATTATAATCAAAATATTAAATATAAAAACAAAGAAAATTAAGCAAGTGGCCGTAACTTACACGAACTTTTACGCTAGTTTATCAATTAATCATTGAACCCCCTTCTTTATAATGATTAATTATATATCTCAGTTGACTCGAAAATTTAACTATATTAAATTAAAAAATTTTATTTATTATCTACACCTACACAAATTTAGTTAAGTTCAATTATTAGACTATACATTTTAGTTAATTTAATCATAGTTTATAAAAAAAAAATAAGTTTGACGACCTATCTCAATAATCACGTATTATAAGCCAAAGACTGACATCAATATTATCTTGTTTATTGTCGATAAAAAATTTGCTAGAGTATAAAATTAGAATTATTGGTACTCTTTGAGAAGTAAGTGGGGGGTTCTCATTGTATAATAGTATTTTACTGGACTATAAATTAATCAGAATTCTCATCTTATCACCAAAACCTTGTTTAGTCTTACCATTCATCAATACGACAACTAAAACATACAAAACACACCAAATGGAAACAAGACAAATTTTGGCATAGGATAAGATATAGAGCTTGTTTGATTAAGGTAATAACAGTTTTTTGTTGAAAAAATTGCATAGTTGTCATCGAACTTAATTTTGAATAATATTTTAGAAATTCAAAATTTAAATTTATAATACGATAACCAAATATTTATTTTATTCTTTAAAAAGTACCTGATTGTAAAAAAATAATTATTTTAAAAAAATAATTCTTAACCATATTTCGAATAAAAATAATATATAACGGCCCTATTATAAATTTGAAAGTCAAGATAGTAAATTGACATCCCGGACAAAGTTGGAGTACTTTACTTTTTATTTATTAATAAATAACAATGGTTTTAGCACATGCACCAAACCGGCTCATAAGCTGATCAGTTGGTAGACGACCTTGCTCCTCCGGTTAACATTTCTGTGTATCTCTTTATTGAGTCAAGCCTCTGCATTTTCAGCTGCTTCTTAAACCTATTTATGAAATCATCTGCTTTTGCGTCTATTTCTTCATCTCCCTTGAACGACACCGTTTTAACCACCTCTCTCACACCTAACTTCTTCCTCCTCTCCTTGACAGTACTCCCCGAACTAGCCACTTCATCTTTTTTCTCCTCCAACGACACCGTTTTAAGTGGTTCGCTTACACTTGACTCTTTTTGGGTCGTCACCGGAAGTGGAGCCTCTTCCGGGGTCACCTCTCCGGTCAAGTGGATTTCTGGTTGAAACGGGTAGTGATAGTCGAAATTTTTCAAGGAGAGGTTGATGGATTTGACTCGGGCTAAGAGAGAGGAGGATCGGTTCAGTTGGGGCGAGTCATGCTGACCGAGTTGGTGTTTATGGGATTTAGAGTATGAAGCAATGAATATAGAAATGATTATTAGGTTTAAGAAACAGAAGAGAGCAGTAGGCGTGAAGAACCAGGTATCCATAGCTACCAAAACAAGGCTTTGCTTGACTTGTATAGTATATTTCTTTGTTTTTCCACCAGTGAAGCAGAGAGAGAGGGAGAGAGAGAGATCGAGAGAGATGATTTGTTGTTTGTTTGGATCCGGAAGAGACGTTGTATGAATGTATGACTGTGTATGTACGTGTAATGTATGCGGAGTAGTGTTATATATAGATGGAATAAGGACCGTTTTCATATCATGTGAGTGTTGTCGACGAAATTAATTATAAGCAGAGGTTTTCAATTTGATAGTTGACTAATTATGGGTTGTTTGTTTCGTAAATTTTAGAAATGATGTATGAGTTTTGTTTATTCTCAGTTTGGTTGAAAATTTTTAATTTTAAAATTCACATATCAAAACTGGTTCATAAGATATAAGGTATGAGTTTTTTATATTTGATATTTTAGAAAGAAGGTGGGTATGAGTTGTAGGTATTAGGAATTAAATCAAAATTTTAATGCTTTTATTTTAGTTTTATTTATAAAATTACATGTTAAGTTTTAAAATAAAAAATTTATAATGATTTGTTTAATATTTAATAAATAATAATGATATTTTTATATTAAATGCATATATATTTTTTTATTTATTAAAAAATATATTAAATTAACAAATTCATTATACCGTTCAACTAAACACATGATATTATGAATGATATTTCATTCTCAAACCACCTTAACCCAATTTCTCATTCCAAACTGATACCATTGCATAAACCAAATGATAAGCTATTTTCGGTCATCATATCTTTTAAAATTTTCATTAATTTAATAAAAAAAGATTAATGAAATAAATAATTGCAATAATACAAATGTTAGTCGTAACTATATTTTTTTTAATTAATCATTAAATGAATAAAGTAATTGCTATTACAAGTTTGTAACTAATTGTCCTAATATTTATGGATATGAAAAATTCATTATCGTTTTCAACGGAGTATGCAAGGACTCCCGAGTCCCGACCAGGCGACCAGTATGTACCGGGGAAAACAATCGCGAGCTGATAATGGCGCAAAGGATATGATGTATACACTCAGGATAATGATGTATGATGCTAGTACGTACTGCATGATTAAACATCAACGTCATTTTAGACGATTCATTCTTCTTACAAGAGCAATTCTTTTTGGTGAACAGCATGTCTAACAGCTTATAAATATTAGTATAAACTAGAATGTACAAGCTTATTGATTAAAAAAGTATATATAATATAGATAGAATATAATAATAAAATTTAATTAATATAAATAAAATAATATTATTATTTTAATATTCATAAAATTTAATTAATAAATTATGATATATAATAAATTAAATAGGATGACTAATGAGAAAATTAAAACATGATAGTATATTGATTAAAAGAATGTGTTTGAAATTGAGTAGAAAACAGACACGTGTATTTTGAAATTGAGTTTGACACAAAAGGACCAGACGGACGACAGATCAAATATTTGGCCGTTTTAATAATATAGTATAGATTATAGATTAGTTATTTAAGACATTATTTTTATACATGTACTCCAACAATATTCTTTGTCCTCATTTTTTATTATTAAAATAATAATATATTTTAATTGTAAAAAAGAGGGAAGGGAGAAACAAGTAGGGTAAAAGAGGGAAAATAATTTTTTTTATTAATAAAATTCAAATAAAAAATGGTTAAGACATCCTTAAAAATAAGGAATGGGATATATGTTTTAATATTGTAAGGAAACACTTGTTAGAAGCAACTTTTTTTGTCAAATTCTCTAAATTTTAACTTAGAAACTCATTTCACAAATCTTTTGGACTTGTTCTAATAATATGATGTTTACTCTCGACTTTTTTATATGTATTTTAATATAAATAAAAATATAGTTTCATATATTATTTTTTTAATTTCTTTTTTGAATAAATTTTTTAATATTAAATTTTCATTTAAAGGAAGAAATTCTTAAAAATAAATTATAAATTTATATTTTTTATACGTTTTAAAATACGTGTAAAAAGTTATATATTTTCAAATTGAGAGAACAATACAATAATAGCAAGCGTGTTAAAGTATTCAATAACTTCATGTACAGCATGCTGCACGTTATCCAGGTCAACCTTTGGTTAAGCACATTAATTCTAACAACTTAAGTTTTGTCAACATTCGTTGTATTATTTAAAATATTAGTATTTTATTTTTTCGGGAGTTAATATTGTTTAATTTTCATATAATTAGAAAAAAATCTATACAAAATTCTTTTAGTGAATATAATATAAAATATAATAGATCCGGATTATGTACGGATGTTATGTATTTTTTTTCTTTATATATTTGAGATTTTAGAAATATATTTATTATTTAGTGATTGTAATAATAATATTCATTTAAATATAATTTTTTATAAATAAAATTAAAATAATTTTGAATTAGTGGGAAACTATAAAATATTAGCAAAATAAAAAAAATTAATTTAATTATTATGACTATTTTTTTTCTTCATTTTATTCCAAGATAAGGACTCTTATAAAAAAATTACTCCCCACGTCCCGGCCAAATGTTTACATTTGGTCCGGGCACGGAGACCAAGGATAGTGGGTGTAATATTGTTAAAATAAATGAAGTAGTGGGTGTAATAGTGATTTTATTGTTAAAATAAATAAAGTAGTGGGTGTAATAGTGTAAAGTGTTGAAAAAGTTGAGTGAAGTAGTAGATGTAATAATGCATTTTATTGTTAAAAATTACTATTTTTAGTAATGTAAAGAATTGGATGGGACGTCTCAAAAAGGAAAGTGTAAAGAATTGGTTGGGACAGAGGGAGTATATATTAGTATAACTTTAATATTATAACTAATTATTCATATTATTTAACAATGTTAGTAGATACGGAGTACTAAAAAGGTACTCCCTCCGTCCCACCCAATTGTTTACATTTGGGTTGGGTACGGAGGTTAAGAAAAGTATATAAAGTATTATAAAATAGAAGTAAAAGTGAATGAAAGAGAAGTAAAAGTGAATAAAGTGGTGGAGTCAATTGATATTTAATTGATAGATTTGATAATGTAGAGTAAAGTAGTGGGTGAGAATAAATTTTATAATATAAAAAATTTACTATTTTTAGAAAGTTTTGAAATGTAAAGAATTGGATGGGTCATCCCAAAAAGAAAAGTGTAAAGAATTGGTTGGGACAGAGGGAGTACATTTTAAAAATTATAAACGACAACAAAGTACGAAAAAGATTATTGAATAAAACTACCTTTTTTATAATCAAAATTTTAGAAAAAATATTATTAAATAAAAGGTAAGTTCTATTTTTACACTAACTTTTAAGGATGTGTGTGTGTGTGTGTATATATATATATATATATATTAAAAAATATTGTACAAGATAATTATAAATTATTATCTATACTGAATATGTTTCCATGTAAAAAATATTTTATCACTAACTATATAAATTGAAAACCAAACATCAGAAAAATAAATTACAAGAAATTTACTTGCATCCAATATCTAATAAATCATGAATTACATTCAATTAAATATTTTGAACAATAATAGTTTTAGGGATTGTGGTGTTAACAATGTAATCAACTTTAATACTTAGTCTTAATCAGAAAATAAGCTAAGTAAAATGTATTTTCATATATATATATATTGACAGTATGTTTAGAAGTTAGTTGAACATTATGTTTTAAAAGATTACAATAGGCGACAGTATGTTTGGTAGTTACTGTCTTGTATAAAAGAATAAAATTGAGTCATGTAGTAGAAGTTCACAAAGTGTTCATGCACAGCATGGTTCAGAACTCAGACAATAACATTCCAGTACTCAAGCCTATGACAACATAATTCGAGTGACAGTAAAAAGGAACATGTGACATCAACTATTTACTCAACAGTAAACTTGGCGGAGAATGAAGAATTGAAGACAACAAGTTTCACTGACAGCAATATTGGCGGGAATAGTTGACAGTAGCTTTGGAGACAGTATCTTCTAATGGATTATCAATGCTTGACAACAAAGTATGTGGAGCCATAAATACTGTCACCAAAGAGGAGCTAAAAGTTGACAGTATACTTTTAGTGAAGCTGATAGCCTGTTCTTGGTAGCAGAGTAGATAGGGAAAACACAAGGAATGATTTTGACATCTCAATCTACTCTATCAAGTCTACTACTGCAACTTGGAAGAAGACAAGCAAAATGATAAAGTGTGTTCAAGGAGTCAAAGATTTTTTTACATCTCAGAACAACTTTATCTACAAAGGGAATGAAGCCAAGGTAGAATAGGAAAAGTAATATTTTTATTTCAAGCTTTATTTTAGAACAAAAGAAAAGTGCACCTGTAAGTGATATATGTGCTTCAGTATACATACACATATCCCACAAGTACTTTTTCTTATGCAACTAAGCTAAAAACATATTGTCTTTTCTCTCAAGTTTAGTAACAATAGCAAATTCAATTGTTATTGTAACTAGAAGCGGGAATTGTTATTGTTATTAGTTATATCTTATGTAACTAAGATCTAATATAATAATAAAATTTCATTAATGTAAATAAAATAATATTATTATTTTAATATTCATAAAACTTAATTAATAGGTTATGAATTTAAATAAATGAAAGAGGTTGAGCAATGAGAAAATTGAGTAGGAGACAAACAAGTGTATTTGAAGTTAAGTGGGAGACAAAATGACTAGACCAGACCACCAACCAAACATTTGTTCTTGCAACTTTAATAATATAGTATAGATGAGTGAATTAACACAAATTATATCACATTTATCTATACTATATCATTACAACTAAAACATTAAAAATTTGGTAGTTAGTAGTTGGTCGGTATTTGAATTGGGCTTGATACGGTAGTTGATATTTGGGTCGGGTAATTGATTAATTATTAAATTTAATTTTTAAACATAAATCTCCTAATTAGAATACATCTCTAAACAAAACTCAAAAACATTATCCACTTTAAATACAACCTCCAAATTAGAATACATCTCTAAACAAAACCCGTAAACAATACCCCTTTAAATATAAATAATATTAATATCCTAATTAAAATATATCTCTAAATAAAACTCACAAACATTATTCCTTTAAAATACAAGTAAAATATATATAAAAAATATTTACACACATAACATTTTAAATAATTGTTATAAAAATAAAAATAAATTCAAAACCATATAAATAAAATAATAAAATACGGTATTTGGGTCGGGCTTGGTATGGTAGTTAGTCGATATTTGGGCTGGGTAATTGATTAATTATTAGTCTTAAATTTTAAAAATTAATCTCCGAATTAAAATATATCTCTAAACAAAACAATTAATATTATCCCCTTAAAATACAATTATTATTAATTTCTTAACTAAAATATATCTCTATACAAAACCTACAAATATTATCCCTTCAAAATATCTACACATAATATTTTAAATTATTATTATAAAAATAAAAATAAATTCAAAATCATATAAATAAATTATTAAAATATTAAAAAAAAATGCAATCTGTGCATCGCACGGGATATAAACTAATATTATTTAATATGTTGATTATTTAAAATTTTGTTAAATGAGGTTGATATTGTATGAAAATGAATAGAATTTAAAATTTCATATAATTATATTATTTTGATATTTTTTTTAAAAAATTACATCAATTTTTAATAATCAACATATTAAATAATACTAGCAATTTTTGATATTATTTGAGTTGTTATTTCAAATTCTCATATTTGTATTAATATTTGAATACCTTGAAATTCAAATGAAATCTAAATTCAAATTAAATTTTTTTGATTATACAAACATGTTATTTGATCAAATCCAGAATTTCAAATGAAATTCATATTCCTAAACATGCTATAATTAAGTTGATTTGAAGAAATTGTAAAATGATATATTTTTTTATAATTCAATCAAGACTCTGTGAAGTCAAAAAAAATTCATAAATACAAAAACTCAATAAATTGAAAATTTCGTTAAAAACTCGAACTCGACTCAATTATTATATGAATCAAAATCGAACATAATTTTTAGATTCAATAATTTCAAATTCGATAAGAAAAAACTCCTCCACTTAACTGAAATTACAGCCTACTATGAATCGTGTGTTTTGTGTAAATGAAATATGTAAAAATAAATAATTTGTGTATTATCTTCCTTTGTATTACCTCATCTGAATTATATAATATTTACAAAATTTGTACCAATGGCGACCAATAAACCAAGAATTGTGATAATCGGAGCCGGAATAGCAGGCCTCACAGCTGCAAACAAGCTATTCAAGTCTCAAAAACAGAGTAACGCTTTTGAATTATGCGTTATAGAAGGTGGATCAAGAATTGGGGGTCGAATCAAGACTTGTCAACTGGGCGGTGACAGAATTGAGCTTGGCGCAACGTGGATCCACGGAATTCAAAACAGCCCAGTTTATAAAATAGCCCAAGAAATCAATGCCTTAAGTTCTAATCAACCATGGGAACGCATGGATGGGTTTGTTGGTGAGTCTGTTACTATTGCTGAAGGTGGTTTTGAGCTTGACCCATCTCTTGTTCACCGTGTTTCGTGTTTGTTTAACTCACTAATGGCTTTTGTTAGAGGTGAAGATGTTGAATTTCATGAAGTTTTGGTTAAGAATTGTGGGTTGGATAGTCAGAGTGTTGGGTGTTTTCTTAGAAAAGGGCTTGAGGAGTTGTTGAGATCGGTGAAGAATGTCGATGGAAGCGTTACAGGGTATGGTAATTGGAGTGAGAGAATGTTGGTTGAATCTGTATTTACGAAGTTTGAGAATATGTTGAGAGGTTATTATTCAGCTGATGATTTAAAGAGTATTAATTTTGAAGCTGAGAAAGAGTTTAGTATGTTTCCTGGTGAAGAAATTACGATTGCTAGAGGTTATTATAGTATCGTTGAATCGTTGGCATCTGTTTTACCCCGTGATGTGATTCAACTAGGTCGAAAAGTTGAAAAACTTGAGTGGGAGCCAGATAGTTTTGTTGGCACAAGTAGGCCAGTGAAGCTGCATTTTTCGGATGGATCAATGTTCGAAGCTGATCATGTAATTGTCACTGTTTCATTAGGTGTGCTTAAAGGTGGGATTCTTGATGGTTCTGGTATGTTCGTGCCGCCTCTTCCTAGTAATAAGACCGAAGCAATTTCAAAGCTTGGATATGGAGTTGTTGATAAGTTGTTCTTGCAATTAGATTCAACCCATGATCAAGAAACCGATAAAGTCTCTAAATTTCCGTTTTTGGATATGGTTTTTCATAATCTAGATTCGGAAATGAAGGACCCCGAAATTCCTTGGTGGATCAGAAAGACACCAAGTTTATGTCCAATTTATAGCAAGTCAAGTGTGTTATTATCTTGGTTTGCAGGTAAAGAAGCTCTTGCACTTGAGACCCTTAGTGATGAAGAGATTCTTAATAAGGTCTCAACAACAGTATCTAGCTTCTTGTTGAATTCAAGAAATTTGTGCAATGGAAATGCTAGTTCTTTGGACAAATATATAGGGACAAAACTCAAATTCACAACTCTGTTGAAAAGCCAGTGGGGCACTGATCCATTGTTCTTGGGTTCATATAGTTACGTAGCTGTAGGTTCAACTGGAGATGATATCGAGAAACTGGCTGAACCATTGCCAGTAAACAGCTCTTCACCTCCACTCCAAATCCTATTTGCAGGGGAAGCAACTCATAGAACCCATTATTCAACTACTCATGGGGCTTATCTTAGCGGCTTAAGAGAAGCAGACAGACTTCTCCAACACTACAAGTGTGGTAGTGATGTTTAAGGACTTTTTTGTTTGCTACATTACTACAAACAGCAGGTGTATAGAGCAACTCATCTCTCACTAGAGCTGTACCTAGTGCAGAACTTCCGCATCAGCAAGTTCTAGGAATTCGCAGTCTACACAGGGCCTTACATCTCTCGATAGTATCATTTCAAGAAAGACTTCTTTTTAAGTTATTATTTTATCTCTTCTCTGTTTCGAGGGAGGAGGACATTTTGCGAGGGTTAAATATCAAAGTAGGTACTGAAGTGAATAGTTTTATTGTAGTTAACGGGGTCTCAATTGTATCACTTTAGTACACAATAATGATACTTCCGTTAATTTGACTAGTTGATCAAACGGGTCTCAATTGTATCACTTTAGTACACAATAATGATACTTCCGTTAATTTGACCAGTTGACCAAACGAGAAATGTGACGCGGCAGATGAGGATGTAACATGGCAGCCAACTATGATTTCACATGTCCATATGTAATGTCAGAAGTATGTATGGATGTTATTAAAACAAACAAAAAATCAGAAATGATATTACATTACCCAGTACCCACTATCAAATCAAATTGGGGATAAAAACCCTAGTTTTTCATTCGACCTTTCATAATAACTCAATTGATGGTAAACTTGCTATAAATCGAGTTTCCTAGATTAATTATCATTTTAATTTTGTAATAGAAGTTTAGTAAAACAAGACGTAGAAGAAAGCAATCACAACCGGCGATCATGTGATTTGTTTTATTAACTTTGTAAGTATACATGTGTATATATATATAAACGATCATGTGTGCTAAAACCAACTCATATATTGATAGCTTGATTTTTTTTGTTTATGATCTGCATTTTCGATTTGCTATTTAATTTGTTGATTCTTAGATTTTACTATTCACAAATATATATATTTGATTTCTGGTCCCCAAGAAATAAAAAATAAAAATTATTAAACTAAAAGTTGTCATATTAAAAATAACTAATATTATTAGTGGTTATCATAATTTTAATTAGCATTTTATATTTTCCAATTTGGATCTAAATAAAAAATCTTAAATTTTCATTTTTATAATAAAATTTGAATATTTATAAAACTTAGAAAGGAGGACTTAAATTTTAATTTATAAAATGTTTATTTTCAATTTGAACATTTTTGTAAATTTTAAAAAAGTTTGAGATATTTAAATAAAAAATAAAATTTCAATTATAAAAATAAAAATTGAATATTTTTGTAAATAAAACTTTCAAATTAGTTCTAAAATAAAACTTGAACAATTATAAAAATTTAAAAATAAAGATATACATCTTAAAATGAAAATTAATTCTTGATTTTCAAATTAATATTTATTTTATAAATTTTATTATTGATATATTAGTTAATTATATGTTACTGTACACATTTTTAACTAAATATAAATAAATTGTATTTTATTTGTTTCGCTCGTCATACCAATATATGATATGTAACAACATCATATTACTTACATATGTCATGTAGCACCCCTACACATTTTTTTACCTAATCAATGTGTTGACTACACGTGTGCAGTCTCTCATTTGCCCCGTAGGAGCCATGTAACTAATACATACATGCGGTAATGTTTTCCGTCTGGTCAAAGAGTCAAACCAACAGAGGTGTCATTATCGTGTACTAAAATGGTATAATTGAGACTCCATTAACTACAATGAAACTATTGATATTAGACCCTCACTTCAGTAACTATTTTGATATTGAACCCCATTTTGAGATGTACTAAATGAAATTATAGAAGGTTCTTTACAATGTTTTTTCATTATTACTCTTTATGTGTATTGCAACAAAATAGTTAATTATAGGGTTATTAACATTCTAACCCTCCAAGTTTTGATTAAATACACATCAACTCTCAAAGTATAAAAACGTACATCTGCGTCCTTAAAGTTTGTCACTTGTACATTCTAACCCTCAAACATTGTATTTCAATATTTTTTTCCAATTTAACCTTGATTCTATTATATATGTTTATGACATTAATTCAGAACTACTTTGTTTGCTTGAACCTGTAATGACACATCATTATCTAGGAACCCAACATTATCTAGTATACGACTTCAAAGTGGGTGCATTAGTGACTTTTACATAACGGATTTTTGAAATTTCTTGATCTACTTTCGATCACTACTAGTGGCTTTGATTGTTAGTTGATGATGCATCTCACCCATGACTATTTTTTTTGCATCAACTACATGAAATTCATCCATAAAATCAACAAATTATACATGTCGGAGGCTTACAGAAACAATTCGATATAAGGATCAGGATGTACAAATGTTAAATTTTGAGGGCTATTACGTATATTTGTGGAAACTTTGAAGGTTATTACATATATTTGTGAAAACTTTGAGGGCCAAAATTGACAGTACAAGGGTAAAATTGGAATAAAATTATGAAAAAAATAAGAAAAACGGTCAATATGTACAAGTGTCAAACTTTAATGGCGCGAAAGTATGTTTTTATATTTTGAGAGCTATTGTGTTATTGTGTACTTTCGTGTAAAGTTTGAGGGTTAAAATGTTAATAATCCTTAATCATGACATGTGAGGGTCAAGTTGCTTCATTTGCTGTTACTTTTAAGTTTTCTTCGCCCAGCCTCTCAAATATCCGTTGATGTATCACTGGGAACATTATTGGAGATGGCTCCCATCGACTACATGCATATTCTTTTCGGATTTTAATCTGAAAAAGAAGTCACCAAAACTGTCTCTCAGGTAAGTCCTAACTGTTTTGGTATTAGATTTCAATTCTTTAGAGTTTAGATGGTATTCTGGATTTCTGGTTTTCTGGTTTTAACAGCAAGAAAGGTCCCTCTATTGCTCCCGTTTGTGTAGGATTTCCTGATCTACCTTTAAAACTCTTCCATCCTGATTTGTTAGAATCATTGGGAAACAATATAGGCACATTCCTCTCCATATACAAAAGTACTTCTTATATTGCTCATCTTGCTCGCTGATTTGGGCTTAAGGGAGTCTTAAAATTCCGTCAAATCGTGGAATCAGACATGTTCTAAGTTGCATGTATTGAGATCATGATAACATAACATATACAAAAACTTCATCAAGTAAAAAGAAAAACAATAAAACAATTATAAAGTTCAACCGTGGTTTGATTAATCCAAATCAATCCATTCTTTTATGGATGGTTTGGTTTTGTTTGATCTAGTTATAATTGTGTATTTTATTTTTGTTTGAATTTAGAAAAATCATTATACTAGTTCGATTCGAAAATATATATTGATCCGGACCAAATTGCTTCATGAGCACTTAAATTTGGAATTCATGGGCCTCATGGCAATATTTCAAAAAAGAAACCGGAGTCTCTGGTATTGAGTTAAAATATCATTTCTGTTATGATGTGTTTGGTTGGCTGGTAAAATAAATTGTTAATTTAATAATTTTTAACAATTAAAGAAATATATACAGTTAATATGAAAAATAAATCATTATTATTTATTAAATATTAAACATCATTATAATTTTTTTATTTCAAAAATTAACATGTAATTTTATAAATAAGATAAAAGTAATAAATTTTTAATTTAATTTCTCATATCTCAAGTTCATACCTATTCTTCTCAGATATCAGAAACTCATAACTCATGGATTTAGATTTAAAATAGGAGTTTTAAATATCGAGTATGAGTATGAGATTGGAATGGACAAACTCCTAAACACCGACAATAAACAACTTTCAAAATTACAAGCTAAATAATATCATACAATTATAAAGACATACTACTGACAGGCTCATTGTTAGCAGTGAGGGATCTGGAAAAAAATTGAGTGGATGCACCGTATATATTATAAATAATTAATTTAATATTATTAAAAAATATAATAAATTATATACATATATTTTTATTAATATATATTTTTTAATATTTATTTCATTTTTATTAATAATATTGATATATATTTCTTTTTTTCACTTCTTATTTACTAATTATTTTCATTCAATTTTCTTGTTTTGATAAATTTTATGGGGGCACTAGTAATTTTTTAGTGGAATCATCATAATCAAGTAATCAAGACCTTATAATTTAACCAATAAACTCAAAATTGAGTGAGTCTCTCCCCCACTGCTCTCGATGTGCGTCCGCCCCTGATTGATAGTGAACCAAGTGGTATAAGCTTAAGATATTGTCGTCTAAGTTGTTCCTTAGACATCCAACAAATTTAACGTTTTACAACACTAGATGAAGAACACAATTCTCAGCTGCATATATCTGAATGCAGAGGTGGAGCGCTAGAAATATAAAGAAAATTATCCATTGGTTGCTCTAGTTTCACGAATGTCTCCAATGATGAAATTATGGAGTCGGAGGAAACACAAGTTGCACTTCTCAATAAAATGGATGCTACTTCGAAACAACATCTTCCCTTGATGTCAATCCAACACGCACTTGACAAGTCTCGATTTTTTTTAAACAAAATAAGATCATGATTAACAAATTCATGAACGGTAATTTTTCTGTCACGAATTAAACTCGAAAAGGACCACACGAAAATCAAATTTTAATTCATATTCCATGATTTTTTAACATTCATAAGAAAAACAACCGACTCGTTTGCCACAAGTCAAATAGCATACACAGCCCTGCCATACTCAATACATAGAAAACACCAAACACAGAAGATGAAAAACAGTGCTCTACCTACGAAGATGATCCAGAATTGGGTGAAGACATCTTATGGAAACGGTGCAGTAGTTTTGATTTGAGCCTCCTCCACGTCTATAGCAAAGCCCTTGCCAGCATGTTTCCAGTAGTCAGCCAGCCGGTTCATCGACTCCGGTGGCACGAGACTAGCCCTTGATTTCTTCAGGGCATCTGTTGATATCTTGTACTTGTCATCTCTCTTTTTAACCAGATCTATATTTATTATCCCCAGCTCCGCTTGTTGTGGCGACATCATCAATGCAGGTGCACCCAATGGAAGCCTATCGCCTACATAAGCATCATCCAAACAAAAAAACAAGTAACACAACAAAATCAATTCGCGATTCACAATAATTGTCTAAATCAACAACTACTATTTGATGACGTACATTGATCGAATACACTTGGGTTGCGTTCAATTCGTATGAATAAAATGCACGTAAGAACGGGGTGGGAAAGAATGGACTAGTGAAAGAAAGGGAAAAATCATTTTATTTCTTTATTCCTTACCAATTTTTTAGAACAGAATGGAATAAATAATTTTATTATTTGATTATCTATTTTAAGCTTTAATTGAAAATGAAGATTAATTCTAGGAAAATTTTATCGGAAAAAACGTATGCATGTATAGTGTATACCTCTATCAGTTTGCCAGGTGCACCAAAACTTGCCATACGTGTTGACAAGATCTTGGAGTTCACTACTATTAACAATCTCTGGAACCCGTGGATTCGCCCACAACCCTGATTTAATCTGCACCACAGTTCAGAATATTTACTCATCAATCATCATAGTTATATATATATATATACACCAACACACGCCCAAAAAAAGATTTGATCCCAAAGTATATAAACAAAAAGGAAATAGTTACCTCGTGAGCATGAGAGTGCCAAAGCTTTTGTTCCTCAGGTAACAGAGTTTCTAAAATTCGACCAGATATTATATACTCAACCCCTGCATATACACCTACACAATATTAATATTGCAACATGCAATTACATGTTGGAAATTAATATAAACTTGTTTTATTTGTTTTCATTGTTTTATTTATTTATGTTTTGTGGTTCGAATAATGGCTGTTGTTAAGCCGTGCTGTTAGCTTTAGACTAAGTCTTCCAGCGTTTTTAGGAGAGTCATGGGATGATAGGGGTGTTGGAGATTTTCCAGGAGATAGTTGCATGGTTACAGCCACCTTAGTTGGATTATTTCCTTATATATATGTATGTACTCAGTTCAGTTTAAGAAGAGAGAATAACACAACTCATTCCAGTACTTACAGACTTTGAGTATTAGGTCATTGTGTGTGTGCGTAAACAGTTTATATAAGAGTTTATTCTCTACATTTGGTATCAGAGCCCGATGGGAGGGGGAGTATCAAGGCTTAACAGCCTTCCCTCCGATCCTTGAGGAAGGCAATACTGATGGTTCGTTGTTGTTGGGGCTTTGGCAGGATAAAGGCTGCCGTTTGAAGGTCCTGGTGTTGGGTCTTCGAGGGAGGATTCTACGAAGATGAAAAGATATGTTGCGGCCAGGGAGAAGATCAAATCCTGGACTGCAGTTCGAGTTGGAGAGAAGAGTGAGATGGGTTCAGTATGGGCTGCTCCTTTCTCAAGCTATTATAGGTGATTATGTGCACCATGGGGAGAGAAGTGCTCCTAATTTTTCAAGAAATAAATCAAAGAATAGATGTTGATGAGAAGTGCATCAACAAATAAAATAATGTGTGATTTGGTGAGAAGTGCATCAAGACATGATGGTGGTGAGAAGTGCATCACAGACGAAGAGAAGTGCTTCGTAAATTTCTCCTTGCTGATTCCATACGGGCTGGAAGGACTGCATCAGACAAGTTTATATTAAGGGGGAGATTGTTGGAAATTAATATAAACTTGTTTTATTTGTTTTCATTGTTTTATTTATTTATGTTTTGTGGTTCGAATAATGGCTGTTGTTAAGCCGTGCTGTTAGCTTTAGACTAAGTCTTCCAGCGTTTTTAGGAGAGTCATGGGATGATAGGGGTGTTGGAGATTTTCCAGGAGATAGTTGCATGGTTACAGCCACCTTAGTTGGATTATTTCCTTATATATATGTATGTACTCAGTTCAGTTTAAGAAGAGAGAATAACACAACTCATTCCAGTACTTACAGACTTTGAGTATTAGGTCATTGTGTGTGTGCGTAAACAGTTTATATAAGAGTTTATTCTCTACATTACAATCTCTGTTTACATATCACTTTTAAAAAAATTAAGTAAAATATTTACAAATTTAAAAAAAAATCATATACAATGTTTAATGATCATGAATACCGATGAGACGGGCATTGGGTTCATCAGAATCATAAACAGCGCACTGGAGAAAATCGTTGTTGAGTCGAGTCACATAGTGATGAGTCTGAATCTGACGAGTCATGTCATGGCTATAACAAGCAAAGCTACAAACATGTTGGCTCATTTGTTTTATGGGGTTCAGTGATTGCATCATCTGAGCCCCTTTGTCCACTACACTCTGTGTCATCTTCATGGGTTTTCCCGGCGGCATTGAGCCGTCGCCGGGAGGAATCGGATCCGGCGTCTTATCACTTGAAGCCATAATATATGTATATATTACTGGGAGAGTTGTGTGGATATTCGAGGTAATTAAAACTAAAAGGTTGGATCAGGATATGCATGTTTATAAGGGCAGAAGAGTTGATTGAGAAACACGTGTTCGTGTTGGGGTGGTGCGTGGCTTCATTTACTGCAATTATGCTTCCACGTGGATGATAGGAATTAAGAGGAAATGACGTTTGGGCTCTCAATTGCTTTATGTTTTGTCCGTATTTTTATAGCAAAATACTTGATGCACCCGTTATTATTAGGTGTGTACATAAATTAAAATTAATAAAATTTTAACTAATTCAGGCAAAAATTTAATAAATTAATTGTATTGTATAATACTTGAATAGTGTTAAGTACCCAAAAATTGTCCCAAAATTTTTCTCAAATTACGTGGCATTACATATAACAAGTTTTGATTCGTGTACGCATATCTATGCACGTGAGTCCCATATTATTATTAGAAAAATTACCATTTACACACGTGACAACTCAATATTTAAGAAAAATTTTGGAAATTTTCTTGGGTACTTGGAATTTCTCATAATTTGATGCACACAGTTCGCGAACATTTCAAATTAAATTCAAATGAAACACAAACCGTTATGAATGGAGTATTTATAAACTGATTTTTTTATGTTATTTGTTCATTTTTTTTCTTTTTTCAGGATGCTTAAATGGAATATTATATATAGGTGTTTTTTCTCGCACACTAAAATTTTATTATCTAATTTTTTAAATCATTTTTACATGTTCAACAATTAGACAATTTATTGTACTCCGATACAATTTATATACGAACATATGTTTTGTCAAAAAAGATATGTTTGTAGGGATGACAAAATAATCTGATCCGATGGATACCCGATCCATTCCGACCCGATTGGATTTTATCAAACCGGAAATTTTGGATTTGGATTTGAATTTCAGGGGTACCGGACCCGAAATCCGAAATCCGATACAAATTCAAAACCCGATATTTATATATATAATAATATAAGTATAATCTATTATAATATATATATAGATATATAGATAGATAGATAGATAGATAGATAAATAATTTGTATATGTTCATTTTATTATTTCATTTTTAATCATTAGTCAATATTTATTGAGAACTAGGACCCTTTTGCCCGCGCTACGCGCGCTCTAAAAAGTATAATAAATTTTCTTAATTTTTCATTTTGGCATGTAAGATATATTTTTTATAATTTCATTTAATAATTATTCTTACAACGTATCACATAGAATTTGGATATGTATCCCATTTTTAATTAGAATTAAATTTATATTTCTAGGTTTCTCATATTTCTTAAACATTTAAAATGGGTAAAATTAGGATTTATATTTTATTTTTCACTATATTAAATTAACTTGAACCATACTCGTGGGTACATTTGTTGAAATGGATGAAAACATGATTTATATTTAACTTTTCAGTATATTAAATTAACTTTAACTATACTTATGGTTAAATTATGTAAATGGATGAAAATTGACTTTATATTTTAATTTTCACTATATTAAATTAACTTCAACTATACTCATGGGTAAATTTGTTAAAATGGATGAAAATAAGATTTACTATTGGAAAAATGATTACAATGTTATATAGCTACTAATGTAATTCTCTTTTTAGTCATGTATTTGGATAAAATTCTCTTACTCTTATTATATATAAAATTTTATGTTCTTATCATGAATCAATAAATTGACATTTCGTAATAATATCTCTTATTCTTATTATTTTTAGGATACAGGATACACAATATAATATAATTGAAATTTATAAATAAAATATTATTATAATAAAATTTCATGAATAATTTTTTTTAAATTAAAATAAAGATTTTAATAATAAATTATAAATATTAATTTCACCGAACACAAAATTTTTAACCAATATACTTTTTTTTTTTGAAATCCTTTAACCAATATATTTGAAGAGTATTGGCAAACAGGGCACTACTCATCTAAAAGAGGCGGAGTATAAAACACACACCCCCAAACTGAATCTTGCATGCTGCGATATATAGCCATTGGTACCAAATCAATCTTCAAGGGCTAGAACACCTCAAAACTATCGACACAAAGCAACACATATGGAGGTATTTGTAGTATTTTTAAGATTTCTTATTTGAATAATCGGGTTAATCGAGTATATATACAATTGTTTGTCCAATATGTGCAAAGAGTGGAATTGGGATTAGATTACATTTTTAATTTACCTGTGATTTAGTCATTTCTAGTTATCATGTTAATCATCTTTATCATTTTTTTTGCCAATCCATGCTTACGTTCTATTTTTGTACTTAATGAGATTATCTTGATAATTTACCAGTGATTTAGTCATTTCTAGTTAAAATTTATTAAGCACTTACTAAGTTTATTTCTTGTCTTCCAGGAAATTGCGATAAAGATGCTATTGATGACGACGTAATCATTATTGGTAAATGTTTGTCCCAATATTTATCTAATGATGTGGATTTCTATTTTGTATTAGTCATTGACACTTCACAAAAACATATAACATTACAGTAAGACACCTGGACATTTATTTATAATGCAGATTCAGATAACCAAGAATCTTCAGATGACAGTGATGATGTAGTTGACTGTCAAGTCTCAGATGATAGTGAAGATTCAGATGACAGTGAAGACTCAAGTGAAGGAGATGCTACTGGTGCTGGATTGGAAGATGGACAATTTGAAGTTATTATGACTCGTTCGAACGTCGATAATTCATCCCATGGAGTGGTATGTTTTTATCAATTGAGTTATAGTCTTCTCTAATTGAGTTATAACCTTCTCTAATTTAACAATTGAGTTATATTCTATTTTACTCATGAAGAATGCTTTTTATTTGTTAGTATATTCCAAAACATATCAATCCTACCAACCGTGTGTGGAGAGAAGGAGAGGAGATCATATTGCATACGGAGACAGGAGAATGGTCTGCTAGCTTAGTTCTTTCAAACGGAGCAGCGAGGATTTCAGCAGGTTGGAATAAGTTTGTAAGAGAGAATGACGTACAGATAAATCAAACTCTGTTATTCAGTTTGTTGGAAGACAACGAAGGAGGTTGCGTATTTGACATTGAAATTGTGGAGGGAAATTAAGTTGTTAGGATTATTATTTCTGGAAGGATGTTAGACTGATTTAATTTTGGTTAGCTTGGATTAAGTCCTGAACTGCTACATTGTCATTCTGTACTATTTTAAACATTAGTACTATTTAATCCTATGTTTGAAGATCTGGTACTTTATGACAATTTAAATTTTAAGCACTTTGGCCATCGGTTTAACAGATATTTCTTTTTATTATATCTATGCCTATTTACATTACAATTTACATACTTTGTATATTTTAAGCAATTGAGTAATTCTACTACAAAATGTACCTGCTTTATATACTTGGTATTAACACATTTAGATATTCCCTGTTTTGTATAGTCAATTAATTCATTATTGCAGTGGACATTACATTAGTAGGTAGATAACATTGCAGTGTACATAATTGTGCAATGAATATATAGGTATAAAGAGGGAGATTTTTAAGATTATTTTAGTGATGCTAACATGAACATAACAAATTATTTGAGAACATAGACAAATAATGACTGAAAAAACCATTTATTTGCACTCTTAACAGCAAGAGGAAACCATTGATTAAATATAAATAAGTTGAGTATAGTTTGAAATCAATCCCTCAACAAAAACTTGAAAAAACAATGCACTAAAACCTTAAATATAGTAAAGCAAAATAACAACTACATATAATAGGTTAAAATTTATTCAGGCATAACTCAAACGAAGATCATCCACCAAACTTCACAACCATGTCATCAAAATCATGCTTCCTGAAAAGTGAAAAAAAAATAATGTAAATTGAAAAGTGATATAAAAATCACATAAGTACTAATTATTATACACTTCAATTAGAATAAATATTAATAATGTCATTACCACTTTAACTTTTTTGGTGACCGATTTGGCAGAACCTGGAGTAGGCACAAACTGATCATCACCTTCAAGAGACTACAAAAATGAAAAGTATGTCATATTTAACAACTCTATGATAATGGAGTTACCAACTTATTTTATGAGTAAATAAAATTAAATTATGAGTAGACATAGTTGTAATAGTAGAAGTGTCCTATAGTTAATTCAAAAACATGAACTATTTGAACAGCATGACAAATAATTTGATAAACTTACATCAGTTAAGTTAAAACTGGAATATTCCGAAATGGAGGGTGAATCAGAACCAACTGTAGTTGCCATTGTTGTTTCATATATATCATCAGCACAAAAAATTGTGTTATCTTCAGTAATATTATTTTTAGTCAAGCTCATTTTGACTGAAACTTTTTTTCCCACCATGTTAGCAACCAGTTTAGGAAGACCTTCCTCCGGAACCTATAAAATCATCATGATAATAAGATGATCACATTGTACAAAAGAACAAAATAATTATGGATCTCATAAATATTTACCTTCTTCAAATCATGAATAAGTTTCGCAGCAGTTGTGCCAATCAATTTTCTAACAGCACGATCCATTAGAACAATATTACATGCAAAAGTTTCATCTTCAGCAAGGACCATGATACGGAATCTGAAATTAGTCGATTAGTGAGTGTTCTGAGTTTTGAATGTAATGTCATGTTAAATTACATGACAAAAATACCCTAGTCTTGACTTAATATTTAGAACAGAATTATCAAGTTTGCTAAGTTGGCACCTTTTACTCGCAACTGGCATTGTGCGAGGACAATCATTACATTTAAATCGCGTGTCAATCCTTTCAACTTCAAACTGACATGTGCTGCAACTGTAGAACCACCAACTGGATTCATCATCTACCTTGAGAATAGTAAAAGTGCAGAATAGTTTTTTCTACATGACAGACAAATCGAAAGAAAAAACAAAATAATTATTAATAATGAAATCCAAAGTTAAAGGTGTAAATTATAAATGACAGACCTTCAGATGATCATATGTCAATTTCTCATTTAAGTCCTTCAATGATAGCTTCTCAAAGAAGGCTGAAATGGGATCTGATCCCAGAGATTGAAGAGCTTTGTCCGACTTTGATTTATAATTTTCACTTTTAAGCCTGCCAAAGGTTATAAATAAGTATGAATGAACAAAGTCCTAAAAAATCAGCAATATTAATTGTACTACAGTACCTCAGCCTCATATCTGTAACAGTTTCATCATCGAGATTAAGATAAACCTTTGATGAAGGCAATGTCCCTATCTGTACAGAGTCTGTACTAAAAACAGTCAATCCAATGCACATGAACCATAAATTAAAATTCCTATGTATGTCAACTGATATGTACTTACTAAGCCAGGTCTGCACTTTTGTGCTTGTTACGATAACTATAATGGGTTCCTCAAGTTCTTTCCCATGCATCTCCTCAACCGACACAGCAAGATCTCCCCACACACTAACCTTGTGCGCATTACTATAATAAATTTATTGAAATTAAATTAACAAACTAATGTGATGAGAAGAATGAAGATTATTAATGATTAATAACGATGTTAGTTAGACAAACCTTGAATCACAGATTCTGAATTTCACAATGTCTCTGTCACCAAATTTTGTGGTAATCTTCCTCACATTTTCAAATTCTTCAAGAACTCCGATGACATCTATATTTGAGAATAAATACAAAATATTGTACTATTCAGTGCTTTAGTAAGATTCATATAAGTTAATATTTCAAATAAAATAGATGAATTATGAACCTGTAGCAAATTCTGGATTCTCCTTTGGCTGATATTTACTGGCTTCAGCAAATAGATCTCCCAAGTCCAAAAACTCAAATTTATGGGCAGGAATCATTCCGTCATCTTCAACCTTCTCTACAGTAGTGAAAATGGTAAATCTGATACACAACTTCGATTGTACAACCTTCAATGGTCCAGCACTATCTTTCACTGCAAACTGATCGATGACATATACATCTCCTTCAACTATTGGAGTGGTCAATACATTCCAAATGTTATGATAGGCGAAGGCATGAACATGAGAATTCTGCAAAAAATAAGGTGAAAACATGTTTTCAAAATAATGCAATTTCGAACACAATATATTTTCTTTTTATGAGAGAAGAAGGATTTATTTTAAAGTTTACATCATCATCCAAGAGAATAAGATTGAAGCCTTTCAATGATCCATGTTCTGCAGTTACGCTCGGCCACATCCTGGTTACTCTCACTTTTATTTTCCAGTTGGTACTTGATTTGTCTAGGCTGTCAAGACGATCGTACACAACAGACTCCATTAAAGTAAGGCTGTAAGAGACAACACAAACATTAGCACATACATGTTTACACAAACCATTGTAAAACTATCGATAATTATAAGGCACTGACAATTTCATAATAGAATAAAGAACATATCATATCTTACCTTTGTAAGACAAAAATGAGAGTTTAGTGTATAGTCTTGAAGAGTACTTTAGGGTTTGTATGTGTCGTGGTTGTGTAGCCTGGTATTTATATAGCAACTTCAAGATATATGATAATCAATTTTTTATCTGATTAGTTAGGATCAATATTTTGAACAATACATCAACTTAAAGATATTGAGTTTGAATATTTTATTTGATGAGTATCAATAGAGCAAATTAAAGATATTGAAATTAAAGATAAGGATAGTTAACAGACTGATTCTAATTTATTATGTAAATCTTTAATTGATATAAATTTGTATTGATCAAATAATATCATTATCATAATTTGAGGTATATTGTGTCAGTTGTACAAAGATCCTAACTGATTTCTTAATCACTTACCTACGTGTGTATCTAACTACGTGTGTAAACATGAAACCTACGTGTGAATCAAACTGCCACAATATGGGGAAATTGATTACCTACCTCCTTCTTTAAAGAGATAACATTATTTAAATTAATATTTAAACTACAAAAACAATAAAATAAATAATATTTTTTATTTATTAATTTAAAATTGGTACGTTTTAAATTAAAATATAGAGTTATTTTAAAATTTCACCGTTTGTGGTGTTTAACACGCTCAGGTAATTATTAATTTTTTTAAATTAATTTAAATTATATATATTTTATATGAACATAACATCAATATAAAAAATATTATTTATTAATTTATAATTTGTGTTTTTCTAATTAAAGTATACAATATATTTTTTTTTAAATCAACGTTTGTGAAGCATACACATGCAAGAACTTACATATAATTTGTAAATAGAAAAATCATAAGCCTATAACTTGTTAACACACTATACATAAATACGTATGATTTTAAGAATATTTTTTAATAAAAAAATTACAATTATCAAATTTACAAATTGCATTTTTACTGTTATAATTGGTTATTTTGATCAGTCTCTAAAAATCGATGAATTAGAGTTAATTGATGGATGTACTATCAATAGAATTAATTGGTTAACTGACTTTAAAATTGATTGTTTTTTAATATTTTAATTTAGTATATCTATTTTATTAGTTAATTCTAGATCAATATCTAAGTAACATATTATATATTTCATGACCATATATTTAATTATAATTGAAATTTTATTTTATATCTAATAATTTGTTCATATGGATTAAATGGATTTAAAAAATCGGATCAGCCAAGTAACCTGCAATCTTTTTATAAAGGGATTTTAATATATTAATAAATATATGTTAGTTAGATATTGAATACTGATTTAAAAAATCAGGTATTAATTGATAACATTTGGGATTTTTAGAATCATGATTTTGATATATATAATGTAATTAGTCTGCAACTATCAGCCTAGAATGTAATTAAAGTTAAAAGTCTATAATTTAATACTCTTTAAATTAATAATATATTACAGCCTAGAATGACATTTTTTTTAGAGTAAACTCAAATTTCAAAGTTACACAACATAAAAAGAAGGAGAATAAACTTTAATATCGTTGTTATTAAATTTGTTGAAATTGCTACACACATTAGAAAAATAAACGAAAGAAAATACTTATACAATTCATGACTGATGCTTTAAGCAGAGAACGCTATATCCCATTTATTTCTGAGGGACTTAAATGGAATCCCGTTTCAAAATATGATTTATTTGGTTATTTGCATTCTACTTGGTTTTGTTTAAGCTCGATACCAACTTTATATGATATAAAGTGATCATCAGTTCCTCAAAAACATCAGTTTTCGAGGTTATACATCAGGATCATCTATACTTGGAAGGTTATAGAACACTTCCTCAAAAACAACATTGGATGTGACATTTGTAGTTGTACCAGTATCACTATCAATGAGAATGTGCAGGCCTTCTGGTCTTGTAACCCTCGATATGGCAACATAGATATGACCATGAGAAAAAGCTGTTCTAGGAAGATAAAGACCAACCGTATCAAGTGACTGTCCCTGACTCTTATTAATTGTCATCGCATAGCAAATTTGGAGTGGAAACTGAATTCGTTTTAATTCAAATGGCCACTTCGTGTCGCTTGGAATCATCTCAATTCTTGGAATTAGATGTTTTGTACCAACATGAGAGCCACATAGGATCTCATATTCAATACTATTCTTCCTACATCCTGTGACAATCATTCGAGTACCATTGCATAATCCCATAATCTGGTTCAAATTTCTCATAAGCATGACAACAACTCCAACTTTTATTTTTAACTCGTGTTTAGGAATGCAAGGAATATTTATAGAATTTAGGTACTCAACTGGAAATGTTGATCTGAAATCATCATCATCGTCACCAGCATCATCAATAGAATCCTGACTAAGATACGTGTGTAGCGTTCCTGGAATTTTTTCGAGGATCTGGTTATTAATGTCATCCACCACCAAATTTGTTGGTGTGAGTATAGCTCTTGATCTGAGATAAGAATGTGAGGACATGTTGGAGACAAAATCAGGATAAGTTACATTGAAAATAGCGTGGATAGGATCCTCATAAGTATGAACAACATATTCATCTGGTATTTTTATCAACATTTCTTCAGTATTGTCTGTAATAGGAGAAACATTCACAACTTTACCATCACCAATAGAAAGCTGCCATTTACTAAACTCGGCGATAATCCTATTCTGCATCTCTGTATTGCCTGCATGCAGGCGCATATTCTGCTTCAATAAAAAGACTTCACAAAAGTCCCAGAGCTTAGATCTATTTAGAGCAGCACACACTATTTCAGCTCTTGTTGCCATTGGAATGACTGGCAGTATTTGGCGAAAATCCCCACCAAAGACAATTGTTATACCACCAAATGGCTTCTTGAATCTTCGTCTATCAACAACAGACATAATATCCCTCAATGATCGATCAACACATTCAAAAGCATGACGGTGCTGCATAGGAGCTTCGTCCCAGATGATTAGATCAGTTTGTTGAATCAGTTCGGCTATATCAGTTCCATGTCTTATTCCAGCACTACTATACTGATCTAGTTTCAAAGGAATATGAAAGCGTGAGTGTGCAGTTCTTCCACCAGGCAATAATACGGCTGCTATACCACATGAGGCAACAGGAAGGACAATTCTACCTTCCGAACGCAGACGACAGCATAATGTTTGCCATAAAAAAGTTTTTCCACATCCTCCACTCCCGTATACAAAAAACACCCCACCTTTCTTCTCATTTATATTTTGGAGAATAGAATCATAAACATTTTTTTGTTCCAGATTTAGTAAGCGGTGATTTTTTTCGTGCATCGCATTCATTTCATCTCTATCGTAAGAGGTTTCTTCAAGAATGAGGCGGTTGCTAGTGTTACTAAAATAAGCATCTCCTGGAAATGACATGGTTGTATAGTCTCTCAAACTCTTCCCAATATCATTCAACAATTTTTCAATTTCTGAAAATAATAAAGCAATATGAATTAGAATTGAAAGAAAAAATACACTATAAGAGAAAAGTATTTGTTCATATTATTTTGCTAAATTTTTTTCTATTAGTCCAGTTTTGTGGAAGTTGAATTACTCTTTACTATAACTATCCAACTATAATTTTGTGCACAATTTATTGTTGTACTATAACGTTACTTGACAAACCTGCAAGCGCGTAATTCTGAACATCATCATCTGATAAACACAAATTAGGATTATCATGTCGATGTCGTCTCATCAGAATAATGTCATCAGACATGCATCGCCAATGAGCTTCCCAGAGACTACGTGGATCTGAAACTGGACTATACACCAAAATGTTCACAAACATTGCACGCAACTGAGGAGGCAAGGATGTGTGTGCATTTTCGGCAATCGCTTCATGCCATTGATTATCATTTCGGAGAAGACTGAGAGCATCACATGCTTCCTTAAAAGTTTGATGAACATGTCCATGTACAGTTCTAAGACCTTCAAATGATGTAGCACCTTTTATCCTAAGCAAAAGCATGCGGAGGTACAACAATTCACCACTGGATGAATGAACTTCTGAAAGTCTACCAATAACGTCACCTCGTTTCCTTTCTTTCCATATACCTGGTCGTGCATGCCACGAAAACCTGCTTGGAAAATTAGAATAAGTCCAATTTTTTGCATCCGGCAACATCTTATTGGCATGAAACCATGCTTCTAACTTATTTTTCTTTAAGTGTGCTTTGTCGCACACCTCCTGCAAAACATCCCCAATTTTAAATGTCAAATGTTTGCCACCTGGTAAATGTACAGGTAGTCTTTCAACAGATGGCCATCGTGAATGGATGTCAAAACCAAATATCCTCCAAGACGCTTCAGATGCACAAACATATCTACCATCTAAATAATGTTTGACTTCATCAATAGGACGTTTCTCAGGATTTTTCGGTACTGCGGCACTCGTCCCATTTGTTTTTTTTTTCAGACACATAGTTGCAGTATCATGTCCCTTTAGACAGTATTTGAACAGGTACTTAAGTGATCTGGAATTATTGCATACCTCTAGATTTATGTGGCACTGAAATCGGACTAAAAGATCTCGATTGTATGGGACGACATAACGATTATCTAGTCGAACTCCTTTCTTTTTAACAGAAATACCTGTGTTCCTTCTCTTGTAAATGGGAAAACCGCATTCATCGAAGAATGTGTGAGAATTATACCTGATAGACACCACAAACAATGTGCAGATGGGTTACAACCATACGATCTATTTAATTAACCTCGTAGAATTGAAAAGATCAATATTTTAAAACTTACCGCTTAGGAAAATGCTTAATACACTTTCCTTTGATCATACATGGAGAGTTAACACAATCAACACCGCATGGTCCGTGAATCATATAATTATTAACCGCATTATATCCAATTGGATCAATATTTGGATCAGGAATTTCTGTAGATACCAAAGCATCGATTTGTTCCGTAGTCTTAGGCCTATCATCGGGATGTAACCAAATTAGCATATGAGCGTGAGGCAATCCACGTTTTTGAAACTCAATGACATGCATCACTGTATTAACATGACAGATAAACAATTAATGTAACATATTGCGCAAAAATGTATACAAAAACTACATAATATTAGTAGCATCTCAAACATCACAAAGAAAATGAATACCTCCTATACATTTGCCAAAACAGCTTTTCTTTTTTATCAGATCAAGTAGCTGATCAACTTTCAACTTAAATACTCTGGACACCACATCAGGAGCATCAACGACATCAACACCAGGTAGATATTTTAGCATTTGCTGTATTTCTGGCCACTTGGTATTAGTGGTCATGGTCAGGAACAATGAAGGATGTCCTAAAGATCTACATATGGCCAAAGAGTCTTTAAAATATTGGTTCATATAGCGCTTACATCCTGTGAATGAGGCTGGTAAAATTATTGCTTTACCAATAGTTGATGGATTACTGTCTCCCTTTTGTACTGCATCCCTGATATTATGGTATAGATCAGAACGTATAGTAGTTTGATGATCTCTAATCCAGTCCAACCTATATTGCTCAATTGCGGTGAATGCATCCACAACGTATTGCTGCCATAAACGTCCACCAAGATGCGGAGTTAAACCTGCCAATATAGAACTAATCAAACATCACAATAAACTTAATGTATATTATCCTAGCCGCAAATGACCTATAAAATTGCAAGTTTTGAGAAAAGTCGTATACCTTCTGTTGGACGTATCATTAATTTATAATTATAGTACTCTTTCATGGTCATGTTTACTCGAGGTCCTTTTTCATCAACATCGCCAGTTTCTGTAGTATCTGAATTTCTGCAAGGTCGCTTTTCAGGTTTATTTAAAGGCATTTCAAGATGGAAGCCAATATCTCCGTGTGGAAATAGTATTGGATACTGGAGCTGCATAAAACGTGGATCTGTTTCATAAATCCTCTGTAATCCATCGACTCTTGACTCGATAACAGTATCTCTAAAACCTTTCGCATAATCATCTGTAACAATCAAACCTGCAACCTCATTTGATGGACCAATGTGGTTTGGTCGACCACTTGCTGAACTCGAAGATATAAGAACCAATCTAAATTCATCTACTGCATTTTCCCTTATCCTTTCCCGAGCCAATCGAAAACCATGAACCAACCTATTATGCTGATCCAACATTTGTAACAACGACTCTACAATTTCTGGATCTACAGAATCACTGCCACCATTAACTGCATTGATTCTATTATTGATTTCATCTTTCGTATCATAGATGTATAGTTGACAAAATTTTGGAGTTTCACCATCAGGTGGTAGGAAGCTTCCTATCATGTGGTAATTCACGCCTCGAACCTTGAAACAGTAGGGAGCACGACCTTTGTTGATTTTGTGGTCAATCTTCCCTCCGGTAGAAGTCATTGAAAACATACAGTTGTACATTCTAATATTTTGTTTAAAATGTCTAAAATGAACCCCACCGGACAGGAGAGTGGCTAGAGGTTCAGGAGGTTGTTTTTCCTTTTCAAGAATTACCTGTCCATTTCTACAACAAAGGGAAAAAGTTGGAGTTTTATTGGTTGAACATTTATTGTTCCTTTCTTGATTCCACATGACAGCTCCACACTTTGTACATGTTTTATCTGGAGGTCCAAGGTCTAAGTATCCATGCCACATATCTTGTTCATTTTGAAACTGTTCATTCTCGAGTTCTTCAAGATCACCTGCTTCAAAATAATAAAAGTTAATTAGTATATAAGTTCAAAAAGCAATATGGAATTCCTTTTACAAAATATTTAATGCACATTACTTCCGCATGTTGTATCACTATCGTTGCTAAAATTGTCCTCAACATTGTTAAACTCGTTCAATAAGTTTTTGTTTCTTGAACTCTCGCCAACCTCAAAAGTACTATTGACCTTTGCTCTATCGAATGAGACAGGAAGTGGCGAAAGTTTTGCACAATTTTTTTTCGATTGATGCTGGTTATCTTGATTAGATTCATGAAATTTTTTCTTTATTGGTCGTTGTTTGTTCACTCCGTCTACACTTGATGCAGGCATGGAGAATGTAAGAGTACTTTTGCCAGTTCCATATGTCTTTTGAGTTGTGGTATCCTTCTGGGAAATTTCTGCATGAGAGTTGGGTAAAAGCAAGATTATATATAAGTTATATTTGAAGCTAAGCGTACTGATTAGAACAAAGATAACTAATGATGTCCTGTAAATAACCTTAAAAAATTGGGAAATAACCTGATAGAGTAATGGTTGGTACTCTATGTTGAAACGGAGTTTTATGGATAGATGTAGACTGACTACCAAAACGGACACCTGTAAAAATATGTTTTCTAAATAGAGCAATGTAGGAAATGCGAACTACTCAAAATTCAGAGTATGGACCTGATGTTTGTGATGTAGGATGATTAGCAGCCGATTTTAGGTTGGGTGTTGATGGAGAAGTTTCAAGTTGTTTTTGGTCACTCGGTAACGTGCTACGAAATACTCTGTTCTCTACTTTGTCTACATTTTTTCCACGAACCCTAACTTTATTGACTACAGCTGCATAGGTAAACACAATGTCTCATTGTAGAAAGTTGCAGAATGAAATAAAACAAATGACAAATGAACCTGATGATGAAGATGAGAATTTATTTGACAAATTCTGGTCAATCGTCGACAGAGGACTTCTATGCAACTGTTCTGTATTCTTCACGTTTAAAATTCTGGTGCAAGATGGACCTTTGTTATCTGCATAATTTCAAATTTAAGATAATCAGATATGCAAGGATGTCAAAATTCACATAGATGACAAATTCAGCACAATACCATTATATACTATAGGATTAGTACCTTTACTGTCCGATGCAAGAGAAGAATGACATCCAAAGTCAATTTGTGGCAATCGTTTGAAAGATGGATTAACAGGTGGCAGATTTGGTGTGTTATTTTCTTTATCATTGTCATTAATTAACAGTGTGACATTGACTTGCTTTGTCTGAGAAGAACTACAATTCACTACGTCGATCTTGATCAAATTGTCCACATTACGTCCACGCAAACGACGTTTTGCACCTGGATTTGAAGGAAAACACGACCTCTCATTTCAGAGACATGTTTTAATGTATGATCAGTATCTATACTTGACAATATGTTATCATCATTTTTTCCACAAACTCTACGTTTTGTACCTAGATTCAAAGGAAAACATGGACGTTAAACATGCCGTCCAGATTTTAGTCATCACTTTCAAAATCAGAAATACCTGGATTTTCATCATTATTAGGGCTCCTCATGATTGTTTCAACATTTTGACCACGCACACGACGTTTTGTACCTGTTACATTACAAAGACGAAAATCATAATATAATTGAAATTATCAGTATAACTTAGCATAATACGAAGGATGGAATTAAGTACCTGAAGAAGAATTTGCTGAAGAATCCATAAGACGAATCTATAAAGTAGGGTAATGGAGTTTTTGCTTAAAGATTACACACATCGATCCGGATTTTAGATAACTGTTTAGGTTTGCATATTGGCTATGAAAAAAGGATGAAAGTAACGATTGCTGATAGAAAAGAAAGAAGGAAAAGATTGAGAAAATTAAGGAGGATTTTGTTGAGAAATAATCTCCATTCATGATCCTAATTTAAAATTCAAATTTATTATGTTATTAAATGTGAAAAATATGGGAAGATATTTTAAAATGGGTCAAGTAGTGGATAGTCCATGAATCTCCTCAAGTAACATGCAAATATAGTACAAATTAGGATCATGGATAAAAAATTTTACCCATTGGGTAAATTCCACATTACACTTTAAGAGTATATAGATAAGAAACAATCTTAGGTAACTTGCCTGAGATAGTGAATAAAACAATTGTGTTTTAGTAATTATGGTACTTTTATATGCACAATCAAAATAATATCTACAAAGATTGTGTATATCAAAATACCATAATTATCAAATACAGTTATTTTATTCACTATCTTAGGAAAAATTACTTAAGATGAATCTTAGGTTCCTTATTCTCATACTTATTTAGTGAACTAGTTCTCCATTTTATCAACGTATAATAGATTTTACTAGTATTATATTATATAAAATTTTCATTTTTATTAATATATGTACTATTAATTAGTTGTTAATTATATATTAATAATAAATTAATATTACAATTCATATAATATATTATATTTAACTATTTTTGAAACCCGTTAAATTTGGATTTTGATTTGAATAATCCGAAAATATTTGAATTTTGATTTGAATTTTACTTAAACTCGACCGAACCCGACCCGTTGTTATCCGATATGCTTGGTTGGGTAGAGATGTTAGGCGGGGTAAAAACATATACTCCGTATTAGAGCATCTCCAATGAGGTTGGCTATAATGATTGGCTATAATAATATATAATAGTGGTTGGCTAAATTTTGCTGAATCTGTAAGGTGTTCTGCTCCAATGGGGTTGACTATAATGGTTGGCTATATTTTGAAAAATGTAATTTATTATTATTTTCAAATTCAAATGGTTATATTGCAACGGCTATATTTCAACGGCTATATTCCAATTGCTATATTGCAACGGCTATATTCCAACGGCTATATTCCAACGGCTATATTTTAAATTTCTATAAATAGATGAAAAAATTCAGAACAGAATAAAACACAACTCGAGATAAATTCAAAATCAGTTTCACATCTAAACTACTGATCAATCTCAATGGATAACACTACACAAATGATTCTCAATATTAATCGTAATAGAGAAGAAGGTCATAGTAGGTTGTATCATGATTATTTTTCTGATACACTTACATACACAGAAACACAGTTTCGTCGAAGATTTCGAATGCGTAGATCACTATTTTTACGAATTGAAGAAGCAGTTGCAACTCACGATAATTATTTTACGCAACGAACTGATGCTGTGGGAGTTCGTGGATTATCATCACTTCAAAAAGTAACAGCTGCACTTAGGATGCTTGCATATGGAACAGCAGCTGATGCTGTTGACGATTACGTACGTATTGGAGAGAGTACGGCAATAGAAAGTCTAAGAAGATTTGTTAAAGCAATTGTTGAAGTATTTGGAGCAGAATATTTGAGACGGCCAAATGATGAAGATGTGTCTCGATTATTGGCAGAGAACGAACAACGTGGTTTTCCTGGAATGTTGGGAAGTATCGATTTTGGGATGTGAGCACAATGAAATATATTATGACAGCTTGTATAATTTTGCACAATATGATCATTGAAGATGAAAGGGAATTATACATGGAAGAAGAACACTTTGATACAGATGTTGAAATACCAACTGTTACTCCGAGTCATAATCATCCAAGGAATTTAAGAGAATTCATACAAGTGCATCAACAAATTCGAGACAAACAATCTCATATTCAGTTGCAAAATGATCTTATAGAGAATTTTTGGCAGATCCATGGTGGTGACATGAATTAAATATTATGTGTTAGGAATATATTCATTTGATGATGTACAAAATACTAGAACATGATTTAGCATAGTCTGTCTGCAATAAGTCATCAATTGATATTTGCTCATCAATTGATAATTCTTCATCAACGGATATCCTCATCAATTGATATTTGCTCATCAACTGATAATTCTTCATCAATGGATATTTTCTCATCAATGGATATATCCTCATCAACGGATATTTCCTCATCAACGGATATCCTCATCAATTGATATTTGCTCATCAACTGATAATTCTTCATCAACGGATATCCTCATCAATTGATATTTGCTCATCAACGAATATCCTCATCAATTGATATTTGCTCATCAACTGATAATTCTTCATCAACGGATATCCTCATCAATTGATATTTGCATATTGGCCACAAACTAATAATCCCTAATTTGTGCAAAAAAATCATATGAACCCTAATTTATACAATTTTTACATTGATTATGATATGAATCCAACAAATTACACATCCCAAATCGTAAAACAATCCACAAAAATTAAAAAATTGATGGAAGACATACCTGTTGGAAGAAACTAGCGGGAGAGAGGAAGAAATCAGCGGGAGAGGAAATGGAAAGCAGCGGGAGATGATGTGTCAATTGCTACAGATCTGTAGTACTTTGACAAATATAGCCAACAATGGGAGAGTGACTAAAATTTTAGTCAAAGACTTTAATGCATTGGAGAGGTTTTTTTTTATGCTGTTATGTATATTTTGTACTGTTTATCCGCCACGTCACTATTATAGCCAAGGGTTTAGAACGATTGGAGATGCTCTTAGGTCGTAGAAGGTAAACAGAGAAGTAAAAAACGTGATATTTAGCAAATATTATTGAACACATGCAATTGAGCAATGTTTATAGCACTCCTGTATCTATGGCATGCGTATATGTGTTATGTAAAATTAAAAATAGTACTCTCTCTATTCTATAATAATTGACATTATATAAAATTTTAAAGTTAAACTAAACTAATTTTGACCAATAATTATTAGACATAAAATTTATAAAAAAAAATATAGTTGATTTACTATTAAATAAAAATTTTAAATTTGTAAAATTATTAATAAATAATATATAATTTGCAGACAAACTTAAATGAGTTTGAATTTTAAAATTTGTATACCGTCAAAAAATTCAGAAAAAAATTCAGAACGGGGAGTAATAAATACGAAAGGTTTATATGCGTATATTGGTGTACGTAAATAAAAAATATGCGTAAAACGTGTTTTTTTTTTGTCAGAGTAAAACGTGTTATTTTGAACACTACTTCCGACAAATATTATTTTACGTCATTATGATTTAAAATTGAAAATATGATACAGAGAGCTTTCATAGTTTTGATTCCATATTAAATGTATATAATATTTATATTTTATGTGTAATGTTAAGCTGTGTTTTGTCTGATGTGTTTGTTTACATTTAAAATTTTTAACTTAAAAATATTTTTAGTTGAAAAAATTTAAGTACTTTTTTAAATTTATTTTTTCACATTTTCTTTTAATATAAACACACATTTTAAGCATTTTTTAATTTTTTATATATTTTTTTATTTTTTACTTTTATCTTATATTTAAATAATATTAAATTTAATTTTTTCAATTAAAATTTATTTTAAAAATCACTATAAATAAAATTGCCAAATAGATACATATAATTTAAAATAAAAAAATATCACTTTCATCTTAAAATATATCTTAAATTATAAATAACTTTTTTTAGGTTAACCAAATGCACTCTAAAATTAGGATTGTATTTTGGTATTCAAAGTTATGAGGGGTAAAATATATATTTTAAAATTTGTATATTTTGAGCATTATTTTAAAAATCGGTAATATCATGATTAATTATCGATTAATTTACATTTGATAGCCCACCAAATTAATTAAATTATCAATTACGCCATTAATCATTCTAATTAATTTTCAATTAATTCATTTTCCGTGCTTTCCCAGAGTAAGTACAATTAATGGTTTTTAGGACACCGGTTTTGAGCGACAATTTCATACATTGAATCAACTCTTTATTTGTTAGCTAAAGTCTGAAATGAATCTCGACCAACCACTCAATCTCAAACTAGCTCTCAACTACCAGTCCGGCAGTCCCAGTCCAATGCTGCTATCTAACTAATCATCCTCTTCCCACTTCACTCACTTGAACCAATATTTTCCCCAACATCTCGTTCTCTCCATCCACAAACATTGTAAATCATCAACTGTTTGATATTTGACAAACCCCAAGAACCAACAAGACATGATTCCAGATTCAATCTCACTAACCCACCCCACTTTACTCCCAACTCAACAACACCCTCCAAAACCCCACTCAAAACTCTTGAGAACCACTCTCTTTTTCTTCACCACTTGCCTCATTCTCTCTGCCCTTGTCATCTTTTATTCATCCTCATCCTCTGCTACACAACAGTCTCCCATTCATCAATCAAAATTACAATCCAGTAAAGTTACTAAACTCACTCACCCGGTTGTTATATTGATTTCTTCTGATGGTTTTCGATTCGGATACAACCATAAAACCCCAACTCCAAATATCAAACGTTTGATCACTAATGGGACCGAAGCCGAAACGGGATTGATTCCAGTGTTCCCAACATTAACATTCCCGAATCATTACTCTATTGTTACAGGGTTGTATCCGGCGTATCATGGCATTGTGAATAATTATTTTGTTGATCCGGGGAATGGGGATGTGTTTTCGATGTCGAGTCATGAGCCTAAGTGGTGGCTGGGAGAGCCGTTGTGGGAGACTGTGGTCAATCAAGGGCTCAAGGCTGCTACATATTTTTGGCCTGGTTCTGAGGTACATAAAGGTTCTTGGACTTGCCCTTTACATTTTTGTGCACCTTATAATGAATCTGTTGCGTTTGATGATCGAGTTGATACGATTTTGAGTTATTTTGATTTGCCTGATAGTGAGATTCCTGTGTTTATGACATTGTATTTTGAGGATCCTGATCATCAGGGTCACCAGGTTGGACCTGATGATCCTTTAATTAGCGAGGCGGTTGCGAATATTGATAGGTTAATTGGGAGATTGATTAGTGGGTTGGAGAAAAGAGGGGTTTTTGAAGATGTTACGATGATAATGGTTGGTGATCACGGAATGGTTGGTACTTGTGATCAAAAGTTAATATTTTTGGAAGAGTTAGCTCCGTGGATTGATATTCCGGTGGATTGGATTCAGTATTATACTCCATTACTTGCAATACGCCCACCAGAAAATGTCTCCCCTGCTGATGTTGTTGTGAAGATGAACGAGGGGTTGAAATCTGGGAAAGTTGGTAATGGGAAGTATTTGAAAGTATATCTTAAGGAGGATTTACCTAGTCGATTGCATTACTCGGATAGTGATCGGATCACTCCCATAATTGGCTTAGTTGATGAAGGATTTAAAGTGGAGTTGAAGAATTCAGGAGCTAAAGAATGTGGAGGAGCACATGGTTATGACAATGCATTTTTCTCTATGAGGACCATATTTATTGGCCATGGTCCGAGGTTTCCTAGGGGAGTGAAAATCCCTTCTTTTGAGAATATCCAGATATACAATTTGGTGACATCGATCCTTGATATAAAGGGTGCTTCTAATAATGGAACATTGTCTTTTCCTAACACTGTTCTTTTGCCTCACCACCATTAGAATCTTGTAGTTTCAAGATTTCAAAGTCATTGTAGCTACAGACAGAGCTTGAGGTTATTGAGGTGAGACAGCCATTCTACCGTGTTTCATTAGGTTTTTAATGTTTTTATCTTGTAATCCGTTGATGCAGAACATTGGAACTAGAACGTAAAAGCTGAGATCAATGTGTTTTTCACATACTGGATGAATCACCATATTATTATGGTTCATTCTTGAATAATGTTACTTAACTAATGCCAGTGGTGCGCTGTATTTTCATGAATTACGGAGTAGTTTTTTATGTCATGTAAGTTTGTGATCAGCTCACATTACTACACAATCTGATTTCATGAATTTGCTGCGTCTTGGAGTATATTTATGTCGGTGCCGTCTGTACTCTAGTGGAACTGAATGTCCCAAATTACATGCTGAAAATTTGTATAAATGTTTTATATTTTTAGTTGGCAAAACTCTTTCTATATTGAAAACAAGCTGGTTGAATTCTCCCTCTAGCTAACTTAAATAGTGAAAATGTAGCTCCACATATTCGCTACTGGCTACCGCTGTTAAGTTATGTCATCCAACCTTTAGGTGTGAACATCAAAGTTGACCTATCCAGCAGATATCCTGAAGTGTCCAAGTGAACAAACATTATGATAATTATCTTCTAGTTGGTGTAAAAATGACATGGACATGAAAAGTTGGAATTGGAGACTGTTATAGCAAGGAGGATGCTAGATGCTAAACATCTATTACTATTGCTATAATATTAGCTTAGATGATTTTTTTTAGTTTTTTCATATATTTATTTTAATATTTTTATATGATTTGAATTTTTTTATTTGTATAATAATAATTTAAACTTTATTTAATATTATATGTATATATTTTTATATAATTTATTTATATTTATATTTTAATAGAATAATGTTTGTGCGTTTCGAATAGAAATGTATTTTAGTTAGGAGATTAATATTTTAAAATTAGGTCCAATAATTAATTAACTATCTGGCTCAAGTACCGACCGATTACGGACTAACTACCAAACTTTCAATGTTTGGGTTTTAATATTAATGCGTGCAATAGCACAAATGCTATTAATAAATTATATATTAAATATTTTATTTAATATGATAATTTATTTACTATTAATTTCTTTTTACATTTTTCTATAGAATGATGTTTATGTATTAATATTCATAAAATTTAATGATAAGTCATAATTTTAAATAAATAAAAGAGTTTGAATGGTGATGAAATTGAGTTGAATGCGAGTAAAATATATTAAATAAAAATTATAGGATAAGTAGAATTCTTAAAATAGAAAATATAGAATATAATTTAAATATTATATAATATTATTTGTGTGCAATTGTATAAGAGTAGGACTATCGGAAATAGAGTTGTATGTATGATATATCTTTTCTAAAATTAGATTTTAGAAAAGATATATCATACATACAACTTATCTCTTTGCACTCCAATGCTAGTTTCATAAACTAGTTTTAAATTTAGATAAATTTTTATACTTTTACCTATTTCAATATACTTTTGGTATTAGGTGATGTATAATACAAGTATTGTTTAACTCTTATCCTCAATTTGTAGTTATTGATTATGTGGAAAGTATGGATTAATCCATCTTTGATTTCAAATATAGAACTAATGATACATTTCCAAATATGAAATCCCTTTGTAGTTGAATTTTTTTACATTTGATGCTATAAGATGCTATAATGTAGCAATAGAACCAATTATAACATTATAAACTATTAGACGGTTTCAAATTAGTAGAGTACAATATGATAACGGTTTCAAATTAGTAGTACAATATGATTTTGACACGTATTTCAAAGTATATTGAAAAGTAAATATTTTTAATTATCTATACTATATTATTAAAAAATTATAATCTATACTATATTTTTATAACCCAACTTAAAATTTTTTTTAGTCGGTTTGGATAACTTAATTTTTAGTTATTTTAAATTTTGATTAATCTCAAATTTTGATTATCCCAAATTTTTTATTAACTCAATATTTTATTAAAATTATATTATATCAAGATTATAACCTACATTTTATATACTTATATTGAAAATTATATTTAGAATATAATTTTTATTTAATATAGTTGTATGTAAAACAATCTAATTAAACATCTCAATTTCATCACCGCTGAAACTCTTGAATTTATTTAAAATTACAATATATTAATAAATCTCATGAATAGTATAATATTATTATTCTTTTATCTATCTCAAATTTTACATAAAATTTTATTAAAACTTAAACTATATTATAGTTTTAGCAAATTTTTAAAAATTTATAACAATATTTTTATACTTTTAATATTAACACACACACACAAATATATTAATATTAAATAAAATCTTATTTATTATAATATAAGTCCAAACTATATATATAGAGTGAGTCTTACTCAAATAGAAAATAGTGAAAATAGAAAATAAAAGCCTTATCCTTGTGCCTACCGCACCCACAAATAAATTAAATACACCCTCACACACACAACCTCGCCTATTTTCCTCCGTTGTTAATTTGATTTTTCCCGTTAATTGGCTAAGTTTTTTCAAATCTAACTTCATTGCATTTTTCTCCATCTCCCAACGATCGGTTTCCATACCATATGTGTTATATTCCGGCGACTAGAATCTATAATTTAAATTATTTCGTCACTTATCAGATCCGAATTTCAATCACTAAATTATATTATAGAAATCACTAATTTGTATTACGGAAATCACTAAAATCTATTACAAAAATCACTAAATTATATATTTTGGGTTTAGAAAAAAAAATAGAGGTCACCGGAAAAATGAAATTCGCCGGAATATAGCACATATGGTATGTAAACTGATTGTTGGGAGATGGAGAAATATGTGGTGAAGTTATATTTGAAAAAAAGTTCGCTAATTAATGGGAAAAATTAAATTAAAAATGGAGGGATTGTGTGTGTGAGGGTGTATTTGATTTGTGTATGGGTGCCCCTGCTAGCCGTTAGATTAGATTGAATATGTGGTTTAGATCTTCTTTTCTATTTTCTATTTTAATTTGTTTTCTATTTGATCACTTGCCTATATATATAGAGGGTCCGACCCATGATTTTGCAAGGGAAGCTCTTAAGGTAATCTTATCAGGATATCCAGTAACGATTAAGAGGATTTCTAGATTTTGTCTGGCCTGATTATAAAGGTCTGGATATCCTCTTGATTCAAGATTCCTTGTTCTGATAGACCACCCACCATTATGAACTATCTGAATATCTTCATCCTCAATATACAAGATGTTCTATTTGATAGAATTTTCAAAGTAATCCTGTTCCGGAGAGGCTTCTTTTTATGTGACATCTTTGTAGGTTATTCTACTAGATGATTTTAGAGAGCGGCCCAAATGGATCTTATACTATTCTTTAACATTTCTCATCACTCGAAATCCCATTTTTTGGGTTGAAGAGTGGATCACGGGCACCCATTTTTTGGCATAGTTTTTGCCTCTATGTCCCTCATAAATTGTAAGAATATTGGGGGTGACAGAGAGTCAAACTTGTGACCCCTGCCTACCTGGGATAATTCCCACTAAATATTTTGAGAAAACTACCCAATCTATAACCCATGCAGGAGGAGATAAATTAAGGGTAAAATATAAATTATCCAACACTTATGTTTGTAATCAAGATATTTGTCTACCAACATCTTTTATTTTGGTTAAAAATATTAACCACCGAGTTATTTTAGGAACTCCATTTCTTCATAAGATCATGCCTATTAATAATATAGATCAAAATAGAATTTCTACTATAATAAATAGTAAAGAAGTCTTATTCAAATTTATAACAGACCCACATACCCGAATGCTTAATGAAGTAAAGGTTATTCTTTTAAATAAGGAAAAGAAATTATTTTTCCTTAAAGAAGAAAAAGGAATTCTGAACATCAATGAACAGTTTAATAAAAGTAATGTTCAGCTACAAATTAAATCTATTGAACAACAATTTTATAGTGAGGTTTGTAATGACTTACCTAATGCCTTTTGGGATAGGAAGATGTTAGGAATATAATAATTTGATGATGTACAAAATACTAGAACAGGATTTAGCACAGTCTATCTGCAAGAATCAATCAACGGATATCTATCTGCAAGAATCAATCGACTGATAAATATCGATCGATAAGTCATCAACTGATAATAAGCCATCGACTGATAAAGCCAATCGAGAAGTCATCGATCGAGAACTCAAGTCATCAACTGATATTTATCAATCGAGAACTCAAGTCATCAACTGATATTTATCAATCGAGAACTCAAGTCATCAACTGATATTTATCAATCGAGAACTCGACAACATATATTTCCTGATCGAGAACTCATCAACGGATATATAGTCATCAACGGATATTTATTGATCGAGAAGTCATCAACGGATATTTACCAATCGAGAAGTCTCACAAGTACTCGATTGATTAGCTCACAGCCTGACTTCTCGAAGCTTAAAGGAGATGAGTATTCGGTTGATTCAAACAGCTAGTTTAAAGGAAAGTCTTCGAAGATCAAAACAAATTTATTGCAGATATGCTATGGGAAGGAAAGGGAAAATTAAGGAAGTTGTCGGTCAGAGTTTACTCTATCAGAGAATACTCGATCAGAGTTTACTCTAACAGAGAATGCTCTATCAGAGATTATCAACCGACAGAGTTTATCAGAAAAGGAAACAGACAAATCAGAGTCTGATTTGGATAGTAAGAAGGAATTCAAGTGCAAGTCTAATTACCTTATTAAATCTATTCTTATCATAATCTGTTTTGTAATTGTATTTGTAGCTGTGTCTATATAAACACAGAGATAGGTTATAATTCAATGTCGAATTATATCGAATTAAGAATTTATATAAAAGCAATATCTTGTAACCTAGCAGCTCTTAAGAACTTTATATCTTGAGAGAGTTTTGTATTCAAGTTCATTATTAATACAAAACAGTATTCCATTCAACATACTTGTGTTCATAATCGATTTACAGGCACTATTACATTCAACCCCCCTTCTGTAATAGATTGATTATTCTGGGAAACAATTGGTATCAGAGCAGGCAGTAAATTTCAACTCAAAAGATCAAATAATCATGTCTGGAAGCAAGTATGAGAGCATCAGAATTCCAATATTGAAGAAGGCTGAATACCCTACATGGAGGGTGAAGATGATGATGTTCTTAGAAGCAACTGATCCTGATTACTTAGATAGAATCCATACAGGTCAGTACCTACCAACCAAACTGGTGCCTTCTACAATTGTGGAAGGAAGACAAATCCCTGAGTATTACACCCTGAAGGACAAGAAAGAATGGACTAATGAAGAAAAACAGGAAGTCTTGAAAGATGCAAAGGTAAGAAATATTCTGCATATCAGTCTTGACTCTGTAATGTCTAACAGGGTAATAGCTTGCAAAACTGCCAAAGAAATCTGGGATGCACTGGAGGTTCAATGTCAAGGAACCAAGGAGATAAAGAAAAATAGAAGATCTGTTCTAATCCAAGAGTATGAATACTTTGAGGCTAAGCAGAATGAGTCCCTCACAGATATCTATGACAGATTTCTAACTCTGTTGAACAACTTGGCTTTGGTGGATAAAGTATATGACAATGAAGATTCAAACACCAAATTTCTGAGGGCTCTTCCAGAAGAATGGGATCTGCAGACATCCTTGATTAGAGACAGGGCTGATTTGGATGAGATGTCCTTAGATGAAGTTTATGGCAAATTGAAAACTCATGATCTGGAGTTACAGCAAAGAAGAAACAGAAAGAGTAACAAGGCAAGACCTATTGCTTTGAATGTTGAAGCAAAAATTGAAGAACCAAATGAAAAGGTGCTTAAGGCTTCAACAAGGAAAGGGAAAGAAGTAGTACTCCAAGATAGCAGTGAATCAGAGTTTGAGGCAAACTCTGATGTAAACTCTGATAATTCTTCAGACTCTGACATGATGGAGATGTTTGCTATGTTTGTCAAAAGCTTCAAGAAATACAGAAAATTTAGGAAGCAAGGAAACTATCAGAAGAAGCATAGTGAGTCAGAAGAGAAAGACAGATTCAGAAGAAGAGAAGATAGAGATGGAAAATCAAAAACTCTTGATAAATCAAAAGTCAAGTGTTACAAGTGCAACAAGATGGGACATTTTGCTACTGAGTGCAGAAGCAAGGAATCTGGGAAAGCTCTCATCACATCAAAGAAAGATTGGATGGACTCCTCAGACTCTGAAGAAGAAACTAATTATGCTCTCATGGCAAACTCTGATTCTCCCATCTTAAACTCTGACAAGGTACCAAACTCTGTTTTCAATTTTGATACTGAAGATATTCATGAATTAAAGTCTTTTCTTAGAAATTTGCATGTTAGCTTTAAGTCACAGTCTCTTGAGAATGAAAGATTAAAATCTGAAATACAAACTCTGAATGCTAGGAATGACTTTCTTGAAACTGAACTTGTACACATGCTTAGCTTTAAGAAAGACTGTGAGAATGCTATACATATGCAAACTCAGTTGGAAATACAAGTCACATATTTGAAATCTGAGATAGCTAAGGAAAAAAAGACCTTCAGAGTTTGGACAAACTCTGGTAAGAAGGTCCAACAAATGCTTTCTGAAAAGAATTGGACATCTGCCCTAGGTTATGAATCTGATAAAGAAATTCACACTAATTCACACACAAAAGGAACATTGAGTGAACCTGTGAAGTTTGTTAGAGCTAGTGATAATAAGAAAACTCTCCCTGAATGCTCTAAAAACAATAGTGTGCTAGACTCTAAAAAGGTGAATGTAGGGTTACTTTCACAGAAGCAACTTAAAGAAAAGTTGAAGGCAGTCACTAAGAAATCTAAAAAGGTGAAAAGAAATAGGAATGGTAAAGTAGGAATTACTAAGGAGAATAATTACATGAATATCCCTGATGCTCCTAGGAAAACCTGTTTTACTTGTGGTAATTCTAATCACCTTGCTATTGATTGCAAACACAAGAAAAAGAAAGAACCTGAAAGACCTAGGTTTGAGGCTAGAAAACAAACAAGAAACAATCCCTGTTTTCATTGTGGTAGTTTATGGCATACCATTTATACATGCAAAGATTATCATAATTTGTATTACAATTCTTACAAACCACAGCCTCGAATAAGTAATTCTCCAAAACATACTGTCAAGCAAATATATGTGATAAAGTCTGATAAAAGGAGTGTAAACTCTGACAGTACAAAATCTGTGAATGCAAACTCTGATCATGTAAACTCTGTTAACACAAACTCTGACAAAAGAACTTCTACTGCAAAAGTTAACAAGTTTTCAAAGAAAGGACCCAAACTAGTTTGGGTCCCCATAACTACTAATTAAATTGCATTTACTGATTGCAGGGAAATAGAAAGAACATTCTAGTGATTGATAGTGGATGTTCTGCACATATGACTGGAAATAAATCCCTGCTTTCAGAGTTTGAGGAGAAGGCTGGCCCAGCAGTATCTTATGGAGATGGCAACATAGGACGAACACTGGGATATGGCAACATTGTGATTGGAAATGTCATCATTGAAAAAGTAGCTCTGGTTGAAGGACTCAAACATAATCTGCTCAGTGTGAGTCAAATGACAGACAGAGGTTTCTCTGTGGAATTTCATGGAACTCATTGTGTAGTGAAAAGCAAGAAGAATGGAAAAGTAGTTCTTATTGGCCACAGACATAATAACCTATTTGAAGCTAGCTTGGATGTTAATTCTAATGGTCCCTTAACCTGTCTACTTGGAAAGGCATCACCAATGGAAAGCTGGAATTGGCACAAAAAGTTGTGTCACTTGAACTTTGGAAACATTAATGAGTTAGTGAAGAAGGACCTAGTTAGAGGTCTTCCAAAAGTTCAATTTCATCCTGATGAACTCTGTGATTCATGTCAAAAGGCCAAACAAAGGAAGACATCTTTCAAGAGCAAAACTGAAAACTCTATTGATCAACCTTTTCATCTATTGCATCTTGACTTATTTGGTCCAGTTAACATCATGTCCATTGGAAAGAAGAAATACACTCTGGTAATAGTTGATGATTTCACTAGATTTACTTGGGTGTACTTTTTGCACAAGAAGGATGAAACTGCAGAAACAATCATTGATCATATTGCAATGATTGAAAATGGATCAACTCACAAAGTAAAGAATTTAAGGAGTGACAATGGAAGAGAGTTTAATAACTCAACAATGGAGGAATTCTGCTCAACAAAAGGTATTACTCAACAATTCTCAGCACCTGGCACACCTCAACAAAATGGTGTAGTTGAAAGAAAGAACATAACTTTAATAGAAGCTGCCAGAACAATGCTAGAAGGAGCAAAACTACCTACTTATTTTTGGGCAGAAGCTGTGAACACTGCATGCATCACTCAGAATTGTTCTTTAATAAACAAACATGGAATGACTCCATATGAATCTTTGAAAGGAAGAAAGCCAAATGTCAAGTACTTTCACATCTTTGGATGCAAGTGTTTTATTCTCAAAACACATCCTGAACAATTGAAGAAGTTTGAACTTAAAGCAGATGAAGGAATTTTTATTGGATATGCAACAACTTCTAAAACCTCTTCAAGGGCATTCAAAGTATTCAACTTAAGGACAAGGACAGTCATGGAATCAATTAATGTCTCCTTTGATGAAGGGAAGATAGATGGGTTACATGATAAAGATGCACAGGAAACTCTGAGATTTGAGAATGAACTGCAGAAAATAAACTCTAACGAGATAAACACTGATCAACCAAATCCTGGAGAAGCAAACTCTGATTCTTTAAACTCTGATTCAGAAATGATTGAAATAGAAATTGAAGAAACTGCACATGTTGAGGGGGAGCAACATCAATCAAATACTGACATTGGAGATTCAACTATTGAAATATCAGAGTCTGACCAAACTCTGAACAACACAAACTCTGAAACCCTAAACTCTGATCATTCAAACTCTGAGACCACAAACACTGATACCTCAATCTCTGATAATTCAAACTCTGAGTACATAAACTCTGAGACATCAAATACTGATAGAAACACATCTTCAGGGGGAGGATCATCATTTACAGAAGGATCATTCTATGAAGGCACAGATCATGGGGGAGCATCTAGTTCAAGGAACTTTCCACATCCAAGGAAATGGACCAAAGATCACACACCTGATTTAATTATAGGTGATCTGGAAAGTGGAATAAAAACAAGAAAAGCTACTCAAAATGAATGGCTATTTCATAGTTTTCTTTCACAAACAGAACCAAAGAAGGTTGAAGATGCTTTGAAAGATGCAGATTGGATTACTGCAATACAGGAAGAATTGAATGAGTTTGAAAGGAATGAAGTTTGGACCCTAGTCCCAAGGCCAAAGAACAGATCTATTGTTGGCACAAAATGGGTATTCAGGAACAAGACAGACTCTGATGGAATAATTACAAGAAACAAGGCAAGACTGGTAGCCAAAGGTTATTCTCAACAGGAGGGGATTGATTATGATGAAACCTATGCACCTGTAGCTAGACTTGAGGCAATCAGAATTTTTCTTGCTTATGCTGCTCATAAGAAATTCAAGGTCTACCAGATGGATGTTAAAAGTGCATTTTTAAATGGTGAACTTGAAGAAGAAGTCTATGTTGAACAACCACCTGGCGTTGTCAATACAAAATATCCAAGTCATGTCTACAGACTGGATAAAGCTCTATATGGACTAAAGCTAGCACCAAGGGCCTGGTATGAAACTCTGGCTCTATTCTTACTTGAAAATGGTTTCACTAGAGGAACAATTGATAAAACCTTGTTTTACAGAACTCAAGGTAAGGATTTATTATTGGTTCAAATATATGTTGATGATATTATATTTGGTTCCACTAATGAGAAACTCTGTGAAAGATTTTCAAAGTTAATGCAGTCCAGGTATCAAATGAGCATGATGGGAGAATTGAGTTATTTTCTAGGTTTACAAGTGAAACAGACTGAGGAAGGCATTTTCATTAATCAGTCCAAATATACAAAGAATCTACTCACTAAATTTCAAATGCAAGATTCTGCATCTGCTACAACTCCCATGGCTACTGCAACAAAACTTGATCAAGACACTGGAGAACCTGTTAATATTACTGCATACAGAGGAATGATTGGTTCTCTACTTTATTTGACTGCAAGTAGACCAGACATCATGTTTGCCACATGTCTATGTGCTAGATTTCAAGCAAATCCAAGAGCACCTCATTTGATTGCTGTGAAAAGGATTTTCAGATATCTCAAGAGCACTGCTAATCTTGGCTTATGGTATCCTAGAGGATCTGATTTCAAATTAATAGGCTATTCAGATGCTGACTTTGCAGGATGCAAGATTGACAGGAAAAGCACAAGTGGCAGTTGTCAATTTTTAGGTGGAAGACTTGTGTCATGGCAAAGCAAGAAACAGAAATCGATTTCAACATCAACAGCAGAGGCTGAATATATTGCTGCTAGAAGCTGCTGTGCACAGATCTTATGGATGAGAAATCAATTGCTAGACTATGGTTTGAAATTTTTAAATATTCCTATTTATTGTGATAACCAAAGTGCTATTGCAATGACAGGAAATCCAGTTCAACATTCTCTAACAAAGCACATCAGTATCAGATATCACTTCATAAGGGAACATGTGGAGGAAGGCATAATTGAATTACATTTTGTTCCTACAGATCAAAAATTAGCAGATATATTCACCAAGCCTTTGCCTGAAGCAACATTTAACAGACTGGTTTCTGAATTAGGGATGGTGACAAGTGGCTCAACTTAGCAAGTTTCAGACACTCAGAGTATATGTCAGAGTATGGGGAATACAAACAGCAAAGAAGGATATTCTCTGACATTAAGAGAATTGATGACAAGAAGAAGAGTCTACCTGCCATGACATATCAACAGGTAATTCAGGTAAAACTCTCCACCTACAAACCTTCTATCTACAATGCTTCATTTTTTTTTGGTGAAATGGTGCAGGAACAAGTTTTGGAGAATCCCCCTGCACCTACCCAAGTAGCCAAATCACCTTCCACTAAACAATCTAAGAAATCACTATCTAGAAAACCAACCTCTGGTGTCTCTCAAAAGGCACCAGTTGCAAAAAGAAGGAGATTGGTACAAACTAGGCTTATAGATGAGCAAAGTGATGAGAAGCTCAACCCTCTAGAGAGACAGGTTATTGAAGGACTTTCTTTGTTAAAGGAAAATAATGATGCACCTGAATCTAACTTTCAAGCCAAGTCTGTAGACTCTCAAAAGGCTACAGACTCTGAAAAACCTAGGGAAGCACCTCAGGATTCTCATATTGAGTCTCCTGAGAAATCTTTTGCTAAGAAGTACAGAAGGTTAAGGAAGGCTTATTCTGCACACACACACAAACCTGTTATTATTACTAACCCTGTTTTGCAGAAAACAGATGCTCCCAAAGCTCCTGCAGAGCCAGACTCTGAAATCAAGAAAACACCTGAACCAGAGTCTAATGTTGAGTCAGAGTCTAGACTGCCTTTAGACTCTGATCATGACACATTTCGGGAAGGAATGCCATTGGATGCAGCCTCAAGTCTAATTGATGAGATCATTATTCCAAGTGATGAGGTACTGCTATTCCTATATCTTTTGGTGGAATCAGTTGAAGATCCAGGGCAATATCAGACTAAATCTCAAGTCTTGGATTTTCTTACAACCTATGAAGCCCTAAGGAAGAGAATGGAACAGGAGCTATAAATGTCTGCACAGGATGTGGTCAAAAATCTATACAGCTACCTATTCAACTCTTCATTACAAGTACAAGCAGCTGGGCTCATAGAAGGCAAGACAAATGAAGTTCTCAAAGCACTAGGTGTGCCAGACTCTGAACAGCAAATTTCAAAGAAGCCTAAAAGGCTTAAGGTCCACATAAGGAGGGAATCAGAGTATGTTGCCGAGTTGGAAACTGAGATTGAGCAACCAGTTTTTGACTATGAAGCAATTTGGGATAATGAAATTACCTACAGGACAGCCATTTAATGGATTTCTCATGTTCAACCTCTGTCAAGATAGGTGGTTGACTTTCTAGTCCACATTGTAGGAAAGGTGGCCAACGAATACATCTATACAACCTATGAAGGTAGATTGGATCAACTCAAGGGCTCATATTATTAGAAGATTGCAAGGGAACTGCAGGACTCCTTTAACATGACTCTTTCCCAGGCCATTAATGTCATCCATGCAAGGACTTTTCTAAATAAACACTTGGATGCATTGACTATGGAAGAACCACAGGAGGTAGCAGGTAGTGCAAGGTAGTTGGAGGATGGGACTAGTGCACCAGTGGTGACTAGTGATAAAGATGCTCAGTCTGCCTCACCCACACAAGAACCACCTAGTCAGAGGTTGGGTGATAGTGGGGCAGGGGAGTATGCTGTTAGGCCCTCCTTGACAACTCACCAAAAAGCTGATGAGAACCCCAATGATATGGGAGGACAAACTCTGATTGATGCTCATGAAGAAATTTCCAAATCTATTCTATCAGAGTCTATCCACCTTGAGAGGGAGTCTCATGCACCAACAGTCAAAGATGGTGACACTCAGACTCTGGTTTCTAATGAAGTCATACTGAAGCAGTCAAAGTCTAGAGTATACCCTGAGACTGGAATACTGGAGCCAACAGACTCTGAAAAGAAAGAAGATGATTGTAAGGGTTCAGACTCTGTTGCTGCTCACCCCTTGGTGGAAACCCCTAGCCTTCAGACATTTGAAGGGTTTCCCCTCCATCAAGGAGGTTCAGGTATTGTAGCACATAATTCTTCTCTCAACCCCTCTTCTGTAGGATTTTTGAGTGCACCTTCCAAATTGAGTGAAAAAATAATAATAATAATAATAATTGAGAGGCTGGCACTGGACCAGGCAAAAGGAGAGGTATATACGGCTGTAGAGAGCCTGAGTGAGAATGAGAGAGTGGGTGCCTAACCCCACTGTGAGGATGAGAGATTAGGGTATCCTGAACCTAGCTTTACTTATTGGGATCAAGATTTTCCACAGAGTTGGTCCAATGAGTTGAAGCAGGGGATGGATGAAAATTCATTTTTGTTGTTTGACAGAATTCACTCCCTTCACTTATTCACAGAAGTAGCTTTCAAGGATGCTATTGCTGATATTACTACCACTCAAGCTTCTCTCCAAACAATAGTCTCTGACTTAACCACAAAGGTTGATTCAGTAGTTGCAGCGCAGTTCACTTTCTCCACAGTCTTAGCACAGATTCTTTTGGTTGTCACAGGTGGTAATGATGTCAAAAAGGGGGAGAAGAAAAGTGATTCAAGAAAGGTGATTCCTCTAGGAAAAACAAATAAGAAATGATTATTTTATACTGTTCTAGATTAATTATTTCATTTTTTAGTTTTGACATCATCAAATCTTGATTTATGCTTCATTGTTTATAAAGCATAAATAGGGAGAGATTGTTAGGAATATAATAATTTGATGATGTACAAAATACTAGAACAGGATTTAGCACAGTCTATTTGCAAGAATCAATCAACGGATATCTATCTGCAAGAAGCAATCGACTGATAAATATCGATCGATAAGTCATCAACTGATAATAAGCCATCGACTGATAAAGCCAATCGAGAAGTCATCGATCGAGAACTCAAGTCATCAACTGATATTTATCAATTGAGAACTCAAGTCAACAACTGATATTTATCAATCGAGAACTCAAGTCATCAACTGATATTTATCAATCGAGAACTCGACAACATATATTTCCTGATCGAGAACTCATCAACGGATATATAGTCATCAACGGATATTTATTGATCGAGAAGTCATCAACGGATATTTACCAATCGAGAAGTCTCACAAGTACTCGATTGATTAGCTCACAACCTGACTTCTCGAAGCTTAAAGGAGATGAGTATTCGGTTGATTCAAACAGCTAGTTTAAAGGAAAGTCTTCGAAGATCAAAACAAATTTATTGCAGATATGCTATGGGAAGGAAAGGGAAAATTAAGGAAGTTGTCGGTCAGAGTTTACTCTATCAGAGAATACTCGATCATAGTTTACTCTAACAGAGAATGCTCTATCAGAGATTATCAACCGACAGAGTTTATTAGAAAAGGAAACAGACAAATCAGAGTCTGATTTGGATAGTAAGAAGGAATTCAAGTGCAAGTCTAATTACCTTATTAAATCTATTCTTATCATAATCTGTTTTGTAATTGTATTTGTAGCTGTGTCTATATAAACACAGAGATAGGTTATAATTCAATGTCGAATTATATCGAATTAAGAATTTATATAAAAGCAATATCTTGTAACCTAGCAGCTCTTAAGAACTTTATATCTTGAGAGAGTTTTGTATTCAAGTTCATTATTAATACAAAACAGTATTCCATTCAACATACTTGTGTTCATAATCGATTTACAGGCACTATTACATTCAACCCCCCTTCTGTAATAGATTGATTATTCTGGGAAACAGAAGAAATACTTTGTTTCTTTATCCTATATACAGGAGTTTAATGAAAACCAAACCCCAACTAAAGCAAGGCCTACTCAAATGAATAAGGAATATCTAGAATTATATAAGAATGAGATAAATTCTCTTCAAGAGAAAAAATTAATTCGTAGATCTAAATCTCCTTGGAGTTGTACTGGTTTTTATGTCAACAACGCAGTAGAAAAGGAATGAGGTGTTCCTAGACTAGTTATAAATTATAAACCCCTTAATAAGGTGTTAAAATGGATTAGATATCCAATTCCTACTAAAAAAGATTTATTAGATAGGTTAAACGATGCTTTAATATTTTCTAAATTCGATATGAAATCAGGATATTGGCAAATCTAAATTAGTGAAGCTGATAGATATAAGACTGTATTTACAGTTCCTTTTGGACATTTTGAATGGAATGTTGTTCCATTTGGATTAAAAAATTCGCCTTCTAAATTTCAGAATATCATGAATGATATATTTAATCCTTATACAAAATTTATAATTGTGTATATTGATGATATTTTATTATATTCTAAAACTATAGAACAACATATAAAACATTTAAAAATATTTAAAAATTTAATAAAACATAATGGATTAGTTATATCTGCCCCAAAAATGAAGTTGTTTCAAACCCAAGTTAGGTTCATTTGGCACATAATAAATCAGGAAAAAATTATTCCTATAGACAGAAGCATTGAATTCGAGTCTAAATTTCCGGATACTATCACATATACAAAGCAATTACAAAGATTCTTAGGAAATCTGAATTATATTTCAGATTATTATGAAAATTTAGCCCAAAGATACATCAATACTGTACTCTAGATTAAAGAAAAATTCGGGTCCTTGGACTGAGAAACACTCTCAGGTAATTAGAATTATTAAGGAAAAAGTAAAATGTATGCCTTGTCTATCCTTGGCAAATCCAAAATATTTCAAGATAGTAGAAACAGATGCTTCTAATATAAGGTATGGTGGTATCCTAAAACAAAATATTCAACTGTTAAAAAAGAAATGATTTCTATCATTAAATGTATTTCAAAATTTCAAGATGATTTATTAAATAATAAATTTTTGCTTAGAATTGATTGTAGTTCAGCAAAGTCAATTATTAAAAAAGATGTTAAGAATCTCGTGGCAAAACAATTTTTTGCAGGATGGCAAACTCAGCTCTCTGCCTTCGAATTTGATATTCAATATATAAAGGGAGAAAATAATTTTCTTGCTTATTATTTAACCCGTGAATTTTTATAGGGTGAATGACAACCCCTAATAGGGGAAGAGGTCACGACTATGGCCGTGGTCGAGGCTATGAGAGTAAAAATATGCTACCTTGTCAGGAAACAATTGTCCCTCTAATAGGAGATTAGACAATATATCGACATAGGGCCAGGAGTGTGAAACAATTACCTGCACCACCTACACCTCAAAAAAAGGAAGAGATGTCTTCCTCTTCATCATCTAGTAGAAAAACCTACAAAGATGTCACAGAAAAAAAAGCCTCTCCAGAACAGGAATACTTTGAAAATCTTGTCATAGATAACATCATGTATATTGAGGATGAAGATATCAAGAGGATATCCAGGCCTTTATAATCAGGCTAGACAAAATCTAGAAATCCTCTTAACTGTTACTGGATCAGTAACAATTACTCATCATTATCAAAACAATGATCCTGAAAGCTTTATTAATTTCAGCAAGTGTCATATCAATAAGATATTGCTTCCCAGAGAATGGGGATTAAATCACAATGGAGAAAAATCCATTAAAATAACAGAAGATAATTATATTTATTTCAATTATTGGGAATATATCCAGGCTTTCTCAAAAGCCTTCTACTACCAAAACCCTAAAAACAAACACTCTTGGTTTTTTTTACCATGAATCCAGAAATTTTGGAAAACCTGTTCCAAATTGGTTCTATAAATGGTGGGCAAAATGTGGCCCTTCTTTAGAAATTTTGCCTACAGAAATTATGGATTTATATAATCCATGGTGTGACAATAGCCCATTAGTCTTAGAAAGACAATCAGAAAAATTGATTTTTGGACAATGTCTTTTCTTCTTTTTTACTAAGTTTCAGATCCCCTGGATTTGGAGATGGACTATATTTGTGTCCACATATGAATTGAATATTCCTATATTACGGAGAAATTTCTTTTACAAGTGGTGGAATAGGATGGGTGCAGAAGACATCCAAAAAATAGTAGTAACCATTAAGACTACTGTTACAAATGATAAAACCAGAGAGTCTAAAAAGAAAGACTCTCAACAACACTCCATGAGTAGTCTGAAAAATTACTTTCAGAAAAAATAACCAAGCGAATCAGAAGAAGAAATCATGGTTAGAGTTCTGGACCATATGAAGAATCAATTTCTTATGACTTTCCCTACTCAATCCTCAAAAGGAGAAGATGAGTCTATGAAGACGGTGTCATCACAAGGATCAATGGATTCTAATAATACATTTAATTGTCTAGCAGGTGAATCTCAAGCGGAGGAAGCTACGCCAGAAGATTTATGAGATTCATTAATATTCAGTTTGTTTAAAAGAACCAAGTCATCTAAAGGGAAAACTACTAGCAAATGACTCTAATCAATTTAGCATTCAGAAAGCTTAAAAGGAGTCAAAAGAAGATAAAAAATCTCGATATTCAAATTGATGGATATATTCGCAAGTCCCGACAGGCCACTCTTGAAGAAAAGAGAGAAATGACTACAGTTGACATCCAGCATGATTTTGAAATGGTTAATTTTCTAATAGGAAAATGGAGCATGAAGAGGGTCTGGTCTATGATTTTGCAAGGGAAACTCTTAAGGGAATCTAATCTTACAGGATAATAAAGCAGATCCTAACAAGGTAAGGAAATATTCATGTCAGCCACCTTATAGGAATAAATAACAATAATTCTTGCTTTCAATAAAGTTTTTGTTTTGTTTTAAAAGTTTCATTATTTGATATGACGATGGGGACCAAAGCATTACCCGGTATCAATAATGCTCTTGCTTTAGTGTGTCATTTTTTACTTTTACTTTTACTTTTGCTTTGAGAAAAATTGTTTATCCAAGCATGTTTGGCAAACATCTCATCTCTCTATAAAGAGAGAGCTTATTTTCAGTTGTAAGCACGCTATTTTTTGGAAATATAAGTTGTTTTCTCTCTATATATCTCTGCTCATGTACTGAGCTTATTACTATTACTACTGTTATAAAGATCTCTATTACTACTGTTGTTATAAAGATCTTGTTATAAAGTTTATAGAGTTGGTATCAGAGCCATTCCTTTCTGGAGCCAGTAGGACTTAAGGTAACCCCCACTTCTTGTATTTAAATTATGGCATATAGTAGCTAAAATATTGTTGTGGAAGGCTGGACAATAGATTGCTAGAAAGGAGTTTTTGAGGAAAAAAGTAAAAAATGGTTCAGTTTTTAGTGTTTTCTAAAATATATCATCTTTCCAGGCCATAAGTAAAAAGGTTTTTTAATGATGATTTAATGAAAAAGAAATTTTTGCAAAAAACTGTCCAATTCTGTTATTTTTCCTTGAGTACAAGAAGTTTGTAGAAGGGGGGGGGTTGAATACAAAATTAAGAAATTTATGGAATTCATGCGGATACAAGTTTGTACTTTTAGAGATTTTTGTGTTTGGAAATGTATAGCGAAGAGAACTATTTAAACTATGAATGGAATACTAATATATTGAAAACAAAACAAGCAATTAAAAAATTACTAGTGGATTGGTTTTTCTATTAGTGTATTTTTGCTTTCAATTAACCTTGGTAAAATTAACAAGCTGCTTACAAGATGTGAAATTGAACAAAACCGAAAGCAATACAATAATTTCTAGTTTCTGTATACTTTTCTTATTTTTGTTCTTTCTCACCACTTCTTCTTGTTACAATGGACTGCTAAGACTATATATAGCAATTCATTTTTTACATCCATTTTTTTATCTATTGATGGATAAAATGTGAATTACTAATTACATTTTTCAATGTATTCACTAAAATAGATTGTACCTACTTTTCACAGTCTCCTTTAATTTTGACTTGTTTTGGAAAAATCTTTGTCTTGATCTTTTCCTTGAAGATTGTGTTGCCTTGAAAGTCTTCACAATCCTGATAGGACTGCCTTCCATTGATTTAGTTTCTGCAAAGTTATCATTCTTTTTGTCTTTAACTAATTTGGGAAACCTTGATCAACTAATAATTGCTGTCAAGCTTATCAGTCGATCCTCCTTTGCTCATCCATCGATGGATAGGTTATCCATCGACTCCTTATCCATTGATGATCCTTTATCCGTTGGTTACCCTTATCCGTTGATGGCTTTTATCCATCGAGCAATGTCTTTATCCATTGACTCCAATATCTGTTGATCACTTCATTTGTGAGAATTTTGAATTAGAATATTTACAGTTGATCAGTCATTCTTTACATCCGTTGAGAAGCTATAAATTGAAGTCAATAACATCAGTCGACTACTTCACAACACCCATCGAGGCAATACAATCAATTGATAATGAAACATAAATCAAATGTTACAATCCAATTTATCAATTGATTAACAAGCTTCAACTGATAACTGGTTTCCTACTCAATGGATATTTATAAGTCATATATCCATTGACCAGTTACAATGAAATTTAAATCACTATTGTAATTCTAAGTAATTTGTTATCATCAAATCTCATAATTCCTAACAATCTCCCCCTATTTATGAATATATGAAATATGCATAAATTTTCTGTTGATGATAACAAAACTCCTAAACATTTTCATTCTAACAGGAATTACAATATTGACAAAAGTAATTTTGAGATAGAGTGATCAAATACTAGTAACATATGAATTCTGATAACTTTGATGTTGAGTCTGAATCTTCTACCTTCTTCTTCTTCTTCCCATTGACACATTCATCTTATCTTCATTTTCCTTCATCTTTCTATATAGAGATCCCTTCAAAATCTTCTCATCCTCAACCCTGTAGTCTAGTTGTCTTGCAAGATAATTCAATTCCAGATTGAGCAGTTTGTCCAAATCTTGACAGATATCAATACATTTTTCCCTGCCTTCCCTGTCCTTGTAAATCATCATGTAGAATGGTTCATGAAGTACCTTCTTTCCTTCATGGTTCCAAATCTTGATTCTATCATCCATTTCCAGGATGGCTTTACCTAACTCTTCAGTTAGATAATACTTTCTATTGAGCATGGTATAAATTTTCCTTAAGGTGTCACAGCCTTGTTTCCTGACTTGATCTAATGTGAAAATTGAATGTGACCCATCTTCATAATCAATGTGAAGTAGATCTACCTCATTCTTCCTTTGTCCATTTATTGCAGTCATTCCCTCAATTTTGATTGAAACAAAATTCTCAGGTTTGGATTTGAACACCTCTATTTTCTTGGATTGACCATTGCCAGATGATTGACTTTGGGAATATGTCTCCTTTGGCTTTTCCTCTTTAGCCACTTCTTTATCAACAACAAGTTTCCTTTTAACTCAAGAAGTTTTAGGTTTATTTGCAGGCTTCTTTGCTCTTTGTTTCACCCTTGGTCTCTTCTCACCTTCTTTTCTCCTGGCTTCTAAGATTCTTTCATTCTCTTCATCAAATTGTTTTTGGAGTTGAATGACTAATTATTCTTGTGCTTTTTCTTGTTGCTCCCTTTCTCTCATACCAACAACTATTGCTTGGCTCAATAGTTTCTCACTTCCACTCATGACAGATTTCTTCTTCTTTTCTTCTTCAATTGAAATGCCCTTCCCCTTTCTATCACCGGTTTGGGAGCTACCTTCTTCTACCCTTATTTCTCCTTTCTTTACAGCCTCAAGAATTTCTGGTATTAGAGAGATTGGCTCTTGTGCATCAATTTCTTTGTTTTTGTTTGCAATTGAATCAAATTGCCTCACAATCTGTTGAGCCAATACCTTCTTTGGATCTCTCTTTTGAATGAAATTGTCCGTGTCCTTGATCACAGCTTCAATCTCCCTCCCCCTTAACTCCTCATCATTCTCCTCCTTTTTGTTATCAACAACAGGCTCTTGCTCCAAGGATTGAGAAATGATAGGGGTTTCCAAGAGTCTGCTCAGGAGTTTAATTTGAGTTACTTGATTCTTCAAAATTTGTTCCATGTTAACTTCCATGGCATTCACTCTTTTCTCCAATTCCATAACTTTTTCCTTGGCTGTAGACAGTGTCAAGCCTTTGCTTGATTCTTGTCATCATGGTTAGACTGAGCCTAGAGTCAATAGTGGAGTCAAAGCGTGTCCTTGAAATTTCAATTTCTTCCCTAATCTTTTTGCAAAGCATAATATAACGTAATATGTAATAGTGATAATGATAACAGAACTAAGAAACAAAGACAGTCAAATAATATTAATATGCAGGACATTTCAACTTCAAAGTATATCAAATGGATGTGAAGAGTGCATTCCTGAATGGAGAGCTTGAAGAAGAAGTACATGTGAAACAACCCCCAGGGTTTGAAGTTCCAGAATTTGCAGATTTTGTATATTTTCTCTTCAAGGCACTCTATGGCTTAAAGCAAGCACCTCAGACATGGTATGACACTCTATCTATATTCTTACTTGAAAATGGTTTCACTAGAGGTTTCATAGATAAGACTATGTTTCATAAAATGCATAAAAATGACATGATAATAGTACAAGTATATGTGGATGACATTATATTTGGTTCTACTAATGATCAGTTGTGTAGTAGATTTGCTAAGCTAATGTAGAGTAAGTATGAAATGAGCATGATGGGTGAGCTGAATTACTTCCTTGGACTCCAAGTATGCCAAAGGAAAGATGGAATCTTCATTTTCCAGACCAAGTACATCAAAGATCTATTGAAGAAGTATGGTCTTGAAGATGCATCATCAGCCAAAATCCCTATGGCAACTGCCACTAAGCTTGATAAAGATGAACCTGTTAAGAAGGTAGACATCACAAGCTACAGAGGTATGATCAGCTCATTACTTTACTTAACTGCAAGTAGGCCATATATTATGTTTGCTATATGCTTGTGTGCTAGGTTTCAGTCTGACCCTAAAGAATCACATCTTATAGGTGTTAAACAGATTTTTAGGTATCTTAAGGGAAGTCTGAATCTTGGAATTTGGTACCCTAAAGATACAAGTTTTGACGTTGTTGGCTATACAGATTCTGATTATGTAGGTTGTAAGATTGATCGAAAGAGTACATCAGAGAGTTTTCAATTCCTTGGTAGAAGATTGGTGTCCTGATATAGCAAGAAGCAATACTCAGTTGCAATGTCAACAACTGAAGCTGAATATGTTGCTGCTGGAAGTTGCTGTGCACAAATTTTGTGGATAAAGAACCAACTTCTAGACTATGGACTGTTGAAGAGCAAAATTCCAATATTATGTGACAACACAAGTGCCATAGCCATCACAAATAATCCTGTTAACATTCAAGGACCGAGCACATTGATATCATGTATCATTTCATAAGAGAGCATGTCATGAATGGTACTGTAGAGTTACATTTTGTACTTACAGAGCGGAAAATTACAGACATCTTCAGTAAACCACTGGATGAAATCACTTTCACTAGACTAGTTTGTGAACTTGGGATGCTAAATTCTATTAACTAATTAGTTAGTAATCAATAACTGCAATTTGAAGCTGATAAATTCACTGGTTAATTAATTTTAATATTTTTAGGACGTGTGAATTTATTTACCAAATTATTTTCCAGTTATTAAGATTAAAAGTTAGATAAATACCTTGTGCATGCCTGCTAATTTTATTAATATGGTATTTATTTAATTTTGATCTTAGAAAATATTTAAGTACTTGTATTTAATTGATAAATTCTTGGCACTTATATATTTAAATATTATGTGAAATTATTTTAAATAGAAAGGATAAATATTTATATTTATTCCCATATTTAAAATAAAAGTAAGATAATAAGAAGCATAATTTATTTATGATAATAATTTTAACAATTAATGCTATTGTTATTAATAAATATGTTATGAAATAATATTTGTGAGTAATTAATTATTAATAATTAATTATTCAAATTATTCTTAAATATTATTTAAAAGTAGCAAAATCTAGGAGCAACTTGAATATTTAAAAAACCAAGTACTTAGAAACTTTTCATGTAAATCAAGTTACGCCTAGAGGTTTTGTTGCGCCTACACAGTGTCACCACTGTAGAGGCGCTACAAACTACATAAAATTTTGTTATTAAGTGGTTTGTGGCGCTAAGCATTTTTATGGCTCCATCACAGTGAATACACTGTGGAGGCGCAACAAAAATTGACCTAGTATATTTTTATTGCGCTTGGAAGTTTTGTGGCGCCAATACAGTGTGAACACTGTATAGGCGCAACAAAAGCACTTAGCAAATTTTGCACTGGGTATGTTGCGCCTATAAATAGCTGTGTAATATTTTTTTTCCATTTTAGTGGCGATACTTACATACATACACACTGTGTTAAAAACCAAAAGCGCATCACAGATCTCAAATTTTAATCGAACATAACTAAGTCAATTCTTGTCCTATTTTTAATCTAAAATCAGTTTTGTGGAACCCACATTTATATCTTTCATTTGCAAGTGGTCCCATCATTTTTGCTTAAGGATCTAAAATTATCAATTTTACAAATCTTGAACTAATTGGCTAGGATTTTCATAAATTTAAATCGATTAAAAATTAAAATAAAAATAGTAGTGTACTTAAAATTTCTAGGAGTTCATCATATTTTAATTTCACGACAATCCAAATAATTTTAAAAATTAGGGTTTGGTTCGTAATTTACTAAATTAATTCGATATTAATTAGTAATTTTAATTTGTAAAATTACCTTTCACTTTAATAAAATGGCAGGTAATTTTGAGATTAAAAAGACTAATTATTTATCAATTTTAGTAGACGACTGGATCGAGGCAGGTGAGTTAGGAAAATGGGCTAGGTTTTTAACTGAATATTCAATAGTCCGATATGCACTAACAACTGATATGCCTTTAAATAAGAATCTTCTAAGACAGGTATACAGGTCTGCTCAGAACACATCTGCAGATGGGATATCAGGGTTTACTTACAGGATTCAACGATAAAAAGTGCGAATAACTGAAAATGACATCAATCGAGCACTTCATCTGCCGACTGAAAATTTTGAAGATGAACCATCTCAGGCAGAATTAAACAATTTCTTTATGTTTCTGCACTGCACCAGAGAAAACAACAATCTCCCAAAGAAAATATACAAGAATCATCTATCCAAGGAGTGGAATTTATTCTTCAACATCTTGTCTCATGGCTTTGCACCAAAGACAGGTGGCTTCCACGAGATTACTCAATTCAACAAGGTGATTGCTTATGTAGTGGCTTCTGAGAGCAGAATCAATTTTGGAAAGTTGATCATATCAAAGATCCTAAAGAACCAAGCAAAAATGGAGAACTTCTGTCTGTATCCAAGATTTTTGCAGCTGGTGTTGAACCAGGTATTGGACGCTGATTAACTCCAGTCATTTCAGAATAGTCCGTTAGAAGAGTCACCCTCATTACAGTTCAAAACAATCATGTTGCTACAGAATGAGGTTGACTATCCAAACAGGTATACTCCTGCTCCAATGACTACTTCTATTAGATATTATTTTGCTCTTCTCAGACAGGTTGAAGAAGAAGATGCAGAAGAAGAAGAAGAAGCAACCTCTGAAAAGAAAAATGAAGCTGAAACATCAAGTGACTCAGGAAGCATAGGAGCAACTCAGGAAGAAGAACCTGGTACTGAGAAAGAAGATGATATAATGGATGAAGCTGGTTCTGAAAATGAACAAGAACCACTTCCTGAAGAAGAAAATAAAAGGAAAAGCCCTGAAAATCCAACAGAGGAGGTATCTGTTGAGGACATAGTGGAAGAGACTCAGAACACTGATGTGTACATTCCTGACCTTTCTGATGAACAAATGGAAGAAGGTACACTTCTGGATTTTGAAATTTCTGCATTTCTACAAGATGAATTTTTCACAATATCTATTTTCGTGCCTCAAATGGCAATGCACACACTTGAGCCCTCAGTGGCCATTGAAACTGGCAATGAACTTGGCGACCAACTAGTTCTAACCACTACCAGAGAACAACAAACACTCCCTTCATCTCCTCAAACCAGAAAAAGAACCCTTGTTATAGATGATAGGAGTGAGTCCCTACCAGATCAGGGAATTTTTGAAATATCCCCTACAGCTCTGCCTTCTCAAAAATGACAAAAAATGAATTTTAAACCTAAGGCAACTGTGAGCCAGGAACCTGATTCTCCAATCTCTGAAACCTTTCTTTTCCTTCATAATCTAAATTCTGAAATTGATAAAATCCTGAAAGTTAAGGGAACAGAAACAGAGATGGAAACACTTTCAGCTACTTCAGTAGCCAGTACTGTTTTGATTAATCCAATTCAGAACCTGTCTTCATAAATAGTTGGGGGCATCACTGACTCTCAAGAGCCATTCATTACATTGTCAAATGTGGTGACCCCCCTAGACTTAAAATCTCCAGATCCTAGTGAGGATGTTTTCCCTCCCAAAGTGGGTGAAGTGGAAAGGCAACTCTCCTTTAGAAGGGAAGAGGTCTCCATTCATGGAGTAGCTGTGTCAACAACATCACCACTACAAGTGGAAGTGCTTTCACAGGCGTCGCGGGGCATCACAGGCTCTCATCTGTCAATCACTACATTGCCTGAGGTGGTGACCCCCTCGAGATTCAAATTCCAGCTCCTACAAAGGAGGTGTTCCCCACCTTTTCAGATCAGGCAAAGGGCCAACACACTTTAGAAGGGATGTGGACTCTATACATAGAGTATCTGCTAATTCGGTAGTAGAACCTGTTCAGGGCGTCTCTGAGCAAGTAATGATTTCAATAGCTTCAGCTCGCATCACGGATTCTACAACTTTACCAATCATTACAGAATCCATAGTGGTGACCACACTGGGTCTCAACCCCCCAGTTCCTGAAAAAGGATTTCTCCCCACCCACAGTGGTCCGACGGAGAGGTAACCTACCCATAAAAGGAATAAGGATTTTCTTGCAGGTACTGAAGATCATGATGCTATAATTGAGATGAGTGAAACACTAAACCTGAGTGATCTTCAATTCTATGACCCTGATTAGCTGAGTGTAGTGTTGAGGGCTGTGCTTAAATAGTAACAGTGAGAAGTGAGACACCCACTGACCAAACAAACACCCTACACAATGCACACATAACACACAGTCAAAGGATTCTAAATCTGGAGGCCCAAGTCACAGAAATTCATTATTTAATAAGGAAAATCTTGGAACTGCAAAAGCAGCAGCGAAATGAAATGAAAGAAATCAAAGAGTTAGTCCAACTGCTGGCTCAGAAAGTTCCCGTTTCTACTCAATCAACTTCAACAACTCAGATTACTCCGGTCATAAGAGAGGATAACCCAACTGAGGGGGAGAGAAGAGAACAAGAAAAAGTAGGAGCTGAAATGATAATGGAATACACAGCTCAGGGGGAGTCAGATATCTTTTACAGGCCTGGATTGAGGCAACTGGAGGAAGGAGAAATATTTGAACCCTATGTGCCAATGGAGATTCCAACTGAGATTGAAATAGAGGAAACAACAAAGACTGCAGGAATAGATGTCGAGGAGGAATTTGCTGAAGAATATGCTTTTGATAATGACTGTCTTCTAGTTGGTGTAGATTAAGTTGTTACTCAAGACATAGTTCATGCTCAAGATTTGATGAGAATAAAGTGGAAAAGAGTTCAACACGCAATGGAGAGAATAAATAGAATTAAGGACATCGAATCTAAAGTTGGCCCTGAATGGGATGAAACAAAGAGTCTATTGAAGAAGAAGGAATTAAATTTAAGTTAGAAGAAAGACAGAGAAGTCCTTGACCTTTTCAGAACCATAAGGGAGAAATTTGAAGATGTTCATGAATTCTATGATATGCTATCAGATGAAATCATAAGCATGTCAGTCAGTGCTTTCAAATCCGGTTGGAAGATGTACATCAATTCAGCAACACTGGGATTTAGAATATTGCGACAAAGAGCTTTGAGAAAATGAACATCGTGGAGTTGTATGTGCTGAAGAGAAAAGTCATCTTTGGGGGACACAAGACAAATGAGATACTAAGAGATCTAATAAAAAAGAAGATTATTGAGGTCGGTGTCGAAGCATTGTAGAAGCCTCCGGTGGTCAAGTACTACAAAGCAAGAATGCTACATAATCTAACTTTGTCAGATGAAGGTCTGGAGTCAAGCCAAGTAATGTTCATGCAGTATTTAGAAGGGAGGCTCAGAAGCAAGAAGAACAGAACTAAAGAAGATCTAAAGGCTGCTGAGTTAATCTATGCATTCAGGCTGAACAGAGCTATAAAAACATCAGGAAGATATCTAACAGAGATAATCAGATACTACCAAGATCCAGTGTATGTGAGAAAAGAGGATGGCTCCGAGGAACTTGAAACCATCAAAGATTCTGAACCTTGTATTCAAACGGAGCCAAATGGAACAAAGTACTTCTTGTTCAAGAAAGATGGAGTGGAGAAGAAAAAGGAACTGTCAAAGCTGAAAAGGAACAATTATGAAATAATCAGAAAAGTCTTTTCTAGGGTTAAGAGATCCACTTTCAAATCAGACAAGAAGGCTTTGGGGAAGATTCAAGATTTTCTGATGGAGAAATTGGTAGAAGAGTCTATGCATGACACTGATAGAGTGAAAGGCTTTTCAAAGAGAATAACGATATTCGTGTTTTCAAAGAGGCAATCTCTGGCCTTCGAGTCAATCTCTAAGACAAATTCAACTGCTTTTCTTAAAGAAGTTTTGAAGAAACTAGAAGATCCAACTCCTGTCAACTCTCTTGAATTTGAAGCTAGGGATCTGGTCAAAGCAAGGTTAGAATAAAAGGAAGAAGAGCTAAGAAAGCATTACTCCGAGACAAGATCCAAGAACAAGCAAGACACAGTTCAAAGAAGCAGAAGATCATAGAAATATTTGTTCAGGCTAGAGGAACAAACTTCCCTTGTACTTGTAAAGAAATCTGGAAATGTAAAATCCATTCCAGAATGTAATTAATATTATTTCATATCTTTCTACACTTTACTTTTTCTTGTAAGTATCAGTTGAGTTATCCTCTCACATGATTTGCTTGTTAAACTCTAACAACCAAATAGGGGGAGATTGTAAAGCATAATGTAATAGTGATAACGATAACTCAACTAAAAAACAAAGACAGTCAAATAATATTAATATGCAGCACATGAATTCAGAAGGACATGTAAACATGAATCATACATACATCATTGCAGAGCATTCAAGATGAAAAGCTTCCTGAATGTCAGCGAGAGAAGTTCATTAATATGTTCAGGCCTCAGTAACAAATAAGAGTTCAGAAGATTTCATATTAAAGACAGTGTAATGATTTAATTATAAATGTCAAAGGGTTTCAGTGATCAGAAGCAATGCAACAGTCCAAGGTTAATCAGCTAAAACAGAACAGAAGTCAAGGGAATTCAATTCAGTGTTAGTCGTTTGTGAACCAGACCAGTACACTAAGCGTCAGCACAACAAGAAAAGAATTGTCTTGGTTAATCAGAAGAAAATCAGTTGATCAAGCCAGTAGAGTGAAAACCAAGTGGTAAATACTTCAAGCACTTCAAGAAATTGTTTAAGGCAAGCATTACTACATTTGGTGGCTCCTGTACTCTTGAGGTACTCTAGAGGCGCAACAAAGAGGCATAGGCGCAACAAACCAAGTTCAAAACTAAGGGAAGACAAACTGAAGGTTATTGGCGCCTGCACAAGGGAATGGGAGTGCAGGCGCAACATAATCAAGTGAGGCGTAACAAAAGTTATATAAAAGATTTTGTGGCGCCTACACACTGCAACTAGTGTGCAGGCGCAACAAAGGACAAAGAGGTGCACGAAAACTTTTGTGTAAGTTTTCTAAGTCATTAGTGGCGCCTATACAAGGAATCAAGTGTATAGGCGCAACTAACCTTGGTCAAGGCTCAACAAACGTATAGAGGCGCAACAAAAATATTTAAGGCGCAATAAACAATTTAGTGGTGCCTACACACCACCAACACTCTTGCAGGTGCAACAAAGGCTTGTGCATTATTGGAAAATCAATTAATTGAATTTCCAAAAGTTTACATAATATATATAGGTGAAATTAATACAGATAGAAGGGGATTCATTCGTCTTCAACATTCAAGATATACAGATGAGAAGCTCCATTAAAACCATACATTAAACTCACCCAACTGTATTCTGTTATAATATTGATTGAATCCATTGAAGCTAGTCATTTGATTAGAAGTGTAGCACCTCAGGGATTTAATAAGATATCTTTATTTCCCCGAATCATTGTATTTCAATTACTACCATTTTTATATCTCAAGAACACAATCACTTAATCTGCAATTAAATGAAAAATCTACCAACATCATATTCAACCCCCCCCCTTCTATGATGATTTTGGACCTAACACTTCTTTAGTTCATACTTGGAACCTGTGACATTCATCTTTTGGATTTTTAAGTTGTCTCTGTAGAAGGTGAGAATTCTTCTATTTACAAGATCCTCTACATTTTTTTCAGCCATTGACCATCTGTAATGTGAAACTATGGCTCGCTCAGTGTCAGCCAAACTAGTTTCATCACTAGCCTCTTGATTTGTGGCTACTGCCAATCCTTGGTATTGTGGATCCTCATGTTGAAATGTGTCAACATCAAGATTAAATTCAACCTCATCATCCACCTCCTTGTGGGCATCTGCAACTCCTGTAGGAACTCCATGCTCTCCATTTCCTCCATTTCCCCTAACTCCAACCCCAACTCCAACTCCTAGGTGAGTTCAGCTGCAACCTGCTCAGTTTTAGAAGTTGATGCTTCATGAGATTATGAACAAGATTTCTCTCTATCCTTTTCTCTCTCACTCACTTCTCTCTATTTTTGCATCAGGATCTCATTCTGGATTCTTACCTCTCCCTCACAGTGCTCTCCTTTTGCATCACCTACTAAGGCGGAACTCTCTTTGCTCACACCCTATCTTTTTGCCACCTCAGAAGAAATTGAGGGCCTCTCATTCACACTCTCTCTTTTTTCCAAGGTAAGCAAACCTTGCCTCCCACACACCTTACTCACTCCACTCAATCCTAGTAGTGTGTTGGCTACTTGAATTGGTTTACTAGATGATTCCTGAATTAGAATGAAAGTGTCAATCGATGGATGAGTAATATCCATCGATTGATGAATATCAGTTGATTGGAGCTCGTCGATGGATGTAAAGTTATCCATCGATGGAAGTGAACTAGTCAATGGATGTTGGAAATTATCAGTTGATTGAGTAATATCCATTGACTTAGGAGAATTTACAATGTTTTCCCGAGCAACCAAGGTGTTAAACTTATTTGGTAATTCAGGTGAGAGTTTTGGCTCCAGCCTGAGTTGCAAAGAGGGTGAATGTGAAACATTGAAGTTATCAATCATCAATGTTTCTGAAGAAATAGATTTTGAAGGAGATTGTGGAGATGTAATAGATAGTGAATGGGGCTGTGCCTCAGGAAAATTCTGAGACACATCAAAAGAAGAAGCTGAAGGCTCCATCAAATTTTTATTTGGCTTTGCAAGTGTGCCTGATTCATGTGCATTGCTACTATCCTTCTTTCTCTTTTTGTACGGTTAAACTATTTTGTGTCCCTTACCCCCATCAATTGGTCCTGGTTGAGACCTCTTTTCAATAGCTACACCTTGCTGAGAAGGTGCAACTAGGGATGTGCTAATATCCTTTAACACAACATTAATATTTTGAGAGATTAGGTTGGTGGCTGGCTGGACAATCTCAATCTCTCCTTCTTTATTCTTCTGGCTTTCTTAATGTTGGCCAGTTCCCTCACCCTTATCAACCACCTTCACACTCCCCTTAGTTGTTTTTCTTTTCTTGGTTTTTACAACAGTAGACTTTTGGAAAACTACTGAGGTGGTTTATTTAGATTTGGGTTTAGAAGGTTATGCAACTTGGGTAGGAGGGATGGGGGAATTTCCAACTCCTTCCACTATTACAGAAGGCAAATAAGGAAGTATTTTTACCTATAGATAAGGATAAATATGAGTTTTGAGAAATACCTGTACAAAAGGAGGATAAATGATGCACAACCTACTACGTATGTTGAATCTCACCAAATCCTTGAATACCCTTTTGTTCTGTGTTTAGGGTTCCATTGTCTCCATTTCACCTGTGATTTCATACTCTCTAATAGAGGCATTAATCAACAACATAAAGAATCTAGCAAAATAGATGTTGTTCTTCCTAGATGATTTACCTCCTAATTTAGCAGTTAATTCATTTAGGAGCAGTGTACTAAAATCAAAGTACTTATCAAATAGGATTGAATTAGCAATTTCTTACATACTTGTGGTAATTACATCAAAATTACTTATTTTTCGAGAAAATACTTTAATAATAGCATCAAAGAAGTAATTCCATTCTTTCCTAAGATTCTTCCTAAAAATTTCACCTAAACTGGCTTCATTATTAGCATAATTAATAGTGGCTAGCATATTCCTAATTTCTTCATCGGTTGGGGGGTTTTCATAGTTATTAGTAGGAATATCTAGACATGCTGAAATAGTAGCGCTAGAGATGGTGTAAGAGTTACCTTTGTAGGTATATGAGATTACCTTACCATCCTGTGATACCTTTGTAGAGTTCCACAGCTCTTCAACAAAAGAGTACACTATGGTGGGTGCTTCACTGAGAGCCTTGGATACCTTGCATTCTCCCAGAAATCTCATCAATGGATGGAAGTCAGTAGGAGCATCATCAAATGTCAGGCATGCTGTGAAATTGTTTTTCTCATAGATGAATCCCGTTGATGAAGAAATATTCTTTTGGGGGGCCGTTGATTGTTCTTAACAAAGTGAGTTAGTAAGAAGCTTGAAGAAAATGAGTAAAATCACCTTAAGAGTTCTTGGGAGAGAGAAATAAAGATACAGAGTATTAGAGATAGAAAATAAAATAGCAAGTAAGATTGAAACGAGAATTGGAATTGCTATTTATATTTCTGAGATTAAAATGACTTGAATAGTCAGTTTAATTAAGAATATAACCGTTGAAAGATAAAAAGAATTAAAGTAAATTACTCTAAATGACAACCGATGGATATATTCATCTGTTAACAAATAAAGTAAATAATCAACGGCTATAATTTGATCAATGGATGTGTGAAACTATAGAAATTCTATTACCATCGATGGGTAACTACATCCATTTATTCAGAATAATTAATTTATCAATCGATAAATAATTACCAGGGTAATTACCTATCGATAGATAAATATCCATCGATAGGTATATATTTTATCAGTTGATTAAATATATCCATCGATGGCTGCAGAATATCCATTGATAATTAAACAGTTATCAATTGATCACTTTGTTTCAACAGATAAATGTGAACAATGGCTATATTGAGAAAAATAAGTGACTTAGTAGTTGAGAAAAATTAAGCATAACTAATTCACAGACTAATCTGTTAAAAGTAGATTCATCTAGAGGGTTGGAAAAAATGTCTGCAAGTTGTTGTTCATGAAGGGTTTCGGGCATGAAAACGCAGCGGAATTAACGTAAAAATAATTAAAAAAATGAAACCCAATCGCAGGATCCATGTATAATGTTGGATGATTATGCTGAAAAAGTTTGTACCTTAACAAAGCTTTCGTATGCTGTTTAATGGAGGTCCAGAAAGATGAATCACATCAGTCCTTTGTTGCAAAGATTTGCTCTCTAAAGAAGTCCACACGAACGCCCGATCGTCCTACGATCACCGGAGTCGGTACTAGCCGAATTGTTTGCCTCTTTCACTCTCTTTCTCTAGCCTCTCTTGATGTTGAGCAGCTAGGGTTTTTCTCTAAAACGAAATTTGATGATTCAACCCTAATATTATACATCATTATGTATATAGAGGGGATAGAGAGATTTTGGGCCTAACCCTAATCCATGTGGTTTCAAAACCCATTATGACTTTGGGTTATTATTATTATTAAATCTGAATTCTAATATAATTAATCAAGTCCCACTTAATTAATTCAACAATTAAATTCGAATAATAATAATACTTATTAAATCTGAATTCTAATATAATTAATTAAGTCCCACTTAATTAATTTAATAATTAAATTCGAATAAACAATAATATATTTAAATTCGTAATTTAAATAAACCTCCATTTTGACATTCTTTGTGTGTGACCCTTTAGGTTATTATTACGTTGGCAATAATTTTATTATCTAATAATAAAATTATAAACAATGAGCGGCATCTAGTAATACATCATTGCTACCCAAGTAACAATAATAATTGGTGATTCAATTAAACTTTTCGTGAATAATGTTCCATGTAATATAATCCCTTTAACATTATATTATAGATCAAACTCGAGGCATGTATAGTGTCATCCTCTTCAACGTTTATCTCGGTTTCCTTGATCAATGAGTAGACTATTTAAACAAATCAATATTTGAGCATGGCCATGCATTTCATAGTCTCACTCAATCAAGAGGCCAATAATATCACTCCTAGAATTGGAGGGTTAAATCCTATATCTATCATTCATATTCCTCATACGATTCATAGCATACCCAATGTACACATTTATCATTACCCGGTTAAAGGTAACTTTGAATGTAATCAAAGTATATTAATTCTCGTATAGAAATATAATGATTTCAAGTCAGAGGATCATTACATCATTATCACAGTGAGATTTCTTATGACACTTATTAACATGTAGAATCTCACGGCGGGTCTTTCCAGTGTCATGTATTGATACATACACTTATGTTCTTGACTTTAGTATCACCATACCTATGACCAATGAGATGTGGTCATCTGTCAACAAACATACTAATCTTATTGCATTATTACTAACCTTAAATAATAATACTTGACTAGGAAATTTTAGGAATAAAATACTATTCATATAATCTCATTTTTAAGTCACATATTTAAAGATATATATTACGTATTAATATTCCAAGGACATTTATTATTCTTTCAATTTATGACGCAGTAAATAAATACATAATAAATATTAATTAAATAATCACATAAAACATAATCCTTAATTGTTTTCAATAAAACATTAAAAGTATTGTCTCTAGGACACCAATACTAACAATCTCCCACTTGTACTAGAGCCAATCTCTCATGTATCTAATACCCATGGAACTAGTATGACCTTCGTGTTTCTGCTGCGACAAAGCCTTAGTCAGTGGGTCTGCATTATTCTTATTAGTATGCACTTTACATATATGTATATCTACTTGATCATTAATCTCATTAATTAGGTGATATCTCCTAAGTACATCCCCAAACAATCTCTTTGGCTGCTTCATAAGCATCAATATACTCAGGCTCTATTGTAGAATCAACAACTGTCTCTGCTGTGAACCATTCCAGCATACAACATCTCCATTTAGACAAAATACAAATCCAGACTGAGAAATCGAATAATCCTTGTCTGTCTAGAAACTAGCGTCGGTGTAACCTTTTACAACCAGCTTATCTTCTCCTCCATATACCAAGAATTAATCTTTAGTCCTCTTCAAGTACTTAAGAATATTCTTGACTTCTGTCCAGTGACCTTCACCTGGATTAGACTAGTATCTACTCTGACTTAGGCCGATCATTCTTCTTGATCTATCTCTATAGATCTTGATACCTAAAATATAGGTCGCTTCGCCTAAGTCTTTCATTGAGAAATTCTTACTCAACCAAGTCTTAAAAGCCTGTAAAGAAGGAATGTCATTCCCTATTATTAATATATCATCAACATATAATTCTAGGAATGCCACATTACTCCCACTTACCTTCTTGTAAACACATGGTTCATCTTCATTTTGAATAATCCCAAACTCTTTGACAGTTTCATCAAAACGAATGTTCCATCTCCTTGAGGCTTGTTTCAATCCATAAATGGATCGACGCAGCTTACATACCTTTACAGCATTCTTTGGATCAACAAAACCTTCAGGCTGTGTCATATACACATTCATATCTTCTTCAAGGCTCCCATTTAAGAAAGCGGTTTTGACATCCATCTGCCAGATTTCATAATCATAGTAAGCAGCTATAGCAAGCAAAATCCTGATGGACTTGACCATAGCCACTGGTGAAAAAGTCTCATCATAGTCAATACCATGAATTTGCTTGAAACCTTTTGCCACCAATCGTGCCTTATAGGTCTGTACATTACCATCCATGTCGGTCTTCTTCTTGAAAACCCACTTGCACCCTATAGGTTTTACCCCTTTAGGTGGATTAACCAAAGTCCATACTTGATTAGTATACATGGATTCCATCTCAGATTTCATGACATCCAGCCATCTCTTGGATTCTGGAGTGTTCATAGCATCTTAGTAGATGAGAGGCTCATCTTCGTCGATAAGCATCACATCACCATCTTGAGTTAAGAGAAATCCATAATATCTCTCAGGCTCATGGCGAATCCTACTAGACCTACGAATAATCTGTGTTCCTTGAGCAGTTTTGTGGTCTTGTACATCCTGCTCAAGTTCCTCCATTGGTTCAATGTTATCTTGTGGGCCTCGAACTTCATCGAGATCTATTATCCTCCCACTGTTTTTTCTTCGAAAGCATTTCTCTTTCAAGAAAAACTGTAGTTCGAGCAACAAACACTTTGTTCTCGGAAGGATTATAGAATGAATAACCCTTTGTTTCAATTGGGTATCCCACAAAATTATATTTGTCTGATTTAGGTCCTAGCTTGTCAGAAGTTAAACGTTTCACAAACGCTTCACATCCCCATATTTTCATAAATGACATGCTATGACGTTTCTTAGTCCATATCTCATATAGAGTCTTCTGAACCATTTTAGTAGGAACTCGGTTAAGTGTATAAGCAGCCGTCTCCAGGGCGTAGCCCCAGAAACTAATTGGAAGATGTGCATGACTCATCATCGATCGTACCATGTCCAACAAAGTACGATTCCTCCTTTCAGAAACTCCATTCCATTATGGTGTTCTGGGAGGAGTGAGTTGTGATACAATACCACACTCTTTTAATAAACTCTTAAATTCATGGCTTAAGTATTCACCTCCACGATCAGATCATAGAGTCTTAATACTTCCGCCAGTTTGCTTTTCTACTTCAGCTTTGTATTCTTTGAACTTTTCAAAAGAATCGGATTTGTTCTTCATAAGATACACATATCTACTGAAATTATCAGTAAACGTGATAAAGTAGTAAAAGCCACCTAGTATGCATAGGACCACATACATAACTATGTATAAGTTTTAATCGTTCAGTGGCCCTTTCACCTTGTCCAGTAAAAGGAGATTTAGTCATTTTTCCAATGAGACAAGGTTCGCATGCTTCGTATGATTCAAAGTCAAACTTATCCAAGTATCCATCCTTATGTAACTTGGAAATGCGTTTCTCATTTATATGACCTAAACGACAGTGCCAGAGGTATGTTTGATTTGAGTCATTTATTTTAAGACGTTTGTTATTCACATTATAGATAGGAGTGTCTAAATCAAGAACATATAAACCGTTAAATAAACGTGCAACCCCATAGGTAACATTATTCAAAGAAAAGGAACAACTATTGTTCTGAATTAAAAATGCAAAACCTTTCTTGTCTAAACAAGAAACCGAAATAATGTTTCTGCAAATTGCAGGCACGTAAAAACAGTTCTCAAGTTCTAAAATAAGCCCAGTGGGCAATGATAAATAATAAGTCCCTACAGCTAAAACTGCAACCTTTGCTCCATTGCCAACTCGTAGGCCGACCTTTCCTTTAGCCAAAGTCCTACTCCTTTGTAGTTCATGTACATTTATACAAATGTGAGAACCACATCCAGTATCCAATACCCATGATGTAGAAGTTGACAAATTGACCTCTATAACATAAATACATGAATCAGAAGGTTGACCAGCCTTCTTCTTCTTCAGATCCTCCAGATAAGCATGACAGTTTCTCTTCCAATGACCTGGTTTACCATAGTAGTGACAATCACCCTTTGCAACAACACCCTTAGGCTTTAAAGCCTGTTTGGGATTAGCCTTTGGCTTGGGACCAGAAGCAGATCCAATCTTCTTCTTTCCCTTCCATTTGCCTTTCATATTAGCTTTACCTTTGTTATCTACCATCAACATGGCAGCAGGTTCAGCCTTTTCATGTTGGTTTCAGCAGTTCGTAACATGGCCAACAATTCAGTGGGTGTTTTGTCTATCTCATTCATATTGTAGTTCATAACAAAATGAGTATAGTTGCGGTTCAAGGATTGCAAGATTAAGTCAATCTGAGCTTCCAAAACAATCGGGAAACCCAAAGTATCAAGATATTCAATATAACCTATCATCTTCAGAACATGTGGTTGAACAGGTTCACGCTCTCCCTGTTTGCAAGCATACAGTGCTTTGCTCGTGTCGAACCTTTCTTGACGAGATTGTCCCTCAAACATTCTTTGAAGGTGTTCAATCATCTCATAAGCATCCATATGCTCATGTTGTTTTTGAAGCTCAACACTCATGGTTGCCAGCATGAGACATGCAATATCATTCACATCATCAATATGCTTCTGATAAGCATTTTGTTGAACGCGAGTTGCATTCTCAGCAGGAGGAGCAGGTGAAGGAATTTCAATGACATGGAGCTTACGCTCTTGCCTGAGGACAATCCTCAAATTCCTATACCAATCCAAGAAGTTAGTTCCTGTCAGCTTGTCCTTCTCAAGGGTTGCTCGTACGGAGAAAGTATTTGTATTGTTTGCCATTTAAATATCTACAATGTTTAAAATGCATAAAATAAACATTAGATTGTCTTAGTTATTTATTATGTTCAAATGATTATGATATATTCATAATATATCTCCCACTATTTTTATCAAATTAATAGCCCTTACTATTAATTTGGAAAGTATATCCCATAATTCTTTCTAGTGAGCCAAGATCCATATTTCGTCATGTCCTAAGTCAACCACTAGAAGTCCTTAAAAAATGATTATTTAGGTAGACAAAAGTTGTCAATTATATAATATATAATTCTTGGATAGTTTGGTGAACAACGATTGATCTTATCTATCTAATAGACTTTTAACCAAACTCTATGCTTCTAAGTTCATAATGGTTGAATATAACCGTTTATTTTCACCATATTATGACGACTCAGTTAAGTTAGACCCAACGATACAACGGCCGAATATAACGGTTTATATTCGTCGCATCTCACCACGATAGATAGGAGTCCCCTGCCACTGACAGTCCTTCCCCTAATCGATCTAGGATACGATGAGTGTTCATTCATTGGAAAGCATCCGAGTAAAACTTCATATTTTGTTAAGGGGTTTAGAAAATTTATAACGATCATGATCACATCATAAAGAGATCCTCAATTTTTCCTTGAACCAAATATTTCAAATTGACATTTTAAATTGTTCATTTCCCAGGTAGATGGAGGATACCAATGGTCACACTTAAAACCCATCAACCTTACGAATACGCATATCCGCTTTTGTCAGAAAATCCCAGTTATAGATATCAAAATCCATATTTAATTCCGTGTTTTAAAATCCATATTTCATAAATACAAGAATCTCATGATCGTTTGTTAATTTTAAAATCTTGAATCGTTACAGATTTTATCTTTCTTAAGCAGACATGGCATGGGTGTCGTATCTAATACATACATCATTCCAACACACACATATCTACACATGCATTCATATACATATATGTATTGTGCGTAAATTAAACGTGTTTGGTTATGGCCCCATCCTATGTGATATTTCCAAGCTAATGGAATTATCAAGGTCAATCTATGGTGGTTTCAAATACTACACTATTACATGTCTTTATCTTCTTCATTGCTCCATCATCTGGATTGCCTCCTAGCTTCCTTGCTTCCAAGTCTCCATTGTGTTAGTGTAGGTGCCCTAGAGGAAATACAATGTTTCCTTTAATAAACCTTTATGTCATTTGATTATTCAATAAACGTATTTATTATGACTTTAATTACTGCGATATATTTGTTAGCATAATAAATGTCCTTAGAATCATGATACACGTTATATATTTAAGTACATGACTTGAATTTGAGATTATATAATATATCATATTCTTAAATGTCCCTAGTCGAGTATTATTATTATAGGACAATAATAATACATAAATAGACTAGTATGTTGTTTGACAGATAACCATATCTCATTGGTTATAAGTATGGGGATACTAAAATCAATGCATAGGTACATGTAGGAGTACATGGTACTGGACAGACCCACAGTGAGATTCTTCATGTTTAATAAAGTCATAAGAAAGACTCACAGTGATAATGGTGTAATGATCCTCTGACTTGAGATCATTATATTTCTATACGAAGATTAATATACTCTGACTACATTAAAAGTTACCTTTGACCGGGTGATGATAAAAGTGGACATCGGGTATATCATGAGTCGTATGAGAAATATGAATGATAGATAAAGGATTTAACCCTCCTATAATTAGGAGAGATATTATTGGCCTCTTGATTGAGTGAGACTATAAAATGCATGGCCGTGCTCAAATAATGATTTGTTTTTCATAGTCTACTCATGGATCAAGTAAACCCGGATTAAATGTTGAAGAGGATGACTAAACACATGCCTCGAGTTTAATCTATAATATATTTGGTTAAAGGGATTATATTACACGGAAACATTAATCATGAAAGGTTTTATCAAATCACGATTTAATTATTGTTTAATTGGGTAGCAATGATGTATTACTAGATACCGCTCATTGTTTATAATTTTATTGGAGAATAAAATTATTGCTAATTAAATAATAGCCTATAGGGTCACACACATAGAGCACCTAGAGGAATAGTTAATTTAAATTATAGATTTAAATTAATTGATGATTATTTGAATTTTATTATATTAATTAAGTGAGACTTAATTAATTGAAATAAATTCGAAATTGAAGAATTATATTTCTGCCAATAATAATAATTAAGTGTGACTTAGTTATTAATTAAATAATAGAAGCATGTTTTATTATTTAATCCTATGCCTACATGGGTTAGGTTTTTTGCTAAAAAGGCCCATTAACCAATCATTATAAATAGATAATGATAGGTTAAATGGCTTGGAGGTTTTTAGAAAAACCCTAGAAGGAGAGGCAGCAACGAGTAGAGGCAGAAATAATTCGAAACATATCAAAGGAGGCTAGTACTTCCGTTCCGTGTTCAAGATCGTGAGACGTTCTTGAAGGTGCTCGTGTGGATACCATAGAGGTGTTTTCGAGAAGAAGACACAAGTCGTGATAGCAAGGATCTCCGTTGAGTTCGTGACATTCAAGATCTTAATAGGTATGATTCTATTTCACCATAATCCGTCTAATCTTATACATGATCCTGCGTTTGGGTTCCGAAAATTTTCGTTATATTTACGTTTATCCGCTGCGTTTTATGCCTCAGAACCCAACAATGGCATCAGAGCTATGTGTATAAGGGACTGATTTGGTTACGTGTTTTATGTATATGATACATATATGTTGTTTGAAACTGCCATGCCTGAGACTTGCTACTGCCTGTTATGAAACTGCCATGATTATGCCATGCTACTGCCCACTGCTATCCCACTGCTATGCTACTGGTATGCTGTTAGTAATTGTGTTCTAGAGACAATACTTTTTATATTTTAAGGAAAATATTTATTATTAAGGATTATGTTTTATTGATTATTATTTATTTATTATGTTTTGTTTACTGCGTAATAAATTGAAAGCATAGTAAATGTCCTTGGAATTTTGATACGTATTCTATATCTTTAAGTATGTGACTTAAAAATGAGATTATATGAATAGTATCTTATTTCTAAAATTCCCTAGTCGAGTATTATTATTTAAGGACAATAATAATGCACAAAGACTAGTATGTTTCTTGACAGATGACCACATCTCATTGGTCATAGGTATGAGGATACTAAAGTCAAGAACATAAGTGCATGTCTCAATGCATGGCACTGGAATGACCCGCTGTGAGATTCTACATGTTAAGTAAGTGTCATAAGTAATTCTCACTGTGATAATGGTGTAATGATCCTTAGACCTGAAATCATTATATTTCTATACGAGAATTAATATACTTTGATTACATTAAAAGTTACCTTTGACCGGGTGATGATAAAAGTGGACATTGGGTATATTATGAATCGTATGAGAAATATGAATGATCTAGATGGGATTTAATCCTCCTAATTTTAGGAGTGATATTATTGGCCTCTTGTTTAAGTGAGACTATGAAATGCACGGCCGTGCTCAAATGTTGATTTGATTTTAATAGTCTACTCATCGATCAAGAAAATAAAGATTAAATTATGAAGAGGATGACACGAGACATGCCTTGAGTTTAATCTATAATATCAAGATTAAAGGGATTATATTACATGGAACATTATTCACGAAAGACTTAATCGAATCACCGATTTATTATTATTACTTGGGTAGCAATGATGTATTACTAGATGCCGCTCATTGTTTACAATTTTAATTAGATATTAAAATTGTTGCCAACGTAATAATAACCTACAGGGTCACACACAAAGAACGCTTGAAGGAGAAATAATTTAAATTATGAATTTAAATTAAATAAGTAATTTATTTTATTTATGATATTAATTAAGTATGACTTAATTAATTATATAAATAGAATAAATGAATTACTTAAACTAATTCAAAAATTAATAATTAATTAATTAAGTGAGACTTAATTAAATAATTTAGAATTTTGGATTAGTATTAATTATAATTGGATTATAATTAGAAAACTTATTCCTCTCTCTATATAATCTCTTTATGGGTTGATTTAATAAAATAGAGATTTTACAAAAAACCCTAGCCGCTCTGAGAGAGGAGGAAGATAGAGAGAGAAGAAGTTTTCGGGTGCTAGTACACATCAATCCTTCATGAAAAGTGTTCGTGTGGATACCGTAGAGCGTAGATCGCGAGAGCGGGATACGTGGTGATTAAACAAGCTTTGGACCTCCATTAATCTTCCATTAATGAACTGTTAAAGCTTCTAAAGGTATTTATTCTTTATCGCCGAATTAAATCTTTTGTTTTCGCATGGATCCTGCGGAGGGTTTCGCTATTTTGATTTATTTTTCGCGTTTATTCCGCTGCGTTTGTGTAACGAAACCCTTCAATGGCATCAGAGCTACTTGCGAAACATTTTAATTCGGTTATGTGCTTAACAGTTTTTTATATATAAGCATGTATGCGATCTATCATGATTTTATATTGATACAATATGTATATGTTTATATATATTATGAATATATGATATTTTATGATATATAATCATGTGATGATTATGTGTGTTGATGTATGTATATGATACATGTTTGTTCTTATTATGGGAATCGTATTCGATACGAATTCTGAAACGGCTGCCGTTGATTTTCTGAAATCTGTGTCCGTTGTCCGATTTTCGGAAACGATATGTATTTTCTGACTGGAATCGGGTCACTGAGCAATACTGACTTAGTCAGCTCTTCGTCTGTAAGCCATTAGATGTCGTTACAGCCCCCAAACCGGTGATTTATTATTTTCTGAAAATTATTTGATTTTTTTAAAATTTTGAGTATATGTATCTATATATTATGAATATATGATATTCATGTAATGTATAATCATATGATGATTGTATGTATCTCTGTATATGTATATATGATATATGCTTGTTTTTGTTATGGGAATTGTATATGATACGATTTCTGAAACACCGTCAGATTTGGAGAAATCTGACAGCCGTAACCGATTTTCGCAAACGATATATGTTTTCTGACTGGAATCGGGCCAATGAACAAAACAGATAGCTATGCTATCAACGAGGGGTCTGTAAGGTGTTTGACGTCATTAAGGGCCTCGAAATAGCGATTTATTGTCTTCAAAAATCTGTTTTTAATTTTCTGAAATTTCAAAATTTGTTATATATGATTATATGATATGATTATATAATAAGAGATATATTATATGTGTTATATGATAGCATGGTGGATGGTTATGGCCTAAAGACCCATAGGATAGTGGTTTTGATTTATGGTTTTGGTTTCTAAATACGACTTGCATGTCGTTTATTCATTGTAATTTAATTATCTCGAATGTAACTCGAGTTCTTCTTGTAATTTCATTAGAATAGTTTTATTTTTATTATTCAATGTAATTATCAATGAAGACTTGCAAGCAAGGAGGCGATCTAAAAGGGGATGATGGAGCAATGAAGAAAGAAGACATGTAATAGATAGTATTTTTAAAACCACCATAGACTGACCTTGATATTTCCATTAGCTTGGAAATATCATATAGGATGGGGCCATAACCAAACACGTTTAATTTACGCACATTACATATATGTATATGATTGCATGTATTGGTATGTATGCGTAGATATAATTGAGATGCATGCTTAATATTGATTAATCATGTATGTATTAGATACGACACACATGCCATGTTTGCTTAAACAAGATAAAATCTGTAATGATTCAAGATTTTAAAATTAACAAACGATCATGAGATTCTTGTGTTTATGAAATATGGATTTTTAAAACACGGAATTAAATATAGAATTTTGATATCTATAATTGGGATTTTCTGACAAAAGCGGATATGCGTATTCGTAAGGCTGATGGGTTTTAAGTGTGACCATTGGTATCCTCCATCTACCTGGGAAATGAACAATTTAAGATGTCGATTTGAAATATTTGGTTCAAGGAAAAATTGAGGATCTCTTTATGATATGATCATGATCGTTATAAATTTTCTAAAACCCCTTAACAAAATATTAAGTTTTACTCGGATGCTTTCCAATGAATGAACACTCATCGAATCCTAGATCGATAAGGGGAAGGACTGTCAGTGGCAGGGGACTCCTATCTATCGTGGTGAGATGCGACGAATATAAACGGTTATATTCGGCCGTTGTATCATTGGGTCTAACTTAACTGAGTCGTCATAATAAGTGAAAATAAACGGTTATATTCAACTATTATGAACTTAGAAGCATAGAGTTTGGTTAAAAGTCTATTAGATAGATAAGATCAATCGTTGTTCACCAAACTATCCAAGAATTATATATGATATAATTAACAACTGTTGTCTACCTAAATAATCATTTTCTAAGGACTTCCAGTGGTTGACTTAGGACATGACGAAATATGGATCTTGGCTCACTAGAAAGAATTATGGGATATACTTTCCAAATTAATAGTAAGGGCTATTAGTTTGATAAAAATAGTGGGAGGTATATGATGATATACCATAATCACTTAAACATAATTAATATTAAATTTGCAACCTAGTTTATTTTATGCACTTTAATATTGTAGATATCAAATGATAAACACAAACAACTTCTCTATGCGATCAGTTCTTGAGAAGGACAAGTTGACGAGAATATATTTCCTTGACTGACATAGGAGCTTGAGGATCGTCCTCGGCCACCACGATATTAGTCAAATCTCTTCCCCTGCTCTTAAAGTTGAGAATGTAACATGTGCAAATCATAGTGCTTATTGGAAGCAAATTGATGTTGCGACTGATGTTTCATGTCTCATGCTCGCAAATATATGTGCTGAGCTTAAGAAGCAATACAAGCATATAGATGCTTATGAAACGATTGAGCACAAGATATATTTGAAAGGGCACTATACACTTACAAGTAGGGAGAGTGAGACCCGGTTACACCACATGTTCTAAAGATTATAGGGTATAATGAATACCATTGATATTTTGGGTTTCCAGATTGGTCTGGAGACAGTTAGATTTGATCTTACAATCTTTGGACAAATATTATTCTTATTTTGTTATGAACAATAAAGTGAATAAGATTGGTAAAACACTCATTGAGTTGCTAAGCATGTTAAGAACTGCTGAAAGTAATATGATAAATGCATGAACTACTACTATATTGATGGTAAACATAGGGAATGTAAAAGGGAAAGGAAAATGGAAAGGCAAGGAGAAGATTTGATCTAGTTCCGTTGTCAAACCAAAGTCCAATCCCTAAAGCAGACTCTAAAGTCTGAATGAGGTGTTGATAAAGAAGACGATTGTCACTTCTGTGGAAAGTTGGGAGACTGGAAATTAAACTGTCATGCTTAATTGGAAGATCGGGAGATGATGATCAATAAGGGTCAAGCTTAAGGTATCGGGTTGGAATTGGAGTAAAGATAGTTGCTCTGGTTCGAGGAACTCGTTACTTAATTTTTGGCCTATAAGGAAAATTTAGAACTTAATAATTGTTATAGCGTGCTTGCAATTGGCAGAAACATTATTTCAGTTTCTTGTTTGGACAAGAAAGGCTTTTTCATTTTATAACAATAGTTGTTTATTCTATTTTGATGATGAGCCTTATAATGTTGCACATCTAATTAACAATTTATATGTTCTAAAGTGACTCAAATCAAATATTACCTTTGGCACTGTTGTTGAGGCCGTATTAATAAGAAACGCATTTTCAGAATACATAAGGATGCATTCATGGATAAGTTTGATTATGAATCATACAAAAGGATGCGAATCTTGGTTTATTTGGTAAAATGACTAAAGCTCCTTTTACCGGACATGGTGAAGGGATCATTGAATGGGTATGACTTATACATAGTGATGTATGTGGTCATATGTGTACGGTGACAAAATGTAGATTTTATTAACTTCATAAAATTTACTAATTATTTTAGTAGATACGGATATATGTATCTTTTGAAGAACTAATCCGAATCATTTGAAAAGTTCAAAGACTATAAAGATGAAGTATAAAATATCAAAGAAAAGTTTTTTTTTTTGATAGGAGAGATCACACCTTGTTGGACATGGTGCGATCAATGTTGAGTCAATGAATCTTCCAATTAGTTTCTGGGGTTGCACCCTGGAAACGGCTCCACATACACTTAACTATGTTCCTACTAAATTGGTTCAAAAGACTCCTTATGAGATATGGATTGAGCAACGTCACAGCATGTCATTTATAAAATTTTGGGGATGTGAAGCGTTTGTGAAACGTCTAATCTCTGACAAGCTAGGACCAAAATCAGACAAATGTAATTTTGTGGAATACCCAACTGAAACAAGGGGTTATTCTTTCTATAATCCTTCCGAGAACAAAGTGTTTGTTGCTCGAACTGTTGAGAGACAGTGGGAGGATAATAGATCTCAATGAAGTTTGAGACCCACATGATAACGTTGAACCAGTGGAGGAACCTGAGTAGAATGTACAAGAAAAATAATACTGCTCAAGAAACACATGTGTTCGTAGGTTTAGTAGGATTCGCCATGAGCTCAAGAGATAATATGGATTTCTCTTGACTCAAGATGGTGATGTGATGCTTGTGGATGAAGATGAGCCTCTCACCTACCTAGATACTATAAACACTCCAGATTCTAAGAGATGGTTGGATGCCATTAAATCTGAGATGGAATCCATGTATACTAATCAAGTATGGACTTTGGTTGATCCACCTGAAGGGGTAAAACCTATAGGGTGTAAGTGGGTTTTCAAGAAGAAGACCGACATGGATGCTAATGTACAGACCTATAAGGCACGATTGGTGGCAAAAGGTTTCAAGAAAATTCATGGTATTGACTATGATGAGACCTTTTCACAAGTTGTTATGGTCATGTCCATCAGGATTTTACTTGCTATAGCTGCTTACTATGACTATGAAATCTGGCAAATGGATGTCAAAACCGCTTTCTTAAATGAGAGCCTTAAAGAAGATATGGATGTGTACATGACACACCCTAAGGGTTTTGTTGATCTAAAGGATACTGAAAATGTATGTAAGTTGCGTCGATCCATTAAAACAGGCCTCGAGGAGATGGAACATTTGTTTTCATGAAACGGTCAAAAAGAGTTTGACTTTATTCAGAATGAAGATGAAACTTGTGTTTACAAGAAGTTTAGTGGGAGCCATGTGGCATTCCTAATATTATATGTTGATGATATATTACTAATAGGGAATGACATTCCTTCTCTACAGACTGTGAAGACTTGGTTGAGAAATAATTTCTCAATGAAAGACTTAGGCGATGTGACATATATATTAGGGATCGAGATCTATAGAGATAGATCAAGGTGATTGATCGGCCTAATTTAGAGTACATACATTGACAAAGTTTTGCATCGATTTCAAATGCAAAGAGACTAAAATGGATATGTCCCAATGTCTCATGGGATAGTGATCTCAAAATAAAATTTGTCCTAAATCATTGGATGATAGGGACTGCATGAGTAAAATTCCATATGCGTCAGCAATTGGTTTTATAATGTATGCAATGATATGTACTTGTTCTGATGTCTCGTATGCTTTAACCATGATGAGTAGATACCGATCTAATCCAGGTGAAGGTCACTGGACGACAGTCAAGAATATTCTTAAGTACTTAAAGAGGACTAAAGATTCATTCTTGTTATATGGAGGAGATGTGAAGCTAGTTGTAAGAGGTTTCAGTGATACTGGTTTCTAGACAGAAAACGATAATTTAATGTTTTTGTCTGTCTTTGTGTTTTATCTAATTTTATTGAGATGTTGTATGCTGGAATGGTTCACAGCAGAGACAATAGTTGATTCTACAATAGAGCCTGAGTATATTGATGCTTGCGAAGCAGCCAAGGAGGCTGTTTGGGCATGTACTTAGGAGATATGACCTAATTAATGAGATTAATGATCAAGGAGATATACATATATGTAAAGTGCATACTAATAATAATATTGCAGACCCACTGACTAAGGCTTTGTCGCAGCAGAAGCATGAAAGTCACACTAGTTTCATGAGTATTGGATACTTGGGTAATTGGCTCTAGTGCAAGTGAGAGATTGTTAGTAATTGTGCTCTAGAGACAATACTTTTTATATTTTAAGGAAAATATTTATTATTAAGGATTATGTTTTATTGATTATTATTTATTTATTATGTTTTGTTTACTGCGTAATAAATTGAAAGCATAGTAAATGTCCTTGGAATTTTGATACGTATTCTATATCTTTAAGTATGTGACTTAAAAATGAGATTATATGAATAGTATCTTATTTCTAAAATTCCCTAGTCGAGTATTATTATTTAAGGACAATAATAATGCACAAAGACTAGTATGTTTCTTGACAGATGACCACATCTCATTGGTCATAGGTATGGGGATACTAAAGTCAAGAACATAAGTGCATGTCTCAATGCATGGCACTGGAATGACCCGCTGTGAGATTCTACATGTTAAGTAAGTGTCATAAGTAATTCTCACTGTGACAATGGTGTAATGATCCTTAGACCTGAAATCATTATATTTCTATACGAGAATTAATATACTTTGATTACATTAAAAGTTACCTTTGACCGGGTGATGATAAAAGTGGACATTGGGTATATTATGAATCGTATGAGAAATATGAATGATCTAGATGGGATTTAATCCTCCTAATTTTAGGAGTGATATTATTGGCCTCTTGTTTGAGTGAGACTATGAAATGCACGGCCGTGCTCAAATGTTGATTTGATTTTAATAGTCTACTCATCGATCAAGAAAATAAAGATTAAATTATGAAGAGGATGACATGAGACATGCCTTGAGTTTAATCTATAATATCAAGATTAAAGGGATTATATTACATGGAACATTATTCACGAAAGGCTTAATCGAATAACCGATTTATTATTATTACTTGGGTAGCAATGATGTATTACTAGATGCCGCTCATTGTTTACAATTTTAATTAGATATTAAAATTGTTGCCAACGTAATAATAACCTACAGGGTCACACACAAAGAACGCTTGAAGGAGAAATAATTTAAATTATGAATTTAAATTAAATAAGTAATTTATTTTATTTATGATATTAATTAAGTATGACTTAATTAATTATATAAATAGAATAAATGAATTACTTAAACTAATTCCAAAAATTAATAATTAATTAATTAAGTGAGACTTAATTAAATAATTTAGAATTTTGGATTAGTATTAATTATAATTGGATTATAATTAGAAAACTTATTCCTCTCTCTATATAATCTCTTTATGGGTTGATTTAATAAAATAGAGATTTTACAAAAAAACCCTAGCCGCTCTAAGAGAGGAGGAAGATAGAGAGAGAAGAAGTTTTCGGGTGCTAGTACACATCAATCCTTCATGAAAAGTGTTCGTGTGGATACCGTAGAGCGTAGATCGCGAGAGCGGGATACGTGGTGATTAAACAAGCTTTGGACCTCCATTAATCTTCCATTAATGAACTGTTAAAGCTTCTAAAGGTATTTATTCTTTATCGCCGAATTAAATCTTTTGTTTTCGCATGGATCCTGCAGAGGGTTTCGCTATTTTGATTTATTTTTCGCGTTTATTCCGCTGCGTTTGTGTAACGAAACCCTTCATATGCCTCTGCAATGTTATAATCTGTTATGGCATGATGTGTGTGATGCACTGTATGTATATGATACGAGATACAGTCATACGAATGTCATCGGAAACGTTCTGAAGCGTTTAAAACAAAACTGCATAAAGATGTAGGTTTGCTGTGAATAGTGATTCTGCAGTGAATAGTGTTTTTCGACGGAGTCAGAATGGGTCGAATTTACTCTTTCTGGAAATGGAAAATCGCCACGAGCAATACTCACCGCATTGCGGTGACCTATGGTATTTTTTGGCCATTTGACATCGTTAAGGGCCTCAAAAATGCGATTTTCTGTTTATAAATCATGATTTTAAATTTTGTGAAATTTTCTGATCATGGTATATGTGATGTATGATGATATGCTTAAGTATTCTGAGTTGTCAGTAATTGTTATGTGAGCATGGTGCTGGTTATGGCCTTCAGACCCCTAGATTAATGGTTTTGGTTTTGGTTTTATAAATACGGCTTGCATGTCGTTTTCTTCGTTCTTGTAATCGTTTAACCTCGAATGTAACTCGAGTCTTCTTATGTAAGTACTTTAGATTAGGTTTTCTTGTAATATACTTGAAGACTAAAGAAGGATGCAGGAAGAGGAGAAGGCACCAGTGGATACAAGAAGAATGAAATCATGTAATTGTATTTATGTTTTACCACCACCATAGACTGACTTTGATCCTTTCATTAGCTCGAAAGGATCACATAGGAAAGGGGCCATAACCAAGCACGTTTACATACTGCACTTTACATATTGATGTATGAATGATGCATGCTTTAATTAGATTAATCATGTATGTATGTATTAGATACGTCATCCATGCCATGATTGTCATGCTAAACAAGATAAAATCTGTAACGATTTAAGATTTTAAAATCAACAAACGATCATGAGATTCTTGTGTTTATAAAATATGGATTTTTAAAACACGGAATTGAATATGAATTTTTGATATCTATAATTGGGATTTTCTGACAAAAGCGGATATGCGTATTCGTAAGGCTGATGGGTTTTAAGTGTGACCACTGGTATCCTCCATCTACCTGGGAAATGAACAATTTAAGATGTCAATTTGAAATATTTAGTTCAAGGAAAAATTGAGGATCTCTTCATGATGTGATCATGATCGTCGTAAATTTTCTAAACCCCTTAACAAAATATTAAGTTTTAATCGGATGCTTTCCAATGAATGAACACTCATCGAATCCTAGATCGATTAAGGGAAAGACTGTCAGTGACAGGGGACTCCTATCTATCGTGGTGAGATGCGACGAATATAAACGGTTATATTCGGCCGTTGTATCATTGGGTCAAACTTAACTGAGTCGTCATAATAAGGTGAAAGTAAACGGTTATATTCAACCATTATGAACTTAGAAGCATAGAGTTTGGTAAGATCAATCGTTGCTCACCAAACTATCCAAGAATTATATATGATATAATTGACAAATGTTGTCTACCTAAATAATCATTCTTAAGGACTTCCAGTGGTTGACTTAAGACACGACGAAATATGGATCTTGGCTCACTAGAAAGAATTATGGGATATACTTTCCAAATTAATAGTAAGGGCTATTTATTTGATAAAAATAGTGGGAGATATATTATGAATGTATCATAATCATTTGAACATAATAAATAACTCAGACAATCTAATGTTTAATTTTGTGCTTTTATCATTGTAGATACCAAATAATGACAAACAACACAAACACACTATCCGTACGATCTGTCCTTGAGAAGGATAAGCTGACAGGAGGAAACAACTTCCTAGACTGGCAGAGGAATTTGAGGATTGTCCTCAGGCAGGAGCGCAAGCTTCATGTCATTGATATTCCTCCGGTAGGTCCCCTTCCTGAGGGCGCTACTGTTGAGGAACGAGCGGCCCACACAAAGGATGAGAATGATGCAACTGATGTTGCATGTCTTATGTTGGCAACTATGAGTGCTGAGCTTCAAAGACAGCATGTGCATATGGATGCATATACTATCTATGAGCACTTGCAAAGCATGTTTGCAAGCCAAACTCGTCAAGAAAGGTTCAACACGAGCAAGTCACTTTTTAATTGCAATTAAGGGGCAAGTGAACCAGTTGGCCCACATGTTCTGAAGATGATTGGTTACATTGAGTATCTTGATACTTTGGGATTCCCGATTATTCAGGAAATTGGTATTGACCTAATCATGAATTCTTTGAACAACAAATTCACCCAGTTTATCATAAACTACAACATGAATGAATTTGACAAAACACCTACTGAATTGTTGGCTATGTTGAGAACATATGAGACCAACATGAAGACGGCTGAACCTGCTCCCATACTGATGGTGGGCAATAAAGGTAAGGCCAAAGGGAAAGGCAAGTGGAAGGGTAAGAAGAAGACAGGTTCTGATTCTACACCCAAGCCAAAGTCAGGTCCCAAACAGGCTTTAAAGCCTAAAGGTGGGGTCGCTAAAGGTGAATGTCACTACTGTAAGAAAACTGGTCACTGGAAGAGAAACTGTTCAGTTTACTTGGAGGATCTGAAGAAGAAGAGGGCTGAGCAAGCTTCTGATTCAGGTATATATGTTATAGAAGTCAATCTGTCTATTTCTACATCTTGGGTATTGGATACTGGATGTGCTGCTCACATTTGTATAAATGTGCAGGAAATGCAGAGAAGTAGGACATTGGCTAAAGGAGAAATGGACCTACGAGTTGGCAATGGAGCAAGAGTTGCTGCTTTAGCTGTAGGAACTTATTATTTATCTTTGCCCTCTGGGCTTGTTTTAGAACTGGAAAATTGTTATTACGTGCCTGCGATTCGCAGAAACATTATTTCTGTTTCTTGTTTGGACAAGAAAGGTTTTTCGTTTACTATAAGGAACAACAGTTGCTCTTTTGTTTTGAATGATTTAACCTATGGTGTTGCGCGTTTGTTTAATGGTTTATATGTTCTTGACTTAGATACTCATGTCTGTAATATAGAAAACAAACGACTTAAAGTTAATGACTCAAATCAAACATACCTCTGGCATTGTCGTCTAGGCCATATAAACGAGAAACGCATATCCAAATTACATAAGGATGGATACTTGGATAAGTTTGATTTTGAATCATACCAAGAATGCGAATCTTGTTTGCTTGGTAAAATGACTAAAGCCCCTTTCACTGGTAAGGGTAAAAGGGCCACTGAACGACTTGAGCTAATACATAGTGATGTATGTGGCCCAATGCGTGTAATGGCGAGAGGAGGCTACTACTACTTCATAACATTTACTGATGATTTCAGTAGATATGGATATGTATATCTTATGAAGATTAAATCTGATTCTTTTGAAAAGTTCAAAGAATACAAGGCTGAAGTAGAGAAGCAAATTGGCGGAGGCGCAAGTATTAAAGTCTTACGATCTGATCGTGGAGGAGAATACTTGAGCACAGAATTTAAAGATTATTTAAAGGAGTGTGGTATTGTATCACAACTCACTCCACCAGGTACACCTCAATGGAATGGAGTTTCAGAGAGGAGAAATCGCACCTTGTTGGACATGGTGCGATCGATGATGAGTCATGCAGATTTTCCAATTAGTTTCTGGGGTTACGCTCTAGAAACAGCGGCTTTCACACTTAACCGTGTTCCTACTAAGAAGGTTCAAAAGACTCCATATGAGATATGGGAGAAGAAACGGTCAGGCATGAACTTTATGAAAGTTTGGGGATGCAAGGCGTTTGTGAAACGTCAAGTATCTGACAAGGTTGGACCTAAATCTGAAGAGTGCAATTTTGTGGGATACCCTAAAGAAACAAAGGCGTATTATTTTTATAGTCCTTCAGAGCAGAAGGTGTTTATTGCTCGAGACGCTGTTTTCATGGAAAGAGATTTTGTTTCCAAAAGAAACAGTGGGAGAACTATAGACCTCGATGAAGATCGAGAACCACAAAATAGCATTGAACCTGAAGTGGAACAGGAGCAGGATAATGATAATGCTCAACAAACACAGGTTGTTCGTAGAACTGGTAGAATTCGCCATGAGCCAGAGAGATATGGATTTCTCTTGACTCAATGTGGTGATTTGATGCTCATAGATGAAGATGAGCCTCTCACATACCAAGATGCTATGAACAGTCCAGACTCTAAGAGATGGCTAGAAGCCATGAAATCCGAGATGGATTCCATGTACGAAAACCGAGTATGGACTTTGGTTGATCCACCTGAAGGGGTAAAACCCATAGGGTGCAAATGGGTTTTCAAGAAGAAAACTGACATGGATGGAAATGTTCAGACCTATAAAGCAAGGCTGGTTGCAAAAGGTTTCAGACAAATTCATGGTATTGACTATGATGAGACTTTCTCACCAATGGCTATGGTCAAGTCCATAAGGATTTTGCTTGCTATTGCAGCATTCCATGATTCTGAAATCTGGCAAATGGATGTCAAAACAGCCTTCCTTAACGGAATACTTGAAGAGGATGTGGATGTGTACATGACACAACCTGAAGGTTTTGTCGATCCAAGGAATGTTAGCAAGGTATGTAAATTACGGCGATCCATTTATGGATTGAAGCAAGCCTCTAGGAGATGGAATATCCGTTTTGATGAAACAGTCAAAGAGTATGGCTTTGTTCAAAACGAAGATGAACCTTGTGTTTACAAGAAGGTTAGTGGGAGCCATGTGGCATTCATAGTACTATATGTTGATGACATACTACTAATGGGGAATGACATACCTTCTCTCAAGGCTGTTAAGATTTGGTTAAGGAGCAACTTCTCTATGAAAGACTTAGGAGAAGCATCCTACATTCTAGGAATGAGGATCTATAGGGATAGATCTAGAAGGATGATCGGTCTAAGTCAGAGTACATACATCGATAAGGTTTTGCATCGTTTTGGTATGTAAAATGCAAAAAGGGGATATGTCCCCTTGTCTCAAGGGATAACGATCTCTAAAGATCAGTGTCCGAAATCATTGGATGACAAGGACCGCATGAGTAAGGTTCCATATGCCTCAGCAATTGGATCCATCATGTATGCGATGGTATGTACTCGCCCAGATGTTTCGTATGCTTTAAGCATGACGAGCAGATACCAATCTAATCCAGGTGAAGGTCACTGGACGGCTGTCAAGAATATTCTAAAGTACTTGAAAAGGACTAAAGATTCATTCTTGGTGTATGGAGGAGAAGAAAAACTGGTTGTAAAAGGTTACACCGATGTAAGTTTTCAAACAGACAGGGATGATACTGTATCACAGTCTGGTTTTGTGTTTTGTCTAAACGGAGGTGCTGTAAGTTGGAAGAGTTCAAAACAAGAAACAGTAGCTGATTCTACAATGGAGGCTGAGTACATTGCAGCTTGTGAAGCGGCTAAGGAAGCTGTTTGGATTCGAAAATTCATTACTGATTTGGGAGTGGTTTCATCGATCGCAGATCCCTTTGATCTATACTGCGATAATAATGGAGCCATTGCACAGGCTAAAGAACCTAGAGCTCACTCCCCGAACCAAACACATACTCAGGAGATATCACCTCATTCGAGAGATTAATGAAAGGAGTGACATACACATATGTAAAGTGCAAACAAATGATAACATTGCAGACCCACTGACCAAAGGCTTGTCGCAGAAGAAGCACGACGGTCACACTAGTTCCATGGGTATTAGATACATGGGTGATTGGCTCTAGTGCAAGTGGGAGATTGTTAGTGTAGGTGCCCTAGAGGCAATACAATGTTTCCTTTAATAAACCTTTATGTCATTTGATTATTCAATAAACGTATTTATTATGACTTTAATTACTGCGATATATTTGTTAGCATAATAAATGTCCTTAGAATCATGATACACGTTATATAGTTTAAGTACATGACTTGAATTTGAGATTATATAATATATCATATTCTTAAATGTCCCTAGTCGAGTATTATTATTATAGGACAATAATAATACATAAATAGACTAGTATGTTGTTTGACAGATAACCATATCTCATTGGTTATAAGTATGGGGATACTAAAGTCAATGCATAGGTACATGTAGGAGTACATGGTACTGGACAGACCCACAGTGAGATTTTTCATGTTTAATAAAGTCATAAGAAAGACTCACAGTGATAATGGTGTAATGATCCTCTGACTTGAGATCATTATATTTCTATACGAAGATTAATATACTCTGACTACATTAAAAGTTACCTTTGACCGGGTGATGATAAAAGTGGACATCGGGTATATCATGAGTCGTATGAGAAATATGAATGATAGATAAAGGATTTAACCCTCCTATAATTAGGAGAGATATTATTGGCCTCTTGATTGAGTGAGACTATAAAATGCATGGCCGTGCTCAAATAATGATTTGTTTTTCATAGTCTACTCATGGATCAAGTAAACCCGGATTAAATGTTGAAGAGGATGATTAAACACATGCCTCGAGTTTAATCTATAATATATTTGGTTAAAGGGATTATATTACACGGAAACATTAATCATGAAAGGTTTTATCAAATCACGATTTAATTATTGTTTAATTGGGTAGCAATGATGTATTACTAGATACCGCTCATTGTTTATAATTTTATTGGAGAATAAAATTATTGCTAATTAAATAATAGCCTATAGGGTCACACACATAGAGCACCTAGAAGAATAGTTAATTTAAATTATAGATTTAAATTAATTGATGATTATTTGAATTTTATTATATTAATTAAGTGAGACTTAATTAATTGAAATAAATTCGAAATTGAAGAATTATATTTCTGCCAATAATAATAATTAAGTGTGACTTAGTTATTAATTAAATAATAGAAGCATGTTTTATTATTTAATCATATGCCTATATGGGTTAGGTTTTTTGCTAAAAAGGCCCATTAACCAATCATTATAAATAGATAATGATAGGTTAAATGGCTTGGACGTTTTTAGAAAAACCCTAGAAGGAGAGGCAGCAACGAGTAGAGGCAGAAATAATTCGAAACATATCAAAGGAGGCTAGTACTTCCGTTCCGTGTTCAAGATCGTGAGACGTTCTTGAAGGTGCTCGTGTGGATACCATAGAGGTGTTTTCGAGAAGAAGACATAAGTCGTGATAGCAAGGATCTCCGTTGAGTTCGTGACATTCAAGATCTTAATAGGTATGATTCTATTTCACCATAATCCGTCTAATCTTATACATGATCCTGCGTTTGGGTTCCGAAAATTTTCGTTATATTTACGTTTATCCGCTGCGTTTTATGCCTCGGAACCCAACAATGGCATCAGAGCTATGTGTATAAGGGACTGATTTGGTTACGTGTTATATGTATATGATACATATATGTTGTTTGAAACTGCCATGCCTGAGACTTGCTACTGCCTGTTATGAAACTGCCATGATTATGCCATGCTACTGCCCACTGCTATCCCACTGCTATGCTACTGGTATGCTGTTAGTAATTGTGCTCTAGAGACAATACTTTTTATATTTTAAGGAAAATATTTATTATTAAGGATTATGTTTTATTGATTATTATTTATTTATTATGTTTTGTTTACTGCGTAATAAATTGAAAGCATAGTAAATGTCCTTGGAATTTTGATACGTATTCTATATCTTTAAGTATGTGACTTAAAAATGAGATTATATGAATAGTATCTTATTTCTAAAATTCCCTAGTCGAGTATTATTATTTAAGGACAATAATAATGCACAAAGACTAGTATGTTTCTTGACAGATGACCACATCTCATTGGTCATAGGTATGGGGATACTAAAGTCAAGAACATAAGTGCATGTCTCAATGCATGGCACTGGAATGACCCGCTGTGAGATTCTACATGTTAAGTAAGTGTCATAAGTAATTCTCACTGTGATAATGGTGTAATGATCCTTAGACCTGAAATCATTATATTTCTATACGAGAATTAATATACTTTGATTAAGCATACATTCAAGATTGAGCAAAATTAAGCATACCTAACTCATAGACTAATCTATTAAAAGTAGATTTATCTAGAGGTTTGGTAAAAATGTCTGTAAGTTGTTGTTCACTAGGGACAAAATGTAATTCAACTGTACCATTCATTACATATTCCCTAATGAAATGATACCTTATGTCAATGTGTTTGGTTTTGGAATGTTGCACAAGATTTTCTGTTATTGCAATGGCACTTATATTATCACAGAAAATTAGAATCTTGTTCAAGTTGAACCCAGAGTAAAATAATTGATTCCTCATCCATAATATTTGTTCACAACAACTTCCAGCAGCAATGTACTCAGCTTCTGCAGTTGAAGTTGATACTTAGTGTTACTTTTTGCTAAACCATGGCACAAGTTTATTTCCTTGAAATTGACAGGTACATGTAGTACTTTTCCTGTCTATTTTGCAACCCTCATAATCTGCATCTGAGTAGCCTATTAGATTAAAACCAGAATCTCTAGGATATCAAATACCTAAATTTGATGTACCCTTGAGATATTTAAAAATCCTCTTATTAGCCACTAAATGAGATTTTCTAGGATCAGCCTGAAACCTAGCACACAAACATGTAGAGAACATTATGTCTGGCCTACTAGCAGTTAAATATAGAAGTGAGCCTACCATGCCTCTATAACTTGAAATGTCCACTTTTGTTTCCTTAGTATTCAATTCAAGTTTAGTGGCAGTGGTCATGGGAGTTTTTGCTAAAAAACATTCACTTAAATCAAATTTATTCAACAAGTCATGAATGTACTTTGTTTGATTTATAAAAATACCATCCTTGACTTGTTTGACTTGCAAACAAAGAAAGTAAGTAAGTTCTCCCATCATGCTCATTTCATACTTACTCTACATTAATTTGACAAACCTTTTGCAAATTCCTCATTAGTCGAGCCAAATATAATGTTATCCACATAGATTTGGACAAGAATAATTGAGCCATTAACATTTCTACAAAATAGAGTTTTATCAATAGTACCTCTTGTGAAGTAATTCTCAATGAGAAACTGAGATAAAGTGTCATACCAGGCTCTTGGTGCTTGTTTCAAGCCATAGAGTGCTTTGAGTAGATAGTAGAAAAATTCAGGGAAATTTGCATCTTCAAAACCAGGAGGTTGTTCCACATAGACTTCCTCTTCTAATACTCCATTCAAAAATGTACTCTTCACATTCATTTGGTAGACCTTGAAATTAGCATGTGCAGCATAAGCTAGAAAGATTCTGATTGCTTCCGGCCTTGCAACCGGTGCAAAAGTTTAATCAAAATCAATTCCTTCTTCTTGTGAGTATTCCTTTGCCACAAGCCTTGCTTTTTTTTCTAGTCATAGTACCAGTTTCATCCATTTTGTTCTTGAATACCCATTTTATACCAATTACTAATCTGTCTTTTGGTTTGGGCACAAGCTTCCACACTTTATTCCTTTCAAATTGATTGAGTTCCTCTTGCATAACTAAAACCCAATCAGGATCCTTGAGAGCATCTTCAACTCTTTTAGGTTCTTTTTACGATAATAAGCTAATATACAAACAATCATTTTGAGTAGCACTTCTTGTTTTGACACCATCTTTTGTATTTCCAATGATTAGTTCAAATGGATGGCTTTTTGTCTATTTTCTTTGAGGAGGAAAATTTTGCCTTGATGATGAAGCTTCATGATCATTGGTATTGTACTCAAACTGATTTAAATTTGTGGTTTGATTTTGAAACACTCCCCCTGAATTAGATACCCTAGATATAGAGTGTTGATTATCCATTGAAGAGTTATCAGTTGATGCATTATCAGTTGATGAATGTCTGTCAACTGATAAATTATCCATTGATGCTGTGACATCAACTGATATTGGGTTTCTGAGTATTTGTGAATTTATGATTTCTACTTCATCATCATCATCCACACCATTTGATTTATTCTCAAAATGGAGTGTGTCATGATTTCCTTCATCAAACAAGCCTTGAATCTTTTTATCATCAAATACTACATGTACATATTCCATAACAATGTGTAGTCTAAGATTATAGACTCTACAGGCTATGCTTGATAGTGCATATGTTAGGACCAAAATCATCATAGAAGGGGGGGGGTTGAATATGATATGGTAGATTTTTCATTTTAAAAACGGATTATGTTTTTGTGTTTAAGAGATATGAACTTGACACTACTTGAAACACAAAGTTCGGGGAAATAACAATATATTATTAAATCCCTGAGGTGCTACAATTCTAATCAATAGATTAACTGCAATGGGTTCAAAACAATATTACAACACAGATACAGTTGGGTGAAATAAATGTATGGCTTTAATGGAGCTTCCCGTCTGTATGTATTGAATGCTGAAGATGATTACCTCCTCTTTTTATTCGAATTAAACCCATATATAATTGTAGGCTTTTTGGAAAATGAATCCTAATAATACATAAGTCCCATGTTGCGCCTTCACAGTGTGAGTGGTGTGCAGACGCCACTTGATAGCTATGTTGCGCCTATAGTGCCTTGTTGCGCCTCTATAAAAGTCATGTTGCGCCTCTACTCTTGGTGCCTTGTGTAGGCGCCACTTGTGCCTTAGAATTCTTTTCTGTGCCTTGAAATGTATGTGGCGCTTGCACTCTATACACCCTGTATAGGCGCCACTTACATTCAACTTGTGTTGTGCCTTGTTTAACTTGTGTTGCGCCTGTGCTTCAAGTTAGTTGCGCTTGTACAGTGGTTTCCTTGTACAAGCGCCACTCACGAGTTAGATTCTAAGTATTTCCTTGTGCCTTGGTAGGTTAGTTGCGCTTATACTCTTAGTACCTTGTGTAGGCGCCACTAACACTTCCCTTAGTCTTTTCTTGCACCTAGAAATATATGTTGCGCCCCTCCATTGTTTTAAGAGAGAAGGAGCCACCAAATCCAGTAATACTTGCCTTAAAATATTTCTTGAATTCTTGAAGTAATTACTACTTGGTTTCCACTCTTCTGGCTTGATCAACTGATTTTCTTCTGATAAATCAAGGCAATTCTTTTCTCGTTGTGCTGACGCTTAGTGCACTGGTCTGGTTCACAAACGACTAACACTGAATTGAATTCCCTTGAATTCTGTTCTGTAACAGTTGATTAACTTTGGACTGTTGCATTGCTTCTGATCACTGAAACCCTTTGACAACTATACATAAAAAATTACAGTCTTTAGTATGAAATCTTCTAAACTCTTATTTGTCACTGAGGCATGAACATGTTAATGAACTTCTCTCGCTGACGTTCAGTAATTCTTTCATCTTGAATGCTCAACAATGATGTATATATGATCTCTTATTTATGTCCTTCTGGATTCCTGTGCTGCATATTAGTATTATTTATCTGTCTTTGTTTCTTAGTTGAGTTATCGTTATCACTATTACATACTACGTTACATTATGCTTTACAATCTCCCCCTATTTGTTTGTTAGAGTTCGACAAGCAAATCCTGTGAGAGGATAACTCAACTGATACTTACAAGAAAAAGTAAAGTGCAGAAAGACACTGAATAATATTAAATACATTCTGGATTAGATTTTACATTTCCAGATTTCTTGTGTACAATAGAAGTTTGTTCCTCTAGACTGAACAGATAATTCTATGATCTTCTTCTTCTTTGTACTGAGTCTTGCCTGTGTTTAGATCTTGTTTCAGAGTAATGCTTTCTTAGCTCTTCTTCCTTTTCTTCTAACCTTACCTTCACTAAATCTCTAGCTTCCACTTCAAGAGTGTTGACAGGAGGTGGATCTTCTAATTTCTTCAAAATATCAGAGTGAAGTGCCATTGAATTTATCTTGGAGATTGACTCGAAGGCCAGAGATTGTCTCTTTGAAAACACGAACACTGTAATTCTTTTTGAAAAGCCTTTAACTCTGTCAGTGTCATGCATCGACTCTTCTGCCAGTTTCTCCCTTAGAACATCTTCAATCATCCTCAAAGCCTTCTTGTCTGATTTGACAGTGGATCTCTTTACCCTTGAAAAGACTTTTCGGATTGTTTTAGAATTGTTTCTCCTTAGTTTTTATAGATCCTTCTTCTTATCCACTCCATTTTTCTTGAATAAGAAGTGTTTTGTTCCATTTGGCTCAGTCTGAATGCAAGGTTCAGAATCTTTTATGGTTTCAAGTACTTCTATGCCATCCTCTTTTCTTACAAACACCGGTTCCTGATAGTATCTGGTTGTTTCCATTAGATATCTCCCTGATGTTTTGATTGCTTTATTCAGCCTGAATGTATAGATCAACTCAGCAACATATAAATCTTCTTGAGTTCTGTTCTTCTTGCTTCTGAGTCTCCCTTCTATATACCTCATGAACATTTCATGGCTTGAATCCAGACATTCATCTGTCAATGTTAAGTTGTGAAGAGTTGTTGCTTTGTAGTACTTGACCACCGGAGGTTTCTCAAATGCTTCGACACCGATCTCTATTATTTTCTTCTCAATTAGATCTCTCAGTATCTCATTTGTTTTGTTCCCTCCAAAGATGACTTTCCTCTTTAGCACATATAACTCCACTATGTTCATCTTTTCGAAGCTCTTTGTTGACAGAATCCTCGATCCCAGTGTTGTTGAATTGATGAACATTTTCCAACCGGATTTTAAGGCACTTACTGACACGCTTGATATTTCATCTGAAAGCATAGCATAGAACTCATGAACATCTTCATATTTTTCTTTCAGGGTTCTGAAAAGGTCAAGGACTTCTCTGTCTTTCTTTTGAGTTAATGTCAACTCTTTCTTTTTGAGCAGATTCCTTGCTTCATCCCAATCAGGACCAACTTTTGATTCAATGTCCTTCATTCTATTCCTTCTTTCAAGTGCGTGTTGGACTCTTTTCCATTTTCTCTTCATTAATTCTTGAGCTTGATCTATGTCTTGAGTAATAACTTCATCTACACCAACTAGAAGACAGTCATTATCAAAAACATCTTCTTCAGCAAATTCTTCCTCAACATCTATTCCAGCGGCCTTTGTTGTTTCCTCTATTTCATTCTCAGTTGGAATCTCCATTGGCACATAGGGTTCACGAATTTCTCCTTCTTCAAGTTGCCTCGCTCCAGGCCTATAAAAGAAATCTGTCTCCCCCTGAGCTGTATATTCCAATATCATTTCAGCTCCAACTTCTTTTCCTTGTATTATTCTCTCCCCCTCAGTTGGGTTATCCTCCCTGCTGATTGGAGTAATCTGAGTTGTTGAAGTTGATTGAGAAAAAATAGGAACTTTCTGAGCTAGCAGTTGTTTAACCAAATCTTTGATTTCTTTCATTTCCTTGTTCTGCTGCTCCTGCACCTCCAAGATCTTTCTTAAAGAATAGTGAATTTTAGTTACCTAGGCCTCCAGATTTATAATCCTTTGGCTGTGTGCAGTGTGTGCTATGTGTGGGGTGTTTATTTGGGTAGTGAGTGTCTCACTCCTTACTATTTCTGTGTTTTCACGACCCTCAACACTCACACTCAGGAATTCAGGGTCAGGGAATATAAGATCACCAAGATTAAGTGTTTCATTCAATTCCATAAAAGCACTGCGATCTTCTGTACCTGCATTAGAATCCCTATCCCTTCTATGGGTAGGTTACCTCTTCGCCGGACCACTTTGGGTGGGGAGAACTCCTTTTTCAGGAACTGGGGGTTTGAGACCCAGTGTGGTCACCACTATGGATTCTGTAATGATTGGCAGAGTTGAAGAATCCGTGATGCCAGCTGAAGCCATTGAAGGCCTTACCTGCTCAGAGACACCCTGAACAGGTTCTACTACCGAAGCAGCAAATGCTCTATTTATAGAGTCCACATCCCTTCTATGGGTGTGTTGTCCCTCCACCTGACCTGTAAAGGTGGGGAGGACCTCCGTTGTAGGAGCTGGACTTGGAATTTCTAGGGGGGGTCACCACCTCAGGAAATGTAATGATTGACAAATAAGAGCCTGTGATGCCCCGCAAAGCCTGTGAAGGCATTTCCACTTGAAGTGGTGATGCTGCTGACGCAGCTACTCCTTGAATGGAGACCTCTTCCCTTCTATGGGAGAGTTGCCTTTCCACTTCACCCACTTGGGGAGGGAAAACATCCTGATTAGGATCTGGAGATGTTAAGTCTAGGGGGGTCACCACATTTGACAATGTAATGAATGGCTCGTGAGAGTTAGTGATGCCCCCAACTGTCTGTAAAGACAGGTTCTGAATTGGATCAACCAAAACAGTACTAGCTACTGAAGTAGCAGATATTGTTACAATCTCTGTTTCTGTTCCCATACTTTTAAGGATTTTATCAATTTCAGAATTAAGATCACGAAGGAAAAGAAAATTTTCAGAGATTGGAGAATCAGGTTCATGGCTCACAGTTGCCCTAGGTTTAAAATTCATTTTACGTCGTTTTCGAGAGGGCAGAGCTGTAGGGGATATTTCAGTAATTTCCTGATTTGGTAGGGACTCCTTATTATCTACATCAATGGTTCTTTTTCTTGTGTTGGGAGATGAAGGGAGTGTTTATTGATCTCTGGCAGTGGTTAGAACTGGTTGGTCTTGACCAAGTTCATTGCCAGCTTCTATGGCCACTGAGGGCTCTTGTTTGTGCATTGTCGTTTCAGGCTCAGTAGGAGACAGTGTGACAAAATTTTCTGTTAGAAAAGCAGAAAAGTCAAAGTCAAGAAGGGTACCTTCATCCACCTGTTCATCATCAATGATAGGAATGTACACCTCTGTGGTTTGATCTTCTTTCACTATGTCCTCAACATTGTCCTCCTCTGTTGGATTTTCAGGGATATTCCTTTCTCCTTCTCCTTGAATTGGCTCTTCCTCTTGTTCAGAACCAGCTTCTTCCATACTTTCATCTTCTTTTTCAGTGCCTGGTTCACTCTCAGATACTTCTTTGTTTCCTGAATCAATTGATGTTTCAGCTTCATTCTCCTTTTGAGATGATTGTTCTTCTGAATTTTCATGAGCTTATTCATCAGTTTCAGATACATGGTCTTCTTCAGAGGTTGACTCTCTTTCTACCTCAGATGCAGCTTCTTCTTCTTCTTCTTCTTCTTCTTCATCAACCTGTCTAAGAAGATCTCTATTCAAAGGAACAGGGGTAGTTAATGCGTAACGGACTATTGAGCCTTCGTTTAAAAACCTAGCCATTTAATAATTACCTAAATCCCCTGCCCCAGTCCAATCATCTGCTAAAATAGATAAATAATTAGTTTTTTTTAATCTCAAAACGACCTGCCATTTAATTTAAATGGGAGATAATTTTTATGAAAAAAAATCACTAATTAAAATCAAATTATTTTAGTAAATAATGAACTTAAACCCTAATTTTAAAATTACTAGGATTTTCTTGAAATTAATATATGAAAAACTCCTAGCAATTCTAAGCACACTTTTGATTTTATTAGAATTTTTTAATCGACTAAACAAGATCAAACATTAACCAATCAGTTCGAATTTTTTGTAAAATAGTGAATTTTAAAACCTTAACCAAATTGTATGAAACTATTGGCAAATGGAAGATATGTTCAAGAGTCTCACAAAACTGATTTTAGATTGAAAACCGAATAAAAATTGGCCAAGTTATGATTGATTAAAAAAGTGGATCTTAGTTGTTCTTGAGTTGCGCTTACAAGAGTGTATCGACCGTGTGTATAATAATAGTGCAACAAAATAACACTAAGTTATTTATAGGCGCAGCAAAGTGAATGAAAATTTTGCTAAGTGCTTATGTTGCGCCTATACAGTGGTTACACTGTGTAGGCGCCACTTAAGCACTACTGGCGCCACAAACAAGTAAAATTGACTAAGGACTTGAGTGGCGCCTATACAGTGCATACACTGTATTGGCGCCACTAGAGTTAATTTAACTTAGCTCAATTATGGCAGCCTTAGTTTTACTTATGTTGCACCTTCACAGTGGTTACACTGTGTTGGCGCCACATAAGTTAACTAGCCAAACTAGTAACAAAATTTCTAAGGGGATTAGTTTCGCCTTTACAGTGGTTACACTGTATTGGCGCCACTTAACTAGAAGAGCCACTTGATTTTAATCAAGAAAATTTCTAAGTAAATATGTTGAATTCTCAAGTGTTCTCGAATTTTGTTACTAATTTATAATAATATTCATGAATAACTAGAATGATTAATCAATAATAATTAATTATTCACAAATATTATTTCACAAAATATTCATTAATAACAATAATAACATTAATTGTTAAGATTATTATCATAAATAAATTATGTTTCTTATTATTTTACTTTTATTTTAAATATGAGAATAAATATAAATATTCATCCTTTTTATTTAAAATAATTTAAAATAATATTTAAAATATCTAAGTGCCAATAATTTATCAATTAAATACAAGCACTTAAATATTGTTTAAGAACAAAATTAAATAAATAAATAATAATTTAATTAACATGTATGCACAAAATATTTATCTAATTTTTTTCTTTTAAAAACCTAATTACTGGAAAATAATTTGGTAGAAAAATTCACAAGTCCTAAAAATATTGAAATTAATCAACTAGTGAATTTATCAGCTTCAAATTGCAGTTTTTGATTACTAACTTATTAGTTAGAAGAATTTAACATCCCAAGTTCACAGACCAATCTCGTGAAAGTGATTTCATCCAGTGGTTTAGTGAAGATGTCTGCAATTTGCTGCTCTGTAGGTATAAAATATAACTCTACAGTACCATTTGTGACATGCTCTCTAATGAAATGATATCTGATATCAATGTGCTTGGTCCTTGAATGTTGAACAGGATTGTTTGTGATGGCTATGGCACTTGTGTTGTCACAGAATATTGGAATTTTGTTCAGCAACGGTCCATAGTCCTGAAGTTGGTTCCTTATCCACAGTATTTGTGCACAGCAACTTCCAGCAGCAACATATTCAGCTTCAGCTGTTGACATTGCAACTGAGTGCTGCTTCTTGCTATACCAGGACACCAATCTTCTACCAAGGAATTGACAACTCCCTGATGTACTTTTTCTATCAATCCTACAACCTGCATAATCAGAATCTGTATAGCCAATAAGGTCAAAACCTGTATCTTTAGGGTACCAAATTCCAAGATTCAGACTTCCCTTAAGATACCTAAAGATCCGTTTAACAGCTATAAGATGTGATTCTTTAGGGTTAGACTGGAACCTAGCACACAATCATGTAGAAAACATAATATCTGGCCTACTTGCAGTTAAGTATAGTAATGAGCCGATCATACCTCTGTAGCTTGTGATGTCTACCTTTTTACCAGGTTCATCTTGATCAAGCTTAGTGGCAGTTGCCATAGGGGTTTTAGCTGTTGATGCATCTTCAAAACCATACTTCTTCAAAAGATCTTTGATGTACTTGGTCTGGCAAATGAAGATTCCATCTTTCCTTTGGCTTACTTGGAGTCCAAGGAAGTAATTCAGCTCTCCCATCATGCTCATTTCATACATACTCTGCATTAGCTTAGCAAATCTACTACACAACTGATCGTTAGTAGAACCAAATATAATGTCATCCACATATACCTGTACTAATATCATGTCATCTTTATGCATCTTATGAAACAGAGTCTTATCTATGACACCCCTAGTGAAACCATTTTCAAGTAAGAATATAGATAGAGTGTCATACCATGTCCGAGGTGCCTGCTTTAAGCCATAGAGTGCCTTGAAGAGAAAGTATACAAAATCTGCAAATTCTGGATCTTCAAACCCTGGGGGTTGTTCCACATACACTTCTTCTTCAAGCTCTCCATTCAGGAATGCACTCTTCACATCCATTTGATATACTTTGAAATTGGAGTGTGCTGCAAATGCTAAGAACATCCTGATAGCTTCAAGCCTTGCCACTGGTGCGTATGTTTCATCATAATCTATTCCTTCCTCTTGGGAATAACCTTTAGCAACCAGTCTGGCTTTGTTCCTCGTAACTATGCCATCTTCATCCAGTTTGTTTCTGAATACCCACTTTGTGCCAATTATAGACTTGTTCTTTGGCCTGGGTACCAGCTTCCAGACTTTTTGTGTTTTAAATTGATTGAGTTCTTCTTGCATAGCAATGACCCAATCTGGATCTTCTAGTGCTTCTTCTACTTTCTTTGGCTCTATCTCAGAGAGAAAGCCAGAGAATAAACATTCATTTTGAGAAGCACGTCTAGTTTGAATTCTAGCATCTGGATCTCCTAAAATCAACTCAAAGGGGTGATCTCTACTCCACACCCTATGTCTAGGCAGATTTACCCTTGAAGATTCAGCTTGATTATTATTGAAGTGCCGGGTCCTGCTAGTTGATCCTTCAGTTGCTCCCCCTGAGTTGCTGCTTGTTTGAGAATGAGATTCTCTGCCACTACTAGTAGTTTCTGTGAATCTTTCACTGTTTCCAATACTAGGGTCAGAATCATCATTGTTATTATTCTCATTTGGGGCCTGATTTTCTGTTGCAGATTCAGGTTCTATTTCACTTTCATCTGAGTTCATGTTTTCAAACTGCAGAGTTTCAGTGTCGTCTGTTCTTTGTAGACTTGGGAGCTTGAGATCATCGAAAGTTACATTCATGCTTTCAATGACCTTTTTATGTTTAATCACATAAACCCTGTACGCCTTAGATTCCAGAGAGTAGCCAAGAAATATGCCTTCATGAGCTTTTGATTCGAATTTTCCTAGATGCTCATCATCTTTCAGTACGAAGCACTTTGCTCCAAACACATGAAAGTATTTCAGTGTTGGTTTCTTGTTTGCGATTATCTCGTATGGAGTCTTGTCATGTTCTTTGTTGATCAGGGTACGATTCTGAGTGTAGCAAGCTGTGTTGACTACTTCAGCCCAAAAGTAGAGAGGTAACTTAGCTTCATTCAGCATTGTTCTTGCTGCTTCCACTAAAGTTCTGTTCTTCCTTTCTACCACTCCATTTTGTTGTGGAGTCCTGGGCGCCGAGAATTGTCTTGATATTCCTTTCTCTACACAGAATTCATTCAGGATTGCATTTCTGAATTCTGTTCCATTATCAGACCTTATTTTTCTGACAGGCAGACCAGCTTCTAACTCAATTTTCTTTATGTGATCGATGATTATTTGCGGGGCTTCATCCTTTATGGCTAGAAACAACACCCACGTGTACTTGGAGTAGTCGCCAAAAATTACCAGTGCATATTTCTTCCTTGACATAGACATGACGTTGACTGGACCAAATAAATCCATATGAATTAGTTGCAGTGGTTCAGTAATGTCTGAAGAGTCTTTGCTTCGGTGAGATGTTTTCTTTGACTTCCCCTTTTCACATGCTTCACATAACCCTTCTTGACAGAATTCCATCTCGGGTAAACCTCTTACCAATTCCCTCTTAACTAAAGAATTCATTGCCTTGAAGTTTAGGTGTGACAATTTCTTGTGCCATAACCAACTATCCTCTGTTGAAGCTTTGCTGTAAAAACATTGAGCTTCACCTTTGCTTGCAGAGAATAAGTCAGATTCCCCTTTCTCACTCCTTGAAGCGCAAGCTTCGTATCTTTCCTGTTTTGGATTGCACATCTTTCTTTCTCAAAAGTTACTTTCAAACCCTTGTCAGTGAACTGACTGATACTTAGAAGGTTGTGCTTTAGTCCATCCACAAGAGATATATTTTCTATGATAACATTCCCAATTTCCAGATTGCCATATCCCGTTGTGAAGCCCTTGCTGTTATCTCCAAAGGTCACTATTGGGCCAGTTTTTTCAATCACATCTAATAGCAGGGCTCTATCACCAGTCATATGCCTAGAACAGCCGCTGTCTAGAATCCACATGACACGCTTGTTCTTTGCTGTACCCTGCATCCATAGATTGATTACTTTTTCTTTGGTACCCAAACTTGATTGGGTCCAAGAGGCTTATTTGAATAAATAAATTTAGCTGCAGAAACTTTCTGGTCCTTGTCTTTCTCATCGACTGTGCCCTTGTGCTTTGGTTTAGCCTTGACAGAGGTGTCTTTAGGCTTAGGGACAGGGGGCTTCCTTCCTAGACTTAGGAGGACTAGCAGTCTTTGCCCTAACATGCTTTCTATTCATGTTCACATTTGTATTCATGCATGTACTAGATGAATTATTCATTAAGTTTATATATGCAGACATGATGTTGAAAGCACATGGCATGCATCCTACTTTACCACATGGTTGATGAGGGATAGACATGGCAGGTATGGCAGGCATATTAGAAGTTTCTTCTTTTACTACTTTTATCTTTTTGCATGCATGCGTAAGATGACCAGTAGAATTACAATTATTGCAAACTTTTCTAATAGCTTTGGGAGTATAGGCATAATCATTTTTCTTGTTAACACCTATTTTTCCATTTCTGTTTGCTTTGATTTTTTCATTCTTGTTACCTAAATCACTTTTAATCTGTTCTTTAGGATCTACAATTTTTACAGATTTTTTAGGCAACTCCTTTTTACTTTCTACCTCTTTCTTCTTTTGATCCTCATCAAGGATTTCTTCTTTCATTAAGATTTCCTCTTCATTTAAGGGTTCCATGACAAAACTTCTTATATAGGGGCTTGGTGACATTTTTCAACACATGGGGAACGTCTTGCTTCACATGACTTTCCTCAGCAATTGATTCTACATGCATTTTTCCTGCCTTCTTATCATAGTCAAAACCTATTCCAGTTTTTAACCTATGACCTGTTTATCTATTGCCTCCTTTACAAGATTAGCAGATCTCTTATAAGCTTGAAGTTTTAACTCTAACTCAGAAATTTTATTCCTAAGTGTAGTTTCTACTTCCTGGTTGCACTTGTCTCTATTCTGAAGATATTCTACTTTCTGTTTCAGATCTTCTAGATTAACACATGCAAGCTCTAGTTCTTCGTTTTTAGCTTCTAGCATTTTATTTTTTTGAACTAGTTTAACATTTTCTTCTTCAGATGCTAGCATGCTTGTATGTATGTTAAACATTTCTATACTGAGATCTTCTACAGTTTTCTTATATTCAGATTTAGACATGTCAATGGAGGAGAGAAATGATACCTTTGATGATTGAGGGGATGCCTCTGAAGAGTATGCCATTAAAGCAATATTTCCAAAAGTTTCTTCTTCATCGTTGTCTGAATCATCCCAGCTCTTTCCTTCAGCTATATATGCTCTACCCTGATGCTTCTTTACCAGTGCATCATATTTCTGCTTGAGTTCATCATATGACTCCTTCCTTTCTTTCACTTGCTTTGGCTTCCGGCATTCTGTTGCAAAATGTCCGGGTTCATCACAGTTGTAGCACTTGAACTTACTGCGATCTACCATTCCCGTCTTATAACCTCCTTTGCTGTAAGACCCAGAAGACGATCCACCTCGGTTGCTGTTTCTGAAACTGGAACCACTGTAACTGGAGTTACTCTTGAATTTGTACATAGGGTTCCTCCTAAACCTGAGGTTCTTGAACTTCCCTGCCATATAGGCCATTGTTTTATTTTCCAATTGCTCAAGTTCTTCCATTGAGTAGAAGTCGTCTTCATTACCTGGTTGAGTGTTATATTTAAATTCAGCTTCCAGAATTTCTTCTTTCTCAACATTAGGTTTCACTGTGCTGGTCTCTGTGACAACAAAATCCTTGGCTACAAGAGCTGTAGTCTTCAACAGTGCTATATTCTTACTGTCCACTCTACCTGTACCATAAATGATCTGTCTTTGCTCTTGCTCCATTTCATGAGTCTTGAGCTTCCCATATAAAATTTCAATGGACATGTCATTTATGTCACTTCTCTCTCTGATGGCAGAGATTTTGTGTTCCAGGTGTGCTGGCAGTGTCAACATAAATTTTCTGTTGATCTCCCTACGTGAGTAGGCCTTCCCATGCAGTGACAAGTCATTCAACAATTTGTTGTATCTCTCAAAGACTTGAGTGATACTCTCTCCTGGTAGTGACTTGAAAGCTTCATATTGGGAGGTAAGAATATCAAGCCTGTTCTCCTTCACTTCTGCTGTACCTTCCATCAGCAGATCAATTGTATCCCATATCTGTTTGGCACTTGTGTAGTTAATCACTTGATTTAGCATTGTAGTGTCAAAAGAATCCATCAGGATGCATTGAAGATGATTGACCCATGCAACTCTTTCCTTATCAGTGTCAGTAAACTCTGAAGATTCCTTTGGGGTAAATCCTTGCGGAATCCGTTCGCTGTCTTCTGAAACTGTTTCTGGTGTAAGTTTTTGAGGTACATAGGGTCCATTTTCCAAAATTCCCAAATATTGAGAATTTGAAGTTTTAATGAAAATAGACATCTTCTTCTTCCATAAGATGTATTCAGTTTTGTCAAAGGCTGGGATTTTAATGCTGCTGAGATTTTGGGTACTCAAAGGCTGGGATTTGTGAATTTATGATTTCTACTTCATCATCATCATCCACACCATTTGATTCATTCTCAAAATGGAGTGTGTCATGATTTCCTTCATCAAACAAGCCTTGAATCTTTTTATCATCAAATACTACATGTACATATTCCATAACAATGTGTAGTCTAAGATTATAGACTCTACAGGCTATGCTTGATAGTGCATATGTTAGGACCAAAATCATCATAGAAGGGGGGGTTGAATATGATATGGTAGATTTTTCATTTTAAAAACGGATTATGTTTTTGTGTTTAAGAGATATGAACTTGACACTACTTGAAACACAAAGTTCGGGGAAATAACAATATATTATTAAATCCCTGAGGTGCTACAATTCTAATCAATAGATTAACTGCAATGGGTTCAAAACAATATTACAACACAGATACAGTTGGGTGAAATAAATGTATGGCTTTAATGGAGCTTCCCGTCTGTATGTATTGAATGCTGAAGATGATTACCTCCTCTTTTTATTCGAATTAAACCCATATATAATTGTAGGCTTTTTGGAAAATGAATCCTAATAATACATAAGTCCCATGTTGCGCCTTCACAGTGTGAGTGGTGTGCAGACGCCACTTGATAGCTATGTTGCGCCTATAGTGCCTTGTTGCGCCTCTATAAAAGTCATGTTGCGCCTCTACTCTTGGTGCCTTGTGTAGGCGCCACTTGTGCCTTAGAATTCTTTTCTGTGCCTTGAAATGTATGTGGCGCTTGCACTCTATACACCCTGTATAGGCGCCACTTACATTCAACTTGTGTTGTGCCTTGTTTAACTTGTGTTGCGCCTGTGCTTCAAGTTAGTTGCGCTTGTACAGTGGTTTCCTTGTACAAGCGCCACTCACGAGTTAGATTCTAAGTATTTCCTTGTGCCTTGGTAGGTTAGTTGCGCTTATACTCTTAGTACCTTGTGTAGGCGCCACTAACACTTCCCTTAGTCTTTTCTTGCACCTAGAAATATATGTTGCGCCCCTCCATTGTTTTAAGAGAGAAGGAGCCACCAAATCCAGTAATACTTGCCTTAAAATATTTCTTGAATTCTTGAAGTAATTACTACTTGGTTTCCACTCTTCTGGCTTGATCAACTGATTTTCTTCTGATAAATCAAAGCAATTCTTTTCTAGTTGTGCTGACGCTTAGTGGACTGGTCTGGTTCACAAACGACTAACACTGAATTGAATTCCCTTGAATTCTGTTCTGTAACAGCTGATTAACTTTGGACTGTTGCATTGCTTCTGATCACTGAAACCCTTTGACAACTATACATAAAACATTACACTTTCTTTAGTATGAAATCTTCTGAACTCTTATTTGTCACTGAGGCATGAACATGTTAATGAACTTCTCTCGTTGACGTTCAGTAATTCTTTCATCTTGAATGCTCAACAATGATGTATATATGATCTCTTGTTTATGTCCTTCTGGATTCCTGTGCTGCATATTAGTATTATTTATCTGTCTTTGTTTCTTAGTTGAGTTATTGTTATCACTATTACATACTACGTTACATTATGCTTTACAACATACCCAACAAATATAGCTTCATCAGCCTTGGCTTCTAATTTTCCTAGGTTTTCACCTTGATTCCTTAGAACATAGCATTTGCAGCCAAATATGTGAATAAATCCCACAGTTGGCTTTTTGTCTTTCTTGACCAATTGATATAGTGTCTTTCCTTGAGCTTGATTCACTATGGAGATGTTTTGAATATAGCATGCTGCATTAATGGACTCAACCCAGAAGTATGTTGGTAACTTATCATCTTCCAACATAGTTCTAGCTGCTTCAATCAATGTCCTATTTTTCCTTTCAACTACCCCATTTTGTTGAGGTGTTTTTAGTGCAGAGAAGGTATGTATGATTCCTTTAGATTCATAGAACTCCTTCATTGTGGAATTCTTAAATTCTATTCCATTGTCACTCCTTATTTTCTTTACATCCAATCCAAGAATTTTCTCAACTTCTCTTATGTGCTTGATGATGAGATCACTAGCTTCATCTTTTGAATGCAGAAAATAAGTCCATGAGAGTCTTGAAAAGTCATCCAAAATGACTAGAGCATACTTCTTCTTTGGAATGGATATGATATTCACATGACTAAATAAATCCATGTGTAATAACTCAAGTGGCTTCTCAATTGATGATTCCAATTTTGACTTGAATGAGGCCTTCCTTTGTTTTCCTTTCAGACAGGCATCACATAGTCCATCCTTAAAAAATTCTACATGTGGTAAACCTCTCATTAGATTTTTCTTAACCAACTGATTCATGGTTTTGAAATTTAAGTGAGCTAATTTCCCATGCCATAGCCAACTTTCATTTGTACTTGCCTTAGAGAGAAGACAATCATTGAGTCTGCACTTGTTGAGTTGAAGTCAGCTATGTACACATTTCCTTTTCTGTTCCCAATCATAACTAGGCTTCCATCTTTCTTGTTGGAAATTATGCATGCTTCAGTTGTGAAGCAAACTTTATTTTCATTGTCACATAGTTAACTTATGCTTAACAAATTGTGTCTTTAGCCATCAACTAATGCAATAGGTTCAATGACGTTCTCTTTTGAAATCAAGCCATATCCCATGGTGTATCCTTTACTATCATCTCCAAAAGTTACTCCAGGACCAACTTTCTCCTCAAACTTTGTGAGCAGGGATTTATCTCCAGTCATATGTCTTGAACACCCATTGTCAAGTACCAAAGATTTTTTCTTTTTTCCTGCACATATTAAAAAACAATCAAGTTGATTTTGGTACCCAAGTTGCCTCGGGTCCTTTCTTATTAGTTGCTACCTTTGGTTTCCAAATTTTGTACCTTTGGTTTATGTGGTTTTACTTCCACTTCAACCTTAGGTGTTGGTTTCCTCACTTCAGGATTTTCAGTGCTAATATTTGGAATATTCATTCTTGCAGAATTAGAGAAATTTGGAACATGAAAATTGTTATGCATATACCAGGGCATAACAGACATATTCATGTTGGCAAATGCAAGATATGGATTAAACATATAAGGCATTGATGCATATTGAGCATGAATAACATGAGGATCAACTAATTGAGGGTAAATAGAATTAGAATGCATGTTAGGTATAATAGGCACATTGGATGTCGCAGGCATATTGGACTTGCATTGCACAAATAAGTGATTCTTACTACCACACTTAACACATATCTTTTTAGGAGCATACTTGTCTAGTGTGTAGTTATTGTGCTTGTTTATGCCTAGTTTACCATTTCTGTTCTTTTTTTTCTTTTCATTAGGCTTAATATCAGGCTCTATCTTTTCCTTCAATTGGTCTTTAGATAAGAAACCTATATTGGCCTTTTTAACTTTGATTTGAGATTTAGAGGAGCTACCTTCTTTTACAAATTTAACAGGTCTGTTAAGCTTTGTTTTTAAAACAGATTATTTAGCAGTTGATGATTCCTCAATCGATGTGTAATTATCCGTTGGGTTAACATTATCAATCGATGGATAATTCTTATAAGTTGATTCATGATTATCAATTGATTGCTTCTTTTCCAAAGATTGATTTTCATCAATGGCTAATTTTTCAAGAGTCTCAGACAACATGGTGAAATAATTTGTTCCATGAATGTCATTCATCTTCTTACTAGTTTTACTTGACCTGTTCCATTTGTCAACGGTTCTTAGTTCTTCTTCCAATTTTTCTTTCAAGTTCTCTATTTTCTTTTTACACTCAACTAATTCTTTTCTAGCATCTCTGTTTTCTACCTTGAGTCTATCCATTTGCACTAGCTCACCCTCTAGATAAATGTTTCTTTCAGTAAGAGATTCCAAGGTGCTCCTGAGCCTAGTGTTCTCTTTGTTTAAAGATTTGAGAGTGACATGCAAATTATACAATTCATTTGACATTTCAGTAATGGTAATATTGCAATCATCTTTGGATAACTGAGATAGATTTGTAGAAATTACCTGATTGCTAGAAGAACTAGCTTCTTGGTCATCATGATTGGCCATTACTGCAAGGTTGATGTATTCCTCTTCTTCATAATCATCCTCAACAACCCAATCCTTTTCTTTTGTTACAAAAGCCTTTTCTCTTTGTTTGAGAAAATCATAGTAATTCTTTTTATAGTCAATACCATCACTAAACTTTGATTTCTTTTCCATTTTTGGCTTTCTGCACTCATTAGAAAAATGACCAGTCATCCACAGTTAAAACATTTGAATTGAGTCCCGTCAACAAGATTTTTGCCTTGTTGATTGTCTCCCTTAAACTAAGATCCAGACCTTTGTATAGGATTCCTCTTGAATTTGAGTTTTGAAAATTTTCTTGATAGAAAAGCCAAATGCTCATCTATTTCATCCATTTCATCCTTGGTATATGACTCATCATCTTCAACTATTTCTTTTTTTTTTGCTAGTTGAAGATTCATCAAATCTAATACTACTTGCACTATTGCCATGACTTTCCTTCTTTCATTCTTTGACAACAACATCTTCACAGGATTCTGCGACTTGCTTATCCTTGACCATCAAAGTAACCGAGTTTTCTTTCTTCTAACTTTTCTCAATCTCCTCATCTTGCTGTAGTTCCAACTCATAGTTTTCAAGTTTCCATACAGCTTGTCAAGAGTATATTCTTTAAAGTCAGGAGATTGTCTAATAGAAATAGTCATTGGTTTCCATTCTTTGGGTAAGGACCTCAAGAATTTTAGGTTGGTATCTTTAACATCATATACTCTTCCATATAGTTTTAGCTCATTCAAAAGCTTTTGAAACTTACTATATGTGTCATTGATTGCTTCACCATTCTTGAAGTGAAAGGCCTCATATTTCTGAATCAAAAGTTGCATCTTGTTCTTTCTTACTTGCTCAGTGCCTTCACATAGAGTTTGAAGAGTATCCCAGACTTCTTTGGAGGTTGTACAGTTGATAACATTGTCAAATATATCCTTGTCAAGACCATTAAACAAAATGTTCATAGCCTTTTTATCCTTGTGTACTTCCTTTTCATCCTCATATGTGTATTCACTCACAGTTTTATGAATAAGATTGTCTGATGCTTGAGTACCATCTACATTCACACTTGTAACTATCTTCATAGGCATATGTTGACCTTTCTCTATGCAATTAACATAGGAAAGATCAATGAATAGTAGATGCAAGTGCATTTTGACTTTCCAGGGAAAGTACTCATCTTTCTCTAGAACTGGAATCTTCACTCCCGTGTCTTTTTGACCCATACTTGATGTACTTAGATCTTAACTTTCTATATGTTGAAAGCTAGGCTCTGATACCAATTTTTATTTTCCTTTGAGTACAAGAAGTTTGTAGAAGGGGGGGGGGGGTTGAATACAAACTTAAGTATTTTATGGAATTCTTGCGGATACAAGTTTGTACTTTTAGAGATTTTTGTGTTTAGAAATGTATAGTGAAGAGAACTATTTAAACGATGAATGGAATACTAATATATTGAAAACAAAATAAGCAATTAAAAATTACTAGTGGATTGGTTTTTCCACTAGTGTAATTTTTTCTTTCAATTAACCTTGATAAAATTACCAAGCTGCTTACAAGATGTGAAATTGAAAAAAAATGAAAGTAATACAATAATTTCTAGCTTCTCTAGCTTCTCTATTCTTTTCTTGTTTTTGTTCTTTCTCACAACTTCTTCTTGTTACAATGGACTGCTAAGATTATATATAACAATTCATTTTCTACATCCATTTTTCTATCTATCGATGGATAAAATGTGAATTACTAATTACATTTTTCAATGTATTCACTAAAATATATTGTAGCTACTTTTCACAATCTCCTTTGCATTTGTGTTGTTTTGGAAAAATCTCTTTCTTAATCTTTTCCTTGAAGACTGTGTTTCCTTGAAAGTCTTCACAATCCTGACAAGACTGTCTTCCATTGATTTAGTTTCTGCAAAGTTCCCATTCTTTTTGTCTTTAACTAATTTGGGAAACCTTGATCAACTGATAATTGTTGTCAAGCTTATCGGTCAATCCTCCTTTTCTCATCCATTGATGGATAGGTTATCCACCGATTCCTTATCCATTAATGATCCTTTATCCGTTGATTGCCTTTATCCATTGATATATTTTATCCATCAAGCAGTGTCTTTATCCATCGACTCTAATATTTGTTGATCACTTCATTTATGAGAATTCTGACTTAGAATATTTACAGTTAATCAACCATTCTTCACATCCATTGAGAAGCTATAAATTGAAGTCAATAACATCAATCGATGACTTCACAGCATCCATTAAGGTAATACAATCAATTGATAATGAAACATAAATCAAATGTTATAATCAAATTTATCAGTTGATTAACAAGCTTCAACTGATAACTAGTTTCCTAGTCAATGGATATTTATAAGTCATATATCCATTGACCAGTTATAATAAAATTTAAATCCCTATTGTAATTCTAAGTAATTTGTTATCATCAAATCTCATAATTCCTAACAAATTCTAATCTTTGATTTTGGATTTTTCATCTATCCCAGTTAGGTTGATAGTTAAACGAGTAATTGTTTACAAAGATGAATAAAAATATTGTACTTTTATGTATTTCGAATAATTCACAAGATCAAGAACATACTTAGAGTAGAATATATTGATTAGCCGACTACAACAAGTTTAGTTGTGCCTCTTTATGAAAATGAGTACTATTAGTACAGATGATAATGATCATCAAGATGCTTAAATTTCTAATGTTGTATTAATAGAATATCCAAACAATTTGGATAAGTTAAATAAAGGGATTATTCCTTCTGTTCCTTCGAACCAAAATTATAATATTGGTTTATTTGATGTAAAATCTAGGTTTGCTATGAAAACGATAGTGCAAATGATCATAATTTCTGAAAATACTCAAACAATTAGGTTATTGAGTAAAAAAGATTTACTTTCATTCATAAATTATAAATTTATCCACATTGGAATGATACAAATTGCTTTTAAACCCCTAGCATTATTAGGAGTTAATTCGAGTATAATGACATATGTTAGAGATGGTAGGTGTAGAGATTTTAAACCCTCTCTAGCTGCACTAATAGAAACAAGTCTGTGTCATGGACCGGTCTACTTTGAGGTATCTCCCAACCTCAATATATCATTATCTGATAGTAATTTGTTAGATGATATGCAATTAACCATTTATACTAATGTTATAATTTGAAACCAGGTAGTGAAATCATAGCAATATGTTATAGAATTTATTATAAGGTGTTGCATACTTTGAACCCTAAAGTAAAGTAAATTTCTTTCCCAGGAACTACGACTGTAGTCCAGACTAATATATTGACATCTAATATAGCAACTAATAGGTTGATTAAATGACATGAGATAGATTTCTCAGATACCTGGTCTCTCCCCCAGGAAATAGAACCTGAACCCATATTTAATAAAAATATATAACAAATCATCCGAACATCCGAAGGAAATGTTGAGATTAAATTTAATAATTCTCAAAGAATTATAAGATTACCTAGAACTATGTCAGCTAGGTTTAGTCCCCCTAGTGAATTTTACTCAGCTCGTAACGAATCAGCTAGAGCTTCGACTTCTTAGATAAGAAAAGATTTAGAATCGGTAGAATCTATACATATTAGCTAAAATAAAATTTCAGCAGGTATTTATCAAAAATCACAGAGTAAGGAATCACCTGCCGACTCAGAAATGAGCTTCCATTTAAATGATTGATTTATCCCCAGGAAGCAAGATGAGAGAACTCCTTAATAAGGAATTCCAAGAAGATAGGAATAAAGTATTCCGTTAATGGTATTTTAATAAATACTCTCATGAAGAGTTAATAGATTTTGAAAATAAATACTATGAGTACCTAGGAAGAACAAAAGATTATATTTTTTTTCGTTCAGTGGTTTATAAGAAATTATAGAGTTACCACTAATAATGAAATTTTAGTTTCACAAAAATCTTGGAAAACTACCAAGGGAGATACAATCACCTCTCATTTTCCTCCTAAACAAACAATAAGTTTAAGTATTAGTACAGAAGTTACTGCATATTTGAGCTTACAGAAAGTTGAAGGAGCTCAAGTAAAAATTAGGGAATTACATGTTATAATTAAATCCCTAAATTATACTAATACGTCCTTAAACTGTCTAGGAGATCAGGTCATATCCCTAGAACAAGAATTAAGATCACTTCATAAAAATATGGAGAAACAAGTCATTCAACAACAATGGATTATTGATCAATTAAGACATGATAGTCAAACCAATTGCATAGGATCATCCTCGACTATTTCGTTAGAAGCCTCTATGATTCAACCCCCAGCTTCTATAACCGGTTTTAAAATGGAAACTAATAATAGTGAATTTGTTTGAATACTAGAGCAGAAACTTAATGACTTGCATCTAAGGACTCTATCTCAGGAAGAGTCTTCTTGCAAAAATGAGTCTTATGAGACCTCTTCAGAGATCTCTAAGGATATAAATCAGTTAACAAATATGTTTGCAGAATTAAATAATAATAATGAATTAAACCCTATATATGCTTTAAAACCTCTTGATAAATATTATTACAAGAAACCTTCACCTCATGACCTCTTATTCGAGGAACTTAAGCCTTATCAAAATTCTTATTCAGGGAAAGCCATCTATGAATGAACTATTGATGGATTAAATGATAAACAAATCCTAGATGTACTACATAGGATTATTATGCATTCCGCTATATATAAACAATATGGAAGCAGCGATAGTGCTATAGATTCCTTCATAACAACTGGTTTTATAAGACAACTTAGAGGTTGGTGGGACCATTATCTTATAGATGCTCAGAAAATAGAAATAATGAACCATAAAAAAATGGTTAAAATAGAACCTAATAATCTAGCCAATCCGACTGTAGTAACTACTGGTGAAGAAGATGCAGTTTATACACTATGTCTCGCTATCCTACAACACTTTGTAGGAACCACTGTCCCAATAGCATAAAAGTTATGTAATCTTCTCCAAAATCTTAGGCGTCCTTCGTGAACCCATTATAGATGGTATAAAGATACATTTTTATCCAGGGTTTATCAACTGACAAACCCTAATTCAATCCATTGGAAGTCTAAATTTATAGACAGATTACCTCATTTATTTGCCGAAAAGGTTCGACAAGCTTTAAGAATAAAAAATGTCAGAATAAAATATTAATTATTTTGATTTAACTTATGGACAACTAATAAGTAGTTGTATTAATAAAGGATTAGCTTTATGCAATGATATTAAGTTAAAAACACCAACTGAGTGAATTATGTGAACAATGTGCTTTTGACCTAGGAAAACCTCTTAGAAAAGCAAAGAATCTCAGAAAAACACCAACTAAATGGATTATGTGAACAATGTGCTTCTGACCTAGGAATACCTCTTAGACCCCCAAAGGCTCATAAAGCCAGAAGAAAAAAAAAGATGGTTTATAAGAAAAATAAACCTTATAAAAAGCAAAAAGATTATGAAAAACCTTATAAAAAGAATTATATGGAGCATTATTTGTTACCCAGATAATGAACTATTATAGAAGGGGGGGTGAATATAATAGTACCAAACAATCGATTATGAACACAAGTATGTAACATAAATACTGCTTTGCATTAACTTTTAATGAACTTAATACAAAACTCTCTCAAGAAAAACAAAGTTCTTAAGAGCTTCTAGGTTATGTGAAAGATAATTACTTGTACTCTTTTTAATGTAAAATCTAATTCTGTGTTTATATAGTATACAGCTACATATCCAAATACAAGAAATATAATGATCATTAAATGTTAATATTCGATTTCCATCATTATCCTCCTACATGATAGCTTTCAGAAAGGAAATTGTTATTCATTGAAATACTTCCATATTTATCTCTATCACCTCCTGATTTGTCAGTTACCATCTTTGTCAAACTTTGACCATCATAAACTCTGTCCGTGTAGTAATCTCTGATTGAGTAAACTTTGATGATGTCATCTTAAACTCTGATCTTCAGTAAACTCTATTCAAAGTAATCTCTGACATCATCAGTTCTTTATTTCTAACAATCTCCCCCAATTTATGCTTTATTCAGTAAAACATAAATTCAACTTATGATGTCAGAAACCTTATAGACAAATGTATCAGTGTTTGAGTTTTTCCACCTTGACTTAAATTCTCTTGTAGGAAAAATCTTCAGACAGAAACTTATCAAGCAATTTCTTTTCTGCTATCTTCAATAATTCTACCAGCTTCTCCTTCAACTCCTTCATCTGATCACTAGAATCATCAATTTGAAAAATTGCAGCTCTCAAGTTGTAGATTGATGTTCTTTCCATTTTATCATCCAAAGGTATGCAACAAGCTTTTTGGCCATCAGGATTTAGTATTAGTGTTAGAATACCTAACACCATATTAACCTTTGCATCCCCTTTAATCATCTCCTTTTCAGTACCATCTTCAAACATATATCCAGGTCTATACTCCTCAGAGTTTAGCATTAATAGCCTCCCATTCTTCTTTTTCTTCTTATCAACTACTCATTTTAGAGTCTTCACCCACTTAGCTGTAGCCTCATTTCCATCATTTAACAGATAAAGAACATACTCAAGTTCTTTTGATGATTTATGAATTAGATCTTCTTCAGCTATCTTCACCACTCTTCCATTTTCCAGAAAATATAGCAGCTTCTCTTTGGGTTGAGTACCATCAAAAATATCCTTCACTATGTGAACAACAATTAGCTTGTCCAAATTATCTTGTGTTAGCTCTTCTTCAGGTTTGTTCTTTAAAGAGTAAGGATTTCTGAAATCATTTGCCTCTCATCTGTAGACTCTAGTTTTTGAATCATTAATACCTCCCTTGTTTTTACCAAGTCTGGTATTAAGAGTCAGAGTTTCAGATTTTGTTCACAGAAGATCAGGATTCTTCTTTCTACACAGAGTTTGATGTTCTTCTTACTCATCTTCAAAACTTATTCCACCTGGAAGAAATGTAGTTCCAATCATAGTGAGAGGAGTTTTTGACTTTACTGGAGCTTTCTTTTGAATTGCAAGAGTTGGCTTTGTTTGAATAGGATTGGGTACAATTGACTTTGATTGAGCAGGCATCTTTTTCTGAGCTAGAGTCTTCTCCACATATCTTTTCTTCTTTAACTGGACTTGAACATTGTCAGTATAAGTTTTCTTTAACTCTTCTTCAATAGAAACTGGATCCATTCCTGGATTTTCTTCTTCAAATAGTTTCATTGCCAGTTCTACATCCTTCTTGTTTCTTTCTTCAATCTTTTCATCCTTTTTTCTTCTTCAATCTTTTTTACCAATTCTTCATCAAGATCTATCAGAATTTTCTTATCAGAGTTTACTCCAGATCCTGAAGGAATCAGAGTTTGATCAGTTAGAGTTTGAGTTTGTAAACCCTGTTCATCCTTATAACTCCCCTGGCTTTTGTCTACACCACTACCATCACCATCACCTTCTCCAGGTTTATCAGAGTTTAACACAAAATTCACCTTGCATTTGTCTTTTGAGAAATTCTCCCCCTTTCTGACATCAGAAGAGATAGTTAAAATGTCTACAATTGTATGCAACATGGTCTGCACAGTATTAACAATTTTATCAACTTTAGCCTCCAAAGCATCTTGTTTTATAGAAACAGCTTTGATCTTGGATTCCAAAGCATGCTGAGACACAAAAAAAAAGTTTGGACTGAAGCACTGGTTTTGCTAACAGAATCCTTCCCTCCTTATTCCTTCCTATGTAAGAGCAGATTCAATTTTTCCTTTTAGCTTTCAACAACAAGATAATCAGGATATGCCATCCTCAGTCTTTCATGAGCATCAAATGTATCAAGTGGCCATCTTTTTTAGCTGTATGTCTGAGTGTATGGAATAGAGAGATCAGTAACTTCTTCATCTTCAAATATTGTCTCATCAGAGAATGCTTCATCATCATCAAAGTTTGGCATCCCAGAGTTTAGAGGAACAAGTAAACTCTGAGTACCTGCAAAAAGAATAGAACACCCTAAATCACTCTGTTCTTCTAAAGTAATCTTATTAATTCTCACATCACACATCTCATGACTTTTAAGAGTTAGAGTTTGCTCACTAGAAGTAACTAACTTTTTTCTCAATTCTAACTCTTTTTTTTCAACATCCAGTGTTTGCCTCTCAGTGTTAGTTCTATTTTTCATACATTTTACCTCAGTCTCACAAGAAAGGCTCAAATCACAATGACCTATAAAAATAAGAGGTGGCTGAGAAAAGAGATCTGTGGTCACAGGGATAGAGGGCACCTTTTCAGGACTATCCATGGTCATTCCAGCAGTAAAAGATGGAAATATAAAGTCCGAACTTATGCTATTAGAGTATATAAATTATGAATTAAAGTCAGAGTTTATACCTTGAATATTTGTAGAGTTTGATGGAGTGTCCAATGGCTGTGCAGAAAGAGGTTGCACCAAAATTGCATCAGAGATTGCTAATGGATTATCATCAGAGTTTGTCTTCTCAACAGTTGCAGCAGTAGAATCAGATTTTGTCTGCACCTCCATATCTTGGTCTGAAATCATAAAGTTGGTGATCATTTCTTGTGGGACCTGAGTCATATCAGTAGCTGCTTTACCATTTTGAGGTGAAGGTTCTTGTGGGCTTGACTCTGCCAGTGTGTGGCCTTCAGCATCAGCAACAACAGAATCTTCTTTCAGAGATTGAGTGCATGCATCCAAACTTTGATTGGATGGTTCTTGTGTGACTGAGGCCTTAGCAACTTCTTCAACCCTTTGAGCTGAAGGTTCTTGTGGGTTGTACCCCTGATCCATGTTGGCTTCACTTGCTGGAACTGTGGCTTCTGTTGAACTTTGATCAACAGGTTCTTGTGTGCTTGGCCTGTCATAGACTACTACCTCACTTTGAGAAGTAGGTTCTTGTGTGTCTTGACCAAAGGAAACTTTCTTCTTGTAAAAAACTTTGAAGTTCCCGAGACTAGAGAGGCTTGAGATTCATGTGTAGCCATTTCCTTCCTTACTCCCTCAGCTAATTCCCTTACTCTTTCATAAGAAATCTCCTTGATTATTGGTTGATGAGAGTGAACAGGAGAATCAGAGATTGTGACTGGAGCATCTAGAGTACTAGGATTGTCATCATCATTTTTATCCTAGCATTTCTCATCAATAATTGCAGTGTCAATACCCTCCAAGGTGATTACAGGACTGGTAAAAGGATTATCATGAAGAGATTTACCATCCATTTCAGCCAATTCATCATTTTCTTCTCTATTGGCATTTTTATCATCACCATCTACCTCAATTTCACCGATGTTACTATTTATTCGGTCAAGCAATGCAGAATCACCAGACTTCATAGCAGCATCAGAGTTTAATGACTCAGAAACTAAGGCTTGAACTTGATTAGAGTTTAGTACAACAGAGTTTAATGCCTTGACTAATCTTCTCTTCTTCTTGATAGGTGTGAAGATGGGATTGACATCAAATGGCTTCATGAAGGGGCAGTAGGAATATCAGAGTCTGTTTTAACAGTTTTCTTCAAAGGAAATACTAACCCTTCATTACTGTCATCAGAGTCTGTATGTTCGTCAATTAATCTCCTTTTTCTTGAAGAAGACTCTGGAACTGATTTTCCCTTTATCTTCAGGCCTGATCCCTATGCCTGTGAGGTTGGTTTTACAGCTGAAGTCTTTTGGGAGACAATAAAAGTTGGCAGAGTTTGTTTAGAAGTATTTGGTGGGTGACTAGGGTTAGAATCAGATTGGGCTAAACTCTGATTTATAGTCATTGATAAAAAAATCCCTCCCATACACATTAGGCATTCTCTGATTTAAGAGAAGCCTGACCCGTATGGGATAAAATAGCCTGGGCAACTTACCTTCAGTTTCTTTCTCGATATCCTTCCTTGTCAAGTCAGCAAAAATCCTCTTATTCATACAAAAACTAGCTAAACTCTTGTCATTATCAAAATTAACATCAGACAAGAGATAACTAAAAATCAACTGCAAGAATCTAGAATAATATACATTATGTGTATCATCACTAATCTTACTAGCTATCTGCCTAATCAACAAATAAGAAAATTTAAAATGCAAGTTATGGGTCAGAGAATACGCAATTTATTATGACAGTTTAATAATTGCATCAAAATTGGTGCACTTTGCAGTGAAAGCCCTTGTGATGTAGTCGAAGAAGAAACTCCATTCTCTTCACAGATTTGGCCTTGTGAGGCTCCCCAACTTGGATAGGCTGCCTCCATAGCCTATTTCTTTAAAGAATCCGTGGATTTGTTCATTATCCACAACATCATCATAAACAGCCACTTCAAGAAGGTGAAGGGATTGACGAATAACCTCAGATGTGATAGAATGTTGGCCATTGCATTGGAAAGTGATAATGGGCTCCTCATCATCACCAACATTGTTGAATGTAGCCATGGACCAAATCTTGGTCAGAGTTTGAGCCGAGATTGCCTTGGGTTCTTGGAGAGCATACCCAACACTGCTTAGTTATAGAAAGTCCTGAATGACATGAAGATCTTGTGGTGCTTCAAATTTATTCAAGAGTGAAGTGTAGTTAGTAGCAGCAAAAACATAGTTTTGGAAAGAAAGACCCTTGGATGCCATTGATTCACAGAGATTTGTAGGTATAAGATATTATGGATTTGAAAATACGACAAAGAGATAGATAGAATAATATGAAGTTGTTAATTCAAATTAAGAATATTAATAAATTAACCTATTCCCTCTCAATAGCAGATACCCTGTAGTGGGACATGTGGCATGATATGATTGGTGGAGTAATGAGTAGAGTAAACTGTAGCGGATTGGTTAGAGCCAACGGTTTCCGGGTCAATGTCGGATGCATTAAGTCCTTGGACCTTATACTGAGCTTTGACCTATCCAAACAAGCCCAAATATAGAGTCCTCTTTGAGGAAGGTTCCAATTGCCTTTTCTGCATTTGATTCAAAGAAGGAAACTTCAGTTTCTTAATGTGCCTCTGCTTTACCAAGAACTAAATGGGCTTGATCCTCTATTTTCCCTATAAATAGAGGTATGCAGGAACATTGTTGGGGGTCGGAATTATTAGAGCTCATAGCCGTCAGAGAAGAAAAACTCTAGTTATTCTGAAACCTAGCAATCTCAGCCCCCAATCTCATATAAACCACCACGCTCCGACGATGTTTAGCCTCGCTAGATCTTTTTCTGGCAAAGAACCTCGATCTTTGTTGATTACCAGATTTCTCCATCAACAAATTGGCGCTAGAAGGAGGATATGTTTGCGTCTAAGGAAAAAGGATACCCATACAATAAAATCCAAAAAACAGATCTGATGGGAGATAATTTTGAACACGATTCAGAGATGGAAATGAGTTATGAATAATCTGGCTATGGAGAGTACCCTCCGGGGAAGAGGATGGAGTCAAAGCAACAATACAACTATAATCAAGCAGTTTATGGGATTTATGAGCCAAACACACTTACCAGGTAAGCCTTACTTTCTGATATTTTCTATTATGAATTGGGTTTTACGCAGGTAAGGAATCTTTCAAGTATAAATTCTAGGGGTAGACACATCTTCATCCCTCGAATTTGTTAGGGCGAGCCCTCCTACCCTCACAAGCCTCTCCGGAAAGCTGGTGTGATTGTGTTGTGTCGACGTCTCCCCTCGTCAGCTTCGTCTCTAAGGCGAAGATCGACGCTTACTCCTCTTTCGTGAGTCAATGCCTCCCCTCGCCAGCTTCGTCTTCAGGCGACGCCCATAGTTGAGGGCGTGCCCTAGTTCAAAGTGCAGGTCAACTCCAAGGCCACTCCTCCTTCGTGAGTTGACGCCTACGCTTCCTCTCGTTAGCTTCGTCTCCAAGGCGAGGGTCGACGCCTACTCCTCCTTCATGAGTTGACACCTCCCCTCATCAGCTTCGTCTTTAGGCGACGTCCATAATTTAGGGTGCGCCCTAGTTCAAAGTGAGGGTCAACGCCAAGGTCACTCCTCCTTCGTGAGTCGAAGTTTAGGCCTTCCCCTCGTCAACTTCATCTCCAAGGTGAGGGTCGACGCTTACTCCTCCTTCGTGAGTCGACGCCCAGGCCTTCACCTCGTTCACTTCGTATTCAAGTTAATGGTTGATGCCAAGGCTACTCCTCCTTCATGAGTCGACGCCTTGGTCCTTCTCCTTGAAAATTTTAGGGAAAAAAGTCTCATCCGGCCACATCCTAGGTCGAGGACGCGCCCACCCTTGGGAGGGTCTACATTACTCCACCACCTTGAAAGGGTTAACATTACTCTGCCACCCTTGGGAGGGTCGACATCACTCCATCACATGTCTGTGGCTACTTCTAGTAAGGGCTCAGCCTCCTCTTCACGGCAAGCCTCAGTCCTCCATCTCTTCAAGGCATGCTTGAGCCCTCCATCTTCCTCAGGGCACGCCTCACCCCCCTCATCCATCTCTATTCCCTCAAGAATTCTGATCTCTAGGAAGAAGATGTTCATGATGAGTATATTCCAAAAGATGTTCATTAGAAGAGTCTAGATCTCAATCTAGGTTTCATGTCGATGACCAAGCTTCTCGAGTAAGGTAAAAGTGAGAAGAAGGTGGTTGGTGAATCTTGTCAACCCGAGACAGGAAGATTCCCGAGTGCATCGTCAAATCGGCTTGACTTTGATGAAGATGATATTGGAGACGAGCCTTTGTTTTAGGGCGCGCCCTAGGAGAAACCCACCTCAACATGTCTGATTACTCTACTAATGAGGTACATAATACTCAGGTAACTTTTGGAAACCTATAGATGATTTATATAGTAGAATTGGTAGATATGTTATGCAGGGTAAGGACTTGTCCTCAAATGGAAAAAGGCATCGGAGCATCAGCCTCCTTTACTCAGTCAGGGTGCGCCTCAGCCCCCCTTGATAATCAGGGCACGCCTCAGCCCTCTATCATCGCTCAGGGCATGCCTCAGCCCTCCCTAACTCCTCAAATCACACTAGCCTTAAACACCTAAACCCGTCCGTTGTTGGGAAAGTCAGCCTGTTTCCCTGCATTCACTTACTTGTAATAATAATCGAAGGCCATAACTTCATATTCCTCAGGTTGCCCTCGTAGGGGAGTTATGGTCTGCTGCTAACCACGTCCTGGAAGATCCTTTCCCTATACTCAAGCGGGTTGCCCTCGTCTGGGGTCTTAGGACGTGACTTACGATTTGTGGTGGATCTAGTGCTGGTCTCTAGTCAAGGTATACTTTGAAATAGATATAGTGGACTGGTTAGAGCCCACGGTTTCCGGGTCAATGTCGGATGCATGAAGTCCTTGGACCGTATACTGAGCTTTGACCTATCCAAACAAACCCAAATGTAGAGTCCTCTTCAAGGAAGGTTCCACTTGCCTTTTCTGTATTTGATTCGAAGAAGAAAACTCCGATTTCTTAACAGGCCTCTTCTTTGCCAAGAATTACGTGAGCTTGATCCTCTATTTTCCCTACAAATAGAGGTACGTAGGCACATTGTTGGGGGTCGAAATTATTAGAGCTCATAGCCGTCAAAGAAGAAAAACTCTAGTTATTCTAAAACCTAGCAATCTCAGCCCCCAATCTCATACAAACCACCACGCTCCGGTGATGTTTAGTCCCGCTAGATCTTTTTCCGGCAAAGAACCTCGATCTATGTTGATTACCAGGTTTCTCCATCAACACTTCTAAAAAAAACCTTGATATTTTATAACTGGTTTTATTGTCGTGTGCAGAGCGTGTCTGTTTCTTAAACTTTATCCCTTTGCTTTTCTTTTCAAACCCCAATTGAGCAGATCTAGTGTGTTTACATGTTATTTCTTCCGTCCCTCCCATTTCTTTACATTTCGGAGAGATGGTTGGGCACACATTTTAAGGTGCATATAAAGTATATAGTTTCATAACTTTTTTTTAAATTATTTTTTTTATGAATAAAAATTTAAACATTCAATTTTTATTCAGGAAAAAAAATTTAAAAATAAATTATGAAACTATACTTTATGTGTACCTTAAAATGCGTGTCACACCCTCCCTCCGAAATATAAAGAATGAGGATTTTGAGGGGACGAAGGGAGTATAACTTATAAATTGATAATGTTTATTAGCAAAAGAGGCTAGGTTAGTTCTTTTATTTGGGTTGGGTTTATTCTTATATTTGGTCTGGGTTGTATTATTAGTAATTTGTTTTTATAAATTTTCAGATCGCAGGGTGTTCCACCGCTGCTTCTCACCTGTGTATGCCTCCGCCCCTGTTTATAGCAGAGTACGACTAAAAAAATCTATATATTATAAATTGTTGGATAACGCATTACCTATGTTTGGTATCCATATTTAGTGTCAGATGAAATTTTTAACTTTAATTTGTTACATTGGATAATCCATTTTCAGGCACTTTATCCATATTTAGGTTCGGATAAGATCCATATTCTTAATTAACTGACTTTAATAATTTAATGTGATATATAATATTTATGGTAATCTTCATTTTTTAAAATTTAAAATATTATGGTAAGTTTATTAATGTAAATTATATCATATAACATGTATAAGTTCTATATATATATTTGGATAAAATTTATAGTATTAATTTTTTATCTAATACCCGTATCAAATATCAAATATTGATATAAGATAATAAATGTTTTTATGTAAGAATTGATATACATATGATTAAATAATTTTTTTAAATATAATTGATATTTGAACATAAAGAAATAATATAATATGAGTAAATTATTAAAAAAAACATATATAACATATTATAAGTAATTTGAAAAAAAGTAATTTTGAATAAAATTTAAGATATATAGAATTGAAAAGAAAAATTAAATATGAATTACTATACATAAATTATTATTGTAGGAATAAATCCTAAATAAAAATTAACATATAAAAATATTGTAAATAATAATAAGGAAGAAATTAAAATATTTAAAATAAATAAAAAAATTTAAATTTATTATATTAAAATTTTATATTTTTCGATATAATTATTTATATATTTTATTATAATAATATTGATTAATATATATAAATTATAAATTACCCGTACGGGGTAGACGTGTAAATAATTTAGTATTTATTGGAGATTGAATAATTTTCTGTTACTAGATTGACATGTTAGTTATCCCGTCATAAATTAGATGTAAATTTTAATTTTTACATATTCTTAAAACAAATAGAAAAGATAATAATATTAAATAGAATTAAAATATTCATTTTTTTAAAAAATTAAATATTACAGTTTTATTTTAAAATTTTAAAAACTAATTTATAAAACTGTTTAACATAGGCAATTTAAAATATCGATAAAAAATTAAAGTGACTATTAGTTAAACAAAGAAAGTATATTTTAGTAATCAAAATAATAATTTAGACTGTAGGACTAATTAAAATTTAAACTTATGTTCAATAAAAATTTAAAAATTTATTTCTGTTATGATAATAATTGTCATATATTAATATAATACTAAGTCGGTTGTTATGTCGATTTACAAAGTCTATATATAGAAACGCAGGGCGTATTCGATGATTTATGTAATACAAATACAACTATCAGTACATACTTCAAACTTTAATATTCAATCTCCTGCTCTATCTTTATATTATTATTAGTTTATAACAATTTCTTTTTTCTTAACCCATTCCCTTTTTTTTTTTGAAGTAAATCGTACTTGCATTAGATAAATTTATCAGATACAATAGTTTGATGAATAAAATCAGGAGCGGTGACAAACCACTCGCGAATGCCTGACATAGAACAAGCTGCTCGTGCTAACAGATGAGCCACTTCGTTCGCAGACCTAATAACAAAATTCACTTGCACTTCATCAAAGTGCTTAAACAAATCTTGACAATCACTTATAATAGTATCAAAGTAAGAACTCCCTCTGACCGTTTGACAAGCATCTGCCACTACCTTTGCGTCCGTTTCAAATATACACCTTCGAAGCCTTGCGTTTTTTGCCCAGCTAAGCGCCTCCTTCAGACTAAGAGCATCAGCCTCCTTTATCGGAATAATCACTGCATACTGTTGACATCTAGCCATCAAGAAATCACCATTTTCATTTCGGCACACACATCCAATACCCATACTATTTCTATCCTCAAAAACTGTTGCGTCAAGGTTTATTTTGGTCCAGTTTTGGGGAGGTTTACTCCACTTTTTATTCCTCAGGTTCCTAGTTGTTTCCCCATTCGCCAAACCTTCGTTATTTGCTTGAGCTTTCCTCGATTCAGCTAGTAACTGTACTGCACCTGCTTTGACGCCAAAAATTGATCCATTAATTCGATCCCAGACCCACTTATTTCTTCTATTCCACAAACTCTAACAGAAGAGACTAATCTGACCACACTGACTATTCGTATACTTGCTAAAGCTACGTTTTATCACCTCCAACACCGTATCATCCGGGAGAACATGATTAATATCATTAAACCCCGCCACTGTCCACACCTCCTTTGCGAACGCACACGTGAACAATGCATGGACATCCGTTTCATTATGGGATAAACACCAAGAGCATGAGGTGCTAATCGGGACCCTCTTTGCTGCTAAATGTGTTGTCGTTGGTAGACATGCCTACACGCACGCCACATGAAATTGATAACTTTCCCTGAGAGTTTTAACCCCCATAATCGTTTCCAAAACAGTACATCAGCTGTTTGGGTCTCACCTTGCAACTAACTATAGCAGCTCTTGACAGTAAAACGTCCCTTCTCATCTAACAACCAAAACCAAGAATCCTTCTCTCGTAGAGGTAAAGGGATTTTTCTGATTAAATTCATATCCCTATCATTGCAGATGTCAACTAGAATCTCATAATCCCAAGAGTTACTTTCCACCTCCATCAGCCCCTGTACTTTTGCATCCACAAGGTCTGCCGACATAGCAATTGTTAAGTAGCCATTTTCCTTACAGGGTAGCCAAGGTACCTGCCAAATACGAGTATCCTTCCAATCACCAATTCATCTCCTACACCCCTCTCTCACCATCTCTTGCCCTGCTAAAATACTGCGCCACATGTAACTTGGATTAGCGCCCAAACTTGCATTAAGAAAATCACTATTCGGGAAGTATCTTGCTTTCATAACCGCTGACACCAACGGGTTCTCATTAGTAACTAGCCTCCATCCCTGCTTAGCTAGCATTGAGATATTAAACAATTTTAGATTTTTACATCCAAGTCCTCCACCCTATTTACCAACACACAATCGCTCCCATGACATCCATCTAATCCCCTTATTATTCGTACCACTACCCCACCAGAACCCATTCATCAGTTTTTCGATTCCATCACACACCTCCGCCGGAATTAAAAAGAGGTTCATCCAGAAATTCGGAATGGCTTGTGCTGTTGTTTTTAGCAGTAGAAGTTTTCCAGCTCTTGATAAACACCTATTACCCCATCCCTGTAATCTTTGTCGCACTCGATCTATTAGAAACTCAAAGATCACATTTTTGTTATTTCCAATTCTCATCGGCATTCCAAGATACCTATCCGGTACAACAATCTCATTTACGCCAAGACTATCACATACCATTCTTCTATTTTCTTCACTAGTATTTGGGCTGAAAGTAACACTTGACTTGTTAAAATTAATAGTTTGCCCCGAAGCCGCTTCATATCTTACCTGAATATTTTTCATAGTACTTGCCTCCTGCCTATTTACCCTAAAAAAAAGTAACAATCATCCGTAAAAAGTAGATGAGAGATAGTTGGGGGGCCCCTTGCAATTGTACAACCATGCAGCACCCAACCTCTTCATTCCTTCTCAAAATTGCACTCAGCCCCTCAGCACACAATATATACAAGTACGGAGATATAGGATCGCCTTGCCGTATTCCCCTTTGAGGCTTGACATCCCTAAATTCCACCCCACAATGAGTAAAGCTATACGTAACTGAGGTGACACATGTCATCACTCTATCTATCCAGATTTGGCTAAAACCAAACTTCCGCAACATACTTTCAATAAAACTCCACTCCAACCTATCATATGCTTTGGAGACATCGATTTTAAGCCACTCCATTTCTTCCTTGCATTCGTCTCTTGATATACTGATTAACTTCAAATGCAATCAGCGCATTATCCGTGAGTAGGCGACCCTCAACAAAAGCACTTTGCTTGTTTGAAATAAGGCTATACAAACAATTTTTTAGTCTATTTGCCACCATTACCTTTGACACAATTCGAACTAAAACGTTACACAGAGAGATAGTATATTTTTGAACTTTTTTGAAAAATATGATTTTTTTAATTTTTTTGTGAAAATATGTTATTTTATTTTATTTTTCTACGAAAATATAATTTTTGATATTTTTTTGAAAAAATACAACTTTGTAATTAAATGTAATTGAATGCAATTAAAAAACAAAAGTAATATTTTTTAAATATAATTTTCACATATTTTTTTCATGTATTAAAAATCATATTCCAATGAAATCTCCCGCCTCAATCTCGAAAACCCTTGTTGTATTTGTATACCCAGCAGCCCCAAATACTAGCAGCAGCAGCAGCAGAAACACAGAGAAATTAAAATGGAGGGTTGGATCCCCCTGTTTGATATTTTCATGAATTCCCCCTGTCCAGAGACCCAAGCATCTCTATGGTTTCAACATTCTTACAACCCCTCCTCCTCTGCTTCTATTGTATCTATCACTACAACTTCCTTCCTTTCACTCCTCACCAAACCCACTAACACTAAAAGGTATACCCATCTTATATATTTATTTATTTGTGTATTTTGATTTTAGATTAATGGATTCTTTTTTATTTACATTATTTAATTGTTTATGTATTTCTTTGTATGTTGGATAGGTTTATGTGGATACAGACATTGCCAAATGTTGTTCAGGCTCGTGTTCTGTCTTTTCTTGCTTTTGATCATAAGAGGTTTTCTGCATTAGATTTGTCTACACTTGCTAAGAATTTGTTGGGTTGTGAAGATAGAGAACTCGATTTTTGGGTAAAAAGAGGGGCACGTCAGTTGCTTGACTTGGTGTCTGACTCAAATTATGATTGGGTTTCTGGTTTGAGTTTGGATTCCGAGGGTGGAAAGGTGGATGAGGATTTCGAGGTATTACCTGATTGGCTTAAGCAGGCTGTTGATGCTGATTGTGATATCGTTTTGCCTTGGGTTCCCGGCTTGTCTGATGAATTGAATACGAGTATGCCAGTTGACACATCTGGGATTTTTGATGATGATTCCTTAGATGAAGTTCGAGACATTGAAGATGAGGATTTAGATAAGGTTGCGACAGGAGTTGATTTTCTTCATATGAATGATGATCGCGTAAATCCTGAAACTGAAAAGATGGCTGCTATATTGAAGTCCAAGATATTAAATTCTGAATGCACATCCAAAGCTCTCGAATTGGCTGATGAAATTCAAAAACTTTGTGATGGACAAAATGTCAATTCTTTGGCAGTTTTAAGTTTGATTGAGCCTTGGCAAGCAGACGATGAAACAGCTTCAGTTTTAATATCCCATTTTTTAAATGGAAGCAACGAAGAGCTTAGTTGGCCAAGTCATGTTCTATGCTCAATAGTTCTTCCCAAAATGTTAGTACTTGAGGAACCAGCTTCACGCGTGCTAGTTGCCATAACAATAGAATGTTGCAAGATGCATCAGAGAGAATCTGTGTATGCACTTTTGCATCCTTTGATTCTACGGAAGGATGGTATAAACAACCACATTAGTGACGTGGTTGCGAGAGTGGTAAAAGAATGCTTGCACCCAGCTCACGTTTCATCCTTCTGCCAGAAGTTGCTTTGCGGTGAAGAAGATGCTAAATTCATCTGCCTTCCTTGCCATCGATATCTAATATCTGATGAACTGGTATGGAATGAACCGTTGTTTAGCCTCTTTCAAATTATTTTGAATCATAATGTTCTCTTAACTGAAGATTCAGTTGCTCGACTAATTTTTCATGTGGGCAAATCGGTTTCTAAGTTTAGAAATTCACTGAAATTCGGAAATTTTTTGTTATGTTTAGTCAATAAATGTACCCCATTATTAAAGTCTCATAAACTTTCGTTGATTAGAGCAGCTGAACAGACTAATACAATTGTGTCAAAATCGTTAATATCAAAATTGACTAGCTTGTGACTATATATATAGACCTTTGAGACTTATGTAATGTTGACATTTTTCGTCTCTTGAGAACAATTATATTATTAATTTTTTTCTTGGACGCCAATATTATCTGAGGAAGTATGGCTTTTCATTTCTTCCAGTTAAATCAGTAACTACTTTAACAAGATTCCCCATCAAAAACAAGATTTAGATCGTGCCTCAAATGTAATATGTTATAATCTTCTTTTTTCTAGTTCGTGGTGCAAATAATTTTTATTGCCATATTAGGATCAACTATTTTGTCAAGTGTCATTTGCTTGAGAGATGATTTTACTCAGTACTAATTATTGATACAAATCAGTAGTTATCCACACATCAACTGTTAAGCAGGTCTAAACAAGGTATTTAAAGAGGGTGCCTATGTAATTAGAAAACAGTTGAATGATGTAGAAGTTTAACAGTTGTATATAAAAAGCTTAATGAGAAACCTCATCGTTCTACGGGATTTAAGCTAGCATTGTTAAAGACGACACATTAGAAGTGTGATAGTCGGATGTTGGTCGTTGTTAATGTCGGGTTAGTCGGTCAATAATTAGGCTCAAGGTTTGAACATTAAATTTTGTGATTAAAACATATCTCTAAACAAAATACATGAACATTATGCCTTTAAAAGTACAACACAAACGATATATATGGAAAATTATATAAGGATATTTCTACATTTGATATTAATTAAATTTAAATTATTGTTATAAGAATAAAATAAATTTAAATTGTATAAAAAGTATTTTAGAAAATGACAAAAATATAGGAAATTCCGTGCATCACATGGGATGCAAGCTAGCATATATATATTTGCAAACTTAATATATCACAAAGTGCATAGCTTGACAAGATCAACTGAACATTTATATATTTATGCCACTCAAACAACAGTGTTCACTTATTTGGGAAGTAGTTCAGCAGGGTAGTAGCATTGCAAATAACAACAAAGTAATACATGCAGTTTCAATTTGCCAATTCACTTAGACAGGAAGGTTGACATCTCCATTAGCCATTGTTTTCATGAACTCAAACCTGGGACCCTTGTCATCAAACTTAGTTATAGCATAGTGTTTAAGATAATCTTGAAACGTAAAGTTGTTGGGATATAAAAGTTTAGGAGCGGGAGAAATGATGGCATCTCCAGCAGGATTGTAGAAAGTGGCGATGGATAGTCTGCTTCCGTTCTTATCTGCCATGACACGATGCAAACCACTCTTATACCTTCCATTCGACAAAACTTCCACTTGATCACCAGTGTTTATGAAAATGGTATTGTTCACAGAAGGTGGAATCTTTACCCATTGTCCATCTTTCAAGAACTCCAGACCTGAGACTTGGTCATCTTGGAGCAAAAGAATTATCCCACCAGCATCTGTGTGCTCACGAAGACCCCTGACAAGCTCCGGATGAGGACACTGAGGGTATTTTGCAACCTTTGTCCCTACTGAAGGACCTTTACTCCCCAAGAATGTTTGCATTATGTGGTTCTTCTCCAACCCAAGGTTCTCACTCATAAGCATTGAAAGCTTTTCAGCTACCTTGATCAACTGATCAATGTAGTTATTTATTGTTTTGCTGCAAATAGTTGTTCATGCAGTTAGTTACTGTGCTATAGTTAGTTCTAGCACTGCAATTAATTTTAGCAATCCACTTGCTTGAACTGTAATTCTTATGCCGACCTTTAATATATATATTTGTATTAATTATAAATCTAATACACTCTTAGATTATCATAAATTGTATGAAATTAGTAGATAAAGTCTATGAATTTCTTGTCCTACAAAAGGGGTGAAGGAAATGAAAATATACACCTGAATTCCTGTGAGATGTTGGGGAGCTCATCTATGTTAGAATCCGGGTGATGCGTGATAAAAAAAGCAGTTTCCCAGTCTATGGTTTTTGTGTTATCTTTTTCGAAGGACTTGGCTATATCAGAATCATAAAACTTGTCCTTCAGGTTTTCTTCGTAATACTTATTCACCAGGTCTTTAACCTTCTCCATCAACTGCTTGTCAATCCCATGATTTTCAATCTGCAGATATTTTTTTATTAGTCTAGTCATTTGTAATATGAAGTTCATTGTACCTACTTGAAATTAACTAACAAAGTAATAAACTGAATGTCTTCGATACCTGAAAAAAGCCCCATTTTTCGCATGCCTCCTGGAGAGTTGCCATTGTTTTGCTTCTCTTATCACCATCTAGCTCGCTGAAATCTATCGAAGGGATTGCCATCTTTCTAATACTGAATGAATAAAATAGGTAAGCTATTGGAGTCTATATATAGGCAGCATCCTCATCTTCTTGACCCTTTTTAGAATATTACTATAATTGAGAGAAGTTGGATATTAAAATTTGGTAGTTTGTTGCATGTGTACACTATACTCACCAAATATTTAATCATTATTTTTGTGCTTAAAAGAAGTTGGGATGACGAACAATATTAAAGTTCGCACTCGGTGCACAAAATTCTAACGTTAAGTAGATTAACTTTTTTATTCAATTATAACTATGTATTAGAGTAATATATTTGTAATTTTGGTTCTATACGGTAATTGTAGAACCAAATAAACTTGCTCTTGCACTAGATTACGCTTTGCATTATTGCATATACAATTTTATTGAATTGAGTAAATGATTTAGTAGGCTGTCTTACCTTTATTTTAGAATCGAATGACTTGTGGCATTGTTTTTCATCAATCATTTCATATTTGAAAGCTCACTCGCTACCTTTCAGGCTTTCAGCCCCTAGAATTATCAGACACCACTTGGCACTTGGTTAAAACAGTATTTACCTTATTTAACATTTAAACCCTTAATTATTATCCAAGCTTTTCTATGTCTTTTTAGAGCAAAGTTATATACTCCAAAAATAATCTCAAATGACGTGACATCATATAAGACTTATGCTGATTCGTGTACGTGTATATATGCATGATTCGTGGACGCATATATATGCATGCAGATATTATTATTATTAGTAGAAAAATTACTAATTATACACGTAACAACTCAGCATTTAAGATAATTTTCGAGACAATTTTTAGGTAGTACGTGCTCAGTGCTACCCATGTTTGATATTTCTTTCCATATAATTCATTCCTATGAATCAAGTTTCCATTATGAATTTTTGACTAACTTATTGCCAAGTTGGCTTTATTCTATGGTTTTTGCAATTGAATCTATGGGAAACCTTCGGAAACTGGTTTTCTTGGTCGAATACATCAATGTATAAAGCTAGGGGCTGGTTTCAATTTGATTGCAAATCAATCCTTCCAATGGGCCTTTGCATTTTTATTACTCCAACAAAATTATACATGGGATAAAATGGCAGCATAAGTTCCACACTTAATATTATATATAAAAATATAGAAGTTCCAATTGTTTTCGCTATAAGTGCGAAAATATAAGCGCTAAAAGAATGGATGAACTTGCAAAACATTACTTTTTTACATGGATTAAAAGCGTGAAAAGATAATTTAATAGATTCATTTAACCTCCAACCAAAATAAATATATTTTCGATTCTAATCTTCTTTCTCTTCCCAATTTTAATAGTATATCTAACCTCCAACCAAAATTGATATATGATGTCGCGTCATTTGAGATTATTTTTGAGTACCTGATATTGCTCTAAAAAGACCTAGAAAGCTTGGATGATTGAATGATTAGGGGTTTAAATGTTAAATAAAGTAAATACTGATTTAGCAACAAAAAAAAAAAAGGTGACTCCCATGTAAGGTAAACTGAAATGAAGCTGAGGTATTTAACTAAGTGCCAAGTGGTGTTGTTATCTATTATTATACATATAATAAAGTAAAATACAAAATAAACTAGAAACAGAATATATATTACTAATTATTTAAAGTAGATCCCCAAGTCTATTTAGGATCCAATTTCCAAATATTTTACCAAGGCCATGAGGAAAGGTTTAAGAAAATGTATTATAAGTACTAATCTATTCCCAAGAATGCATCTAATCTAATAAGACTAATGCAAGTAGATCAAATATTCAGATGTATCCGACTGTTCTCAAGAGCATAAAATCAGCTTAGATACATTGACACCTTATTACCAGGAGATATTTCAGTGCTAAAATCTAATGTCAAATAAATAAGTGTTTTAACCTGAAGTGTGGAAAAACTCCCCACCGGTTGTTTAGATGGATAACTATGTTCTTACTAACTCTATTGCATAAAAGTGATTTCCTCCATCAAACATGATGCTTTTTACTAACAAGTATTCATAAGAATATAAATAAACAATTAATCCATACCGGTTAAAAAATGAAATGGATGTATCTAAATGATTACTAGCTTTATACCCGATGCACGGGACACTTTATAAATATTATTGTTTTAATTTTAACAATATATTTGTAATTTATATTATTCAAATTTATCCGATTTTAATAAAATATCATATTTTAAAATAATGATTTTATGACAACTAATATAAAATAAATATAATAGATTATAAAAATCTCGGGTATAAGAGTTTTTCAATTATTATTGAATAATTATGAATTATTTTTTTATATTTTCATTTATATTAATCAATAGAACTTGTTTAGTTTATTTTAATTTATAAGTTTCATGTTACAACAGGGATTTAGGCACGTGTGATTATTATAAATGAATGTTATTTATATGAATCCTTAAATACTAATTTTTAATTGATATATGTCATATTTATTAATATATATTTTATTTATATTCTTGTTAGTTATTTGAATATAAAAGGTTTTATTAAATTGATATTTGCGTTTTTGTATATTATTGAAATCGTTGATTTTTTTAATCTTTTATTATTAATTTTGGGAATTTGTAAAAAGTTTTGGAATACTTTGTCATAAGTTTTGTTTTATAATTATTCGGATAAGATGATTATTTTGATATTTTCTTTTGTTTTAGTTATAATATTACTTTTGGGCATGTTTAAGCATAATATATTGATTGTTTTTCCGATTAAACTTAAACTTTTTCAGTTTCTTTAAGTTTTAAGTATTTGTTGACTGATAATTGTAGAGAAGTGTTTGATTGTAAGAACAATAAAGTTGAAGAACTAATTGAACAAGATATTTAAAAATTACCAATGAATTGGTTTTTCCATTAATGTATATATTGCTCAAATAATCTAGGTTTTGAAAACCTAGCCGCTCTTTACAAAGTTAGAAAATAAAACCAACTGTTCTTACAAAGTGCTCTAAGGCTGAACAATTGATTCAAAATAATATTCTAACTTGGATATTTTCTAACAATGCTATCACTCTTGTTTATATATTACAAGAGAATAGACTACAAACAAAAATACCTATTCTAAGAATGTTACTAATCTATCTTTCCATTATGTCTATTTCTATTTTGAGAAATGTCTTCAATCTTGAAAGACAACTTTGAAAGGGGAGATAGGAGTGAAGGGAAGTAACTCACTGCACTTTCATGTGTACTATAAATGCTAAATGTAATCTCTATGTAATGGTTGATGATAACTCAACAATAGAACATGACATGTAATAATATACAGGTGCACAGAAATCTTGGATCACAGAGTTCAGTTAAGACAAAGTATCAAAGGATCATCTACAGACTTGAAGCTCACTGGAAGAAGTTCATTAACATGTTCAGGCCTCAGTGGAGAATAAAAGATGTTGACATCTATTCAAGGATGTGGAAGCTATAGAAGATTGTCTTAGTCTATGAAGATTTTAGTGCATTACAATCGAAGCTACAAGTAAGGTTTGCAAAGAAGAATATGGAATCATGTTCGGAATCAAGAGCCCCTATCAAGACTAGTCACTTATGAACCAGACCGTTGCATCAAGTGTCAGGACATTAGAGGCAAGCTCTCGTCGGTTAATATGGTTTTAATCATTCTAAAGTTGTTGATTTTCTTGAGTCATGTGGAGGATCAACAAAGGTGGTAAATCAGTGTTGGAAAAATATCAGCCTAATGGATAAGGGACAGACGGCACAACCTGATTGGATCTTACTAAAGCTTCACAGATTAGAATGCCAAATACTTGGACGTGGTGGAGTCACGTATACGGGGCCAATTATTTGGATAAGGAAGTCTACACAAATTGAAGAGTGGAATGGAAATATTTAATTTAATTAAATAAAGTATTTATTTATTTATTTATATATTTTATAAATAAAGACATTCTTTGTTTATATTATATATATTTATTTAAATATTACTTTTACATTAAATATTTCCAAAGGCATGCTTGACACATGACTTTGAAGATAAGATTTGAGTGGACAAGAGTAAAAGGTGGAATAACAAAGAGCAAAAAGCAAAAAGCAAAAAGCAACACTTTTTTCAAAAATAAAAAGGAAACCCAAGTCTCCATCTCAATAGGGTGTGCATCCGGATGAGAAAAGAAAAGGGGAGAGAGAGAAAAATTATTATATCCCTCATGGCCAAACTAGATCTTGAATATATTTATAGCCATGATTTTCTTTATCATACCACTCCTCTATTCTTCTATTGAAAACACTTGTTAAATCTTGTATAGAAGATAGGGTTGATTTTTGTCTCCTAGATCTACAATATGTAATAGTTTTAGAGGAGACAAAAATCACTTCTTTGTTGTGTTCTTGAGCTTATGTTCTTGAACTTGTTTGTAGCATCTACCCCACTTCAATGAATATAATGTTATATTCTTGGATCTTGTTGTGTTGTGTGTTTTGGATGATTTACCGTTCATTATCTTGGTTATTTTAATGGTGTTCTTGAGGTTGAAGAAGATGATGAACAGTACCCGGGTTTGAACTAAAGTAATTTTTATGTTGTCCCAAAAATAATTAATAATCATATTTTTAATTTGGGAATCGTATTCACCCCCCCTCTACGATCTCCGGGACCCAACAAACTTCAATCTGAGTCTTTACAGTCAATGTAGACCGTCTCCCATAGCAGTACTTTAGTCTGAAGATTCCTGACAATTTGTCTCTTTGTGCAGTCCACATCAATTGATGATTTGCTGTTAAGCATATTAATTAATTCTTCTTTGCATCCATCAATTGATGTTCTTCTTCGATTGATCTTGATATCCATCAATTGATAATAACTGTTGACTTATCGATTGATAGATGTTATCAATCGATGGGTTTTCATATCAGTTGATGGTCTTCAATCTTTGACTTGACTTGTTATCAATCGAGCCTTCATCCATCGATGCTTCCATATCAATTGATCACCCTTCACTTGTATAATTTTTCTGTCTTCAAATAATTACAATTTGACATCCTAAGTTATACATCAGTCGATGACCTATATCAATCGACTCTAGTATCAATTGATAAAAACATTATCAATTGATCTAAGTCATATTAATTGAAATAGACTAAGTACAACTATGCTACAATCCATATTATCAGTTGATTTAGTTAAACATTTCGACTGATAAATGATTTCCTGATCAATCGATATTTATAAACATCATATCAATTTATCAATTATAATAAATAAAATTTCTATAATTCTAAGGTTAAAGTTATTATCAGATCTACATAAATTCCTAACAATCTCCCCTATTTGTGTCTGTGACATTTACTGGCATAAATTTATTTGATGATAACAAAACCCATAATTTGATTTCATTCATATAGAATCATGAAATTTAATAGCACTTAGAATTTAGAAGTACCAGTTGGTTGAACTTTGCAGTCTACTTCAATATTCTCAGGGCTTGATTCACTTCTTCTTCTTCTTCTTCTTCTTTCTCTTCTCAACATTTTCTTTTAGTTGTCTCAGGAATGACCCTCTTAGTATTTGCTCATCTCTATCTGAGTCTTCAAGTTGTTTCATTAAATAGACAATCTCCTAATTTGTGATTTTATCCAAATACTTACAGATGTCCAAGTACTTTTTCTTCCCTTAAACATCTGTAAATATCATAGCATAAACCGGCTCCAGCATCACAGTTTTAACTTGAGACTCCCAAAGCTTCAAAGGAGGATCAGGATCAACTTCTGCAGGAAATCTCCTTAGCTTGGTAATTTGATGTTGTAACTCATAAGCAATAGTGATATTGAGCTTGTATCTCTTGTTGAGTAGAGGAAGAATGGTCTTCAAAGTGTTGTATCACTGCTTCATTATCAACCTCATTGGAAAAGTTGCTTTATGACCATCATCATATTCCAAACTGATGCATTCCTTATGATTTGAAGTTGCGGGATGAGTCTTGCAGGTTATCAGACCCTTCTCACTGATTCTTGGCGCTTCGTTCATTTCACAACCATCAAGAACAATCTCTTTTGGATTTTCTGCAACAGTATCTCCTTGTACCTCCTTGGATGCAGATTGTTTTTTTTGAATTTTTTCTTGGGGCTTCACAACCTTTTTCTTGGCCATTATAACCTTTCTCTTTGGTTTTGTAGGTTGGTCTACAGTTGAATCCATTAAGTTCCATTCCATCTGCATTTGCCTTGCTATCTCTTCATTCTTCTTTTCTCTCCTAGAAGCATATGAGATTCCTGAAACAATGGCTCCTTGTAACAATTTTCCTCCTTTAAATCCTTGTTTCTTCTCTTCAACCATAATAGCTTTCCCCTTTTTCTTCTCTTCTAAAATCTCTTATTTTTCTTGGAAATATTTCTCTGCATGAAAATTAACTTCATTGGCAACTTCCTTTGCACTCTCATTCACAGCTTTTGTTAGTCCCAAATATCGTAGAAGGGGGTTGAATACGATATTGTCCACTTTTGATTTAATTCGCGGAATGGTTCTTTATGGACTATATACAGTTCGAACAGTTATATAATCAAACAGGTGATAAGTAATAACACAACAGTTCAGAGAATATATCTTTTGATTTATATAAACCCTGAGGTGCTCCACAAATCTAATCTGTAGATTAGTTACAGTGATCCACTAGTACAGTTACAGTTACAGTTACAAGCTTTAATAAGAACAATCAAAGTAACAACAGCTGATTACAAACTTAATGGCTTCTGTGTTTACTTCTCTTGAATGCTCTATGTGTTTCTCTCTTCAATGCTCTCTATATTTCTCTATCTGTAAACTGAATGAATGAATGCCAAAGAAGATGCTTTGTTTCCTTTTTGTGTAGACTTTATCAACTAAGGATACGTGGCTTATTTAGGACCAAGTAAACTAGTTGTTGCTTCACATCTTCTTATCCTTAAGTATCGGGAACAATTTACTGAGTAATTGTTTAACCCTCGATGAGTCTGTAGAATAAGTATTGGAGGATTAAAACAATTACTGAAATAAACTCAATTATTCCAAGCTTTAGTAACCATCGGGAAGTGGCTAGTTTGCTTTCGTTTCTTTTTCCGATAGTTAATAACTATCGGCTAATAGGACAAAATAAGCCCTTGAATTATTCACCATCTCTTTTATTTCACCCGATGGTTGTTAACCATCTGTGAATAAGATAAAATATCTTTATTAACCATTGGTGAATAAGACGAAATAGCTTGACCAAGTTGACTTCTGGATACAGCTTCTGTAGTCTCTTTACTTAGCCAATTTCGAACCTGATAAGCCCTTAATATATTTTCTTCCACTGCAACCAAGTCTAATAAATATTTCCTTGATTATTCGAACTTGATTTATTCTGAGCTCATCATATACCACTTCACTTGTTACCCATTTCAGTAAATAGTCAATTCTTCTCATCCATAGATGCAATTCTCAATCTCTTTTGTGCTGACGTTTGGTGCAACTGGTCTGATTCACAAACGACTAACACGATCTTGATCTTCACATCTTCTTTATAATACAATTGACTTTGTTCCTTGTTGATTAGAAGTGCTTCTAAACTTCACTGGAATCTTCTGATTTCTCTGTAGTAAAACCTTCTCCATCTTCAGAACCTTTGAACCACTTCAACTTTATTCTTCACTGAGGCTTGAACATGTTAATGAACTTCTTTCAGTGATCTTCAATGTCTTCAAAGCTTCCTCTAATAATTTGGTCTTTTGTATTCAACTTATAAATGATTCGCAGTCGATTCCGTGCTTCATTTTAATATAAGTTACCGACTTGTTGTGTTGAGTTAGTTACCTCGGTTACATGTTACTTTAACGTTACATTTTGCTTTACAATCTCCCCCTATTTGATTGTTAGAGTTCGACAAGCAAATCCCTTAAGATGATAACTCAACTAACTTACAAGAAAAAGTAAATAGAAGACGGTAATCTAATATTAAATACATTCTAGATCACATAATACATTTCCAGATCTCAAAAACAATTACAATGTAGAATGAATGTTCCTCTAGCCTGAACTGATATACATTAAGTCATTCTCATTCTCACTGTACAAGACTTGCAAGCTGGTCATTCACTAGATCCAGCGCTTCTTCTTCTAGCATATTTCTTGGCTTGGGATCTGACAAAGCTTCATGAAGTGTTTGCAAGATAGCTACTCTCCTGATCTGCTTAACCTGTTCGAATATAAATTCAAGAATTTTCGTCTTTCCTTTAACACTCAACCTTTTTGGAACTGCTTTAACTCGATTAGTGTTGTAACGTGATTCTGCTCCCAACTTCTCCATGTAAAGCTTAGAGATTTCTGCTAATGCTGATTTTTCTTTATAGTTCGTCGAAGTCTTGATTTGATCAAGTATAAAACCCAGTTCCTTAGAAGTCATGTAAGACATCTTGTGGATATCAACTATTTCAGTTTTTCCTTTGGGGTTCTTGTACCTGATTGCTGGAGGATCCTTTAACACCATTGTCTCTGTCTCCCTGATTACATCAAAATCCGGAAATACAATTGGAAAATCAGGCTTCTTTGTATACTCGAACACTTTCCCTGGATGGTTAAATCTGAATTCACTCATTGCCTTGACTTTTTCAAAGTCCCAATCTCCTTCTTCTTTTGCATACATAGGCAATTTTGGTTGAGATCCATTTGAAGGATCTATTCTTCTGACCTTGGAAATATCTACAGATTGATTTGATAAGACATTAAGTCTATAAGCATAGATGCGCTCTGCAGCTTTCCACTTTTCTTCTGTTCTAAGTCCTTCACTCCTAAGAAGCCCTTCAACATATTTCAGACGCTTCAGAGGATATAGACTCAGTCTTTCATCACTCAAACACAGTGTCTGAACTAACTTGTCTTTGTAGAATATCACTGTATAAGGAGTTGTGTGAACATCAACTTCTGCTTTGCTCATTTGATCTTCAATCATATCAGTAAGAAGTTCATTCACATGAGATCTCGTGTCCACTCTAATCTTCATGACATACAATTCTGTGAGAGACCTCAACTTGATAAAATTAGAAGAAATGGTCTTAGTAGTCGAATTATTGAATTGAATCTGAATCCGCCATCCATTGATGTTAGTCGTGATGAATATCAATTTAATTGTTTGTCTCAATGCATGAAAGAACTGGTTTATTGATGGATGACTCTTGTGAGCTTCTTGCAATAATTCCAGAACTTTTTGATCTTCATTTTGAATTACTCCTAACTTTGGTTTCTGCAAAAGACTCGTAGCCTTATCCCATGCACTTTCTTCTCCTGATAATACCAACGGCCTTTGTCTCCTTACAATATAGTGGTTATAGTGTTCTTTTCTGACTTTCTCTTGAGACATTCGTGCAATTTCACATGCCCTTATCCTTGATTGATTTGCATCTAGCAAGCCAAATGTTTCCACAAAGTCAGTTTCAGTGAACTGATAAGCGGCACCATTTACAAATTCATTAAACAAATCATCTTCCTGAGCTGTAGGAGCAGTATGAGAAGGTTCCCATATTTCTCCTTCTTCAAGTGTGAGCCTTACCTCCAGCGGTATATCTTGCTCCCCCTGAGATGTATAAATGTTTGCTTCTTCCTCTACCAACTTGCCTTTCCCTTTGTCTTTACTCCCCATATCAGCACCAGATTTTTTTTCTTGCTCTCGCACTATCATCTCCCCCTTAGTTGTGTTATCCTCCGAAGCAGGGATTTGAGTAGTTTGAGATTGATGCTTTTCAAACAAATCTGTAACAAACTTCTTCATTTCAGTCTTGAAATTCTGTAAATCCTGCTACATGTTGTATTGAACAGATTTTATTTCCATAACATTGCTGTGAAATTCAGATTTCATTTCGATGACAGTAGTCTCCAGGTTATAAACCCTTTGACTTAGAGATTGTGTGTGCATTGTGAGGGTATTTATTTGGCTGGTAGGTGTCTCACTGACAGGTTCTGTAGGTGTTTGTCTCTAAATTCTCTCGCTCGGTCTTAGGGGTGTGGGTGAATTATGATCGCTCAAGCGTTCTGTTGGTGTTTCACTCACTCTCCTTGACTCCAGCAAGTCTTCTGTACCTGCAGTTAAAATCCTAAATGGCTCATCCGAAGAACTATTGCCAAGTAGTTGTTTCTCCTTTCCACTTATAGTGGTAGAGACCTCCTTATTAGGAGCCAAGAATGTTCCTCCTGGGGGGCTTATCACATTGGATCTTGTAATGTTTAGCAATGAAGGATCCGTGACTCCCGCAATAGCCTGTGAAGGCATGACCTGTACAAGAACTACCTGCATAGGTTCTGCTACAGTAGTAGCAACATCCGTCAATTCCTCATGTGTGTGTGCTCCTTTCAATGCAACATTTAACTTGGTTGGAGGCTCAATTATTGACACTCTTTCAGATGCCCTGGCTGACGGACGAATTTCAATAGGTTCACCCTGTTGTGAGGATGTCCCCAGAGACTGTGTATTTGCCTTTTTCAGCTCTATGTCCTTTTGAGAGGGCATAGATGGGCTAACAGTTACCTCAGGTTCTTCTAATCTCCTTCTAGTCAGAGGTAGAGCTGTGGGGGTTCCCTCACCTGCCTTATGTGGTGCTTCTAAGGCACTATCTCCCTCACTCACGATTTTGCGTTTCAAGGGTAGAAGAGAAGATAACGGTAAGGATTGAGTAGTGTTTGGTTCTGAGGCAGGGGTTAGAATCTGTTGGGTTGCAGATTCATTGTCTTTTCCTAATGCCACAGAGGGCTCAGCAGTAAGTTCCATTTCACTATCTTCATACAAATTGTGTAGATTAGTAAACAGTGAAGATATAGATTCAGTAGGACTACCTGACTTACTACCTGTTAGAGAGATGAGATGATATGAATCTTGAGTATTAGCATTCCCAAATGAATCTCCTCTAGATGTAACTTGTACCTTTTCGGTCACCTGAACATTTTCTTCTTGTGATAACTCCAGTTCAGGGGTAGGCACTTGATCTTCTTCTTGATCTTGTTCAGGGATTTGTATATCTTCTTATGGTCCAAGAGGGACTTCTCTGTCCATATCAATAACACACCTCCTCATAAATTCTGTCATTAGTGCTGGTGAGTTGTTGTGATAGTCATTGTTATTCTGCAAAGTCGTAGCAATCTTGTTCTTCTGCTTCACAGGAAAAGAAGTAGGACTACTATAATAGCGTAGCTTTTCCTCGTTAGTAGATACATCATTAATAACAAGATGTAAGAACCTTGGAAAGAAACACTCCACATTTCGAAGTTGGAGGTTTCTGTTATCCGAAAGTCCCATTACGCTTAGAATTTTATGCATTAACAAATGACCATAGTTTAACCTAAGATTATTAGCAACACCATATCCGATAGCTTGATAAAAATAAGGAATACCATGGGTGCTCGTCTTCTTAAAGGAAAAACACTGAATAATGATATGGAAAAAGAAATTCCATGCTTTAGGAAAATGTTGTTTATACATTTCACCCAAGTCACGAACTTCAAAATTGAAGTAGTTGGCAAAAGTACAGAAATCAGTTAATTGTTCGGGTGTAGGATCTTGAACAAAATTATCTTGTGGGAATCGAAGAATACGATTAATTTCCCGATTGCCTAAGTAAAAGGTAAAAGCCAACACTTCACCAACTAAGGAGTCAGTAGCAGAGCAGTAACAGTCTCGCAACATATTATGATTTAATAGAACGTCTGTCACTAAAGCATACCTGATCCTAGAATATTCGAGTAATATTCGTGCCCAAGCCCGATAATCAGCAGGTAGGGTCTGAATATTATATTCGGCAACTAAATTCGTACGAGTAATACTAAAAATTCCAGCCATTTTTAACAAGTAAAAATTACCAAAATTTTTAAATTTTCCAAAACAAAAACGAACTTTGTTTATTCGATTACGAACCAAAAACACCCAATAATTCAAACTTCTCCACAAATTCTAAAAATAATATATGATAAACTAGGAGAGATTCGAAATACACCAGTATTTTGATTACGATTTTTAGACTTCTAGTTAACCCAAGAAAAATTCCCAAAGTTCGAAAGACTCGTAAATTTTTCGAAACAAAACTAAGCAATATTAGTATGAAAATGAAGCTTGAAAGGCATATGACTAGGCCTATTTGTAATAAGTAGATGACAACTCAACTCAAGTAAGGAAATAGAGTAAGAAGTAAATACTGAGGATGGAATCAAATCGAAGAATGTCAACTAGACACAAAGAATCAATTTGTCAGAAGAATTTTAATGAAGTTGCTACTCTACACCGGAAGAAGTTCATTTATATGTTCAAGCATCAGAGAAAAATAGAGAAGCAGTTTTTCAGAAGAGTTCAGAAGATACAGAAGATTCTAAGTGCCTACTACAAGAGATTCCAGAAGAAGAACAAAGAAAGTGAAGCAGAAGAATGACAGAAGGCCTCGACTTAAAGTTTAATAGATGGAGAATATTTATTAGTATGACACAAATGAACCAGACAGTACATTTGTGTGTCAACTAAAATAATATTTATTCTTCATTTAATTCAAGAGGTTTCAAGATCAGAAGACAAAGAAAAGACAAGAAAATTTCAGGACCGACAGCACGGCTATGCAAGTAAAGATAGTATTTTAATTCTACTATCAAATGTTAATTAATTATTTAATTTATCTAATTAAATTAATTCAAGTTGAATTTAATTTAATTGATAAATTAACTAATTAAATTAAGTAGAATTAATTTATTATAAAAGAAATAGATTAATATGACATATATATATAAACAGTTCGTATGACTTATTAAATAAGTCATACCGAATGACTTACTTAAATAAGTCATACCGAGATTCATATATATATATATATAAATAAGTCATACCGATTGAAGGAAGAAGTCATGCTGGAGCAATTGCCAAAAAGTCATACCGAGCCTAACAGATAAGTCATACCGAGCAGGCTGAAGCAAATGTCATACCGAGCAGATTGATTAAAGGTCATACCGAAAATCTGAGGAAAAGGTCATGCTGGAGCAAGTGGGATAAGTCATACCGAGAGTTCTGTGCTCAAAAGGTCATACTGAACCAATTTTGTTTAATTAAAATAAGTCATACCGATTTATTTTAATTAGATAAAATCCGAATATGACTTTAAATAAGTCATACCGAACTTTCAAACGGTAATACCGAGCTTCAGTAAGTCATACCGAGAAAAATATGTCATGCCCAGCGATTTGATAAGTCATACAAGGGTTAATTTCTTGAAATTAAGTCATACTGAAAAAGGTCATAACAGCCTTTTTCATTCTCTATAAATATGAGAATCAACCTTCACTTTTCAGTTGTTCAGTTGTTAAGAGTTAGAAAAATCAGATCAAATTCAGTAATTTATCTGTATTGTAATATTCACAGATTTCTGTGCTGAGTTTGAATATAATTGATTAAACACGAACACTTCATGTCGAATTCGTTCTAGACTTTTTATCAATTATATAACAGTTTTCTAAATATTAATTTTGTAATACTAATCAAGTTAAAATTATATATTTCACTTGAACAGTATTTCATTCTAATTAATATTTCGCGAGTAATTAAAATAATATTTTTAATCCAAATTATTCCGCGATTAATTTTCAGATATTGTATTCAACCCCCCTTCTACAATATCAGGGACCAACAATTGGCATCAGAGCAGGTTGATATTTTTTCATATCAGATCCAAATCAAATTCCGCGAACTCATACAGATCTCAAAAATTATTTTAAATTCGAAATAATTTTTTATTCGAAATAATTTTTTTTTCCGAAAAATTATTTTTGATCAAAAATTATTTTAAGTCAAAAATTAAAATATTTTTTGAAACATTTAATTTTTAATCTTATTAAAGATGAGTACCCAGAAAGTGACCAGTATCAAAATTCCACAGTTCGACAGAGAACACTACAATTTGTGGAAACATAAAATGCTACTGTTTATCGGGATAGCAAATCCCAAGTATGCAAATATTTTGGCCAATGGTGTTGAACCCCCTATATTAGTTATTCTCGAACATATAGTAGATGGGGTCGTAATTCATCACAGACAGTTTCCAAAAAGTCTATCTGACTATACAATTGAAGAAAAGGAAGCTGTGTCCCTGGACAACAATCTCAAACTGATATTGATTGAATCTCTAGACTACGTCATGTACAATCAAGTAGTCAATTGTAAAAATGCAAAACAGATTTGGGATACAATAGAGATTATCAACGAGGGGACTGAGGAAGTCAAAGAGAATAGACTGGAAATTCTGATCTCCCAGTACGAGCAGTTTAGGTCCAACCCTGGTGAGGGTATCTCTGAGGTGTTTCAGAGATTGAACAAACTGATGAACGAGCTCAACATGAATGGGAAGTATTATCAGAATCAGGAGATCAATAGGAAGTTTCTGCTAACCCTACCCGAGCATCTGGAGCACAGGATCGCAGCAATACGTGAGTCTAGGGACATGAAGGAGGTAACCCTAGAAAGACTCTACGGAGTATTGAAGACATATGAGCTGGAACAGATCCAGACAAGAGAGATGTATGAGAGAGGCAAGGTTCAGAGTTCCTCCAAAGCACTGTTAGTGGAAGCACCACAGAAGATGGAAGTGAAGGCTGCTGTACCTTCACTGGAGTATGTTGTTCCAGAAATTGGACATACTTCAGATAAACAAGAAGGTGGTGAATTCTACTCTTTGGAAGAACTAGATCAGCTAGAAGATGAGTCTCTAGCTTTGGTTGCCAGGAAGTTTGGCAACATGAGATTCCGGAGAAATCCCTCCTATAAAGTCAAATCAAATTTTGGGAGATTCCAAAGAGGAGGGTCTTCAACAGCTGAATCAAAGAGCGTCTATAAGACCGGCTTAGTTGATAGAAGCAAGTTTCGTTGCTTCAACTGCAATGAGCTAGACCACTTTGCAACAGAGTGCAAGAAGCCTAAGTAAGGGAAGAAGAGAGAGTCTTACGAAGAGCTCAAGGAAAAGTATGATGAACTTTTGCAAAAGCATCAAGGAAAGTCCTATCTTGCAAAGGGAAAAAGCTGGGATGACTCAGATGATAGTGATGAGGAAGAGCTGGGAAATCTTGCTCTTATGGCTTCATCAGAAGAATCAAGGTCTCCTAATAGTCAAAAAGGAATAGAGGTAAATCCTTATTGCCCTAAAATGTTTAATTTGATAGGTAAAGAACTAGAGGGTGAAAGAAGTAAGGTTAAGCAACTAAGACTCGAAAATAAAGATCTAGTTGATGAGCTCGAAGTCTTAAAACAGTTAAAACGAAACAGTGACAAGTTGACTAAGAAATTAACTGAGGACTTAGCTTTTCAAGTCAATAGAGTCAGTTGTTATGTTGAAGTTGAGACCTACCTCAGAAACCAGATAGAGGAAGAAAAGAAAAGGTGTCTAGCATATTAAAATTCCTCGTATATTGTAAAGAACAAAGTTGACCAACAGGTAATAAATCGAAAAGTTGGAATAGGCTTCGAGTACAATGAATCTGTAGGAAAGCCAAGCAACATTACCCCATTCAGGCAAAGCGCTGAAGAAAAGGGTATTCCTCATGTTGTTAAGGACACACGCAAACCTCTTTTCATTACACCTATAGCTGAACCAATCCTCGAGAGCTCTATATTGATTGCTTATGAGATGCAGTTAGAGGATCAAGAGGAAGAGAATAAAAGAGGAGAACAAGCGAGGGACATAAAAGGAGTAAATGTCCAAGAAGAGAGAATTGCACCCAAGACACCAGTGAAAGTTGTGGGAACTTCTGATTTCCACAAACCTGGTATAGGTGCTAAGAACTTAAAGAAAAACTTGAACAGACCTAACAATAATTTTGTTAGAAGTAGGGATAGTAACAATAAATGTCATTCTACTGAAAACTTTAAAACTGCTGAAAAAGTTAAAGTAGAAATTGTTAAAACTCCTACTGCTGTGAATAACATGCCTGCTATTGATGTATGCCATAAACCTTGTGGTATGTTAAATTGTATGTTATGTGCTTTTAATGCTATGACTGCTTATTTCAAACGCATGACTGCTAATAAAAAGAACATGACACCGAGACAATACATCAATAATAAATTTGCTAAATCCAAGACTGCTATTCCTTCACCTGTCAAGAAGGAAAAATATATTCCTAAGTCTAAACAAAAAGTTGTTAAGACTATTTATAGGAAAGTAAGTACAGTCAAGGAGGATGCAGCTGTTGTTTGAAGAGGATCTGTTGTCAAAGCTGACAAAGGTCAATTCTTTAAGTATGTCGGGCCCAATCAATTTTGGGCTCCGAAGATGATATAATCCGTTTGGTATGTGCAGGGAGTTAAACAGGTAAACCGAGTTGTATGGATCCTGGACAGCGGATCTTCAAGGCATATGACCGTAGATAGAGCCCTGCTATCAAATGTGGTTGAAAGAGCTGGCCCAATCGTCACCTTTGGAGATAACAGCAAAGGAATGACTACGGGATATGGCAAGTTAAATACTGGAAATGTTATCATTGAAAACGTCTCTTTGGTGGAAGGACTTAAGCACAATCTACTCAGCGTCAGTCAATTATGTGATAGAGGTTACCAAGTAAACTTTATCAAGGAGAAGTGTTTAATAGCTCATTCTAAAGAAGACAGACTAGCCTTGCGTGGAGTAAGGAAAGGAAACTTGTACGTAGCTGATTTCAACTCGGGAACTGAAGCTGAAGCAAACTGTTTTTATTCAAAAGCTTCAACAGAAGAAAGTTGGCTATGGCACAAGAAGCTCTCACACCTGAACTTCAAAACAATGAACTCTCTAGTCAAGAGGGATTTGGTGAGAGGACTGCCTCCGATGGAATTTACACAAGAAGGATTGTGTGAGGCATGTCAGAAAGGGAAGTCAAAGAAAGCAACTCACAGAGGCACAGACACTACAAACATCACTGAACCACTTCAACTCCTACACATGGATTTATTTGGTCCAGTAAATATTCTATCTATGTCAAGGAAGAAATACGCCTTAGTGATTGTAGACGACTTCACAAAGTACACGTGGGTTTTATTCTTGAACTCTAAGGATGAAACTCCACAGTTGGTGATTGATCATGTAAAATTGATTGAGTTAGATTCAAAGCTACCTGTCCGGGCAATCAGATCAGATAATGGAAGTATTATATATATATGTGTATAAAATTCTCAATATTTTATATACTTAGAAATATTTCCTAAATTTTATTTTTGTACAGTTGTTATTTCATTGGCATCTTTACTGTAAATATTGTTTATTATAATTGTTTTCCAACAATTGGCATATATATTATATATATATATATATATATAAGTATGTATAGTGTTATTTGTTTTTCAACTTTGACATCCTTATCTTTATTATTTTTATATATATACATAAATATAAGCTGATTATTTCGCGTCTCTTTTGAGAAGTAGGAAAGATCTATGAGCTTGATCATCCAATTGTTTCTAATAGTTAGATCCCAAACATTGGCATCAATCTCTATCCAAGATCTTAGAACCAAACACACAAACAATATCACTTCCGTCTCTCTAATCATTAAACAGAATACCTAATTGCTAAGAATTAGGGAGTCAATGCCTTGAGTGCATTTGATAAGGTGGTAATGTGAGGGAACCAACAGCTCTGTCTCCAGAAAGGTGATTCAAATACATATAAACTGAGACAACTGTTAGCTCATCTGTGTTCTCTCAAAAGGATACAGACTTGGAAAAGGCAAAACTGTTACTAGGTTCATTCTCTCAACAGAGTGAGCCTATTGAATTCAGCCTGTCAGCCAAGGCTATCAGCAAAGAGTTAATTTCATCTGACATTTTTCAAGAAACCACAAATATTGTCTTATTTTTAGGACCAACAATGGACAACAAGTTGTATCCGTTGATGAGTAAATATCAGTTGATGACTTGAGTTCTCGATTGATAAATATCAGTTGATGACTTGAGTTCTCGATTGATAAATATCAGTTGATGACTTGAGTTCTCGATTGATAAATATCAGTTGATGACTTGAGTTCTCGATTGATAAATATCAGTTGATGACTTGAGTTCTCGATTGATAAATATCAGTTGATGACTTCTCGATCAATGGACCAACTCAATTGGCATTTTGGACCAACAATTTAAGAACTTACTTGGGACCAAAATGGACCAAGAAAGAACAATTGAAATGTCACAGGAAGGATGAATTGACGGTAGCAATTTTTCTAAACTTCCATATCAAGGAAGGAAGAATGATTGATGATTCTGACTGAATCAACAAGCCTTCACAGGCGTCAGGAGGAAACTTGGATCATTTGCTACATTATAGATCCTTGTCTCCCTTCCCAGATGGAACATATCTGGATTCCTAACGGAATAGATCATCTAAGATGATCAGCAACTCACTGAATCTATTTCTGAAGCAATTCAGTTTTTCAAAGTCAAAATGTTTTTATAGATTCAATTGAGGACGGGGATTTGCGAAACCCCATTGCACCACCAGTGACCTCTCTTAAAGGGGCTATGGTGATCTTTCTTGCAGGTACAAAAGGATGAGTCATCCGTACTGAGAGAGATATAGTGATGTGAGAAAAGAGTGAAACACAAGTGAAAGGCATATGACTAGGCCTATTTGTAATAATTAGATGGCAACTCAACTCTAACTGTTAAAGAGAAGTAAATACTAAACACCAAACAGGAATCAAGACAAAGTCAGTCAACTAATCACAAAGGATCCAAGTATCAGAAGTATTTTTGTAGGATTGCTACTCAACACTGGATGAAGTTCATTTTTATATTCAAGCGTCAGTGAAAATAAATATGTAGTAGTGGTTCTATAGTAAACAGAAGATATAGAAGATTTCAAGTGGTTACTACATAAGATTCCAGAAGAAGAATGAAGACAGTGAAGAAGAAAATATGACGCAAGGCCTCTAATTTAAAGTTTTATAAATGGAGAATATTTATTAGTATGACACAAATGAACCAGACAGTACATTTGTGTGTCAACTAAAATAATATTCATTCTTCATTTAATTCAAGAGGTTTCAAGATCAAAAGACACAAAGAAAAGATGGGAAGATTTCAAGACTGACAGCACGGCTGCGACTAAAGATAGTATTTTAATTCTACTATCAATTGTTAATTAATTATTTAATTTATCTAATTAAATTAATTCAAGTTGAATTTAATTTAATTTATAAATTAACTAATTGAATTAAGTAGAATTAATTTACTATAAAAGAAATGCTTTAATATGAATTATATATATATATAAACTGTTAGTATGACTTATCAATAAGTCATACCGAGTTTATTATATATATATATTCAAATAAGTCATACCGAGCCTGTATAAGCATAAGTCATACCGAATTGTTTCTATATATATATATATAATCAGTTAGTATGACTTATTAATAAGTCATACCGAATGACTTGTTAATAAGTCATACCGAGCTATATATATATATATATATAATAAGTCATACCGAGATATCAATGCTCAAAAGGTCATACTGGATTGATTTTTTATTTAATTAAAAAGTCATACCGATTTTTTAATTAGAAAAATAAGTCATACCGACCAAAATAAGTCATGCCCAGTCTTTTATAAGTCATACAAGTGTTAAAATAAGTCATACAGACTTATTTTCTTGAAATTAAGTCATACTCATAAAGGTCATAGCAGCCATTTCAAATCTCTATAAATATGAGATGATCTCTTCACTTTTTCAGTTGTTCAACTTGTTAAGAGTTAGAAAAACAGATCAAATTCAGTAATTTATCTGCATTGTAATATTCACAGATTTCTGTGCTGAGTTTGAATATAATTGTTTAAACACGAACACTTCATGTCGAATTCGTTCTAGACTTTATATCAATTATATAACAGTTTTCTAAATATTAATTGTGTAATACTAATCAAGTTAAAATAATATCTTTCACTTGAAAAGTATTTCATTATAATTTCGCGAGTAATTAAAATAATATTTTTAATCCAATTATTCCACGATTAATTTTCAAATATTGTATTCAACCCTCCTTCTACAATATCAGGGACCAACAATTGGCATCAGAGCTGGTTGATATAGTTAATATCAGATCCAAACCAAAAATTCCGCAACTCATTCAGATCTCAAAAATTATTTTAAATTCGAAATAATTTTTTTTTCTAAAAATTATTTTTGATCAAAAATTGTTTTAAGTCAAAAATTAAAATATTTTTTTGAAACACTTAATTTTTAATCTTATTAAAGATGAGTACCCAGAAAGTAACTAGTATTAAAATTCCACAGTTCGACAGAGAACACTACAACTTGTGGAAACAAAAAATGCTACTGTTTATCGGGATTGCAAATCCCAAGTACGCATTAATTATGGCTAAAGGTGTTGAGCTCCCTATATCAGTTGTTCTCGAACATACAGTAGATGGGGTCGTAATTCCCCACAGACAGTTTCCGAAAAGTCCGGCAGACTATACAGATGAGGAAACAGAAGCTGTGTCCCTTGATAATAATCTGAAGCTCATATTAATTGAATCCCTAGACTACATCATGTACAACCAAGTAGTCAATTGCAAGAATGCAAAACAAATCTGGGAAACAATTGAAATTATCAATGAGGGAACTGAAGAAGTTAAGGAAAATAGACTGGAGATCCTGACCACCCAATATGAACAGTTTAGATCCAACCCTGGTGAGGGTATCTCTGAGGTGTTTCAGAGACTAAACAAATTGATAAACGAGCTAAACATGAATGGAAAGTTTTATCAGAACCAAGAGGTGAACAGGAAGTTTTTGTTGACCTTACCAGAGCATCTGGAGCACAGGATTGCAGCCATCCGGGAATCTAGGGACATGAAAGAGGTAACCCTAGAAAGACTCTACGGAGTTTTAAAAACTTATGAGCTGGAACAGATCCAAACCAGAGAGATGTATGGAAGAGGTAAGGTACTGAGTTCCTCCAAGGCATTAATCGTAGAAGCACCAGAGAAAGAGGAAGTGAAGGCTGTTGCACCTTCTAACAGTTCAACAGAGTATGTGGTTCCAGAACTTGGACATACTGCTAACAAACAAGAAGATGGTGATTTCTACTCACTGGAAGAACTAGATCAGCTAGAAGATGAATCTCTAGCTATGGTTGCCAGGAAGTTTGGCAACATGAGATTCCGAAGAAACTCCTCATTCAGAAGTAAGCCTAATTTTGGAAGATTCCAAAGAGGAGGTTCTTCGACAGCAGTATCAAAAAGCGGCTACAAGACCGGCTTAGTTGATAGAAGCAAGTTTCGTTGCTTCAACTGTAATGAGCTAGGGCACTTTGCAACTGAGTGCAAGAAGCCTAAGCAAGGGAAAAAGAGAGAGTCTTACGAAGAGCTGAAGGAGAAGTATGATGCGCTAGTGAAAAAGCATCAAGGAAAGTCCTATCTAGCAGCAGGCAAAAGCTGGGATGACTCAGATAACGATGATGAGGAAGAGCTGGGAAATCTTGCTCTTATGGTTTCATCAGAGGGATCACTGTCTCCCACCAGTGACAGAGGAATAGATGTAAATCCTTCGTGTCCTAAGATGTTTGCTTTGCTAGGTAAAGAACTAGATGGTGAAAGAGATAAAGTTAAGAAACTCAGACTCAAAGTCAAAGAGTTAATTGATGAGACTGAAGTTCTTAAACAGTTAAAAAGAAATCATGACAAGTTGGCTGTCAAGCTGACTGAAGACTTAGCTGTTCAAGTCAGTAAAGTCAGTTGTCATGTTGTTGTAAAAACTAATCTCAGAAACCAAATTGAAGAAGAAAAGAAAAAGTGTCTTGCATATAAGAATTCCTCATATATTGTTAAGAACCTAGTTGACCAACAAGAAATAAATCGTAAAGTTGGAATAGGCTTCGAGTATAACAAATCTGTAGGAAAACCAAGCAACATAACCCCCTTTAGAAAAAGTGCTGAAGAAAGGGGTATCCCACATGTTGTTAAAGACACACCGAAACCTCTCTTCATAACACCGATAGCTGAACCCATCCTTGAGACCTCTGTAGTAATTGCATATGAAATGCAGCTGGAAGATCTTGAGGAAGAGAAGAAGAGAGGAGAACAGGTTAAGGACATAAAAGGAGTTAATGTCCAGAAAGAAAAATGTGCACTAGAAACACCAGTGAAAGATGTGGGAACTTCTGATTCCCCCAGACCTGGTGTAGGTGCAAAAGACTTAAAGAGTAAAATGAACAGACCCAACATATTTTTGAACAGTAGGAACAGTAACAATAAATTTCATTCTACTGAAAACTTCAAATCTGCTGTGAAAATTGAAGTAGAATCTGTTAAGCCTCCTACTGTATTGAATAACATGCCTACTATTGATGCTTTCCATAAACCTTGTGGTATAATGAATTGCATGTTATGTGCCTTTAATGCTATGACTGCTTACTTTAAATGCATGATAGCTAAGAAAGATAACATGACACCTAGACAGCACATCAATAGTAAATTTGCTAAATCCAAGACTGCGACTCCTTCACCTGAGAAGAAGGAATCATATATTCCTAAGTCTAAACAGAAAGTTGTTAAGACTGTTTATAGGAAGGTAGGAACAGTCAAGGAAGAAAATAATGTTGTTCGAAAAGGATCTGTTGTCAAAGCAGACAAAGGTCAATTCTTTAAGTATGCCGGGCCCAATCAATTTTGGGCTCCGAAGACAAATTAATCCGTTTGATAATTGCAGGGAGTTAAACAGGCAAACCGAGTTATATGGATCCTGGACAGCGGATCGTCAAGGCATATGACCGGAGATAGAGCCCTGCTATCAGACGTGGTTGAGAGAGCTGGCCCAATCGTCACCTTTGGAGATAACAGCAAAGGAATGACTACGGGTTATGGCAAGTTAAATACAGGAAATGTTATCATTGAAAATGTCTCTTTGGTGGAAGGACTTAAGCACAATCTACTCAGCGTCAGTCAATTTTGTGATAGAGGTTACAAAGTAAACTTTATCAAGGAGAAGTGCTTAATAGCTCATTCTAAAGAAGACAGACTAGCCTTGCGTGGAGTAAGGAAAGGAAACTTGTACGTAGCTGATTTCAACTCGGGAACTGAAGCTGAAGCAAACTGTTTTTATTCAAAAGCTTCAACAGAGGAAAGTTGGCTATGGCACAAGAAGCTCTCACACCTGAATCAAGGTTACCTATCTACTTCTGGGCTGAAGCAGTTAATACAGCTTGTTATACTCAGAATCGAACTCTGATCAACAAAGATCATATGAAAACTCCCTATGAATTAATGGCTGGCAAGAAACCTACTCTCAAGTACTTTCATGTATTTGGAGCCAAATGCTTTGTGCTAAAAGATGGAGATGAACGCATTGGCAAATTTGAGGCCAAGGCACATGAAGCTATTTTTGTCGGATACTCGAGAAGAGCATATAGGGTTTACATAATTGATCAGCACCAAGTGAAGGAAAGTGTCAATGTAACTTTTGATGACACTAAACTCCCAAGTATCCAAACTGAAGATTCTTCTGAGTCATTAAAATTTGATAATTATCCAGACTCACATTCTGATGACGAAGAAGAACCTGAGGTTGCAGCAGGAAATGATGACAACAATGATGGTAATGATCCAGGTAATAGTGGTGGAAACAATGGCAACACTGGAGATTCTACTAATACCAGTGGTGGATCAACAAGTCATCCTGGCAGCAACTCAGGGGGAGATGAAAGATCAACTGGCACAACACAACATCACAATGAATTTCGAGGCGAATCATCAAGATCAAACCTACCTAGGGAAAGGATATGGAGCAGAGATCATCCTTTTGAATTGATCATAGGTGATCCAGATGATGGAGTAAGAACCAGAAGTGCAACTTCAAATGAATGTTTATTCTCAGTTTTTCTATCTCAAGAAGAACCAGAGAAGATTGAAGATGCACTAATTGATCCAGATTGGGTTCTTGCCATGCAAGAAGAGCTCAATCAGTTCGAAAGACAAGAAGTCTGGACACTGGTACCCAGGCCTAAAGATAGATCTGTTATTGGCACGAAATGGGTATACAGGAACAAATTAGACGGTGATGGCATTGTTACAAGGAACAAGGCCAGACTGGTTGCAAAGGGTTACTCCCAGGAAGAGGGAATTGATTATGACGAGACCTACGCACCAGTTGCAAGACTTGAAGCCATCAGGATATTTCTGGCATTCGCAGCACATTCCAATTTTAAAGTCTATCAAATGGATGTGAAGAGTGCATTTCTGAACGGAAAGCTAGAAGAGGAAGTATATGTGGAACAGCCCCCTGGCTTTGAAAATCTAGAGTTTGCTGATTTTGTGTACTTTCTTTTCAAAGCTCTCTATGGACTCAAGCAAGCACCGAGGACATGATATGAGATGAGCATGATGGGTGAGCTGTCATTCTTCCTTGGATTGCAAGTAAAGCAAAAGGAAGATGGGATTTTTATTTGCCAATCAAAGTACGTAAGAGATCTTCTCAGAAAATACAGTCTAGAAGATTCTTCACCGGCAAAAACCCCAATGCCAACAGCCACGAAGCTTGACAAAGATGAAACTGGTAAGAAAGTTGACATCACAAGCTACAGAGGTATGATAGGCTCATTATTATATCTAACTGCAAGTAGACCCGACATAATGTTCGCAACTTGCTTATGTGCAAGGTTTCAATCTGACCCAAGAGAATCTCATTTAATAGCTGTTAAACGGATTTTTAGATATCTAAAGGGTACACCAGATCTTGGAATTTGGTACCCTAAGGATACAGGTTTTGACCTAATAGGCTATACAGATTCAGATTATGCAGGGTGCAGGATGGACAGGAAAAGTACTTCTGGAAGCTGTCAGTTTCTAGGACGAAGGTTGATCTCCTGGTACAGCAAGAAACAACATTCAGTTTCTACCTCGACAGCCGAAGCAGAATACATTGCGGCAGGTAGCTGTTGTGCACAGATCTTGTGGATCAGGAATCAGCTAAATGACTACGGACTTGCGTTGAACAAAATTCTAATTTTCTGCGACAACACAAGTGCTATAGCTATTTCCAACAATCTTGTACAACATTCACGAACCAAGCACATTGACATAAGGTATCACTTTATCAGAGAGCATGTCATGAACGGAACTGTGGTGCTACATTTTGTACCCACAGAAGATCAGATAGCCGACATCTTCACGAAACCACTTGATGAATCCACTTTCTCAAAGCTGGTTAGTGAATTAGGGATGTTAAACAATGGCTAAATTTTTGATTACTAGGAATTAATTTGAGCTCATAAATATTAAATGTTAATATTTAAAGAATTTATGAGTCTTGAATTAATAAAATCCTAGGACTTATGAATTTTTGGAAAATTATCTTAAGATTAAATCAATATTCTTAGAAGATAATTTCTTCAATTAAAGCATAAGTAATTTTATTTAAATTAAGCATTTATGTAATTTAATGTATATATTCACTAATTATTGTTGTACATTAATATAAATGATTATGTTATTAGTTATCCAATTAATTTACTTATTAAATTAATTCAAACATGAGTTAATTTAATTCTTAAATTAATTAGAACAATTAATAATGTAAATATTTATTATAAGTTAATATTTATTGAATAATTAATAATTTATCTAATATTCGAATAAGATTTTTATTATTTTATTTCGAATTTAGAAACAATTATTAATATAAGTAATTATTCTATTTTATTATTACAAATCAGCATGACTTTTATTTTAAATATCAGTATGACTTTTATATTTAAATTTTCGGCATGACTTTTTATTCTAGTAAAAGTCATACCGAGAGTTTAAAAGAAAAGTCATACCGAGACTTTACAATAAAAGTCATACCGAGATTTTACTGCTATGTCTTTTATTTTATTAAGAAATAGGTTGTTTTTTTTCTCGGTATGACTTATTAATAAGTCATACCGAACCATTTTTAATACTCCTTCTCTACATTTAATAAGTCATACTCAGTATATGTATACACACACACTGCTATACACATCAACTCGAACAGTTCTCATCCAGTTTACAAAAATCGATTGATTTCCATCCATTTCAACTGATTTCAGTTGCTGTTACTTGCTGATTTCAAGCTCCTTGCTTGCTAGTTTGTTAAAATCGACTAAAACAAGCAAAACTCTGCCCATTTTTTTTTCTAAAATCGCAGTGATTGTTCTTGTTCTTGATAAAAATCGAAGCAAGTGGTGTTGATTATAACTAAAGACAGTTGTGTAGTGTATTGTTAACTAAAGCATATTTGGGATTATTAGAAATTAGGTTAAAATTTTTCAAGTGTAACTTTTCGAATTTTGAATTGTAATTGTTCATTTTAATTTGTAATCGCACATTGTAATTTTATTAATTTGTAATAGCATAAATCAAAAAAAATATGGCTGGTTATTGCGAATTAGTAAAAACTAATTTTGTTGGATATTTTAATCCGGTGATGTGTTCAGTCGAGAGGTTTCGACCGTGGATTATTTTTATGAATGAACATTCACTCGTCAGAACTGCAATTACTCTGAACGCCCCGTTGCAAGTGTTAGCACTAAGGGCTCTGTATTCCACTGCGAGGAATAGGAGTACTGCAGACAGAGTTCAATTCTCTTTCAGCATAGGAGATCATGAATATATGGTGACTGAAGAGGACGTGAACAGGATTTTGGGCTTTCCAACTGACAATTTCATGGATCCACCCAATGTACCAGAAATTCTAGAATTTTTCTATTCTATTAGATATCAGGGTGAGATCAATTTGGTAAGACTGACAAAGTCCAAGTTGGTAAGTGAGTGGGACTATTTCTTTGACACGTTAGCCAAAGTGTTTGCTCCCACTACAAAGAACAACTTCAACAATATATCTTCACTACTGCAAATCTTTGGGTATTCTGTGGCTCACAACAGGAGGATAAATTTTGGGAAGTTGCTTCTGAAAGAAATTATAAGGAAGATGGGGAAACCAGAAAGTAGGGAACAGAATGTACAAGTCTACTATCCGAGGTTCCTGATGCTGTTTATGAATGACTTGTTGGTGGAAGAAGACAAAGCCTTATTTCAGAATGGTCCTGTAGAAGAATCTCCGACTTCTCAGAACCACCTATTTGCAAGGCTCCACAACAACCCCAAGTTTCAAAATGTGCAAGTGGTAAGGACAGATTACATGGCTGAGATATTAGATCATATTGCTAATCCTGTGCAGGAACAAGAGCAAGAACAAGTGCCTATGCAATTAGAACATCCTGTGCACCTTCTACTTGAAGCTGCTCACCATGTCGATCAAGTAGCACAAGATCAACAGGTACTATCTCACTCACAATCTTCTAGTTCAATACCTATAGAAATATCTACTGCACTATTAGATTTATCTGTGGCGGACTATGATGGTGTTATTACACTCCAGGATATCAGCTACGAACCTGAAAACACACAGGTTCCGCCCCCAGCTGAATTAGAGCCTCAAACAGTTTCTCCTTCATCCTCTTCTTTGCTAAAAGTCAGAAAAAGGAAGAAACCTGTCAGAATAGTTAGGGGTCTTGGTGCTGATGTGAGTGAACCCGCAGCTCTGTCTCCACAATCTAAAAGATCTAAATTTCAACCAGAGACAACTGCAGACTCATCCTTTTCCTCTCAATGGGATATGGATTTTGACATGGCTATCCAAGGTTCTTTAGATACACTTGCTCAACCAGGTGATCTAATTCGCTGTTCGGCTACAGCTTCAGATAGTGAGGAAAGCACACTGCTAGCTCTCACACTAGCAGGACCTCCGCTTGCAGTTACACAAACACATGAGGGCACATTTGTTGAAGAAAATGTTTTTAATAAAAACTGGTCGGATGCCACCTATGATGTGGACCATGACATTTTCGATGCAGTGCAGCATCAGATACCCTCCGAGGTACTTAGGGGCACCACAGACTCTAATAAGCCATACTCTACATTGTCTAAGGTGGTGACCCCCCTGGATATATTACATCCAGTGATTTTAAAAGGTCTCGAATCCACTGGTGGATTTGAGAGGCAACCACTCCATAGAGGGAGATGGGACTCCATTCACGGAGTAGCTACGTCAGTAGCGGAGCCACTTCAAGTTAATCTTGTTGAGGACGCGCCTTCACAGGCATCAGAAAAGCAATTTGACTCTTCAAAAGCTATTGTTATATATGCAGGTACAGCTTCAGGATCTGGAGAAGAGCTAAACACGAGTGATGTGAGGCAAACACAAAGTGAAACACATGCACAGAGTGATAGTGAGATAAACAGGAGTGCAAGTGAGCTGAGTGCACACACACACACAGTGTTCTATTATCTAAAATGGAAGCTCTCCAGAAAGAAATGCAAATTGTTCAGGCTGAGTTGGTAAAAGTAAAAGCACAAACAGAAGAAAAATCTACATCTGCCTCTGTAACACAGCAGCTGACAATAGTACGAAAAGATGTTGATGATGTCAAAACCTCCATTCTTCTAAAAACTCAAGACATCCAGAGTGTACAGAATCTTATTGCTGAAGACATGAAAGAAGTCAGCAAATTACATGAAAAGATTGATGAGGTTGAGAAAAGCTTGACATTAACAATCATTGAAAATGAAAAGATCTCTACACAAAGATTCAGCAAACTGGATGATGGAATGACACATTTGAATGAAGGAATGAAGCAAGTCTATCTGACTATGCAGAAGATGTTGACATCTTTTGAAGCCTCTAAAACTCAAGAGGATCCCTCAACTAAGGGGGAGAAATCAAAGGAGAAAGTAGCTAAAGATGGAGGGGCTTCTACTCAAGACAAAGGGAAAGATAAACTGTATTCTGAAGATCAATTTCAATCGTATGATCCAGAACCAGAAAAACAGTTTTATGATCAAGAGAAATTCATTGATGACAGTGCTCATGATGAATCAAACTTTCCTGACTACTGCAGAGCTGAGGAAGAGATTGCATTTGATGAAGATTTTCTGTTTCCAGAAGAAAAAGAAGTTGATCCAGCCTATGAAGAGGCAATGAAGAAACTAAAATAAGACATCAAGGCAAGTCATGCAAAAACTGAAAAACTGAAAGCTCTAGTCATAGAAAGAACAAAGGCAGAAAAAGAAGAAAGCCAAGAAAAGCAAAATCTCTGGGCCATAGCAGTCAGAGAAAAGAAGAGAGATGTACAGCTCAAGATTGGAAAGAAATGGGATACTGCAAGAGAAATAATGGACAAACATCAAAAGGGTCCATTTGAAGACAAGCATCTGAAATCAATAATTGAGCGTCTAGAAAAGTCAAATGACAACATTGACAACTTCATGAAAGCTCTGAAAGAGGAAGTGGACTACATCACTATCCTAGTGGATCACATTCTTGAAGACTGGCGGATACTAGTCTATACACACAGGAATGGAACATTCAGAATTTCCTTAGAGTTTTTCAGGCAAAGAAGTTTATCAGTAATATGGACGTTCTTGAACAAAATAAAGAGGAGCTCAGAAGAAAATGAACTTCTCAGAGATAGACTTAGAGTCTTTGCTACAGCTGTCAGTCCTCAGATCTTATTTGATCCTCATGAGGTAAGATTTTTCTCAAACAAGTTGTATCAAATCATGCAGTTAAATGAGGAATCTTTTAAGGGCTACACAGTTAAGTACATGATTCAAGTTGAAAGGATGCTAAGGTCAAAAGGTTTCAAATCCCAAGCTAAAATGGATGCTGCAGATAAGATAAGAAACTACTGTCTGTCAAAAAGAATTCATTCATACATCAGGCAAATACCAAAGATAGATTCAACACAACCATCTGATGTAGAAGAAGAGATAGTAGATCCTGTTGAACAGGAAGTACTGCGGCAGTTAGCAAGAGCTGAACAAAGAAGGTTGTATGGAGAATCCACTACAACAGAACAATCAGTATCTGAACAAATACCGAGGACACCTGTTCATAAAGGTTCAATCCTAGAAGAAGGTGAAGTTGATACATCAGAAGACTGAAGACATAGATAGAACAAGATAGAAACTTTGTAATATTTGTTCAGTGCTAGAGGAACATCTATCTTGTATTTATCTTTTATGTATGAATCTGGAAAATTGTTAAATATAAAACCAGAACTTTTGTTTATTATTTACAGTCATTAAATGTCGTACTACTTTCTTAGTTGTTAGTTGAGTTATCCTCTAGGAATTTGTGTGTTAATTGTTTAACAACAAATAGGGGGAGATTGAAAGGCATATGACTAGGCCTATTTGTAATAATTAGATGGCAACTCAACTCTAACTGTTAAAGAGAAGTAAATACTAAACACCAAACAGGAATCAAGACAAAGTCAGTCAACTAATCACAAAGGATCTAAGTATCAGAAGTATTTTTGTAGGATTGCTACTCAACACTGGATGAAGTTCATTTTTATGTTCAAGCGTCAGTGAAAATAAATATGTAGTAGTGGTTCTATAGTAAACAGAAGATATAGAAGATTTCAAGTGGTTACTACAGAAGATTCCAGAAGAAGAATGAAGACAGTGAAGAAGAAAATATGATGCAAGGCCTCTAATTTAAAGTTTTATAAATGGAGAATATTTATTAGTATGACACAAATGAACCAGACAGTACATTTGTGTGTCAACTAAAATAATATTCATTCTTCATTTAATTCAAGAGGTTTCAAGATCAAAAGACACAAAGAAAAGATGGGAAGATTTCAAGACTGACAGCACGGCTGCGACTAAAGATAGTATTTTAATTCTACTATCAATTGTTAATTAATTATTTAATTTATCTAATTAAATTAATTCAAGTTGAATTTAATTTAATTTATAAATTAACTAATTGAATTAAGTAGAATTAATTTACTATAAAAGAAATGCTTTAATATGAATTATATATATATATATATAAACTGTTAGTATGACTTATCAATAAGTCATACCGAGTTTATTATATATATATATTCAAATAAGTCATACCGAGCCTGTATAAGCATAAGTCATACCGAATTGTTTCTATATATATATATATAATCAGTTAGTATGACTTATTAATAAGTCATACCGAATGACTTGTTAATAAGTCATACCGAGCTATATATATATATATATATAATAAGTCATACTGGATTGATTTTTTATTTAATTAAAAAGTCATACCGATTTTTTAATTAGAAAAATAAGTCATACCGACCAAAATAAGTCATGCCCAGTCTTTTATAAGTCATACAAGTGTTAAAATAAGTCATACAGACTTATTTTCTTGAAATTAAGTCATACTCATAAAGGTCATAGCAGCCATTTCAAATCTCTATAAATATGAGATGATCTCTTCACTTTTTCAGTTGTTCAACTTGTTAAGAGTTAGAAAAACAGATCAAATTCAGTAATTTATCTGCATTGTAATATTCACAGATTTCTGTGCTGAGTTTGAATATAATTGTTTAAACACGAACACTTCATGTCGAATTCGTTCTAGACTTTATATCAATTATATAACAGTTTTCTAAATATTAATTGTGTAATACTAATCAAGTTAAAATAATATCTTTCACTTGAAAAGTATTTCATTATAATTTCGCGAGTAATTAAAATAATATTTTTAATCCAATTATTCCGCGATTAATTTTCAGATATTGTATTCAACCCCCCTTCTACAATATCAGGGACCAACAACAAGTAAGGAAGAGTGAAAATATATATTCTATGAGTGAAACACTTAGAGAGTATATGAGCGAAACACTTGTGAGGAACACAAAGTAAAATCACACACTAGCACACTTACCGAATCCCTTTCCCCATTCCCTGTTACAGATTTCAAATGTTACTTAACCAAGGTGGAAATTTCTTCAGAAAAGGACCAACAATTGTTACCTATCTACAATTGGGGGAGAATTATTAAGAGGATTACTCAACTAAGGGGGAGAATTATTAAGAGGATTACTCCAAAATGTTAAAGTGTTCAACTAAGGGGGAGTAGATCAAAAGGGGAGAAGTAAACAAAGGCTTTTGCCAGAAGAGGATTACTCAATTGTTGAACAAGAAAAAGGGGTATATAACAACATGCTTGGATTCTATTCCATTTGATTTTAGAAGATTCTTGTAAATATGATTAACCGGATTTTCTAAAATGCATAACATGTCATAGTTTGCATTTTTTATATCTGCGATGGTTTAATGTTGTATGTATGCCATGTTTGTTACCTCTATTAAAATGGTTGGATAATTCAAGTAAGGGGAAATTGAATTCACCTTGGAAGAAAAGGGAAGACAGGAGTTGGAGAAATAGAGGAGAAGTGGTAAGAAGAGAACAGACATCATCTCTGACATCCTAAGGGGGAGTAGTGATGAGTCTGAGAAATGAAGATAATACTAGATGTATAATATGTTCAGTGCTAGAGGAACAAACATGTTTCATTTCAGTTACTCAAAGAAATCTGGAAATGTATTATATGATCCAGAGAACAATTTATTTACTTACAGTTCTTAAATGTCATATTAGTTTCTTAGTTGTTAATTGAGTTATCCTCTAGGAATTTGTGTGTTAAATGTTTAACAACAAATAGGGGGAGATTGAAAGGCATATGACTAGGCCTATTTGTAATAAGTAGATGACAACTCAACTCAAGTAAGAAAATAGAGTAAGAAGTAAATACTGAGGATGGAATCAAATCGAAGAATTTCAACTAGACACAAAGAATCAATTTGTCAGAAGAATTTTAATGAAGTTGCTACTCTACACCGGAAGAAGTTCATTTATATGTTCAAGCATCGGAGAAAAATAGAGAAGCAGTTTTTCAGAAGAGTTCAGAAGATACAGAAGATTCTAAGTGCCTACTACAAGAGATTCCAAAAGAAGAACAAAGAAAGTGAAGCAGAAGAATGACAGAAGGCCTCGACTCAAAGTTTAATAGATGGAGAATATTTATTAGTATGACACAAATGAACCAGACAGTACATTTGTGTGTCAACTAAAATAATATTTATTCTTCATTTAATTCAAGAGGTTTCAAGATCAGAAGACAAAGAAAAGACAAGAAAATTTCAGGACCGACAGCACGGCTATGCAAGTAAAGATAGTATTTTAATTCTACTATCAAATGTTAATTAATTATTTAATTTATCTAATTAAATTAATTCAAGTTGAATTTAATTTAATTTATAAATTAACTAATTAAATTAAGTAGAATTAATTTATTATAAAAGAAATGGATTAATATGACTTATATATATATATAAACAGTTCGTATGACTTATTAAATAAGTCATACCGAATGACTTACTTAAATAAGTCATACCGAGATTCATATATATATATATATATAAATAAGTCATACCGATTGAAGGAAGAAGTCATGCTGGAGCAATTGCCAAAAGGTCATACCGAGCCTAACAGATAAGTCATACCGAGCAGGCTGAAGCAAATGTCATACCGAGCAGATTGATTAAAGGTCATACCGAAAATCTGAGGAAAAGGTCATGCTGGAGCAAGTGGGATAAGTCATACCGAGAGTTCTGTGCTCAAAAGGTCATACTGAACCAATTTTGTTTAATTAAAATAAGTCATACCGATTTATTTTAATTAGATAAAATCCGAATATGACTTTAAATAAGTCATACCGAACTTTCAAAAGGTCATACCGAGCTTCAGTAAGTCATACCGAGAAAAATATGTCATGCCCAGCAATTTGATAAGTCGTACAAGGGTTAATTTCTTGAAATTAAGTCATACTGAAAAAGGTCATAGCAGCCTTTTTCATTCTCTATAAATATGAGAATCAACCTTCACTTTTCAGTTGTTCAGTTGTTAAGAGTTAGAAAAATCAGATCAAATTCAGTAATTTATCTGCATTGTAATATTCACAGATTTCTGTGCTGAGTTTGAATATAATTGATTAAACACGAACACTTCATGTCGAATTCGTTCTAGACTTTTTATCAATTATATAACAGTTTTCTAAATATTAATTTTATAATACTAATCAAGTTAAAATTATATCTTTCACTTGAACAGTATTTCATTCTAATTAATATTTCGCGAGTAATTAAAATAATATTTTTAATCCAAATTATTCCGCGATTAATTTTCAGATATTGTATTCAACCCCCCTTCTACAATATCAGGGACCAACAAAGCTAGTTAATAGATCTACACATTCACGGTTTTAGAATTGTAAAATATTGCCTAGAACTGTAGATATTTGAAGAGAAAAAATCGATTAGTCCGATATTACTTAACAGTCGATGTGGTGTATGTATCTTTTGTATAATGTGCTAAGTATCGGAAGAACAAAAACTATATATAGTGGATAAAGAGAGAAAAAAGTCTTTAATTAAAACACCTACAACCCGATAGTTAACAACTATCGGGACATGCAAATTTTTTTTTTTAAACTATCGGCTCATGCAAAGAAAAGAATATAATATATATATATATATATATATATATATATATATATATATATATATATATATATATATATATATATATATAGTTAACTATCGGGTCAAGCATTTAATTAATTTAAAATAAAATAAAATACATTTATGATAGTTAACAACTATCGATACATGTAAATTAATTTTAATTAGAAAATCATTAATAATTGAAATACTGATGATTTAAAAATTAAAATAAAACTTGCATTTATCAAATAATTTGAAACATGTAAACATATAAATTCGAATTGTCTTAAACTTAATTAAATAGAGATTTCTTAAATTAAAAAGTTAATATTCCTAAAATAGAATTATTAAAATTTTAATTTAGAAATAACTAAAAATTAAAGATAATTCAATTTGAATTACACAAGCATACAATAATAACATACATATTAATATATAATAGACAGGTGGTTGATTGGAGATTTTTGAAAACCAAAAAAAAATTGTTCCATACTCTGTTGCAGTTGTAAGTTCCAAAAATTTAAAAGCAACCCAATCACAATTCAATTAATAATAACAACATACTAAGTATAATTCAGTCAGATATGCATATTAATACTGAGAATTGTAATTGCTACACATTTTTCCAATGAGAACCAGTACATTAAATAAACAAGTCTGTACAACCAATTTCTCACTAAAAATCACAACTTGTCTGATATAGAATCTCTCAGCCTGATTTCATGAATTGAAATCAACCAATTAATTCTAAACCACAGACTATTATGCTTCTTGTTAACTACAAACACTTATGTAGCAGTTAACTACTTATGCTATATCGAATAATTACCACAAAGCATAACTGGTATACTTATGATAATTAATATTGATATTCATAAGCCCGAGATCAATAGTTGGACTGGAGTTCACAAGTCCTTTGGATATAAAAATTCAATAACTTGTGAATCCATACAACTCCTCGCAAACAAAAATTAATTTAAATTTAACATCTCTAATTCACTAACCAACCTAGAGAAAGTAGATTCGTCTAGTGGTTTGGTGAAGATGTCTACAAGTTGTTATTCTGTGGGTACAAAATGCAACTCCACAATACCATTCATGACATGCTCTCGTATAAAGTGATACCTGATATCAATATGCTTGGTCCGTGTATGCTGAACCAGATTATTGGTTATAGCTATGGCACTTGTGTTGTCGTAAAATATTGGAATCTTGTTCAACATAAAGCCATAGTCCTAAAGTTGGTTTCTCATCCATAGGATCTGAGCACAACAGCTACCAGCTGCGATGTATTCTGCCTCTGCTGTTGAGGTAGACACCGAGTGCTGCTTCTTGCTATACCATGAGACCAATCTTCTTCCCAAGAATTGACAGCTTCCAGAAGTACTCTTCTTGTCAATCTTACAACCTGCAAAATCCGAGTCTGTATAGCCGATTAGGTCAAAACTGGTACCTTTAGGATACCAAATTCCCAAATTTGGAGTACCCTTCAGGTATCTAAAAATTCTTTGAACAGCTATAAGGTGAGACTCTTTTGGGTTAGCTTGGAACCGTGAACATAAGCAAGTTGAAAACATAATATCTGGCCTACTTGCAGTTAAGTAAAGTAGAGATCTAATCATACCTCTGTAGCTTGTGATGTCGACAGATTTACCTGATTTGTCCTCATCAAGCTTTGTGGCAGTTGGCATTGGAGTCTTGGCGTGGGCTGAATCTTCAAGTCCATACTTCTTTAGAAGATCTCTGATGTACTCTGCCTGGCAAATGAAGATCCCATCTTTCTTCTGACTCACTTGTAGTCCAAGGAAGAAAGTAAGTTCGCCCATCATACTCATCTCGCACCTACTCTACATTAACTTAACAAATCTCTTGCATAGCTCATCATTAGTAGAACCGAATATAATATCATCAACATACACTTGAACTAATATCAAATTATTTTTGTACATTTTATGAAAGAGAGTCTTATCTATAACACCTCTGATAAAACCATTTTCAATTAAAAATTCAGATAGTGTTTCATACCATGTTCGAGGCACCTGCTTGAGTCCATAAAGAGCTTTAAAAAGGAAGTACACAAAGTCCATATGATCTTTGTTCTCGAAACCCGGAGGTTGCTCTACATATACTTCTTCTTCCAGCTCCCCATTCAGGAATGCACTCTTCACATCCATTTGATAAACTTTAAAGTCTGAATGTGTTGCGAATGCCAAAAACATCCTGATGGCTTCAAGTCTTGCTACTGGTGCATAGGTCTCGTCATAATCTATTCCTTCTTCTTGAGAATACCCCTTAGCAACCAGTCTGGCCTTGTTCCTCGTAACAATGCCATCTTCATCCAATTTATTCCTGAATACCCATTTAGTGCCAATAACAGATTTGTCTTTAGGTCTGGGTACCAATTTCCACACTTTCTGCCTATCAAATTGATTGAGTTCATCTTGCATCGCAATCACCTAATCTGGATCTTCTAGAGCATCTTCAACCTTTTTAGGTTGTTCCTCTAATAGAAAACCAGAGTACAGACATTCATTCTCTGTTGCTCTTCTAGTCTTCACACCACTCTCTGGGTCACCAATGATTAATTCAAAGGGATGATCTATGTTCCATACCCTTTGTCTAGGCAGATTAGCCCTTGATGATTGTCCTTCTTCGTAGTTGTGTTAAGAGTGACTAGCTGATCCTTCTTCACCTCCCCCTGAGTTGTTGCCTCCATTGTTTGATGATCCTCCAGTTGAGCTAGCAGGTTCAGAAACAGACTGATGTTCAGATAAAGTCTGTGACTGTGACTGTGTGGTATTACCAACACTTCCACTGCTTTGCTCTGGATTATCAATATTCGTGTATTCATGACTACCAGATGCAACACCAGGTACTTCTTCATCTCCTAAGTAGTATTCTGATAGATTTTTAATTTTCAAAGATTCAGAATCTTTATCTTTTTGAAGACTTGGGAGTTTGGTGTCGTCAAACGTTACATTAAGGCTTTCAATGACCTTATGAGTTTCAATCACATATACCCTGTACGTCTTAGACTCCAGTGAGTAACCAAGGAAAATCCCTTCATCTACTTTAGCATCAAACTTGCCCAAATGTTCATCTTTCAATACATAGCATTTTCCACCAAACACATGAAAGTACTTCAGTGATGGCTTTCTGTTGGTCATAATCTCATAGGATGTCTTTTCTAGATCTTTATTAATCAGGGTCCTATTTTGAGTGTAACAAGCTGTGTTGACTGCTTCTGCCCAAAAATATATAGGTAGCTTTGATTGGCTTAGCATTGTCCTTGCTGCTTCAATCAAAGTCCTATTTTTCCTTTCTACCACTCCATTCTGCTGTGGAGTTCTTGGGGCTGAGTATTGTCTTGAAATGCCTTGCTCCGTGCAGAATTCATTTAGAACTGCATTTCTGAATTCAGTTCCATTATCTGATCTTATTATCCGCACAGGCAATCCAGCTTCCACCTCAATCTTTTTAATGTGATCGATTACCATTTGAGGTGCTTCATCCTTAGAATGCAAAAACAACACCCACGTGTACTTGGAGTAGTCGTCGACAATCACTAATGCATATTTCTTCTTTGAAACTGACATGACATTAACCGGTCCAAACAGATCCATATGAATCAACTGGAGAGGTTCGCTGATGCTTGACATGTCCTTACTTCTATGTGACGCCTTCTTTGACTTACCCTTTTCACATGCTTCACAGAGTCCTTCTTGGTAGAATTCCATCTGTGGTAACCCTCTCACCAATTCTCTTCTAACTAAAGAATTCATTGCCTTAAAGTTCAGGTGAGATAGTTTTCTGTGCCATAACCAACTCAATTCAGAAGATGCTTTACTGTAGAAACAACTTGCTTATCCTCTACTTGCAGTGTTTAAGTCAGCTACGAACAGATTTCCTTTTCTTACTCCTTTAAGAGCAAGCTTTTCATCTTTCCTGTTGGTGATCAGACACTTTTCCTTCCTGAAGTCCACATTATATCCTTTATTTGTAAATTGACTGATACTCAGCAAGTTGTGCTTCAGACCGTCAACAAGAGAGATATTTTCAATGATGACATTTCCAAATTCCAGACTACCATATCCCTTAGTAAATCCTTTGCTGTCATTTCCAAAGGTTACAACTGGGCCGGTCTTCTCAACCACATTGGTCAGCAGGGACTTGTCTCCTATCATGTACCTTGAACATCCACTATCCAAAATCCACATGAATTTTTCATTAGTATCTATGCCCTGCAACCACAAAGTGATTAAGGTTTCTTTGGAACCCAAACTTGTTTGGGTCCAAGAAATTTAGAGGTTCTTGCAGATGGTGTAATAGGTTCAGTTTTCACATCTTTAAGTTCTACTTTGACTGAACTCGAATCATGTTCCTTTGCCTTGACAGATTTGTCTTTTGGCTTAGGAGATTGAGTCTCCTTCCTAACTTTAGGAGGACTAGCAGTCTTTGCCCTTACCTTTTTCTTATTCATGCTTCTTTCTATGCCTATGCAATTACTAGAAGTAGATGCATTCATCAAATTGAAATAAGCATTCATAATATTAAAAGCACATGGCATACATCCAGTAATACCACAAGGCACATGAGAACTATTCATGCTAAACATGTTCTGCATAACAGGAATATTAGATTCTACTTTAACCTTATTACATGCATGACTAAGGTGTCCAGCAGAATTGTAATTAGTACACAATTTCCTAGGTGCAGTGGGTGCAGGTGTAGCAGAATTAGCAATTTTAACACCTACTTTCCCATTCCTATTACTCTTTGACTTGTTCTTGTTACCACCTAATTCAGTTTTAGCAGATTCAGTTTTAACTGGCTCATTAGGTGTAACTTTTTCTACATTATTTTCCTCAACTTCTTTTCTTTTAACTTATCCTCAACAAGCATTTCTTGTTTCCATACGATAGTATCTTCGTCTAAGGGTTCTGAGAGTGGGAGCTTAAAGATAGGATTACTACTCTTCTTAATGACAAAAGGAACATTTTCATTTTCTAATAGAACGGTACTAGAAGCATTGAAAGTTACATTCCTTTTATCCTTTTTCTTATTCCTTTTATGTTCATCGTAGTCAAAGCCTATACATGTCTTATTATCTAAGCTCTGCTTATCCAATATGTCTTTAGCAATATTAGCTGAGTTCTTAAAAGCTTCCAATTTTAACTCTAGCTCAGAAATCTTAGCCATAAGTGTTGTCTCAACCTCTGCATTACAGATAACCTTATTCTCTAAATATTCATTTCTTTCCTTACGGTTATTAACTGTGATTCCTACAAGCTCTAGTTGTTCCTTTCCAGATTCTAGCTTTTTAATCTTCGCAACTAGTCTAGCATTTTCTCCTTCAGAAGCTAGCATGCTTGTATGAATGTTAAACATCTCTATACTCAAGTCATTAACAATATTTTTATATTCAGATAGAGACATATCTACAGTGGTGAGAATATGTACCTGTGCTGATGATGGAGATTCTTCTAAAGTGTCTACCATTAATGCAAGATTTCCATATTCTTCTTCTTCAGAATCTGTGTCATCCCAGCTTCTACCTTCAACAATGTAAGCCTTGCCTTGTCGTTTTGCAACCAAAGCATCCAATCTCTGTTTCAACTTCTCATTCTCCCTTTTCAACTCATCATAGCTTTTCTTCTCGTAGGAACTCTTCTTCTCATAAACCTTCTTGTCTTTTGATTGTCTCGGTTTCTTACATTCAGTGGCGAAATGCCCTAGTTCATTGCAGTTGAAGCACCGGAACTTACTACGGTCTACCATGTTTGACTTGTAACCACCTCTTGAGTTGGATCCCGAAAATGATCCTGTCTTCTGAAATCTGCTATCAAAACTTTTCTTGTACTTGGGATTCCTTCTGAATCTTATATGCTTGAAACGCCCTGCCAAGTACGCCATATATTTGTCTTCCATCTCATCAAGCTCTTCAAATGTATAAAAATCATCTTCCTCTTCAGCTTGTGATTCTGTAGCCATTTCAGCTTCAATGATCAATTCTCCACCAATCTTGGTTTCAACGACCTTTGCTTCAGAAGTTTTAACTTCATCTGCCACAAGAGCTGTGGTCTTCATTAGTGCTGCACTCTTACTGTCCACTGAGCCGGAACCATAGATAATCAATCTCTGTTCTTGTTCCATTTCATAAGTCTTCAATTTTCCATATAGCTTTTTAAGGGGCATGGTATTGAAGTTGTCCCTTTCTCTAATTGAAGAAACCTTATGCTCAACATGATGTGGAAGAGTCAACATAAACTTCCTGTTCGTTTCCCTTAATGGATAGTTCTTCTCCTGGATACTCAACTCATTTAATAATTTTTATACCGCTCAAAGACTTGAGTGATTGTTTCTCCAGGAGTAGATTTGAATGCTTCATATCTTGATGTAAGTATATCCAACCGGTTCTCTTTTACTTCTTCTGTTCCTTCCATAATCAGTTCGATGGTTTCCCACATGTGCTTTCCAGATATACAATTTAGAATTTTATGGCACATGTCTTCATCCATTGAGTCAACAATAATCAACTGAAGGCCTGTGTCCAATGCAACAATTTCTTTTTCTGTATCAGTGAACTCTGTAGAATCCTTTGGAGTAGACCTTTGAGGAACTCTTACTCCGTCCACTATAGATTCAGGAATCATCTTCATTGGTACAAACGGTCCGTTCTCTAAGATACCCATGTACAACAGATTTGCAGCCTTAATAAACAGGGTCATCTTCTTTTTCCAGAAATTATAATTCGCTCTTTCAAACTGAGTAACCTTAATACTTCCTATTTTATGAGAACTCATGATATTGAACTTTTCAAAATTATTTAAAGTTCAAAAAATTTCTGGGTGAGATATTTTGAAAATTAAAAAATTCGTAAAAAATTCCAGAAGCTTAATACTGAAGTCCGAACAATAGATCCTGATTTATAAACTCAATCAGTAAGCTCTGATACCAATTGTTAGTCCCAAATATCGTAGAAGGGGGGTTGAATACGATATTGTCCACTTTTGATTTAATTCGCGGAATGGTTCTTTATGGACTTTATACAGTTCGAACAGTTATATAATCAAACAGGTGATAAGCAATAACACAACAGTTCGGGGAATATATCTTTTGATTTATATAAACCCTGAGGTGCTCCACAAATCTAATCCGTAGATTAGTTACAGTGATCCACTAGTACAGTTACAGTTACAGTTAAAAGCTTTAATAAGAACAATCAAAGTAACAACAGCTGATTACAAACTTAATGGCTTCTGTGTTTACTTCTCTTGAATGCTCTCTGTGTTTCTCTCTTCAATGCTCTCTGTATCTCTATCTGTAAACTGAATGAATGAATGCCAAAGACGATGCTTTGTTTCCTTTTTGTGTAGACTTTATTAACTAAGGATACGTGGCTCATTTAGGACCAAGTAAACTAGTTGCTGCTTTACATCTTTTTATCCTTAAGTATCAGGAACAATTTACTGATTAATTGTTTAACCCTCGATGAGACTGTAGAATAAGTATCGGAGGATTAAAACAATTACTGAAATAAACTCAATTATTCCAAGCTTTAGTAACCATCGGGAAGTGGCTAGTTTGCTTTTGTTTCTTTTTCCGATAGTTAATAACTATCGGCTAATAGGACAAAATAAGCCCTTGAATTATTTACCATCTCTTTTATTTCACCCGATGGTTGTTAACCATCTGTGAACAAGACAAAATAGCTTTATTAATTATTGGTGAATAAGACGAAATAGCTTGACCAAGTTGACTTCTGGATACAGCTTCTGTAGTCTCTTTACTTAGCCAATTGTTATTAACCATCGCAGTCGATTCCGTGCTTCATTTTAATATAAGTTACCGACTTGTTGTGTTGAGTTAGTTACCTCGGTTACATGTTACTTTAACGTTACATTTTGCTTTACAGCTTTGGTCTGTGCAATGAATTCATCTAAATTTCCTGTTTGAACAACCTTTGTCATCAACTCTGTGTTTTACTTTAGCAACTCAAATTTTCTCCTTTATTTTTCAATTAATTCCTCTGTCTCCTTTTCTCTACCAATCCTTCTTGCTTCCAAGTCATCATCAATTTTTTTTTGCATTGATCATTTTCTTCACGAAATCATCCTTGTTTGATCTTGATTTTGATGATTTCCCATTGCTACTGGTTTTACCTGTTACCTTATTAGTCCTACTAGAACCAGCACCTGCTTCTGCAAACTTGCTACTCCCAGCAGCTCCATTTCCACCACCATTGCCATCTTTATCCCTCTTATCATTATTCTCCCCCTTTTTTTTAGCATCAATTGGAGGAGGTGGTGGCATCCTGTCTAGAAACTTCTAAAGAATCTGAGCATGAACTGCTTGGCCTCTGATAATATCATCCATTTTGGACTCCAGAGAAGAAACTATTTTCTGCAATTAATTAAAGTTCTTGGCTTCATAGAAGAGTTTATCTTTGATTTGATGTATGAAGTTCATAGGTAACTTTTCATCCAACCTTCTTTCTAAGGCATCTTTGGTGGATGTAATAGCCCCTTTGACAGTCTCCAACTCCTTTTTAACTCATGTCACAGAAAGCATGTTAACCTTCAATTGCACTCTGAAACATGTGACAATCCTACCATGAATTTGATCTGAAAAATTTATCTCCATCATTGACCTCATGTACAAAGATAGAATTTCAGCTTCAGCATCACCTAGAGATTCATATATGGTGCTCTTCCAGGGTTCTTCATCAATGTCATTATCAATGTCACCAGGAGCCATATAACATGTATCTGTGATATTGACTAGACATTTTTTCAAATTCCTGGTTCTTTGCTCGGTATGCTCCAATCCTAGAATATTTTCTGCATCCTTGTTAGTTGAGGTAGCCAAATCTTGATACCTTGGATCAGGATGGACAAAGTTCCTTGGATCCTGTTAGGAGTATATTCATTTGATGATGTACAAAATACTAGAACATGGGTTAGCTTAGTTTATTTGTAATAAATCTTTCTAGTCTCTGAAATGTATAATCAGAGTCTAGATAGTCAATATTCATGTTACTTGTACTTAGAATAATTTCTGTAGAAAGTGAAGCCAGAGTCTACATGTAGATCAGAGTCTGGAAGGTGATCAGAGTCTATAGACTATCGGAGTCTATGATCTATCAGGTCTACATATGATCAGAGTCTGAAGATCATCAGAGTCTGAAGATTTCAGAGTCTATACAGTTAAAGTTAAATTTGGAATAAGATCACAAGAATGGAAAGTCTTCGAAGATCAAGATAAATATATTGTAGATATGCTATGGGAAAGAAATAGAATTCTAGAAGGAAACTGTTAACTAATAATTAGGAATTATATTCATATTATAATTTCTCTTTCTGTTATTAGTTGATAGGCAGTTCTCTATAAAAACTCTATGTAACCTAATTGTAAAGTTGTCGAAGCATAATTTGTCTGAGTGAAACTTTGTGAGTGCATAGAGATATAGAGAGTTTCTGTGATAAACACAGAGAAACTGCTAGGGTTTGTGTATACCCTAGGAGAGATTTGTATTTACAAATCAATAATACAAACAGTACTTATTCATATCTTTGTGTTTAATCTTTGTTCTTAATTCATATCTGTTTATTGATATTGCGTTGATTTTAAATCAGGCAGAAAAGACTCACAAGTATTCAACCCCCCTTCTACTTGTGCAACTGGGAAAACAATTGGTATCAGAGCCTAATGTCTAAAATCGATTAAAGATGTCTGGAAACAAAGATGGCAATTCTAAGATTCCTATGGTTAAGAGAAACGAGTTCACACATTGGAAGGTTAAGATGCTGCACCATCTGGAAGCAACAGACCCTGACTATCTTGAAAGAATTCATGAAGGACCCTATGTGCCCTTAAAGATAGTGCCTCAAATCAATGAAGAAGGCAAAGTAACTAAAGAACACTTCATTGAAAAACCAAAGGCTGAATGGACAAAAGAGGACAATGAGAATGTCCTTAAGGAGCCAAAGGTCAAAAACATACTCTTTAACAGTTTGGATTCTGTTCTTACAAACTGTGTTATATCTTGTCAAACTGCTAAGGAGATGTGGACAAAACTTGAAGTGCACTGTCAAGGGACTAACGATGTCAAGAAGAATACTAGGTCTTTGCTAATTCAAGAGTATGAGTATTTTAAAGCAAAATCTAGAGATCTATTACTGAGATGTATGATAGGTTTACAAAACTCTTGAATGAGATGGCTATGCTTGGTAAGGTTTATGATTCTGAAGATACAAACACCAAGTTTCTGAGAGCACTTCCTGATGAGTGGGACAATAAGACTACAGCCTTAAGGGAAGCTAGAGATTTGGATGAACTAACTCTAGAAGAATTGTATGGCAGGCTCAAGACATATGATTTAGAGATGCAACAGAGGAAGAATAAGAAGTTTGTGAAGACAAAATCTGTGGCACTCTTAATAGAGTCTGAGAAAGAACAACAGGAACAACCCACAGAAGCAAGAATCAAGGATTCAAGGAAGAAGGGTAAAGCTGTTGTGGAGTCAGAATCTACTGACACAGACTCTGATTCTGATGAAGAGATTGATCTAAGTCAAATGATGGGTATGTTTGCTAAAAATTTCAAAAAAATGAAATTTAACAAAAGAACTGGCAAATTTAGCAAAAGGCCATCATTCAAGAAGGAAGATGAGAAGGTTGAGAAGAGCAAGAGTACTATAATCAAACTTGACAAAGCAAAGGTCAAATGTTTCAACTGTGGAATATTGGGGCACTTTGCCAGTGAATACAGAAAGTCAAAAAGGGAAGGAAAAGGAAAATCACTTCTATCAACAAGAAATGATATGGCAGATTCAAGCTCATAGGATGAAATTGATTATGAAAATCTAGCATTGATGGCATACTCCTCAAGAAAATCACAATCTCCTAAAGAACCCTCATCTCCTATAACTCAGGTATCAATCTTTACTCCTGAATCCTTAATTAATTTAGACTCTAATGGTATAGAAATTGTGCAAAGTGAGGTTAATAAAATAATGACAACATGTAGGTCTCTCACTAGTGAAAGTGAAAGGTTGAGAGAAGAAAATTTAACCTTAACTAAAAGGAATGATCATTTAGAGTCTGAGTTAATAGTAATGGAACAATACAAAAAGGATTCTGAGAAATATAGTCATAATTACACTGAAATCTTGAAAGCCTATGACTATGTTAAGAATGAACTAGAAGAAGAGAGACTTAAGTTTAGAGTCTGGACAGACTCTGGTAGAAAAGTTCAAGAAATTCTCAATAATCAAAATGTGTGTCAAACTGCTGGTCTAGGCTATGACAAGAGTCAAGGCAAAAAACCTATTGTTGTGAATGATAACAATGAAGAAGCTAGCCAAGTTAATAAGACTAAAGACAAAAGTACATTTGTTCATGTTAAGTTTGTGACTCCTAAAGAAAAGACTGAAACCACAAACTCATCTGTCAATAGTCCCCCTGTTGTTGACAAAAAGACAGATGAAACAGGAGCAAATAACTCTAAGAAAAATATTAACATATGGTACTTTTCTAAGTCTAAGTTAAAAGAAAGGCTAGAGAACTTATCAGAGTCTACCAAAACTAAGAGAAATAGGAATGGTAAGGAAGGCATTAATAAATCAAATAATTATTAAAAGGATCCTAATGCTCCTAGAAAGAAGTGTTTTAAATGTGGCAACCACAACCATTTAGCTATAGATTGTAAAGAAAAAATTGAGAAAAAATCAGAGTCTAGTCTTCCACAGACTCTGAAAAGTCATTACATTCCACAGAAACCTTGTTATCACTGTGGTAACATATTTCACTCTATTTATATGTGTAGAGACTATCATGATTTGTATTTCAATTTTTATGAGCTAAAATCATCTATTAATAAAAGTTGGTATGACACTGTTAAGACTCCACCAGAGTCTAAAGCAACAAAGGAGACAGGTAAATCAAAGGTGAAAATTGCTAAACCTGTTTCATCTAAAGTTAGAGGAAAAGGATCCAAAACTGTTTGGGTCCCCAAAACAACTAACTAGTTGCTTTATGTATGCAGGGAACAAGGGTAGAGAATGTAACCCTAATCCTGGACAGTGGATGCTCAGGATACATGACTGGAAAGAAATCCCTACTTACAGACTTTGTGGAAATGGTTGGCCCAGAAGTATCCTTTGGAGATGGCAACAAAGGACATACACTGGGATATGGCAAGATTGTACTTGGGAATGTCATCATTGAACAAGTAGCTCTAGTTGATGGCTTAAGACACAATTTGATAAGCATAAGTCAACTAGGAGATAAAGGTTACCCTACTGGCTTTGACAACAAAGAGTGTCTTGTGACTCACAAAGAAACAGGCAATTTGGTTTTCAAAGGTCATAGACATGGTAACATTTATGAAGTCAGCTTGGAGGATTGCATACACAGTGAATTCACATGTCTATTTAGCAAGGCCACAACTGAAGAAAGCTGGAAATGGCACAAAAAACTGTCACACATCAACTTCAAAACATTAACCAAGTTGGTTAAACATAATCTTGTAAGAGGATTACCACAGGTTGATTTTGTGCAAGATGGACTTTGTGAAGCATGTCAACTTGGAAAGCAAAAGAAATCATCCTTCAAGAGCAAGACAATCAACACCATTTCTGAACCCTTTTATTTATTACATCTTGATTTATTTGGTCCAGTAAATGTTATGTCAATTAACAAAAAGAAATATACTCTTGTTATTGTAGATGATTTTACAAGATTCACATGAGTTTTCCTTCTACATTCAAAGGATGAAGCTCCACAACACATAATAGACCATATCACTTTTCTAGAGAAAAAATCAAAGAAAACAGTTAGAGTTCTAAGGAGTGACAATGGTACTGAATTCAAAATTCAATCATGGAGCTAGGACTACTGTGCATCAAAGGGAATTACTCAACAATTTTTTGCACCAGGAACTCCTCAACAAAATGGAGTTGTGGAGAGAAAGAATAGAACCCTCATAGAAGCTTCCAGAACAATGCTGGCAGAGTCTAAGCTACTAGTATATTTTTGGGCAGAGGCAGTCAATACAGCATGTTTCATTCAAAACTGTACTTTAATAAACATAGATGGAAAGACTCCCTATGAAATGATAAAGGACAAGAAGCCAAGTGTGAAACACTTTCACATATTTGGATGCAAGTGTTATGTACTAAAAGTACATCCTGAAAATCTAAGCAAATTTGAAGCCAAGACAGATGAATCAATTTTTCTTGGATATGCATCAAACACAAAAGCATTCAGAGTGTTTAATCTCAGAACCAAAATTGTTATGGAATCTATTCATGTTGCATTTGATGATAAAAAGTTTACATGATTGCAGGATGAGTCATAGTCTACTACACTGGAATTTGAAAATCTAAAAAGTTCTGAGATAAATGAAGAAGAAAAGGATGAACACCCTCAAATAACTCCTGATCCAACACAGGAACCTTCACATTCTGAGGGGGAGCCAGAAAATACAACTCCAAATAATTCAGAGTCTAACAGGTCAGGGTCTACCCAGACAGAGTCTAGACAGACAGAGTCAAATTCTTCAGAATCTAACTCATCAGGGTCTGGTTCAAGCAACTCTGAACCCTCGTCAGAGTCAAGCAATTTAGGGGGAGCCTCTTCATTTGAATTTCACTCAAATACGGAAGATGCAAATGACTTAGGGGGAGCTTCAAGTTAAAGAACCAATCTTCCACCAGCTAGAAAATGGACAAGGGATCACACTCTTGACTAAATAATTGGTGACCCTGAGAGTGGTGTACAAACAAGAACAACCACTCAAAATGAATGTCTTTATAGCTGTTTTCTCTCAAAGAATGAACCCAAGAAAATTGAAGAAGCCTTGCAAGACCCTGATTGGAAAATTGCAATGCAAGAAGAATTGAATGAATTTGAGAGAAACAAAGTGTGGAAACTTGTACCAAGACCTAGAGATAGATCAGTTATTGGTGCAAAATGGGTGTACAGAAACAAACTTGATGAGAATGGAACTGTAGTAAGAAACAAAGCAAGGCTAGTTACAAAAGGATACTCACAGGAGGAATGAATTGACTATAGGAACCACCAAGTGTAATATGACTTGTGTTAGGTCCAAAATGTTGTAGAGGGGGGGGGGGTGAATACAACTGTTTAAAATTTATGAGAGAATAAACAATGTGCAAGTAATAAATGATGACACAGAATTTCAAGAATATATCATTATATTCATTGATGGATTTGCTACAACATTCATAAAAGCATCATGATCAGTTGAACAATAAATACAGCAATTAAAGCTAGATTCAACTGATCCTCTCTCTCACTTTTTGTTTTACAGTAAATGCTCTCTCTTAAAAGTTATCGTTTAAAATACAGAGATACAAGTTTTTTACTAAATAAAAACAAAGTGCTGCTTTTATAATGTCATGTAGTCTTGATCTTGTCCTTTTTGTGTACGTGGCCCAATCAGGTTTTCGACAACAAAAAGTACTTTAACAACAACTCTGGATCAACCGTTCACAATAAGCCACTTGTCCCTTGAACATTTAATGTTACGTTTCTACCCGCATCTCGATCTTCGCCTGGACCCATCTCGATCTCGATCTGTGAAAATCTCGATCTCGATCTGGGAGAATCTCGATCTCGATCTATAAAGATCTCGATCTCGATCTGTGAAGATCTCGATCTCGATCTGTGAAGATCTCGATCTCGATCTGAGAGAATCTCGATCTCGATCTATCGCCTGGATCGAGATTTGCCTTTGCAGTGATTTACTTCACTTGTAAATCTCGACCCGCATCTCGATCTGCTGTGGATCGACATTTGCCTTGGCAAATATGCACACATCCAATGTTGACCTTCTTTAGTGACTAATTGAGGATTAACCTTTATGAGCAAGTTTCCTTAGCTTCCTCAATTTCTTTTCCTCACTCAATTCAAATGAGATCTTCTATTACTGACATGAACTTGCCTCCAATGTCCTGACACTTGATGCAATGGTCTGGTTCATAAGTGACTAGTCTTGTAGGGGTTCTTGCTTCTGAATGTCAGTTCTCATTTGTTGATTAACCTTTACATTATCCAGATGTTGATATACATTACATGAAATCACTTTGGTCTTCTTGATACTTCTTTGACATTAATTTGATTCTCCATTAGATAAGTTAGGGCATGAGCAATACTCAGATTGAACTTCTTCTCACTTATGCATCCTTGATTAACCAAATTAGTTACTTGTAGTTACCAAGTATCATTACCATTTCTTCAGTTGATTGATTCCATGTGCTTCTTCCGTTTCTCTTGTTTTGCTGTTGTTTTATCTTTTACTTAGTTGAGTTACATAATAATTAAGTGTTACAAGTTAGTACACCTATGCCTTTCAATCTCCCCCTATTTGATTGTCTAACAATGACAACCAAATTCACAATGAGGATAACTCAACTAAACAGGGACTGAAAAAAAAAGATAAAATAACATTCATAAATGATCATGTTAACTTACATAATGCTTGGCTTGATTAGTTACCTTCATGTCTATTACTGATACTTCAAGTGCCAAAATTGGACACCTGTTAGCTCGATTAAATGGCTTCATGCTCTTCTAGAGATTTTCTCTAAGTACTTTAAGAGCACGGTCCACTCAATCTTCAATTATCCTTCTGAAGTCCTTTTAGCAGTATTACCACCGCCGAACTTCGCGAAATAATTGACGCCTAATATAAACCAGTTTCAAGACACTTAGCTAACTAACTTCTACCTTACACTACACAAGAAAACAGATAATATATTTTTACAATGCAGGAAAACAAGAAAACAAATTACAACGCAAAGAAACATCACAAGCATGATACATTAAAACTTTTATTTCTTGCGCTCCTCTTCCTCACGAGCTTTCTTCTTGGCTGCTTTTTCTTTCTTCATGAACTCAGGGTTGCAGACTTCATCCATTCTTTTCTTGAGAAGATTAAGTCCTTCTGCTTCCACATGATTTCTGATCTTGTAATTTCGAAACAACCTCAACCACCTTTCAACCATGCTGCGAGTGGTAAGCTTCGTGGGAATGTCTTCAAACCTCAGCTTCGTGACTTTGTCAGGGTACCCCTTTTCCCCTTTCTTCCTTATAACCAGCTGCTTTGGGTATCCAATGACAATAGCGGTGGTGCATTTCTGTAGCCTCTGAATATCAAGCTGTTGTCTTCTCTTACAGAAGTTATCAAACGTGACCCTCAGATAATCCTGATCAAACTCGTCAACATCATCCATCTCCTCAATCAATTCCCTTATAATACACAGTGTTTCATGACTGTGTTCTGCAAAGATGTCGTACTTGATTTCAATGATGGTTTCCACTTTATGCTTGTCTGTATAGATCAGCAGATCATTCTCATTCTCAGCTTTGCTCTTGACAAACTTGACATTTGCACCAGCCACTGCACCAGCTTCCTTCCTTATTTCCCCTTCTTCTGGAATGTCTATCCTTGGATCTCCGTATCTTTGCACATGCTCTCTTATTGCCTCGTTTTGCAGCTCGAATGCATAGTCTTCAGGTTCCTTCTTAACCACTGGTAGTGTAGCTTCAGGCAACTTGTATCTAGCGTCTTGCCTTCTTATTAGCTTCTCCAAGTCCTTAGCCACCAGCTTCTTTTCCTTTGTTAGAAAACCCTTAGAGAGGACTAGCTTTGCAACTGCCTTCAACACATTTCCGCTCGGAGTTAGTTTCGAGTCATGCAGATTTACGATCCTCAAGACCTTGTCATGGACATATCTGATCTGGTAGGGATTTAGAATAATGTCAACCCCTCTGTCTTCAGCCATCTTCAACAATTTTTCCTTAAATAGCACTCCAGTCTTGACAGAGGTGTCTACCTTGTGAGCGAATTCTACCAGTTCACTTGCACCCCTTTCTTGAAAGAAAGCTTCATCCACCATACACGGCCCGATTTTTGTTATAGGTGTCCAAGTGATCATCAGATTCCATGCCTTCTCCTTGAATATGACTTATACGGAGGTGCATCCCTGTCTTATACAATTTAGATAATTCAGCAGCCCAGGGTTTAGATTTTCTAGCTTATGAAGAAGAAAGCTCAATCTTTCTGAGTCATGAGCATAGGCTCTTGGTCCAGCTAAAGCTTCTCTAGCCTTGTCCCACTCGGGACCTTCCCTTCTTATGTCAGCCTGGACCTTAGGATCTTTGATCTTTTTCATTTCATACTCATGCTGAGTTTTCTGAGCCGCTCTCTTCTCCTTTGCCATTAGTTCTTTTTCAACTATCCCTTGTAGTACTTCTTCATTTACTCTTTCTCTGGCTTCCCTGAAAATCTCTCCTTGCATCTCCGCTTCATCAACTTCTTCTTCTGGGACATGCTCGTCAGCAACCGAGTGGTCTCCTGCATCACCTGCAACTCCTGCGCCGGATCCGCCAGGATTTAGACCTCTTTCTTGTTCCCATTCTCTTGCCCGTTGCTCGAGTCTCGACCTCCTTGCCACTAAGGCTTCTACATCCATCTCGTCATCATCAGAATCTTCAATAAAGTCTCTCATAAATGCATCAACAAGAGGTGTTTCTTTCTCAGCTTCTTCTTCAATTACCATCTTCTGCTTGCCTTTGTCCTTAAGAGCCGGTTGAGCTTCCTCCACCTTTTCACCAGATTTTTTTGAGGACTCGATCACCGGACCCTTACTAGTCAGCTTTTTCAGACCCTGATCCTCTTTCTCCCCCTTAGGTGTGTTATCCTCATCAGGAGCATCATCATCATTATTATCGTCACCACCACCACCAGTTGAAGGACCAGGTCCATCCTTGTTACGTCCAAAGACAGCATCAAGCAGTTCATTCAGTTTCGTCCAAACCTGAGACATGCCATAAGTGACATCATCTACTAATCTTCCAACCTCCACCTGTGCCAATCCGAGATTGTTTATCTTGTCAATCAATTGATTTTGGACGGCAATGAGGTTCTCCATGAACTGAGCTCCAACCTCCAATCTTCCAGAGTGAGAAGAGACAGCAGCAGTAATACCAGCAACTCCAGCCTCCAAAGCCTCCACTTTCTTCACTAAATCCTGCAATTTGGGGGACGGTGTTTGGCTTGGGTTAGACTGTTTACTCTCGTCGGGTTCTGTTTCACTCAAGATCCCTAAAAAGAAAGGATCTACTCTCCCTGTCTCTCCCTCGTGTTTAGAGCCTAACAGAACTAGAGCCTCATCCACTAATCGCTGGGGACTAGCGGTGAGTTGGTCGGCGATATCGGTCAGTGAGACTGAGCCTTTAAGCGCTGTGTCTACGACGGGAGATGACGTTATGACCATGTCATCCCCTTGTGCACTTAGAACCTTTTCTGGTTCGCTGGGCTGTTCTGGAGGCGTAGACCCACCAGTCACCAGATGTCGTTGCTCTGCAAGCAACTTGTTTTCTGATTTAGATGAGGAAGCGTCATCCGTACTGGATTCGAAAGACTCTTCCTCATTAAAACTGCCTGAGATACTAGTATCAGAAGTGCTAGTCTCAGTTTGCCATTCCCCTTCCGAGAAATTACTCAAAGAGCCCTGAGCGGACAACTCAGGGAAGGTAGGGCCAGCTCCTATTGGCTGTTGAGCTGGACCCCCTTCTTGACTCTCTCCAACATGCCTAGGCGAGTGCGAATGTGTTGAAATGATTTGGAGAGGAGAGCCACCAGCGTGAGGTGTGGTGGCTGTGAGAGGTGAACTAGCCTTAACAGGTTGTGCAGTTGCCACTGGGTTTGAATCCACCTTTTGCTTCTTTGAAGGTGGCAGAGCTGCTGAAGTGACTACTCTCTCAACTCCTACACTCCCTCCACTCGAATCACTCGACTCAGATAAGCTTGCCTTCCTTTTATCACCAGTTTTAGGGCTGGCTGAACGTTTATGAACAGAAGGGCTTGCAGCCTGGGATAGAGCCTGGGGGTTTTCAGGCCCACGGCTGTAGAAAACAGGTTGAATTGATGATTGATCATGTTCAGCAAGAATAGGTACCTGACTCAGAAGATCGTCATCCTTGTCAGCTCCAGCTTCTGCAACATTTGCCTCAGCCATGTCAATATCCATACCTGCTTGTTCCAAATTTCTAGGCACTTGATCTCCACCTTCAGCTTCGTTACCGCTACTCTCAGCTTCTACTGCAGTAAACTGAGAAGCATGCCTCCTAGCATACTCATCTTGCAGATCCTGGAAGTACGGAGTCAGGCGCAACTCAAAAAGTCTTGACTTTTGCTGGGTTTCCATGGTGGAGATACTCTTTAGAGTCATATCAAAACATGCCATCCTTTCAGAGCCTTGAAATACTCTTCTGTGTTCCTCTGAAAGGACGTCATCTAGAACCATCTGAAGAAATCTTGGCATCCAGCATTTGACTGGACCATCTTCTGGATTCCTTGAGGCATTTTTCTCCAATGCCCACCTCTCATGCAACTGAATCAACAGATGTTTGCCCACATTCACTCTCCTGTTGTTTGCCACTCCATATAGTATTACCCGGCAGCTGTTGTTCATTGGCCTGTAGTCTTTGTCCTTTGGGAACATGCAACGCTGAATGGCCTGAACTACATAATCCCACTCAGCTGGTAGCATACCGGTGTTAGCCTTTGTTACCTTGATAGGACCCGTGGGAGGGCGACAACCTATCTCCGTGAATAATTGCAACATATCCTCCATAGTGGGTTCCGGAGCATAATCTTCTGTAGGAAGCCCGAGTAACTCATTGAACTTCCGCAGACTGACTTCATATTTGACACCACCAATAGTAAAGGATAGGCCTGTTGGATTGGCTTTTCCACCCTGAATCTCTAGTGTAGAGTAAGCAGCTTGAAGGGCTTCGACATTCAGGATGGGAGAGGCGGTTAAGGCATGACTTATGATTGATGTGTTGTTGAGGGATTCAATCCAGAACTGATAGTGAATAAATCTACCAGTTGCTCGATCAGCAGAGAGATTAACAAAGTTGGTCTTGGGAATTGTGAAATTTGGGTTTGCCATTTTAATTTTGTGTTTGAGAAAAGAAATGTTCTGAGATAGTTTTGCAATGGAATTTTTAGAGAACAAGTTCTAAATTTAAACAAAATAAAACGTACACGAACCCCACTAATTACCCCACGTAATTAGTGACACAAATTAAAACAAATTAACTGCCCACTAATGACCACTTAACTTCCCACTAATGATTGACGGTTGAGTTTTCGAAAATTAAAGTGCACAGCCGTTACAAAATAAATTATTTTTCCAGAAAACCACAAACACGGCGGTAAAGTTGCACTTTAAGGATTAAACCGTAGAACTCACAACTATTTTACTCAAGAACACAAAAGAACTTAAGAATCAGAAAGCACGAAACACAAACAAACTCACTCGAATGAAAAAGAAAACTAAAGAACTAATTGCAAGAACAGTAATGATGTTAAAACAACACAAGAAGTTCAACAGTTTTGGACAAAATTTTAGCAGAGTTTCGTTTTAGTGATTAATGCTTTCACGTAACAGTTAGTGATTTTTGTTTAAGAAAATCACAAGAAAACTTGATGTAATGGCAGGGAAAAGAACTCTGGTAATGTGTGTATACACGTGTGTATATGAAGAGCTTAAGCTTTTGGAGAGAAAGAAAGTTAATGTAAATAATGAACAGCCTTTTTAATGCTATAATATATACTTGCACGCCTAAAAAGAAGTGACCGAAAAGACAAGTCACATCTCGATCTCGAGATCCGCATCTCGATCCTCATCTAGATGACGATCTGGATGTCGATCTCGATGTCGATCTCAATCCGCATCTCGATCTACATCTGGATGTCGATCTCGATGTCGATCTCGATCCGCATCTCGATCTACATCTCGATGTCGATCTCGATGTCGATCTCGATCCGCATCTCGATCTACATCTCGATGTAGATCTCGATGTGGATAGATCGAGATTTGCCATAGAAAATTTCTCATTACTTCATTTAGACACTAACCATAACGATATACAGATCAGCACAAGATTAATGTCATGAAACTTTCTAACCCCTTATGATATGCAACACATACATTTATGAAGTTAAGTACACATTATTAATTATGAATATTCATGAATAACAATAATATGTACACAAACTGAATTATAACAGATAGGTAGCAAAACTAACAGGTGTTAAGCATCCCCAATTCACCAACCAATCTAGAAAATGTTGATTCGTCTAGAGGTTTAGTGAATATATCTGCTATTTGACGTTCAGTAGACACAAAATGCAACTCTACAGTTCCATTTTCTACATGCTCTCTAATAAAATGATACCTGATGTCAATGTGCTTGGTCCTTGAGTGATCCACAGGATTGTTGGTCATTGCAATAGCACTTGTGTTGTCACACATGATAGGAATCTTAGATACTTCCACACCGTAGTCCTTGAGTTGGTTCTTCATCCACAGTATCTGGGCCACACAGCTTCCAGCAGCAATATATTCTGCTTCAGCTGTCGAGGTAGATACTGTGTGTTGTTTCTTGCTTTGCCAAGACACCAACCTTCTTCCAAGGAACTGACAGCTTCCTGAAGTGCTCTTCCTATCTATTCTACAACCTGCGTAATCTGAATCCGAATAGCCAACAAGATTAAACCCTGTATCTCTTGGGTACCAAATCCCGAGATTTGATGTTCCCTTGAGATACCTAAAAATACGCTTTACGGCTATGAGATGTGACTCTCTAGGATCCGCTTGGAACCTTGCACATAAGCATGTAGAGAACATAATATCAGGTCTGCTAGCAGTTAAATACAAAAGTGAGCCGATCATACCTCGATAGCTTAAGATGTCTACAGGTTTACCCGATTTGTCCTCGTCAAGTTTCGTGGCTGTTGCCATAGGAGTCTTAGCTTGTGATACATCTTGGAGACCATACTTCTTCAATAGATCATGAATGTACTTGGTCTGGCAGATAAATATCCCGTCCTTCTTCTGACTAACTTGAATGCCCAGAAAGAACGTCAGCTCTCCCATCTTGCTCATTTCATACCTTGATTGCATTAACTTTGCGAATTTAGCACACAGCTTTTCATTTGCAGACCCAAAGATAATGTCATCCACATATACTTGCACCATTATTAGATCATCTTTGCATTTCTTGTAAAAAAGCGTCTTGTCGATTACTCCTCTTGTAAAACCACTTTCTAGTAAGAAGTCTGACAGAGTTTCATACCACTTCCGCAGAGACTGCTTAAGGCCATATACTGATTTGAAGAGTCGATAAACATAATCACAATATTTGATATCGATAAACCCGGGAGGTTGCTCGACATACACCTCTTCATCCAGTTCACCGTTTAAGAATGCACTCTTGACATCCATTTGATAGACTTTAAAACCATGATGTGCTGCGAATGCCAAGAACATCCTCACTGCCTCTAGCCTTGCTACTGGTGCATAGGTTTCATCATAATCAATTCCTTCTCTTTGAGTATAACCCTTAGCAACCAGGCGAGCTTTATTTCGTGTTACAAGTCCGTCTTCATCCAGCTTGTTTCTGAATACCTATTTTGTCCCAACAACAGATCTATTCTTTGGTCTGGGTACCAGCTTCCACACCTTCTGCCTTTCAAACTGATTGAGTTCCTCTTGCATAGCAATCACCCAATCAGCGTCATCTAGAGCTTCTTCCACCACTTTAGGTTCCATCTGGGAAAGGAACACTGAGTATAGACATTCATTCTCAGTGGCAATTTCAGCTCTAGCTTTTCCTCTAGTAGTCACTCCGGCTTCTGGATCACTAATAATTAGCTCGAACGGATGGTCCTTGTTCCAAGTGCGATCCCTAGCAAATGTTCTTGATGATTCAGCTTGTTCTTGTAAGTGAAGGTGACTTAGTCTAGAAGCACTTTCACTAGCTTCCCTTGAGCTAGTACTGGCTCCCCCTGAGTGAGCTGCTCCCCCTGAGTGCATACTGACTCCCCCTGAGTTAGTACCAGGTCTGACGGAAGGTGATCCCTCAGCCCTAGTGTTTTGAATTTGCGAAACACTAGACTCTTGATTAATTTCATTATTTATCGTTGGATCACTACCCTGCACTACAGACTCAGGAACTGTATCCACTTCATCAATATCCATATTTTCAAATCTTAGGGAAGTGGGCTCACTATCTTCTTTTTGTATAGAAGGGAGCTTTGAGTCGTCGAATGTGACATTAAGGCTTTCAACCACCTTGCGATCATTAAGCACAAACACCCTGCACGCTGCTACTACTTCAAGAGAATATCCAATGAAAACCCCTTCATCTGCTTTGGCATCAAACTTTCCAAGTTGTGCATTGTCTCTTAACACAAAGCATTTGGCACCAAATACGTGAAAGTACTTGATAGATGGTTTTCGTTTATTCATCATGTAATACGGCGTCTCATTATGGTCCTTTATAATCAGGGTTCTGTTCTGTGTATAACAAGCCGTGCTAACTGCTTCAGCCCAAAAATATAAAGGAAGTTTTGACTCATACAGCATTGTCCTAGCTGCTTCAACCAGTGTCCTGTTCCTCCTTTCTACCACCCCGTTCTGCTGCGGTGTTCTCGGTGCTGAATACTGTCGTCTGATCCCTTTAGATATGCAGAAATCCATTAACACTGAGTTCTTGAATTCTGTCCCGTTGTCGGATCGGACAGTCTTCACAGTCAGACTTGCTATATTTTCAATTACCAGTACATGTCTAATGATCTCACGTGGCACTTCATCTTTCGATGTCACAAACTTCACCCATGTGTATTTGGAAAAGTCATCGACAATTACCAGCGCATATCTTTTCCTTGACATTGACATAACATTAACAGGTCCAAACAAATCCATGTGAAGGAGTTGTAGGGGCTCGGTAATGCTATTCACTTGTTTATCCTTATGCGAGGCTCTTTTTGATTTTCCCATCTCACATGCTTCGCAGAGTCCATCTGGAGTAAACTCCATCTGCGGCAGCCCTCTCACCAATTCTCTCCTTACGAGATTATTCATTGCTTTAAAGTTCAGGTGAGATAATCTTTTATGTCATAGCCAACTTTCATCAGCAGAAGCCTTGCTGTAGAAACACGTGACTTCAGACTGATCAGCAGAATTCATGTCAGCTATGAACAAATTTGACTTCCTTACTCCTTTGAGAGCAAGGCTTCCATCCTTTTTGCTTCGAATCGAACAATCATGCTTCCCAAAGTTGACGTCAAAACCCCTGTCGGTGAACTGACTAACGCTGAGAAGATTATGTCGCAATCCTTCCACAAAAGACACGTCCTCAATGATAACATTTCCACAAACGATCTTGCCATATCCCCTGGTGTAACCTTTGCTGTTATCTCCAAAAGTAACCACGGAGCCGGCTCTCAACACCAAATCTGTTAGCAGGGACTTATTGCCGGTCATATGCCTCGATGCTCCACTGTCCAGCACCCATATGACTTTACTCTTTTTCTGTACACTACCCTACAAATCCAGAAAGGTTAGGTGTTCTTCGGAACCCAATGATGTTTGGGCCCGGCATCAGTAATTTCCTTTTTCTTTTCAGATACAGAAGGCTTTGCCTTGTTGCCATCAGGGGCATTCATCTTGACTTTGTCTTTTCCCTTGTCAACCTTGACTGGTTTGTCAGGTTTGGGAGTAGACTGGTCACTCCTAACTTTAGGAGGACTTGAAGTCTTAGTTTTTGACCCCACATGCTTTTTCTTACCACTACTAGATGTATGTTCAACAGATGCACTAGCAGTATTCATTAAATTAAAATAAGCATGCATGATGTTTACAGCACATGGCATACAATTAGGATTATTGCATTTAGCATGATTTGTATGCATGTTAGGCAAAGCAGTAGTTGCAGGCATGGTATTACAACCAACAGATTTTTCTTCCTCTACATAGAACGGGCAATAGTAAGACAAATGATCAGTTTGATTACAAATATAGCATGCCTTTCTAGCTCGTGTAGATGTAGATACAGATGCAGGTCCAGTTTTAACTGCCTTTACAGGTGCTTTCATTTGGTCTGACCCTGCTACCCATTGTTTATATGACACCGTCTTAGCCTCCTTGGTTCCTACACCTCTCTTAGCATAAGCAATCTTACTCGCTCTCTTGGAAGTTGTAGGTTCTACTACTTTTTCTTCTGAATCTCTTTTAATTTTAATTTCTTGTTCAATTTTAGTAGCAACAGGATCTATGGTCCTAGGCTCAAACTGCTTAAAGATAGGTTTTCTAACATCCATTAAAACCTCAGGCACATTTTCTTTGACTAACACTGGCTCTAACAACTCAGCAGCCCTATTTTTCTTTTTCTGTGTGTAGTCAAGTCCTATGTTTACTTTTTCATTTTTACTCTTGCCTGCCAGTTTCATGTACATGTCCCTTTCTACGAAAACTTTATTTGCGGCTTCTTCAAAAGATTTACATGTTATTTTGAGCTCAGCTAATTCATTTTTAAGTTCTTCGTTAAGGTCTTCCCTAATTTTAAGCTTGTGTTCTAAAACGTCTACCTGATTCATTAATTGCCTTTCTTTACTTTCTCCTGATTCTAATTCCTCTACCCTGGCCTCGAGAAGTCTATTCTTAAGGGAGAGTTTAGCATTTTCCTCATTAACAGCAATTAGATTTAGTTGGAGATTGTACATATCTTTAGTCATGGCAGCTAATTCATGTTGGTACTCAGGAATAGACATTTCATTTACGGTTGGAATCGGTACCTCTGATTGTTCTGAAGATTTTGCCATTAAAGCGAAATTGCATAGCTCCTGATCTTCATCTTCATCAGACTCGTCCCAACCCTTCCCTTCAGTCACAACATACGCCCGGCTTCCCTTCTGTTGCTTGCTAACCAAGGCATCATATTTCTTTTTCAAATCAGCATAGGATTCCTTGGGATGAACGTACTTGGGCTTCTTGCACTCTGTTGCGAAGTGCCCCAATTCATTGCAGTTGTAGCATCTGAACTTGTTCTTGTCTACCAGGTTAGGTCTGTAGCCACTACCGGATGTGCTACCTCGGCCACTGTAACTTCCCCGACCACTTACACTACTGCCTCTGCCGCTACTGCTGCCTCTTCGGCTGAAAGAACTACCAAATCGTCCTTTCCCACTTCTTTGCTTCCTGAAGCTGATATGAGCAAATTCTCGAGCAATACAAGCTTATGACTTATCTTCTAATTTGTCTAGCTCTTCAAGGGTATAGTATTCATCCTCACTTTCTTCGGATGGATCTTCAATGTCTAATACCACCCTTTCAGGATTAGCAGTTTTCAATGAGACAGCTGCAAGTGCCTTTACAGCAGACTCTTCAGCTACAAGTCCAGACTCACTTACCGCTTTGTTTTCTCCACTATTGTAGGATCTTCTTCTGTCATTTTGTTCCTGCTCCAGCTCGTAGGTCTTCAAAACACCATACAGTTTTTCCAGAGAAGTATTTTTCAAGTCTCTTGACTCTCGAATGGCAGTGATCCTGTGTTCCAGATGTTTAGGCAAATTCAATAGAAACTTGATATTTGAATCTGCTAGTGGATAGACTTTATCTCTTATACTCAGCTCGATAAGCAATTTACTGTAACGTTTGTAAACATCCGCTACGCTTTCTCCTCGTTCGCATCTGAACGATTCATATTCAGATATCAGAATGCGTTTGTGATTATCTCTAACTTCCTCGGTCCCCTCCATCACCACAGCCAGTTTATCCCACATGGCTTTAGCTGTTTTTAATCCCTTTATTTGAACATAGTACTCTGAGTTTAGGGATTCAATTATGACGTTGCGTAAAGACGCATCCATACCAACCAATTCTTTATCTGCGTCTGAAAACTCCATTTCCTCTTTAGGAACAGACCGGGATGGAATTAGTATCCCTCCTTCCATTCGCTCTGGCTCAATTCTCATGGGTATGTATGGACCGTTTTCCAATATTCTCAAGTATACCTTGTTTATTGATTCAAGGTAAGCTCTCATCCTTCCGGTCCATTCGTCATAATGTTGTGCATCAAACGGAGGTATCTTAAATCTGTGTGCGGCGGCCATTTTAATGAAATTTAAAATTAAGATAATACACTTTTCAAATTACAATAAATTGTATTTACTTGAAAAATTAATTATCTCACTTTAAATATCCAACACTTAATATCCAACGGATTTTGCACTTAAGATTCAAGCAAGTTAGTTTTAATCACAGGAACAGTAGCAGGGTCCACAATTTTTCAAGTCCAAACAAAAAAAAAAGGTGTCCACTTTCTAGTTGACAGAAGTTCGAAATTGTCCTTTTTTTTTGTTTAGCCAATCAGTTGATGCAGCTTTGACCACAAGAAAATCCACAAAGCTCTAAAGTACAATATTTTGGAATTTTGTACAAATATTCCTTACACCATTACTTAGAACTTTTTAGATCTATGACTTTTCCAGGAAGAAACAAACAAAAACTTTCGGCACAAACTTCAAGAAAAAAATGGATATGGGATTTTCAAGAACCAACTCAACCAACACAATAGGATCTCTGTTAGATGTGTTTGACAGAAGCTCTGATACCAATTGTTAGGTCCAAAATGTTGTAGAGGGGGGGGGGTGAATACAACTGTTTAAAATTTATGAGAGAATAAACAATGTGCAAGTAATAAATGATGACACAGAATTTCAAGAATATATCATTATATTCATTGATGGATTTGCTACAACATTCATAAAAGCATCATGATCAGTTGAACAATAAATACAGCAATTAAAGCTAGATTCAACTGATCCTCTCTCTCACTTTTTGTTTTACAGTAAATGCTCTCTCTTAAAAGTTATCGTTTAAAATACAGAGATACAAGTTTTTTACTAAATAAAAACAAAGTGCTGCTTTTATAATGTCATGTAGTCTTGATCTTGTCCTTTTTGTGTACGTGGCCCAATTAGGTTTTCGACAACAAAAAGTACTTTAACAACAACTCTGGATCAACCGTTCACAATAAGCCACTTGTCCCTTGAACATTTAATGTTACGTTTCTACCCGCATCTCGATCTTCGCCTGGACCCATCTCGATCTCGATCTGTGAAAATCTCGATCTCGATCTGGGAGAATCTCGATCTCGATCTATAAAGATCTCGATCTCGATCTGTGAAGATCTCGATCTCGATCTGTGAAGATCTCGATCTCGATCTGAGAGAATCTCGATCTCGATCTATCGCCTGGATCGGGATTTGCCTTTGTAGTGATTTACTTCACTTGTAAATCTCGACCCGCATCTCGATCTGCTGTGGATCGACATTTGCCTTGGCAAATATGCACACATCCAATGTTGACCTTCTTTAGTGACTAATTGAGGATTAACCTTTATGAGCAAGTTTCCTTAGCTTCCTCAATTTCTTTTCCTCACTCAATTCAAATGAGATCTTCTATTACTGACATGAACTTGCCTCCAATGTCCTGACACTTGTTGCAATGGTCTGGTTCATAAGTGACTAGTCTTGTAGGGGTTCTTGCTTCTGAATGTCAGTTCTCATTTGTTGATTAACCTTTACATTATCCAGATGTTGATATACATTACATGAAATCACTTTGGTCTTCTTGATACTTCTTTGACATTAATTTGATTCTCCATTAGATAAGTTAGGGCATGAGCAATACTCAGATTGAACTTCTTCTCACTTATGCATCCTTGATTAACCAAATTAGTTACTTGTAGTTACCAAGTATCATTACCATTTCTTCAGTTGATTGATTCCATGTGCTTCTTCCGTTTCTCTTGTTTTGCTGTTGTTTTATCTTTTACTTAGTTGAGTTACATAATAATTAAGTGTTACAAGTTAGTACACCTATGCCTTTCAACTTGCCTTAACATATTTCTTGAATTCTTGAAGTAATTACTGCTTGGTTTTCACTCTTCTGGCTTGATCAACTGATTTTCTTTTGATTAAACAAGACACTTCTTTTCTTGTTATGCTGACGCTTTGTGCATTGGTCTGGTTCACTAACGACTAGCACTGAATTGAATTCCCTTGACTTCTGTTCTGTTTCAGTTGATTAACTTTGGACTGATTCATTGCTTCTGATCATTGAAACCCTTTGACATCTATACTTAAATCATTGCACTGTCTTTAGTCTGAAATCTACTGAACACTTATTTGTTGCTGAGGCCTGAACATATTAATGAACTTCTCTCGCTGTCGTTCAGTAAACTTTACATCTTGAATGCTCTGCAGTGATGTATGTATGATTCCTGTTTGCATGTCCTTCTAGATTCCTGTACTGCATATTAGTATTATTTATATGTCTTTGTTTCTTAGTTGAGTTATCATCATCACTATTACATACTACGTGACATTATGCTTTACAGTAGTGTTGATTGCGTCTGCCCAAAAATATGTAGGAAGTTTGGCTTCCTCTAACATAGTTCTTGCAGCTTCAATTAAGGTCCTATTTCTCCTTTCAACAACTCCATTCTATTGGGGAGTTCTAGGAGCAGAGAAATTATGAGTGATACCTTTTTCTTCACAAACTTTTGTAATTGTTGCATTATTGAGTTCAATACCATTATCAATTTTTATCATTTTGTCCTTCCATTCAGTACCATTGTCAACATTCTTTACATGATTGATAATGAATTTATATGCCTCATCTTTTAAGTGTAGAAAATACACCCATGTGAATCTTGTAAATTCATCTATAATTACCAAGGCATATTTCTATTTGGCAATAGACATGATATTGATAAGACCAAATAAATCCATGTGCAATAATTCCAAAGTCTTATCAATTGATGATTCTGACTTTGACTTAAATGATGTTTTCTTTTGCTTTCCCTTTTGACATGCATCACACAATCCATCCTTGGTGAATTCCATTTGTGGTATGCCTCTAACCAAATTCTTTCTAACTAATTGATTCATGACTTTGAAATTTAGATGGGCTAGTTTCTTATGCCAAATCCAACTTTCATCTGTGTTGGCCTTGCTTAGTAGGCATGTCATTGAATTTGCCTTCACAGAATTGAAATCAGCCACAAAGACATTTCATTTTCTTCCTTGAGTTAAAATAATTTTACCAGATTATTTGTTGGCTATGATGCAAGATCCAGTTGAAAACCATACACCATTTCCATTATCACATAGTTGACTAATGCTCATCAAATTATGCTTCAATCCATCTACTAGTTTTACATGTTCAATGATAACATTTTCACTTGCAATTGAGCAATATCCCAGAGTAAATCCTTTGTTGTTATCTCCAAAAGTAACTCTTGGGCCAGCCTTTTCCACAAATTTTGTGAGCAGGGACGTATCTCGAGTCATGTGCCTAGAACATCCACTGTCTAGATACCAGAGATTCTTTCTTCTTTTTCCCTGCACATAATAAAAACAATCAAGTTGCTTTTAATATCCAAGTTGCCTTGGGTCCTCTTTTATTAGTTGCAGCATGAGCCTTAGATGTCAACTTTGGTTTCTTTTGTTTAGGTGGGTTTAAATCCACTTTGACTTTGAGAGTTGATTTCCGAGGCTCAAACAACATGTAACTCATAGCAGGAATATCATGCATAGTTTTAGACTTAACAATTTGACTAGCATGATAATTATCAGTCATAGGCATATTCCTTGGCATTCCAGGCATGTTCATGTTTGCATTTACAAAGAATGGATTATACATGTAGGGCACTTGTGCATATGGCATATGAACATTTGGTACAACCAAATTTGAGGTCATGTGGTTCATGAGTGTTGGATTGGCAAGCATGGCATTTGTGTGTTGGTAAGATTGTGAAACTGTATAAATAGTAATCGTGATAACTCAACACTAGAACATGACAAGTAAATAATACTACGCCTACACGGAAATCAGGAAGAAATGAAAATAAGGAAAATATAGTGAATCAAGACATTAGAAGAAGTTTTGAAGTCTACTACAGGTCACTGAGAGAAGTTCATTAATATGTTTATGCCTCAGTGAAGAATAATGTTTAAAGACTTTCAGGGTTTTAAAAGTGTTGAAAATTCAGTATAAAAGCGTCACTAGAAGATTTCAATGTATTAGCATTGATTGAAGATAGACAATTGTTACGGATCAAAAACGAGGTATTTTTAATACGTAATTAATGCTAGGGTTTGGGGGAGCTTCGAGCTTTAATGGATGCACTAACGTTTCGTGACTAACTCGGGTCCTCGTTAACTGCCTACGTATCTCTGTAATGTTTAGAGAATCAAGCCAAAACGTAGTTCTAATGTTGAGGGGTTAGGCCCTTTATATAGGCGCATGGAGGCCTTGGAATCAGATTAGAGTTAGGAGACTTGGGGGCCAAGTCTCCTAGTGACGTAAGGTTGTTGTAACCTCCAAGGAATGAGAGCCCTCGTTGGACTCCGGCATGTGAGGTTTATCTTCGAGATTGGGCTTCTAGAGCCTTCCACAGATGAGGGGTCTCATAGGACTCTTCCCACGTTTGGGTTTCTAGATCCTTCTAGGATGAAAGCCTTCAATCAGGCTTTTTGGGCCTTTATTGAGCCGTTATTAATTAATTACGAAATTAATTAATAACAAAGGCTTAATGGGCTTATGGCTCCAACAGAGCTTTGTGGGCTGGACTTACAAATCCAGTTGATCCTAGGATTGCAAATCCAGTTGATCCTTGGATTTATTTCCCTAGTTCGTTTTGAGGGCCCAAGCCTTTGGACCATAACAGGTCTAATTAATGAAATAATAAATGCTATATTTATTATTTCCTCAGGGTTATTTTTGCCCATATCATATTCCCCCCAACTTTTGGGAAAACTTCGTGAGTTTTCGTAAAAGTTTCACAAAGGGTTTTCAGTGCCTTATCAGGCTTTTGACTCGTCTCGGCCAATTTTATCTCGACTTTTGGGCTCAAGCCTTTTCATTATTAATCCTTTCAAAGAATTAATATTATAAAAATTGGCCCCTAAAGGGCTTTTATTCGTAGCTAATTTGCCAAAGATAATTTTTTGCATTTCTGCCCTAAATCGACCTCGATTGAGGTTGAGAAGGGGCCTGCTTTTGCTCCTGAGTCGATTGGAAGGTCGAGGTCGATTTCGACCTGGATCGAGGTCGATTTTCGACCTCAATTACCCTCGAGGTCAAAAATTGAAGCTGAAGTCGAACAATTATCCTTGAGGTCGAAATAATGCCTTGAGGTTGATTTTCGACCTGGATTGAGGTCGATTTCGACTTGGATCGAGGTCGAACAGGGTTCTAAAACACCTCGAGGTCGAACAAAGTGACTGAGGTTGGTTTCGACCCCGATTGAGGTCGAACAGGGTGACTAGAATCGATTTCGACCTCGATTGAGGTCGAATTAGGCCTCCAAAACCTTGAGGTCGAAACACCCATTTGGAGTCGATTCGTCCTCGATTGAGGTCGATTTAGGCTCCAAAATGCCTTGAAGTCAAAATCTATGAATGAGGTCGATTTCGACTTCGATTGAAGTCGATTAGGGCCTAAAAAATCCTTGAAGTCGAAACATTGTACCGAGGTCAATTTCGACTTCGATTGAGGTCGAATTAGGCCTCAAATATCCTTGAGGTCGAAATACCTGGGGGCCTCAAGGCTTTGTAATTTTCGACTAGGAATGAAGTCGAATTAGACCTCAAAATTCTTTGAGGCCGAAATCTCTGAGGGACTCATGGCTTTATCTTCGTTTCGACCTCGATTGAGGTCGTACTATACTTAAAATGTACATCCATGTCGATTAGCAATTGAGGTCGATTGGCCTCAAGGCTTTGGCTTCACTTTGACCTTAATTGAGGTCGAATTTCATGATTTTGTATCACCCACAGGTGTTTCTGTATTTTTCCCAAATATTTTGGGGATCATATGCTGCTCACAAGTATTTTTCATAATATTCCTAATAATTTTAGAAATTTTTATGTACCCATGGGTATTTTTTATAATTTTTCCTAATGATTTAGGAATTTTTTATGTACCCACGGGTATTTTTCCTAAGAATTTAGGAATTATTTGTGTACCCACAGGTATTTTTCCTAATAATTTAGGATTTTTTTATGTACCCACCGGTATTTTTCCTAATAATTTAGGAATTTTTTATGTACCCACAGGTATTTTTCCTAATAATTTAGGAATTTTTTATGTACCCACAGGTATTTTTCCAAAGAATTTAGGAATTTTTTTATGTACCTACGGGTATTTTCCTAAGAATTTAGGAATTTTTTATGTAGCTACAGGTATTTTTTTTATGTACCTATGGGTATTTTTCCTAATAATTTAGGAATTTTTTATGTACCCACGGGTATTTTTCCTAAGAATTTAGGAATTATTTGTGTACCCACAGGTATTTTTCCTAATAATTTAGGATTTTTTTATGTACCCACAGGTATTTTTCCTAATAATTTAGGAATTTTTTATGTACCCACGGGTATTTTTTCTAATAATTTAGGAATTTTTTATGTACCCACAGGTATTTTTCCAAAGAATTTAGGAATTTTTTATGTACCTACGGGTATTTTCCTATGAATTTAGGAATTTTTTATGTACCTGCAAGTATTTTTTTATGTACCTACGGGTATTTTTCCTAATAATTTAGGAATTTTTTATGTACCTACGGGTATTTTTCATAATAATTTAGGAATTTTTTATGTACCTACGGGTATTTTTCCTAATAATTTAGGAATTTTTAATGTACCTACAGGTATTTTTTCTAATAATTTATGAATTATTTACGTAATTTTCCCATCAGGGATCAACTTGTAATTTTGCAGGGCTTGATTTGTCAATTTACAAACTTCAGGGGAGTAATCGTCAACTTTTAAACTTCAGGGGAGAATTCGTAAGTTTATAAATTTCAGGGGGCTATACGTAAGTTTTCAAACTTCAGGGGAGAATTCGTAATTTCTGTCAAACTTGGGTGACCAACTTGTAGTTTGGCCACCCAAGCCTTCCAGGTCGATTGACGACTTCATTCGAAGTCGAATTATCAGCTGATTTTGGCCCGAGGTCGAATGGTTCTTTGAGGTCGACTTCGGCCTCATTCGAGGTCGATCAATAATAATTTTTTTTTGCACTTCAATTTTTTCCAAATATCATTAATAAATAATAATATTTATTTTGAAATAATTTGATTTTGAATTTGGAGGTGTCCCACTCGGATGAAATTTTATTCAAATAAAGTCCAACCTGGATGTTATTATTATTATTAAATAATAATAATTTCTATTTTTACCCATTAATTTTTGGATAAATATTTCCTCGATTCAGGGTGTCCTACTCGGATAAAATGAGGCGTCCCACTCGGATAAAATTTTATTCAAATAAAGTCCAACCCGAATATTATTTATATTAATACCCAATTAATTTTCAAGTACCTTTCTCTCTCCTCCGACCTCATTTGAGGTCGAATTAACAACGGATTTTGTCTCCAGGTCGAAGCCATTTCGAGGTCGATTTTCGACCTCAATTTCAGCTCGAATTTTTTTTTCTTTCAAATTTTTCCAAATATCATTAATAAATAATAATATTTATTTTGGAATAATTTGATTTCGAATTTGGAAGTGTCCCATTCGGATAAAATTTTATTCAAATAAAGTCCAACCCGGATATTATTATTATTATTAAATAATAATAATTTATATTCTTGTAGACCTGGATTGAGGGGTCTCATGTCTCATTTGACTGATTTGAGGGGCCTCGTGTCTCACTTGGCTGACTTGAGGGGTCTCAAACCTCACTTGTCATACTTGAAGGGTCTCAAACTTCGTCTGACTGACTTGAGGGGTTTCAAACCTCGTTTGAGCTGTAGGTCAAATAGACCTGGATTGAGGTCTAATAATCCTCAATTTCAAGCCCAGGTCGAATTTGACTAGTTTGAGGGTCTCATGCCTCATTTGAGTGACTTGAGGGGTCTCAAACCTCGCTTGACAGACTTGAGGGGTCTCAAACCTCATTTGGCCTGTAGGTCAAATAGATCTGGATTGAGGTCTAATAAACCTCAATTTCAAGCTCAGGTCGAATTTAACTAGCTCGAGGGGTCTCATGCCTTATTTGAGTGACTTGAGGGGTCTCAAACCTCACTTGACAGACTTGAAGGATTTCAAACCTCGTCTGACTGACTTGAGGGGTTTCAAACCCCATTTGAGCTATAGGTCAAATAGACTTGGGTTGAGGTCTAATAAACCTCAATTTCAAGCCCAGGTCGAATTTGATTAGCTTGAGGGGCCTCAGGCCTCGTTAGACTTGAGTGGTCTCAAACCTCGTTTGACAGACTTGAAGGGTTTCAAACCTCGTCTGACTGACTTGAGGGGTGTCAGACCTCGTCTGACTGACTTGAGGGGTGTCAAACCTCATTTGAGCTGTAGGTCAAATAGACCTGGATTGAGGTCTAATAAATCTCAATTTCAAGCCCATGTCGAATTTGATTAGCTTGAGGGGCCTCAGGCCTCGTTAGACTTGAGTGGTCTCAAACCTCGTTTGACAGACTTGAAGGGTTTCAAACCTCGTCTGACTGAGTTGAGGGGTCTCATACCTCGTTTGAGCTGTAGGTCAAATAGACCTGGATTGAGGTCTAATAAACCTCAATTTCAAGCCCAGGTCAAATTTGGCTTCCAAGGGGCTGAATTGAGGTCGATGTGTCCTTCAAGGTTTGACCTCCCATAGACCTGGACCGAGGTCAATGAGCCCTACAGGGTTTGACACTGAGATTGTTTTCGACCTCGTTTGGAGTCGAATTAGGCCTCAAAATCCTTTGAGGTCGAAATGTCTTGGGGCCTCATGGCTCTGTAATCTTCGACTTGGAATGAGGTCGATGAGCCCTGTTAGGTCCAAAGTGTTGTAGAGGGGGGGGGGTGAATACAACTGTTTAAAATTTATGAGAGAATAAACAATGTGCAAGTAATAAATGATGACTCAGAATTTCAAGAATATATCATTATATTCATTGATGGATTTGCTACAACATTCATAAAAGCATCATGATTAGTTGAACAATAAATACAGCAATTAAAGCTAGATTCAACTGATCCTCTCTCTCTCACTTTTTGTTTTACAGTAAATGCTCTCTCTTAAAAATTATCGTTAAAAATACAGAGATACAAGTTACTACTAAAATAAAAACAAAGTGCTGCTTTTATAATGTCATGTAGTCTTGATCTTGTCCTTTTTGTGTACGTGGCCCAATCAGGACTTCGACAACAAAAAGTACTTTCCCAACAACTCTGGATCAACCGTTCACAATAAGCCACTTGTCCCTTGAACATTAAATGTTACATTTCTACCCGCATCTCGATCTTCGCCTGGACCCATCTCGATCTCGATCTATGAAAATCTCGATCTCGATCTGGGAAAATCTCGATCTCGATCTGGGAAAATCTCGATCTCGATCTATGAGGATCTCGATCTCGATCTGTGAAGATCTCGATCTCGATCTGTGAAGATCTCGATCTCGATCTGGGAGAATCTCGATCTCGATATATCGCCTGGATCGAGATTTGCCTTTGCAGTGTTTTACTTCACTTGTAAATCTCGACCCGCATCTCGATCTGCTGTGGATCGACATTTGCCTTGGTAAATATGCACACATCCAATGTTGACCTTCTTTAGTGACTAATTGAGGATTAACCTTTATGAGCAAGTTTCCTTAGCTTCTTCAATTTCTTTTCCTCACTCAATTCAAATGAGATCTTCTATTACTGACATGAACTTGCCTCCAATGTCCTGACACTTGATGCAATGGTCTGGTTCATAAGTGACTAGTCTTGTAGGGGTTCTTGCTTCTGAATGTCAGTTCTCATTTGTTGATTAACCTTTACATTATCCATATGTTGATATACATTACATGAAATCACTTTGGCCTTCTTGATACTTCCTTGACATTAATTTGATTCTCCATTAGATAAGTTAGGGCATGAGCAATACTCAGATTGAACTTCTTCTCACTTATGCATCCTTGATTAACCAAATCAGTTACTTGTAGTTACCAAGTATCATTACCATTTCTTCAGTTGATTGATTCCATGTGCTTCTTCAGTTTCTCTTGTTTTGCTGTTGTTTTATCTTTTACTTAGTTGAGTTACAAAATAATTAAGTGTTACAAGTTAGTATACCTATGCCTTTCAATCTCCCCCTATTTGATTGTCTAACAATGACAACCAAATTCACAATGAGGATAACTCAACTAAACAGGGACTGAAAAAGATAAAATAACATTCATAAAAGATCATGTCAACTTGCATAATGCTTGGCTTGATTAATTAACTTCATGTCTATTACTGATACTTCAAGTGCCAAAATTGGACACCTGTTGGCTCGATTAAATGGCTTCATGCTCTTCTAGAGATTTTCTCTAAGTACTTTAAGAGCACAGTCCACTCAATCTTCAATTATCCTTCTGAAGTCCTTTTAGCAGTATTACCACCGCCGAACTTCGCGAAATAATTGATGCCTAATATAAACCAGTTTCAAGACACTTAGCTAACTAACTTCTACCTTACACTACACAAGAAAACATATAATATATTTTTACAATGCAGGAAAACAAGAAAACAAATTACAACGCAAAGAAACATTACAAGCATGATACATTAAAACTTTTATTTCTTGCGCTCCTCTTCCTCACGAGCTTTCTTCTTGGCTGCTTTTTCTTTCTTCATGAACTCAGGGTTGCAGACTTCATCCATTCTTTTCTTGAGAAGATTAAGTCCTTCTGCTTCCACATGATTTCTGATCTTGTAATTTCGAAACAACCTCAACCACCTTTCAACCATGCTGCGAGTGGTAAGCTTCGTGGGAATGTCTTCAAACCTCAGCTTTGTGACTTTGTCAGGGTACCCCTTTTCCCCTTTCTTCCGTATGACCAGCTGCTTAGGGTATCCAATGACAATAGCGGTGGTGCATTACTGTAGCCTCTGAATATCAAGTTGTTGTCTTCTCTTACAGAAGTTATCAAACGTGACCCTCAGATAATCCTGATCAAACTCGTCAATATCATCCATCTCCTCAATCAATTCTCTTATACTACACAGTGTTTCATGACTGTGTTCTGCAAAGATGTCATACTTGATTTCAATGATGGTTTCCACCTTATGCTTGTCTGTATAGATCAGCAGATCATTCTCATTCTCAGCTTTGCTCTTGACAAACCTGACATTTGCACCAGCCACTGCACCAGCTTCCTTCCTTATTTCCCCTTCTTCTGGAATGTCTATCCTTGGATCTCCGTATCTTTGCACATGCTCTCTTATTGCCTCGTTTTGCAGCTCGAATGCATAGTCTTCAGGTTCCTTCTTAACCACTGGTAGTGTGGCTTCAGGCAACTTGTATTTAGCGTCTTGCCTTCTTATCAGCTTCTCCAAGTCCTTAGCCACCAGCTTCTTTTCCTTTGTTAGAAAACCCTTAGAGAGGACTAGCTTTGCAACTGCCTTCAGCACATTTCCGCTCGGAGTTAGTTTCGAGTCATGCAGATTTACGATCCTCAAGACCTTGTCATGGACATATCTGATCTGGTAGGGATTTAGAATAATGTCAACCCCTCTGTCTTCAGCCATCTTCAACAATTTCTCCTTAAACAGCACTCCAGTCTTGACAGAGGTGTCTACCTTGTGAGCGAATTCTACCAGTTCACTTGCACCCCTTTCATGAAAGAAAGCTTCATCGACCATACACGGCCCGATTTTTGTTATGGGTGTCCAAGTGATCATCAGATTCCATGCCTTCTCCTTGAATATGACTTGTACGGAGGTGCATCCCTGTCTTATGCAATTTAGATAATTCAGCAGCCCAGGGTTTAGATTTTCTAGCTTATGAAGAAGAAAACTCAATCTTCCTGAGTCATGAGCATAGGCTCTTGGTCCAGCTAAGGCTTCTCTAGCCTTGTCCCACTCGGGACCTTCCCTCCTTATGTCAGCCTAGACCTTAGGATCATTGATCTTTTTCATTTCAAACTCATGCTGAGTTTTCTGAGCCGCTCTCTTTTCCTTTGCCATTAGTTCTTTTTCAACTATCCCTTGTAGTACTTCTTCATTTACTCTTTCTCTGGCTTCCCTGAAAATCTCTCCTTGCATCTCCGCTTCTTCAACTTCTTCTTCTGGGACATGCTCGTCAGCAACCGAGTGGTCTCCTGCATCACCTGCAACTCCTGCGCCGGATCCGCCAGGATTTAGACCTCTTTCTTGTTCCCATTCTCTTGCCCGTTGCTCTAATCTCGACCTCCTTGCCACTAAGGCTTCTACATCCATCTCGTCATCATCAGAATCTTCAATAAAGTCTCCCATAAATGCATCAACAAGAGGTGTTTCTTTCTCAGCTTCTTCTTCAACTACCATCTTCTGCTTGCCTTTGTCCTTAAGAGCCGGTTGAGCCTCCTCCACCTTTTCACCAGATTTGTTTGAGGACTCGATCACCGGACCCTTACTAGTCAGCTTTTTCAGACCCTGATCCTCCTTCTCCCCCTTAGGTGTGTTATCCTCATCAGGAGCATCATCATCATTATTATCGTCACCACCACCACCGGTTGAAGGACCAGGTCCAACCCTGTTACGGCCAAAGACAGCATCAAGCAGTTCATTCAGCTTCGTCCAAACCTGAGACATGCCATAAGTGACATCATCTACTGATCTTCCAACCTCCACCTGTGCCAATCCGAGATTGTTTATCTTATCAATCATTTGATTTTGGACGGCAATGAGGTTCTCCATGAACTGAGCTCCAACCTCCAATCTTCCAGAGTGAGAAGAGACAGCAGCAGTAACACCAGCAACTCCAGCCTCCAAAGCCTCCACTTTCTTCACTAAATCCTGCAATTTGGGGGACGGTGTTTGGCTTGGGTTAGACTGTTTACTCTCGTCGGGTTCTGTTTCACTCAAGATCCCTAAAAAGAAAGGATCTACTCTCCCTGTCTCTCCCTCGTGTTTAGAGCCTAACAGAACTAGAGCCTCATCCACTAATCGCTGGGGACTAGCGGTGAGTTGGTCGGCGATATCGGTCAGTGAGACTGAGCCTTTAAGCGCTGTGTCTACGACGGGAGATGACGTTATGACCATGTCATCCCCTTGTTCACTTAGAACCTTTTCTGGTTCGCTGGGCTGTTCTGGAGGCGTAGACCCACCAGTCACCAGATGTCGTTGCTCTGCAAGCAACTTGTTTTCTGATTTAGATGAGGAAGCGTCATCCGTACTGGATTCGACAGACTCTTCCTCATTAAAACTGCCTGAGATACTAGTATCAGAAGTACTAGTCTCAGTTTGCCATTCCCCTTCCGAGAAATTGCTCAAAGAGCCCTGAGCGGACAACTCAGGGAAGGTAGGGCCAGCTCCTATTGGCTGTTGAGCTGGACCCCCTTCTTGACTCTCACCAACATGCCTAGGCGAGTGCGAATGTGTTGAAATGATTTGGAGAGGAGAGCCACCAGGGTGAGGTGTGGTGGCTGTGAGAGGTGAACTAGCCTTAACAGGTTGTGCAGTTGCCACTGGGTTTGAATCCACCTTTTGCTTCTTTGAAGGTGGCAGAGCTGCTGAAGTGACTACTCTCTCAACTCCTACACTCCATCCACTCGAATCACTCGACTCAGATAAGCTTGCCTTCCTTTTATCACCAGTTTTAGGGCTGGCTGAACGTTTATGAACAGAAGGGCTTGCAGCCTGGGATAGAGCCTGGGGGTGTTCAGGCCCACGGCTGTAGAAAACAGGTTGAATTGATGATTGATCAAGATCAGCAAGAATAGGTACCTGACTCAGAAGATCGTCATCCTTGTCAGCTCCAGCTTCTGCAACATGTGCCTCAGCCATGTCAACATCCATACCTGCTTGTTCCAAATTTCTAGGCACTTGATCTCCACCTTCAGCTTCGTTACCGCTACTCTCAGCTTCTACTGCAGTAAACTGAGAAGCATGCCTCCTAGCATACTCATCTTGCAGATCCTGGAAGTACGGAGTCAGGCGCAACTCAAAAAGTCTTGACTTTTGCTGGGTTTCCATGGTGGAGATACTCTTTAGAGTCATATCAAAACATGCCATCCTTTCAGAGCCTTGAAATACTCTTCTGTGTTCCTCTGAAAGAACGTCATCCAGAACCATCTGAAGAAATCTTGGCATCCAGCATTTGACTGGACCATCTTCTGGATTCCTTGAGGCATTTTTCTCCAATGCCCACCTCTCATGCAACTGAATCAACAGATGTTTGCCCACATTCACTCTCCTGTTGTTTGCCACTCCATATAGTATTACCCGGCAGCTGTTGTTCATTGGCCTGTAGTCTTTGTCTTTTGGGAACATGCAGCGCTGAATGGCCTGAACTACATAATCCCACTCAGCTGGTAGCATACCGGTGTTAACCTTTGTTACCTTGATAGGACCCGTGGGAGGGCGACAACCTATCTCCGTGAATAATTGCAACATATCCTCCATAGTGGGTTCCGGAGCATAATCTTCTGTAGGAAGCCCGAGTAACTCATTGAACTTCCGCAGATTGACTTCATATTTGACACCACCAATAGTAAAGGATAGGCCTGTTGGATTGGCTTTTCCACCCTGAATCTCTAGTGTAGAGTAAGCAGCTTGAAGGGCTTCGACATTCAGGATGGGAGAGGCGGTTAAGGCATGACTTATGATTGATGTGTTGTTGAGGGATTCAATCCAGAACTGATAGTGAATAAATCTACCAGTTGCTCGATCAGCAGAGAGATTAACAAAGTTGGTCTTAGGAATTGTGAAATTTGGGTTTGCCATTTTAAATTTGTGTTTGAGAAAAGAAATGTTCTGAAATGGTTTGGCAATGGAAATTTTTAGAGAACAAGTTCTAAATTTAAACCACAAAAAAACGTACACGAACCCCACTAATTACCCCACGTAATTAGTGACACAAATTAAAACAAATTAACTGCCCACTAATGACCACTTAACTCCCCACTAATGATTGACGGTTGAGTTTTTGAAAATTAAAGTGAACAGCCGTTACAAAATAAATTATTTTTCCAGAAAAACCACAAACACGGCGGTAAAGTTGCACTTTAAGGATTAACCAGTAGTACTCACAACAATTTTGCTCCAGTACACAAAAGTACTTAAGAATAAGAAAGCACGAAACAAAAACAAACTCACTCGAATGAAAAAGAAAACTAAAGAACTAATTGCAAGAACAGTAATGATGTTAAAACAACACAAGAAGTTCAACAGTTTTGGACAAAATTTTAGCAGAGTTTCGTTTTAGTGATTAATGCTTTCACGTAACAGTTAGTGATTTTTGTTTAAGAAAATCACAAGAAAACTTGATGTAATGGCAGGGAAAAGAACTCTGGTAATGTATGTATACACGTGTGTATATGAAGAGCTTAAGCTTTTGGAGAGAAAGAAAGTTAATGTAAATAATGAACAACCTTTTTAATGCTATAAGATATACCTGCACGCCTAAAAAGAAGTGACTGAAAAGACACGTCACATCTCGATCTCGAGATCCGCATCTCGATCCTCATCTAGATGTCGATCTAGATGTCGATCTCGATCCGCATCTCGATCTACATCTCGATGTCGATCTTGATGTCGATCTCGATCCCCATCTCGATCTACATCTCGATGTCGATCTTGATGTCGATCTCGATCCGCATCTCGATCTACATCTCGATGTCGATCTTGATGTCGATCTCGATCCGCATCTCGATCTACATCTCGATGTCGATCTGGATGTCGATCTCGATCCGCATCTCGATCTACATCTCGATGTCGATCTTGATCCGCATCTCGATCTACATCTCGATGTCGATCTCGATGTGGATAGATCGAGATTTGCCATAGAAAATTTCTCTTTACTTCATTTAGACACTAACCATAACAATATACAGATCAGCACAAGATTAATGTCATGAAACTTTCTAACTCCTTATGATATGCAACACATACATTTATGAAGTTAAGTACACATTATTAATTATGAATATTCATGAATAACAATAATATGTACACAAACTGAATTATAACAGATAGGTAGCAAAACTAACAGGTGTTAAGCATCCCCAATTCACCAACCAATCTAGAAAATGTTGATTCGTCTAGAGGTTTAGTGAATATATCTGCTATTTGACGTTCAGTAGACACAAAATGCAACTCTACAGTTCCATTTTCTACATGCTCTCTAATAAAATGATACCTGATGTCAATGTGCTTGGTCCTTGAGTGATCCACAGGATTGTTGGTCATTGCAATAGCACTTGTGTTGTCACACATGATAGGAATCTTAGATACTTCCACACCGTAGTCCTTGAGTTGGTTCTTCATCCACAGTATCTGGGCCACACAGCTTCCAGCAGCAATATATTCTGCTTCAGCTGTCGAGGTAGATACTGTGTGTTGTTTCTTGCTTTGCCAAGACACCAACCTTCTTCCAAGGAACTGACAGCTTCCTGAAGTGCTCTTCCTATCTATTCTACAACCTGCGTAATCTGAATCCGAATAGCCAACAAGATTAAACCCTGTATCTCTTGGGTACCAAATCTCGAGATTTGATGTTCCCTTGAGATACCTAAAAATACGCTTTACGGCTATGAGATGTGACTCTCTAGGATCCGCTTGGAACCTTGCACATAAGCATGTAGAGAACATAATATCAGGTCTGCTAGCAGTTAAATACAAAAGTGAGCCGATCATACCTCGATAGCTTGAGATGTCTACAGGTTTACCCGATTTGTCCTCGTCAAGTTTCGTGGCTGTTGCCATAGGAGTCTTAGCTTGTGATACATCTTGGAGACCATACTTCTTCAATAGATCATGAATGTACTTGGTCTGGCAGATAAATATCCCGTCCTTCTTCTGACTAACATGAATGCCCAGAAAGAACGTCAGCTCTCCCATCATGCTCATTTCATACCTTGATTGCATTAACTTTGCGAATTTAGCACACAGCTTCTCATTTGCTGACCCAAAGATAATGTCATCCACATATACTTGCACCATCATTAGATCATCTTTGCATTTCTTGTAGAAAAGCGTCTTGTCGATTACTCCTCTTGTAAAACCACTTTCTAGTAAGAAGTCTGACAGAGTTTCATACCACTTCCGCGGAGACTGCTTAAGGCCATATACTGATTTGAAGAGTCGATAAACATAATCACAATATTTGATATCGATAAACCCGGGAGGTTGCTCGACATACACCTCTTCATCCAGTTCACCGTTTAAGAATGCACTCCTGACATCCATTTGATAGACTTTAAAACCATGATGTGCTGCGAATGCCAAGAACATCCTTACTGCCTCTAGCCTTGCTACTGGTGCATAGGTTTCATCATAATCAATTCCTTCTCTTTGAGTATAACCCTTAGCAACCAGGCGAGCTTTATTTCGTGTTACACGTCCGTCTTCATCCAGCTTGTTTCTGAATACCCATTTTGTCCCAACGACAGATCTATTCTTTGGTCTGGGTACCAGCTTCCACACCTTCTGCCTTTCAAACTGATTGAGTTCCTCTTGCATAGCAATCACCCAATCAGCGTCATCTAGAGCTTCTTCCACCACTTTAGGTTCCATCTGGGAAAGGAACACTGAATATAGACATTCATTCTCAGTGGCAATTGCAGCTCTAGCTTTTCCTCTAGTAGTCACTCCGGCTTCTGGATCACCAATAATTAGCTCGAACGGATGGTCCTTGTTCCAAGTGCGATCCCTAGCAAATGTTCTTGATGATTCAGCTTGATCTTGTAAGTGAAGGTGACTTAGTCTAGAAGCACTTTCACTAGCTTCCCTTGAGCTAGTACTGGCTCCCCCTGAGTGAGCTGCTCCCCCTGAGTGCATACTGACTCCCCCTGAGTTAGTACCAGGTCTGACGGAAGGTGATCCCTCAGCCCTAGTGTTTTGAGTTTGCGAAACACTAGACTCTTGATTAATTTCATTATTTATAGTTGGATCACTACCCTGCACTACTGACTCAGGAACTGTATCCACTTCATCAATATCCACATTTTCAAATCTTAGGGAGTTGGGCTCACTATCTTCTTTTTGTGTAGAGGGGAGCTTTGAGTCGTCGAATGTGACATTAAGGCTTTCAACCACCTTGCGATCATTAAGCACAAACACCCTGTACGCTGCTACTACTTCAAGAGAATATCCAATGAAAACCCCTTCATCTGCTTTGGCATCGAACTTTCCAAGTTGTGCATTGTCTCTTAACACAAAGCATTTTGCACCAAATACGTGAAAGTACTTGATAGATGGTTTTCGTTTATTCATCATGTAATACGGCGTCTCATTATGGTCCTTTATAATCAGGGTTCTGTTCTGTGTATAACAAGCCGTGCTAACTGCTTCAGCCCAAAAATATAAAGGAAGTTTTGACTCATACAGCATTGTCCTAGCTGCTTCAACCAGTGTCCTGTTCTTCCTTTCTACCACCCCATTTTGCTGTGGTGTTCTCGGTGCTGAATACTGTCGTCTGATCCCTTTAGATATGAAGAAATCCATTAACACTGAGTTCTTGAATTCTGTCCCATTGTCGGATCGGATAGTCTTCACAGTCAGACTTGATACGTTTTCAATTACCAGTACGTGTCTAATGATCTCATGTGGCACTTCATCTTTCGATGTCACAAACTTCACCCATGTGTATTTGGAAAAGTCATCGACAATTACCAGCGCATATCTTTTCCTTGACATTGACATAACATTAACAGGTCCAAACAAATCCATGTGAAGGAGTTGTAGGGGCTCGGTAATGCTATTCACTTGTTTATCCTTATGCGAGGCTCTTTTTGATTTTCCCATCTCACATGCTTCGCAGAGTCCATCTGGGGTGAACTCCATCTGCGGCAGCCCTCTCACCAATTCTCTCCTTACGAGATTATTCATTGCTTTAAAGTTCAGGTGAGATAATCTTTTATGCCATAGCCAACTTTCATCAGCAGAAGCCTTGCTGTAGAAACACGTGACTTCAGACTGATCAGCAGAATTCATGTCAGCTATGAACAAATTTGACTTCCTTACTCCTTTGAGAGCAAGGCTTCCATCCTTTTTGCTTCGAATCGAACAATCATGCTTCCCAAAGTTGACATCAAAACCCCTGTCGGTGAACTGACTAACGCTGAGAAGATTATGTCGCAATCCTTCCACAAAAGACACGTCCTCAATGATAACATTTCCACAAACGATCTTGCCATATCCCCTGGTGTAACCTTTGCTGTTATCTCCAAAAGTAACCACGGAGCCGGCTCTCAACACCAAATCTGTTAGCAGGGACTTATTGCCGGTCATATGCCTCGATGCTCCACTGTCTAGCACCCATATGACTTTACTCTTTTCCTGTTCACTGCCCTGCAAATCCATAAAGGTTAGGTGTTCTTCGGAACCCAATGATGTTTGGGCCCGGCATCAATAATTTCCTTTTTCTTTTCAGATACAGAAGGCTTTGCCTTGTTGCCATCAGGGGCATCAATCTTGACTTTGTCTTTTCCCTTGTCAACCTTGACTGATTTGTCAGGTTTGGGAGCAGACTGGTCACTCCTAACTTTAGGAGGACTTGAAGTCTTAGCCTTTGACCCCGCATGCTTTTTCTTAACACTACTAGATGTATGTTCAACAGATGCACTAGCAGTATTCATTAAATTAAAATAAGCATGCATGATGTTTACAGCACATGGCATACAATTAGGATTATTACATTTAGCATGATTTGCATGCATGTTAGGCAAAGAAGTAGTTGCAGGCATGGTATTACAACCAACAGATTTTTCTTCCTCTACATAGAACGGGCAATAGTAAGACAAGTGATCAGTTTGATTACAGATATAGCATGCCTTTCTAGCTCGTGTAGATGTAGATACAGATGCAGGTTCAGTTTTAACTGCCTTTACAGGTGCTTTCATTTGGTCTGACCCTGCTACCCATTGTTTATATGACACCGTCTTAGCCTCCTTGGTTCCTACACCTCTCTTAGCATAAGCAATCTTACTAGCTCTCTTAGAAGTTGTAGGTTCTACCACTTTTTCTTCTGAATCTCTTTCAATTTTAATCTCATGTTCAATTTTAGTAGCAACAGGATCTATGGTCCTAGGCTCAAAATGCTTAAAGATAGGTTTTCTAACATCCATTAAAACCTCAGGCACATTTTCTTTGACTAACACAGGCTCTAACAATTCAGCAGCCCTATTTTTCTTTTTCTGTGTGTAGTCAAGTCCTATGTTTACTTTTTCATTTTTACTCTTGCCTGCCAGTTTCATGTACATGTCCCTTTCTACGAAAACTTTATTAGCGGCTTCTTCAAAAGATTTACATGTTACTTTAAGCTCAGCTAATTCATGTTTAAGTTCTTCGTTAAGGTCTTCCCTAATCTTAAGCTTGTGTTCTAAAACATCTACCTGATTCATTAACTGCCTTTTCTTACTTTCTCCTGATTCTAATTCCTCTACCCTGGCCTCGAGAAGTCTATTCTTAAGGGAGAGTTTAGCATTTTCCTCATTAACAGCAATTAGATTAAGTTGGAGATTGTACATATCTTTAGTCATGGCAGCTAATTCATTTTGGTACTCAGGAATAGACATTTCATTTACGGTTAGAATTGGTACCTCTGATTGTTCTGAAGATTTTGCCATTAAAGCGAAGTTGCATAGCTCCTGATCTTCATCTTTATCAGACTCGTCCCAACCCTTCCCTTCAGTCACAACATACGCCCGGCTTCCCTTCTGTTGCTTGCTAACCAAGGCATCATATTTCTTTTTCAAATCAGCATAGGATTCCTTGAGATGAACGTACTTGGGCTTCTTGCACTCTGTTGCGAAGTGCCCCAATTCATTGCAGTTGTAGCATCTGAACTTGTTCTTGTCTACCAGGTTAGGTCTGTAGCCACTACCAGATGTGCTACTCCGACCGCTGTAACTTCCACTACCACTTACACTACTGCCTCTCCTGCCTCTTCGGCTGAAAGAACTACCAAATCGTCCTTTACCACTTCTTTGCTTCCTGAAGCTGATATGAGCAAATTCTCGAGCAATACAAGCATATGACTTGTCTTCTAATTTGTCCAGCTCTTCAAGGGTATAGTATTCATCCTCACTTTCTTCGGATGGATCTTCAATGTCTAATACCACCCTTTCAGGATTAGCAGTTTTCAATGAGACAGCTGCAAGTGCCTTTACAGCAGACTCTTCAGCTACAAGTCCAGACTCACTTACCGCTTTGTTTTCTCCACTATTGTAGGATCTTCTTCTGTCATTTTGTTCCTGCTCCAGCTCGTAGGTCTTCAAAACACCATACAGCTTTTCCAGAGAAGTATTTTTCAAGTCTCTTGACTCTCGAATGGCAGTGATCCTGTGTTCCAGATGTTTAGGCAAATTCAATAGAAACTTGATATTTGAATCTGCTAGTGGATAGACTTTATCTCTTATACTCAGCTCGATAAGCAATTTACTGTAACGTTTGTAAACATCCGCTACGCTTTCTCCTCGTTCGCATCTGAACGATTCATATTCAGATATCAGAATGCGTTTGTGATTATCTCTAACTTCCTCGGTCCCCTCCATCACCACAGCCAGTTTATCCCACATGGCTTTAGCTGTTTTTAATCCCTTTATTTGAACATAGTACTCTGAGTTTAGGGATTCAATTATGACGTTGCGTAAAGACGCATCCATACCAACCAATTCTTTATCTGCGTCTGAAAACTCCATTTCCTCTTTAGGAACAGACCGGGATGGAATTAGTATCCCTCCTTCCATTCGCTCTGGCTCAATTCTCATGGGTATGCATGGACCATTTTCCAATATTCTCAAGTATACCTTGTTTATTGATTCAAGGTAAGCTCTCATCCTTCCGGTCCATTCGTCATAATGTTGTGCATCAAACGGAGGTATCTTAAATCTGTGTGCGGCGGCCATTTTAATGAAATTTAAAATTAAGATAATACACTTTTCAAATTACAATAAATTGTATTTACTTGAAAAATTAATTATCTCACTTTAAATGTCCAACACTAAATATCCAACGGATTTTACACTTAAGATTCAAGCAAGTTAGTTTTAATCACAGGAACAGTAGCAGGGTCCACAATTTTTCAAGTCCAAACAAAAAGGTGTCCACTTTCTAGTTGACAGAAGTTCGAAATTGTCCTTTTTGTTTAGCCAATCAGTTGATTCCAGCTTTGACCACAAGAAAATCCACAAAGCTCTAAAGTACAATATTTTGGAATTTTGTACAAATATTCCTTACACCATTACTTAGAACTTTTTAGATCTATGACTTTTCCAGGAAGAAACAAACAAAAACTTTCGGCACAAACTTCAAGAAAAAAATGGATCTGGGATTTTCAAGAACCAACTCAACCAACACAATAGGATCTCTGTTAGATGTGTTTAACAGAAGCTCTGATACCAATTGTTAGGTCCAAAGTGTTGTAGAGGGGGGGGGGGTGAATACAACTGTTTAAAATTTATGAGAGAATAAACAATGTGCAAGTAATAAATGATGACTCAGAATTTCAAGAATATATCATTATATTCATTGATGGATTTGCTACAACATTCATAAAAGCATCATGATCAGTTGAACAATAAATACAGCAATTAAAGCTAGATTCAACTGATCCTCTCTCTCTCACTTTTTGTTTTACAGTAAATGCTCTCTCTTAAAAATTATCGTTAAAAATACAGAGATACAAGTTACTACTAAAATAAAAACAAAGTGCTGCTTTTATAATGTCATGTAGTCTTGATCTTGTCCTTTTTGTGTACGTGGCCCAATCAGGACTTCGACAACAAAAAGTACTTTCCCAACAACTCTGGATCAACCGTTCACAATAAGCCACTTGTCCCTTGAACATTAAATGTTACATTTCTACCCGCATCTCGATCTTCGCCTGGACCCATCTCGATCTATGAAAATCTCGATCTCGATCTGGGAAAATCTCGATCTCGATCTGGGAGAATCTCGATCTCGATCTATGAGGATCTCGATCTCGATCTGTGAAGATCTCGATCTCGATCTGTGAAGATCTCGATCTCGATCTGGCAGAATCTCGATCTCGATCTATCGCCTGGATCGAGATTTGCCTTTGCAGTGTTTTACTTCACTTGTAAATCTCGATCTGCTGTGGATCGACATTTGCCTTGGTAAATATGCACACATCCAATGTTGACCTTCTTTAGTGACTAATTGAGGATTAACCTTTATGAGCAAGTTTCCTTAGCTTCTTCAATTTCTTTTCCTCACTCAATTCAAATGAGATCTTCTATTACTGACATGAACTTGCCTCCAATGTCCTGACACTTGATGCAATGGTCTGGTTCATAAGTGACTAGTCTTGTAGGGGTTCTTGCTTCTGAATGTCAGTTCTCATTTGTTGATTAACCTTTACATTATCCAGATGTTGATATACATTACATGAAATCACTTTGGCCTTCTTGATACTTCCTTGACATTAATTTGATTCTCCATTAGATAAGTTAGGGCATGAGCAATACTCAGATTGAACTTCTTCTCACTTATGCATCCTTGATTAACCAAATCAGTTACTTGTAGTTACCAAGTATCATTACCATTTCTTCAGTTGATTGATTCCATGTGCTTCTTCAGTTTCTCTTGTTTTGCTGTTGTTTTATCTTTTACTTAGTTGAGTTACAAAATAATTAAGTGTTACAAGTTAGTACACCTATGCCTTTCAAGCCCTACAGGGTTTGACCTCCCATCGACCTGGACCGAGGTCGATGAGCCCTACAGGGTTTGACCTCCCATCGACTTGGAATGAGGTCGAACTAACACTTATTTTTCCTTTCAGGTCAAAATGTCTTACTGAGATTGTTTTCGACCTCGTTTAAAGTCGAATTAAGCCTCAAAATCCTTCGAGGTCGAAATGTCTTGGGGCCTCATGGCTCTGTAATCTTCGATTTGAAATCAGGTCGGTGAGCCCTACAGGGTTTGACCTCCCATCGACCTGGACCGAGGTCGATGAGCCCTACAGGGTTTGACCTCCCATCGACTTGGATTGAGGTCGAACTAACACTTATTTTTCCTTTCAAGTCAAAATGTCTTACTAAGATTGTTTTCGACCTCGTTTGAAGTCGAATTAGGCCTCAAAATCCTTCGAGGTCGAAATGTCTTGGGGCCTCAAGGCTCTGTAATTTTCGACATGGAATGAGGTCGATGAGCCCTACAGGGTTTGACCTCCCATCGACCTGGACCGAGGTCGATGAGCCCTACAGGGTTTGACCTCCCATCGACTTGGAATGAGGTCGAACTAACACTTATTTTTCCTTTCAGGTCAAAATGTCTTAGGGCCTCAAGGCTTTGTAATTTTTGACTTGGAATGAGGTCGATGAGCCCTACAGGGTTTGACCTCCCGTAGACCTGGAATGAGGTCGATGAGCCCTACAGGGTTTGACCTCTCATAGACCTGGAATGAGGTCGAATTGTGCTTCCAAGGGGCTGGTCTGTCAAGACCTCATTGTCGTGTGCCTAAGAGTATAGACGTAACTTTTCCGTTTACTACTCGTGTTGACCATGCATGGCTTTTATCTTTTATTCTCGTACCTTTAACCCCTTCAGTACTCGGCACTTTTATTACGTTCATGCATTCTCTTTTGCATTTTTACGTTATGTGCATTGGTACAAAGTTGTTTTCGTGTTTAATAATAACATAACAAGAGAGTTCAAGGATGCTAAATAACCTTTCATTAAAATATCTTGAAGTATATCTTCAAGTCAAAGAGGGTTCCACCCTTACATAATAACAAGTTATATCCCACTTGGGGTAACAACTTCTTGGTTCCTAGTGGTTCCATAGAACCTTATTTCTACTTAATAATCCTTCTAAATATAACTCTTGAAGGAGTTGTCTACTACTTTCACGTATCCGCACCTTCGATCGGGAGTACTTGCCCCCCGACTCCGTCGGACCTTAACGAGGCTACATAACATCTCCTTGCACTCTTCTGGTCTCCTTTCTCCTCACCAACTCCATTGCTAGTTGGAAATTTAAGTTTGAGGTGGTAAGTTGAGGTAACAGCCTTGAACGCATGTATTCCTGTTCGTCCGAGGATCCCATTATAAGAGGACACAGCCTTGATCACGAGGAAGTTCAACACTTGAGTGGACTCATAGGGCTCCTGCCCTATAGTCACAGGCAATCGAATTGTTCCCTCTACCTTAGACTCGACTCCATTGAACCCGTATACAGGCATGTCAGAGGGAGTCAGTTGAGGGTCGGTGTACCCCATCTTGCGATATGCATCATGAAACAGGATGTCTACTGAAGCTCCACTATCCACCAGGATTCGTTTTACTGAAGAGTTGCCTATCACAGGTATTATGACCAACGGGTCATCATGGGGGAAGTTCATCCCTTTCAAATTAGAATCATCAAAAGAAATTGATACTTCACTCCTTGCACTCTTTGGTGCTTCCCCCACAAGTTGTAGAACTTGCCGGGCATAAGCCTTTCTCGAGTTACTTGAAGTCCCGGCCGCTGTTGGACCTCCAGAGATCACGTTTATTACTGGGCCTCGAGGCTGTATCTTCTTATCACGGTCATCGTAATCCCTTCGTTGTTCATTATAGTGTCGATTATCATTGTTATTTCTATCATCTTCTTGGATAAACTTTCTGAGTTTTCCCCTTCTGATCAAGAATTCAATCTCATCTTTCAACTGTCTACAATTATCTGTGTCATGTCCAACATCCTTGTGAAACTTGCAATACAAATTCGGATTCCTCTTCTTAGGATCAGTCCTTAGTGGCTTCGGCCATTGAAGTTCTCTATCTTTCTCAATGTCCAACAGGATCTCACTTCTTGGTGAGTTTAGCCTTGCATACTCGGTGAAGCTAGGCCCTTGGCCAACCGTTCTCGAGGTATAGTCAGAGTCTTTGTTGGTTCTAGGAGACTTATCCTCAACATCATACTCATCCTCGACATCATACTGATCTTGCTTACGCTTTTGCTACCCCACTCGTTTCTGAACGAGTTAGTAGTCTTCTTCAAGCTTTCCTCAGCCTTGATATATTTTCTAGCTCTCTCTTGGAGCTCATTCATACTTTCTGGAGCCCTCTTGGCTAAAGACCTCCTGAAGTTCTCATCTGAAGTTCCTTGTTGTAGGGTTATCATAGCTACATTCTTGTCTAGATCAGGGACCTTCAAGGCCTCCTTCGTGAATCTGTTCATATAGTCCCTCAGGGATTCATTCTTTCCCTGATAAATATTCATTAGCGAAGCTGAGCTCTTCTCATGAGTCTTACTGCTGATAAACTGACCAACGAAGGCCCTGCTTAGATCTTTGGATGACCCAACAGAGTTAGGGGGTAGACGACTAAACCACCTTTGAGCCATACCACTGAGGGTTTGAGGGAACGCCCTACACTTGATGGCGTCATTGACAGGTTGCAGCAGCAGTGCATTAGAGAATGTGAGAACATGATTTGAGGGATCTCCCGTTCCATCATAGGCTTTGATTGTAGGCATCTTAAACTTCCTTGATATCTTCTCCTTCATAATATTTTCTGTGAAGGGGGGTGTGGGATCATCAGGATCTCCAAGTGGCAGTAAGTCTTGGGGGTCAGCCCTAACATGACTTGTCTTTGTTTGCCTCCTTGTCAGGGGCTCATCTAGATCTATCACATATGCATTCCTTGTTGATCCTCCAGCCCCCTCAGCTCTCCGGCGTTGTTGCCTTGCTAGCTCCCTTTCCAGGTCTTTCCTTAGTTGTTGAGCTTCAGCCTCATGAGCTCGTATCCTCTCTTGTAGGTTTGTGGAGTCATTGTTTTGAGGCCCTCGGGGCTGGGTACTCCTCCCTTGAAGGCCTTTCTAGGTTGCCTCCTTTTAGGATTAACGTCCTCATCAGTCGTTTCATCATCATTCGAGTAGGGTCCAGAAAAATCTTGATTCCCCCAACGTGAGCTATGTGGGGGCAGCAACCCTTGCTCATAAGAGGGCACATAGTTAGGTGGAAGCCCATATTGAGGGTTGCTAGGCAACACCGTAGTAGAGACCTGCAAAGGGAGAGGAGCAATAAAAGTAGTATTGAGGGGTGGAATTACCTGGAGTGGAGGGACAGAGGCATGGATTGACATGTCAGGATCGGAAGGATGAACGATGACGCTCAAGGGTCCCGTACGACGGGTGCTTGTTTCAGGGTCCTCAACGGAGGTGGTTGGGACAACAGCTCCTTGTTCCTGAGTTACGGTAAGAGTAACGTTGGTGTCATCAGTGGTGTCAGGGATCTTTCCTTCGAGGGTGCTCGCGGTACTTCGTGTTCTTGCCATGGTTGTTATTCTCTTCCCACAGACGGCGCCAAATGTTACGGATCAAAAACGAGGTGTTTTTAATACGTAATTAATGCTAGGGTTTGGGGGAGCTTCGAGCTTTAATGGCTGCACTAACGTTTCGTGACTAACTCGGGTCCTCGTTAACTGCCTACGTATCTCTGTAATGTTTAGAGAATCAAGCCAAAAAGTAATTCTAATGTTGAGGGGTTAGGCCCTTTATATAGGCGCATGGAGGCCTTGGAATCATATTAGAGTTAGGAGACTTGGGGGCCAAGTCTCCTAGTGACGTAAGGTTGTTGTAACCTCCAAGGAATGAGAGCCCTCGTTGGACTCCAGCATGTGAGGTTTATCTTCGAGATTGGGCTTCTAGAGCCTTCCACAGATGAGGGGTCTCATAGGACTCTTCCCACGTTTGGGTTTCTAGATCCTTCTAGGATGAAAGCCTTCAATCAGGCTTCTTGGGCCTTTACTGAGCCTTTATTAATTAATTACGAAATTAATTAATAACAAAGGCTTAATGGGCTTATGGCTCCAACAGAGCTTTGTGGGCTGGACTTACAAATCCAGTTGATCCTAGGATTGCAAATCCAGTTGATCCTTGGATTTATTTCCCTAGTTCGTTTTGAGGGCCCAAGCCTTTGGACCATAACAGGTCTAATTAATGAAATAATAAATGCTATATTTATTATTTCCTTAGGGTTATTTTTGCCCATATCAACAGTGTTCGAAGCATAGGAATCTAGAAGAATTGAAGACAGGGTAAAGATAAAGGTCAAAAAAGATAGCTGCAGTCTTGAAGTTATACTCACTGAAAGAAGTTCATTTATATGTACAAACGTCAGTGAATAACAGATCATGAAGTATTCAAGATTGCAATAGTAATGAAGACGTTGTCTAAGTACTAGAAAAGATTCTAGTGAAAGTACAGTGTTTATTTATAATCATTGTTCAAATCAATAAAAAATCGCAGCATTCCTGGAATTTGATTTTAATGAGAATATGAAGATCAAGATCAGTGTTAGTCATTTGTAAACCAGACCAGTGCACTAAGTGTCAATACAAAGGAATTGGTCAACATGTTTATTGTACAAGAAGAATTGACAGGAAGTCTAAGTATATGCATTGAAGTGGTGAAAATATTCTAAGTCATGCATACATGGTGAAGAATTAGACACATAGTTCTTAAAGTGTGAAAAATATTTGAAGTCATGTATACATGATGAAGAAATTAGACACATAGCCATATAAGGCAAGAAAAGTCGATACATAGCTCTTAAGGTGTGAAAAATATTCTGTCATCAACACATGGTGAAGAACTAGACACATAACCGTACAAGGCAATAAAAATTGACACATAGCCTTTAAAAGCCTAAAAAGAATCTAATTCTTTTATACATTGGATAAAAATCGACACATGCATCTACATGGAGATAAGATTCAACACTTAGGTTCTTTGAATCATATGAATTATTCTAAGGCATGTACATGGAGTGTAAAGTTGACATATGAGCTATACATGGAGAAAGAAATCGACACATGTGTCTAAACTATTTTAATTTGACTAATTCGACACATAGACCCGCTATGAAAGATGGATTATTTTCTAAGTACTCAATACAAAGAAACACTCTTCAACACTTAGAAAATATCCACAGGATTCTCAAAGTCAACTCAAGTCAACATACAAGAGAGAAGCTGTCGACACTTAGAAAGTAGTTCAATTATTGTAAAGCCTATACTATAAAAACAAATTAATCTAATTCATTTGGTGTGAGTGAATACACAAAGACACAAAGAGATACAGAGAGAAATAGAAGTCGGAGAAGAAGAGATACAAAGCCATACACATATACCTTCTTCACCGGAGTTTTATAATCTAGCCGGTTCATTATGTTATAAATATATAGGGCTATTATAAAATACTCTCTATTAGATTGATTTCCTTTTGTACATTCATAGATCTATACATTGTAATAGGAATCAGTTAGATCTTTTTGTTGTAGCAAAGGACTAATTTGTTCTTTGAAAACCGGTTCATTAAAATCGGGTGTAGCACCCCTCTAGGTTTATATACGAAAGATATACTCCCCAAAACTTGTCTCGTTTATTTACTTGCTAATTTTCTAGATCTTATATGTTTATTCATAAAAAGAGAAAATTAGTAAGCCAGCCTCCTAAACACTACAAGGACTCGAACCCTCAACAAAAACAATTATTTAATTATCCGTAAAGAATTTTAAATTGTTGTGAGTATCGTATTCAACACCTCTTCTACGATACTTCAGGACCTAACATTGTGGACATAGTATGTGCATTGGAATCATTCACAAATGTGGAATTCTTTTCTTTCTTGCAATGCATAGATAGATTATTTACACTACCACATTTAGCACAAACCTTCCTAGGAGCATACATATCAATTGATGAAGGATTAACAGTCGATTGATCTTTATCCATTAATTTATCACCCAATGACTTGCCTACAGAATTAGGGGATTCTCCTAGAGTATCTAAACCCTGAAAATCAATGATCTGTTTAGTAGTTTTAGCAAACGTGTTCCATTTGTTAATGGTTTCAACTTCCTCAGCTAATTATTATTTTAACAATTCTTCTCTTCTCATACTATTTACTAGTTCATCCCTAACATCCTTACTTTCATGTTTAAATCTTTCTAAACAAATAAGTTCATTTTCAAGAAATGCATTTCTTTCAGTTAAAACATCTATAGTGTTCTTTAACTTGGTATTTTCTTTGTTTAAAGATTTAAGAGAGACATGCAAGTTGTACAGTTCATAAGACATTTCATTTATTGTACTATTGCATTCATCTTTTGACAGTTCAGAAAAGTTTGTAGCTAGTACCTGATTTGATGATGAACTAGCTTCTTCATCATCATGGTTGGCCATTAGAGCTAAATTGATGAACTCTTCAGAATCACTATCCTCAGTAGCCTAATCTTTCTCGCGGTAATAAAAGCCATTTCTTTTTGTTTGAGAAGGTCAAAGTATTTCTTTTTAAAGTCAATGCCATCATATGACTTTTCCTTCTTTTCTTGTTTTGGCTTTCTGCATTCATTTGAGAAATGACCAGCCAATCCACAGTTATAACATTTGAATTTGGATCTATTAACCAAATTTTTTTTTGATTGTCATTCCTGAGCATTTGAATTCCTTTTGAACTTTAGTTTTAAAAACTTCCTTGACAGAAATGCAAGGTGCTCATCAATCTCATCTAAATCATCTTGAGAGCATGCTTCATTTTCTTCATACTTGCACTTTCTCTTTCCTTTGGATGACTCTTCAATAGCATCATTAGCCACCATGTTAATACCTTCTTCACAGCCATTCTCACTATTACCCTTTTTGTCCTTATTCCCTTTGACCACTAAAGCCACAATCTTGTCTTTTCATTGACTCTTTTCAATCTTCTCATCATGTTGTATTTCCAACTCATATGTTTTGAGAATACCATAGAGTTTTTTAAGAGTGTAATCCTTAAAGTCCTGAGATTGTCTAATAGAACCTGTCATTGGTTTCCATTCTTTTGGAAGAGATCTAAGAAATTTCAAGTATGTGTCTTTAGTTGCATAAACCCTTCCATATAGCTTCAAACCATTCAGAAGCTTTTGAAACCTGTTCTAGGTGTCATTGATGGACTCACTACTCTTCAAATGAAAAGATTCATACTTTTGAATCAGGAGTTGCATCTTGTTTTTCCTGACTTTTCAGTTCCTTCACACAGAGTTTGAATAGTATCTCACACATCTTTGAATTTTGTGTAGTTAATTACATTGTCAAACAAATCTTTATCTATGTCATTGAATAAAATATTCAAGGCCTTTTTATCCTTTAGCACTTCTTTTTTATCCTCTTATGTAAACTCTATGAGGAGTTTAGGAACATGCTTGTCAAAATCAGGAGTACCATTAGAGTTTACACCTATGACCAGCTTCATAGGAACATGAGGTCCTTTTTCTATGCAGTTGACATAGGAGGGGTCAAGAGAGAATAAATGCTTGTGCATTTTTACTTTCCATGCAAAATACTCATCTTTCATTAAGACTGGAATTTTCACACCTGAATCCTTTTAGCCCATAATGACTTGTTCTTGATCTTAAATTTTATGTATGTTGAAAGCCTATACTCTGATACCAATTGTTATTTCCCAGAACCATGTCACTGAAGGGTTTCGTGACACAAACGCAGCGGAATAAACGCGAAAAATAAATCAAAATAGCGAAACCCTCCGCAGGATCCATGCGAAAACAAAAGATTTAATTCAGAGATAAAGAACAAATACCTTTAGAAGCTTTAACAGTTCATTAATGGAAGATTAATGGAGGTCCAAAGCTTGTTTAATCACCACTTATCCCGCTCTCGCGATCTACGCTCTACGGTATCCACACGAACACTTTTCATGAAGGATTGATGTGTACTAGCACCCGAAAACTTCTTCTCTCTCTATCTTCCTCCTCTCTCAGAGTGGCTAGGGTTTTTGTAAAATCTCTATCTAATTAAATCAGCCCATAAAGAGATTATATAGAGAGAGGAATAAGTTTTCTAATTATAATCCAATTATAATTAATACTAATCCAAAATTCTAAATTATTTAATTAAGTCTCACTTAATTAATTAATTATTAATTTTGGAATTAGTTTAAGTAATTCATTTATTCTATTTATATAATTAATTAAGTCATACTTAATTAATATCATAAATAAAATAAATTACTTATTTAATTTAAATTCATAATTTAAATTATTTCTCCTTCAAGCGTTCTTTGTGTGTGACCCTGTAGGTTATTATTACGTTGGCAACAATTTTAATATCTAATTAAAATTGTAAACAATGAGCGGCATCTAGTAATACATCATTGCTACCCAAGTAATAATAATAAATCGGTGATTCGATTAAGCCTTTCGTGAATAATGTTCCATGTAATATAATCCCTTTAATCTTGATATTATAGATTAAACTCAAGGCATGTCTCGTGTCATCCTCTTCATAATTTAATCTTTATTTTCTTGATCGATGAGTAGACTATTAAAATCAAATCAACATTTGAGCACGGCCGTGCATTTCATAGTCTCACTCAAACAAGAGGCCAATAATATCACTCCTAAAATTAGGAGGATTAAATCCCATCTAGATCATTCATATTTCTCATACGATTCATAATATACCCAATGTCTACTTTTATCATTACCCGGTCAAAGGTAACATTTAATGTAATCAAAGTATATTAATTCTCGTATAGAAATATAATGATTTCAGGTCTAAGGATCATTACACCATTATCGCAGTGAGAATTACTTATGACACTTATTTAACATGTAGAATCTCACGGCGGGTCATTCCAGTGTCATGCATTGAGACATGCACTTATGTTCTTGACTTTAGTATCACCATACCTATGACCAATGAGATGTGGTCATCTGTCAACAAACATACTAGTCTTTGTGCATTATTACTGTCCTTGAATAATAATACTCGACTAGGAAATTTTAGAAATAAGATACTATTCATATACTCTCATTTTTATGTCACATACTTAAAGATATATAATACGTATCAAAATTCCAAGGATATTTATTATGCTTTCAATTTATTACGTAGTAAATAAAATATAATAAATAAATAATAATCAATAAAACATAAACCATAATAATAAAGTATTTTCCTTAAAATATAAAAATATTGTCTCTATGGCACAATTACTAACAATCTCCCACTTACACTAGAACCAATTACCCAAGTATCCAATACTCATGAAACTGGTGTGAATTTCGTGCTTCTGCTGCGACAAAGCCATAGTCAATGGGTCCGCAATATTATTATTAGTATGCACTTTACATATATGTATATATCCTTAATTATTAATCTCATTAATTAGGTGATATCTCCGAAGTACATGCCCAAACAGCCTCCTTGGCTGCTTCGCAAGCATCAATATACCCAGGCTCTATTGTAGAATCAACTACTGTCTCTACTATGAACCATTCCAGCATACAACATCTCAATCTAAATAGATAAAACAAAAAGCCAGTCAAAAACACTAAATCATCATTGTCTGTCTAGAAATCAGCATCCCTGAAACCTCTTACAACTAGCTTCACATCTCCTCCATATAACAAGAATGCATTTTTAGTCCTCTTTAAGTACTTAAGAATATTCTTCACTCTCATCCAGTGACCATTACTTGGATTAGACTGGTACTTGCTCATCATGTTTAAGGCTTACGAGACATCATACTGAGTACATATCATATCATACATTATAAAACCAATTGCCGAAACATATGGAACTTTACTCATATAATCCTTATCATCCAATTATTTAGGACAATTTTATTTTGAGATCATTATCCCATGAGACATTGGGACATATTCATTTTAGCCTCTTTGCATCCCAAATTGGTGCGATACATTGTCAATGTATATACTCTAACTTAAGGCAAATGATCATTTTGATCTATTACTATAAATCCAGATCCCTAAAACATAGGTCGTATTGCCTAAGTCTTTCATCGAGAAACTATTTCTCAACCAAGTCTTCACAGTCTATAGAAAAGGAATGTCATCCATATTAGTAATATATCATCAACATATAATATTAGGAATAACACATGACTCCCACTAAACCTCTTATAAACACAAGTTTCATCTTCATTCTGAATAAAGCCAAACTCTTTTTGATTGTTTCATCAAAACGAATGTTCCATCTCCTCGAGGCCTGCTTTAATCCATTAATTGATCGATGTAACTTACAAACCTTTCCAACATTCTTTGGATCAATAAAACCCTCAGGTTGTGTTATGTACACATCCATATCTTCTTCAAGACTCCCATTTAAGAAATCGGTTTTGACATCTATTTCCCAAATTTCATAGTCATAGTAACCAGCTATAGCAAACAAAATCCTGATGGACCTGACTATAGCCATTGATGAAAAGGTCTCATCATAGTCAATACCATTAATTTGTTTGAAACCTTTTGCCACCAATAGTGCCTTATAGTTCTGTACATTACCATCCATGTCGATCTTCTTCTTGAAAACCCACTTGCACCCTATAGGTTTCACCCCTTCAGGTGGATCAACCAAAGTCAATACTTAGTTAGTATACATGGATTCCATCTTAGACTTCATGGCTTGTAGCCATCTCTTAGAATTTGGAATGCTCATAGCGTCTTGGTAGGTGAGAGGCTCATCTTCGTCGACAAGCATCACATCACCATCTTGAGTCAAGAGAAATCCATAATATCTCTCACGCTCATGGAGAATCCTACTAGACCTATGAACAACCTGTGTTTCTTGAGCAGTATTGTTTTCTTGTACATTCAGCTCAGGTTCCTCCATTGGTTCAATGTTATCATGTAGGTATCAAAATTCATCAAGATCTATTGTCCTCCCACTGTCTTTCTTAGATAACATATCTCTTTAAAGTAACACAGCAGTTCGAACAAAAAATACTTTGTTCTCGGAATGATTATTGAAAGAATAACCCCTTATTTCAGTTGGGTATCCCACAAAATTACATTTGTTTGATTTTGGTCCTACCTTGTCAGAGATTAGACGTTTCATAAAGGCTTTACATCCCCGAATTTTCATAAATGAAATGTTGTTACATTTCTCAATCCATATCTCATACAGATTATTTTGAATCGTTTTAGTAGGAACACGGTTAAGTATATATGGAGCCGTTTTCAGAATGTAATCCCAGAAACTAATTAGATGATTCCTTGACTCAACATTAATCGCACAATGTCCAAAAAGATGTGATCCCTCCTATCAAAAAAATATTTTCTTTGATATTTTCTACTTCATCTTTATAGTCTTTGAAATTTTCAAATAATTCGGATTTGTTCTTCAAAAAGATACATTTATCCGTATCTACTAAAATAATTAGTAAATTTTATGAAGTTAATAAAAGCTACCTCTTGTCATCGTATGCATATGACCACATACATCACTATGTATAAGTCATACTCGTTTAGTGACCCTTTCACCATGTCCGGTAAAATGAGCTTTAGTCATTTTGCCAAATAAACCAAGATTCGCATCCTTTTGTATAATTCATAATCAAACTTATCCAATAATGCATCCTTATGTATTCTGAAAATGTGTTTCTCATTAATATGGCCTCAACGATGGTATCAAAGGTAATGTTTGATTTGAGTTACTTTAGATCATATAAATTGTTAACTAGTTGTGCAACATTATAAGCCTCATCATCAAAGTAGAATAAACAACTATTGTTATTTAATTAAAATGAAAAAGCCTTTCTTGTCCTAACAAGAAACTGATATAATGTCTATGCTAATTGGAATCACGTTATAACAATTATCAAGTTCTAAATTTTTCTTGTAGGCCAAAAGTTAAATAACGAGTTCCTCTAACCAGAACAACTACAATTACTGTAATTCTAACCCGATACCCGAAGCTTAACCCTTACTGGTCATCTTCTTCCGATCTTCCAAACAAGCATGGCAGTTTAATTTCCAGTCTCCCAATTTTTCACAGAAACGACAATCGTCTTTTTTATCAACACCTCATTCAGACTTTAGAGCCTGTTTTGGGATTGGAGTTTGGTTTGACAACGGAACTAGATCAAATCTTCTCCTTGCCTTTCCATTTTCTTCTCCCTTTTTCATTCCCTATGTTTACCATCAGTATATTAGTAGTTCATGCATTTATTATGTTTGTTTCAGCAATTCTCAACATACCTAGCAACTCAATGGATGTAATCGGGTCTCACTCTCCCTACTTGTAACTGTCTAGTTCCCATTTATTGTCAAATATATCTTGTGCTCAATCGTCTCATAAGCATTTATATACTCGTGTTGCTTCTTAAGCTCAACACTCATAGTTGCGAGCATGAGATATGAAACATCAGATGCAAAATCAATTTGCTTCCAATAAGAACTATGATTTGCACATGTTACATTCTCAACTTTAATAGTAGGGGAAGAGATTTGACTAACATCGTGGTGCTCGAGGACGATCCTCAATCCCAAAACAGGCTCATGCTTCTTTCAGCAGTTCTCAACATGCTTAGCAACTCAATAGGTGCTTCACCAATCTTATTCATTTTATTGTTCATAACAAACTAAAAACATTTGTTGTCCAACGATTGTAAGATCAAATCTAGGTGAGCCTCCATACCAATCTGGAAACCCAAAATGTCAAGGTACTCATTATACCCTATAGTCTTTAGAACACGTGGTATAACCGGGTCTCACTCTCCCTAGTTATTAGTGTATAGTACCCTTTAATTGTCAAATATATCTTGAAGAGTCTGTCCCTCAAATATCCTTTAAGGGTGCTTAATCATCTCACAAGCATCTATATGCTCGTGTTGCTTCTTAAGCTAAACACTCATATTTACAAGCATGAGACATGAAACATCAGTCGCAACATCAATTTACTTCCAAAAAGCACTATCATTTGCACATGTTACATTATCAACTTTAATAGCAGGGGAAGAGATTTGACTAACATCGTGGTGCCCGAGGACGATCCTCAAGCTTCTATGTCAATCGGGGAAATTTGTTCTTTTCAACTTGTCCTTCTAAAAAACTGACCGAATAGAGAAGTTGTTTGTGTTTATCATTTAATATCTACAACATTAAAATGTATAAAATAATCTAGATTGCATATTTAATATTAACTATTTTTAAGTGATTATGGTATATCACCGTATACCTCCGATTATTTCTTTAAATCTTTCTAGTGAGCCGAGATTCATATTCCATCCATGGTTTAAGATAGAGTTGGTTAATACACTCAAAACACGACTATTTAGGTCGACAAAAATTGTCGATTATATCAAATATAACTCTTGGAAAGTTTGGTGAAATAACCCTTTGTACACATTTATCCAATAAATCTCACCAAACTCTATGCCTCTAAACCCACAATTCTATTGTGATAATTTAGTTAAGGTGGACCCAACATTTCAACAAAATAATTACACTTACTTATCGTGTCTTCCCATGACTGATAAGAGCAAATTGATTTGGTAAACCCACTTCTTCTCAATCTAAATCTTGTTGGGTCCTAAAAGTATCATAGAAGGGGGGGTGTTAGTGGACTTTTTGTCCACTATATACGTTCCAATTCGGCTTAAATTGATCGCTTGTGTCCAAGTATTTAGTGTCTTTTGATGTGTTTTGTGTCTTTGGTGTGCAGATTACCGGGCAAAGCAGGTTTGATGAATAATTGCATAAATTGGTGGTATATGAGCTAGGAATTAAAAGGATGAAGGTCAAGGCTTGAGTTGAGATCGAGAGAAGGCGAGACGAGTCGCTAAAGGAGCAACGATGCAAGGAATTCAACTGCAGGGCAGAAGCAGCAGGCGAGCCCTCCTTTCAACAAGCGTGCCCTCGCTCCTTTAAGCAGGCGCGCCCGCGCCCTTTCAAGCGCCCCCGCGCCCCAGCCGAGTTCAAGTTACTGATTTTGCAGTTTGGTCAGATTTCGAGGCCTAGAAAGAAGCAAGCCCATGGATATTTGTTTTTTTATGTAACCTAGTATAAAAACATAAGGATGATTAATTTTTATTAAGGAAGTTTTATTATTATCGTATCATAGAATAGTAGTACTTTGTGAGCCACCAAGGGAGAATTAGGTCTTCAACATTCTTGGGTTATTTAGTTCGAACTATTTTCTTTTGTAATTTTCTACACGTGGATGATCGGTTGTTTCTTTTACTCTTGCAATTAATATTAGTAGTTTATTTATAATTGGTTGTCTATCATGTTTTCAATTGAACTCATGATGGTGGCTAGCCTAATTATGGGCTAATCGTTGTCATGGGATTTTAATGGATTTTTCTATCAATTCTAGATATTGATTGTTTTTATGCCAAAGTGTGTGATTGTTATGGATATCCTAGTATGGTTAAGCTTATTCATTGTAAATGTGTCGCGAACATTTATGATTGTTTGTTAAACCCTAGTGAATGCGAAAGTGGATTTAGGGTTTAGAACATGCCATGCTAGCATAGGGTTTTGCATGTTGAGAGCATGTATTAATTTGTGGTGTAATTATAACCGTCTTGCACTGACTATGTGATTTTATGGATTCTTGTGCTTAAGCCATTATGTTTTCAATCTCTATAGACATATAGGGACTAAGTATAGTGGTTGACTAATTGACTTCTATCATTTGTGGATGTTCATTACAATGGTATGCGCACAATGAAAGTTGGCGTTTATCAGTTTAGAGGGTCTGATCAGTTATCATCACTTTCACATGCTAGGTTGAAAAGGCATAAATTCTAGATGAGATAGTTAATGAAGTTAAAATCCCATGTTTATCTCATATAAGTAATTCTTTAAGTTTCAATTATTAGTGTAATCAAAATTCTAATTGTTTATTTTCTTAGCAGTGAAACATAACCATATTCTGGTGCATAAGTGAACTAAATGTAAGCAAGTCGAGTCTCTGTGGGAACGTATCCTACTTATTACTGTATTACTTGTGACCACGTTCTCTTGCGTGAATAAAGTGTGAACAAGTTTTTGGCGCCGCTACCGGGGACTCGGTTCATTGTTTTGTTTAGTTAATGTGCTTATCATCAGTGGTCGTTAGATATCACTGATTGTGAATTGTTACTAATCATTCTTTTTTTGTTCAGTGATTTCAGATAATTGATCATGTATGCGTACTCGTTCTCAATCGAGTAAGGAAAAACTGGAAGAACACTTAGACGAAGAGAGGGGAATTGTAGTTCCATAAATTGAGCCAGAATTAGTGATGGGGGATCCAGTGAAAGCTCTACGGGATTATTCTCAGCCGTAGATCAATGACATTCAGTCAAGCATTGTTAGGCCGGCTATTGCGGCTAATAATTTCGAAATCAAGTCGGGCACGATTCAAATGGTTCAGAATTCTGTGCAGTTTAGGGGTTCACCTGCTGAGGACCCTAATATCCATATCAGAGACTTCATCGAGATCTGTGATACCTTCAAAACCAACGGGGTTTCCGAAGATGCTATAAAGCTGAGGCTGTTTCCATTCTCTCTACGAGACAAGGCAAAGAGCTGGTTGCACTCGCTGCCAGCAGGTTCTATAACTACTTGGGAGGATCTCGCACAAAAGTTTCTGACTAAATTCTTTCCTATGGCTAAGACGGCAGCCATGAGGAACGCTCTTACACAGTTTAATCAACATTCGGGAGAAACGTTGTGTGAAGCTTGGGAAAGGTATAAAGAAATGCTTCGAAAGTGTCCCCATCATGGGATGCCAGATTGGATGGTCATTAACGGTTTCTATAATGGGTTGAATCATTCACGACCTATGATTGATGTAGCATCTGGAGGAGCTCTTTGGGCTAAGAGCTATGAAGAAGCTTATGACTTGATTGAAATGATGGCTGCTAACGAGTATCAGAATCCTACTCAGCGATTGCCATAGAGTAAAACTGCAGGTGTTTTTGAAGTGGACGCTGCCACGGCTATAACAGCTCAGCTACAGGCTTTATCTATGAAGGTAGATGCATTGTCCAAGGCAGGGATTTAGCAAGTCGCTATGGTTTGTGACTTGTGTGTAGGTGCTCATGAGACAACTCAGTGTGCTATTTCTAACGATTCGACGCATTTTGTCAGCAACTTTCAGAGGCCTACACAACCGGCACCTAATACCTATCACCCAAACAAGAGGAACCATCCTAACTTCAGTTGGAGCAACAATCAGAATGCCATGCCGCAACCATCGCAAGGTCAGCAATTCGGACCAAGGCCTTTCAACAATTCTGGTCTTCAACAATCCTATGCACCAAGGCAATCATACAACCATCCTGGTTTCCATCAGCCACCTCAAGGAGGACAAGGGCATTCGAATGAAAAGTCAGAGATGGAAGAATTGAGAATGATGTATAAGAGTCAAGCTGTAACTCTGAAAACGTTGGAAAACCAAATTGGTCAACTAGCGAGTGCTCTTCTAAATAGACCTCAGGGACAGTTACCAAGTGACACAGAGGCTAATCCAGGCAAGAAAGAAAGCAAGGAACAGATACACGCTATTACATTGCGTTCTGGGAAGGTTACAAATAATCAGGAGGTCAAAATTCCACAAAACAAAAAACGTCTGCATTCTGGGCAGGATGTGGAGAGCGGGCGCGCTTCCACAGGCGCGGGCGCGCCTCCCCTCACTGCCGAGATGGAAAATTCTGCAGAAAATGTTGTGTAGGAGGAGCCGATCAAGAAAAAAATGAGTAATTCAGAGGAGAAAAGCAGTGCAGAGAAAGAGAGGGATGACAAGGAAGTATTTCCTCCTCCACCATTCCCTAAAAGGCTTCAGAAACAAAAATCGGACAAACAGTTTGCTAAATTCTTGGAAGTTTTCAAGAAACTACACATCAACTTACCGTTTGCTGAAGCGCTGGAACAAATGCCAAGCTACGCCAAAATTTATGAAAGGCATTCTGTCGAGGAAACTGAAGCTAGAGGAGTTAAACACCGTTGCTTTGACGGAAGAGTGTAGTGCAGTATTGCAGCAGAAGTTGCCACCAAAGTCGAAGGATCCTGGTAGTTTCACTATACCATGCATAATTGGGAATTTGTCGTTCGACAAATGTTTGTGCGATTTGGGAGCGAGCATCAACCTCATGCCATACTCTGTATTCTTACAACTTGGCCTTCCTGAGCCAAAACCGACCAACATGACGCTACAGTTGGCGGATTGTTCAATCACTTATCCGCGAGGAATTGTCGAAGATGTTTTGGTGAAAGTCGACAAACTAATCCTCCCAGCAGATTTTGTCATCCTTGATTTTGAAGAAGACAAGAAGATCCATATCATTCTTGGTAGACCATTCTTGGCAACGGGAAAGACGATGATTGACGTCCAAAAGGGGGAACTCACCATGAGGGTGCACGATCAGAATGTCACATTCAATGTGTTCAAAGCAATGCAATTTCCAACAGAAGAAGAACAATGTTTTAAAGTAGACGTAGTGGAATCTGCTGTGCAAGCAAAAACTGAACACATGCTCATGACTGATACGCTGGAAAAGGCTTTAAGTGGGGGATCTACATTTGAAGAGGAGGAGGTTGAAGAACAAGTACAGTGTCTGAATGCATCCCCTTGGCAACCAAAGTTTGTGAGACCAGTGGAATCTTTGGGTTTATCTGAGTTGAGAGAATCACATCAGCGGTTGAAACCATCTACCGAGGAAGCACCGAAGCTAGAGCTCAAACCATTACCTGATCACTTAAGGTATGCTTCTCTTGGGGATTCATCTACTTTTCCTGTGATTATTGGTGCTAACCTTACAGGTCCTGAAGAAGAAAAGCTGTTGAGGGTTCTCAGGGAATTCAAATCAGCCATTGGTTGGACTATTGCAGACATCAAGGGAATCAGCCCTGCCTATTGCCAGCATAAGATTCCACTGGAGGAAGGAAGTAAGCCAACAGTGGAACATCAGAGAAGGCTAAATCCACTCATGAAGGAATTAGTGAAGAAGGAAATTATCAAGTGGTTGGACGCAGGAATTATCTATCCTATTTCTGACAGTGCTTGGGTGAGCCCAGTTCAATGTGTGCCGAAGAAAGGAGGCATGATTGTGGTAACTAATGAGAAGAATGAACTCATTCCTACGCGGACAGTTAATGGTTGGAGAATCTGCATGGACTACCGGAAGTTGAACAAAGCTACTAGGAAGGATCACTTTCCTCTTCCTTTCATTGATCAGATGCTAGACCGACTCGCCGGCCATGAATACTATTGCCTTATGGATGGATATTCGGGTTACAATCAGATCTGTATTGCTCCAGAGGTTCAGGAGAAGACGACATTTATATGTCCGTTTGGCACCTTCGCTGTTAGGAATCTACATGTGATTTGATGATAACATTAATCTTAGAATCATAGAAATTTTATTTGTTGTAACTGATCAATTGATATGAAAGTTATAAATATCAATTGATCAGGAAACCATTTATCAGTTGAAGTGTTTATTTGAATCAACTGATAATTTGGATTGTAGCATAGGTGTACTTAGTCTATTTCAATCGATAAGGTGTAAATCAATTGATATTTTGTTCATCAATTGATGTTAGAGTCGATTGATATGGATCATCAATTGATGTGTAAATTAAACTGTTAAATTGTAATTATGTGAAGACATGAAATTGCACAAGTGAAGGATGATCAATTGATATTGAAGCATCGATGGATGAAGGATCAATCGAAGAAGCCAAGTCAAGCATTGAAGACCATCAACTGATGTGAAGACCCATCGACTGATATATCGATTGATAACATCTATCAATCGATAAGACATCTTTTATCAGTTGATGGATATAAAGATCAATCGAAGTAGTACATCAGTTGATGGATTAAAGAATGGATCAATTGATATGCTTAATAGCAAATTATCAATTGAGTGTGACAACACAGAAAGAATATCTGTTGAAGATCCAGAGAACAAAAAGCACACCTATGGAAGACAGTCTAGAGTGACTGTGAAGACTCAATCAGAAGCTGTCTTTTAAACCTTTTTGTAAAATAGAAAAAGGTAAAAGGAAGGTAGGTAGAAACAATCCTAGAATAGGAATTGTAAAATAACACTTGTGGTATATAAACAAGTGTAGTAGCATTATTAGAAAACATACAAGTTAGACATATTTCTTAATCAACTGTTCAAGCTTGAGAGCACTTGTGTAAGAACAGTTGATTTGTTTTCTAATCTTGTAAAAACGAAGCTAGGTTTCTTCTAACCTATGAGCATTGAGCAAAAATATATATTGATGGAAAAACCAATCCATCAATAATTTTAAATCTCTTTGTTCAGTTTTATTTTTCAGCATTAATTTGTTCGAACTTATTCTCTTATTCTTTCAATCATCAAGAACAAATATTAGAACACATAAAAAGTTTTAATATTTGTATTCAACCCCCCCCCTCTACAAATATTGACATTGTTCTAAGGAATAACAATTGGTATCAGAGCAGGCTTTCAACATACAGAAAGTTTAAAGATCAAGAACAGTCAATATGGGTCAAAAAGATTCAGGTGTGAAAATTCCAGTTTTAGAGAAAGATGAATATTTTCCATGGAAGGTCAAAATGCATCTGCATCTTCTTTCTCTCGACCCTTCTTATGTTAACTGCATAGAAAAAGGTCCTCATGTTCCCATGAAGCTAGTCACAGGTGTAAACCCTGATGGAACTCCTGCACTTGACAGACATGTTCCAAAACTTATTTCTGGGTTCACAGAAGAGGATGAAAAAGAAGTACTCAAAGACAAGAAGGCCATGAACATTCTGTTTAATGGTCTAGATAAAGATATGTCTGACAATGTAATAAACTGTACTTCATCAAAAGAAGTATGGGATACACTTCAAACTCTGTGTGAAGGAACTGAACAAGTAAGGAAAAACAAGATGCAACTCTTGATTCAAAAATATGAATCATTCCATTTCAAGAGTGGAGAATCTATCAATGACACCTATAGCAGATTTCAGAAGTTGTTAAATGGACTGAAGCTATATGGTAGGGTTTATGCAACTGAGGATACAAATCTAAAATTTCTTAGATCTCTTCCAAAAGAATGGAAACCAATGACTATTTCCATTAGACAATCTCAGGACTTCAAGGATTTTACACTGGAGAAACTTTATGGTATTCTCAAGACATATGAGTTGGAAATCCAACAAGATGAAGAGATTGAGAAGAATCAAAGAAAAGAGAAAACTGTGGCTTTGGTAGTCAAGGGAAATGAAGAGAAGAAGGAAAATGGCTATGAAGAAGAGTCAGTCATGATGGCTGGTGATGCTGTTGAAGAATCATTCAAGAGAAAAGGAAAGAACAAGTGTGAAGAAGATGAAACATGCTCTCAGGATGATTTGGATGAGATTGATGAGCACCTTGCATTTCTGACAAGGAAATTTTCAAAGCTAAAATTCAAGAAGAATCCATATGCTCAAAGGCCTGAATCCCAGTTTAGAAACAACAATCAAAATAAAAATCTGGTTGACAGATCTAAATTCAAATGCTTTAACTGTGGATTGGCTGGTCATTTCTCAAGTGAGTGCAGGAAGCCAAAACAAGAAAAGGCAAAGTCATATGAGGGTATTGATTATAAAAAGAAATACTTTGACCTTTTAAAACAAAAAGAAAAGGCTTTTGTAACTGAGGAGAAGGACTGGGCTGCTGAGGATAGTGATTCTGAAGAATATGTCAATCTTGCATTAATGGCCAATCATGAAGATGAAGAAACTAGTTCAGCATCTAATCAGGTACTAGCTACCAACTTTTCCGAGCTTACATCTGAGGAATGCAATAGTACTATTAATGAAATGTCTAATGAACTGTACAATTTGCATGTCACTCTAAAATCTCTAAACAAAGAAAATCTCAAGTTAAAGAACACCATTGATGCCTTAACTGAGAGAAATATTTTTCTTGAAAATGAACTTGTTTGTTTAGAAAGATTTAAGCAGGAAAGAAAGGATGCTAGGAATGAACTAGTAAACAGTTTGAAAAGAGAAGAATTGTTGAAAGAACAATTAGCTGAAGAAATTGAAACCATTAGCAAATGGAATAGGTCTGCTAAAACTGCCAAACAAATTATTGATGTTCAGGGTGTAGATACTCTAGGAGATCTCCCCAAATCAATAGGCAAGTCATTGGCTGATACTTCAATGGATAAAGATCAATCGACTGCTAATCCTTTATCAACTGATAAGGATTATCAACCGATTGATGCTGAATCAATCGATAAGCATCCATCGACAAGAAAATCATCAATGGCTAATAAAAAGAACAAATTTAGCACTCCTATTAAGTTTGTTAAGGAAACCAAGAATCAAGTTGAGACTGAGACTGAGAAGATCAACATAGGTAGCTTATCCAAGAAACAATTAAAAGAAAAATTAGAAAAGATAGCACCTGTGGAAATTACTCTATCTAAGTCTGAGAAAAAGAAAAAGAATAGGAATGGTAAAGTGGGCATAAATAAGCACAATAATTACACTCCTGATATGTATGCACCTAGAAAGGTATGTGCTAAATGTGGTAGTGTAAATCATTTGTCCATGCAATGCAAAAGTGAAAAGAATTCTATATCTGCAAATGATTTAAATATACATGCCATGACTGCAAATGCCATGTTTACCAATCCTATGCTCATGAATGCCATGTCTTCTAATTTGGTTGCACCTAATGTTCATATGCCTTATGCACAAGTTCCATACATGTATAATCCCTTCTTTGCATATCCTAATATGAACATGCCTGGTATGCCATGGAACATGCCTAATGTAAATGATGAAATCCATGAAAATTCTGCCATGAGTTCTAAGGTGTCAAAGCCCCAAAAGTCAACTCCCAAAGATAAAGTGGATTTAAACCCACCAAAACAAAAGGAACCTAAGTTGACAACAGGGGCTCAAGCTGCAACTAATAAAAGAGGACCCAAGGCAACTTGGGTACCAAAAGCAACTTGATTGTTTTATGTGTGTGCAGGGAAACAGGAAGAAAAATCTCTGGTATTTGGATAGTGGATGTTCAAGGCACATGACTGGAGATTTGTCCCTGCTCACAAAGTTTGTGGAAAAGGCTGGTCCAGGAGTTACTTTTGGAGATAACAGCAAAGGTTTTACTCTGGGATATGGCTCAATTGCAAAAGAAAATGTTATCGTTAAATCTGTAGCACTAGTTGATGGATTGAAGCATAATTTGCTCAGTATTAGTCAACTGTGTGATAATGGTAATGGTGTGTGGTTTACAACTGAATCATGCATCATAGCCAACAAAGAATCTGGTGAAATTCTCTTAACTGGAGAAAGAAAAGGAAATGTCTATGTGGCTGATTTTCTCTCTGTAAAAGCAAATTCAATGACATGTCTACTTAGCAAAGTCAATATAGATGAAAGTTGGATTTGGCACAAGAAACTAGCCCACTTGAATTTCAAAGCCATGAATTTATTGGTTAGAAAGAATCTGGTTAGAGGCATTCCACAGATGGAATTCACCAAGGATGGACTATGTGATGCATGTCAAAAGGGAAAACAAAGAAAAGCATCATTCAAGTCAAAGTCTGAATCATCAATTGATAAGCCTCTGGAATTATTGCACATGGACTTATTTGGTCCAGTCAACATCATGTCAATTGCCAAAAAGAAATATGCCTTAGTAATTGTGGATGACTTCACAAGATTTTCATGGGTATATTTCTTACATTCTAAGGATGAAGCAACCAAATTAATTATCAATCATGTGAAAAATGTTGACAATGGCACTGAATGGAAGGTCAAGAAATTTAGAAGTGACAATGGTACTGAATTCAAGAATTCAACCATGAGAGAATTCTGTGAAGAAAAAGGTATCACTCATCATTTCTCTGCTCCAAGAACTCCACAGCAAAATGCAGTAGTTGAAAGGAAAAATAGGACCTTGATTGAAGCTGCTAGAACTATGTTAGAAGAAGCAAAACTTCCTACATACTTCTGGGCAAAAGCAATTAATACTGCTTGTTACATTCAAAATATTTCCATGATCAATAAACTTCAAGGCAAAACTCCATATCAATTGATAAAGAAAGACAAGAAGCCAACAGTTAACTTTCTTCATGTCTTTGGCTGCAAATGCTTTGTACTGAGAAATCAAGGTGAAAATCTAGGAAAATTTGAAGCCAAAGCTGATGAAGCTATATTTGTTGGATATGGAATAACAACCAAAGCATACAGAGTCTACAATCTTAGATTACACATTGTTATGGAATCTATGCATGTAGTTTTTGATGACAAGAAAATTCAAGGGTTGTTTGATGAAGGATTTCATAATCTATTGCAGTTTGAAAATGAATCCACAAGTAATATTGAAGATATTGATGATGATGTGGAAATCACAAGAGTTCAAGTACCTAGAATCCTCCCATCAATTGATGTCAATGCATCAACAGATAACTTATCAGTTGACAATCATCAATCAACTGATAATACATCAATTGATAATCATTCGATGGATATCAACTCTGCTCAACAATCTTCAAGTAGAGTGTCCATCTCAGGGGGAGGGTTCTCAAATAGTCAATCACATCACAATGATCATAACACTTCCAATGATCATGAAGCATCATCTTCAAGGACAAATTTACCATCACAAAGGAAATGGACAAAAAGCCATCCCTTTGAATTAATAATTGGAGATGCAAATGATGGTGTCAAAACTAGAAGTGCAACTCAAAATGAATGCTTGTATAGTAACTTCCTGTCTCAAGAAGAACCAAAAAGGATTGAAGAAGCCTTGAATGATCCTGATTGGATAATTGCTATGCAAGAAGAGTTGAATCAATTTGAAAGAAACAAGGTATGGAAGCTGGTGCCCAAACCAAAGAACAAGTCTATCATTGGTACAAAATGGGTGTTCAGAAACAAAATGGATGAATCTGGTACAGTGACAAGAAATAAAGCAAGATTAGTGGCAAAGGGCTATTCACAAGAAGAAGGCATAGATTTTTATGAAACTTTTGCACCAGTTGCAAGATTGGAAGCAATCAGAATCTTTCTAGCATATGCTGCTCATGCTAATTTCAAGGTGTATCAGATGGATGTGAAAAGTGCTTTTCTCAATGGAGAACTAGAAGAAGAAGTATATGTAGAACAACCTCCTGGCTTTATTGATCCTGTTCATCCTGGATTTGTATACTATCTACTCAAGGCACTTTATGGATTGAAGCAAGCACCTAGAGCCTGGTATGACATATTGTCTAAATTCTTGATTGAAAATCACTTCACAAGAGGTACTGTTGATAAAACTCTCTTTCATAGAAATGTAAATGGCTCTATGATTCTTGTTCAAATCTATGTAGATGACATTATTTTTGGTTCAACTAATGAAAAACTTTGTAAAAAGTTTCCTAAGTTGATGCAGAGTAAATATGAAATGAGCATGATGGGAGAACTAACCTATTTTCTTGGTTTGCAAATCAAGCAAGTTAAAGACGGTATTTTCATAAATCAAACCAAATATATTTCTGATTTATTAAAGAGATTTGATTTAAGTGAATGTTCTTCTGCTAAAACTCCCATGGCCACTGCAATTAGACTTGAATTAAACACTAAGGAAGCAAAAGTGGAAATTTCAAGTTATAGAGGTATGGTTGGCTCATTACTTTATTTAACTGCAAGTAGGCCAGACATAATGTTTGCTACATGTCTTTGTGCTAGGTTTCAAGCTGATCCTAGAGAATCTCATTTGATTGCAATAAAAAGAATATTCAGATATCTCAAAGGAACTCCAAATCTTGGAATTTGGTATCCTAGAGATTCTGGATTTGATTTAATTGGTTATTCAGATGCAGATTATGCAGGTTGCAGAATTGACAGAAAAAGCACAACAGGCTCCTGTCAATTTCTAGGAAATAAGCTTGTTTCATGGTTTAGCAAGAAGCAGAATTCAGTGTCTACATCTACTGCAGAGGCTGAATACATTGCAGCTGGAAGTTGCTGTGCACAAATATTATGGATGAGGAATCAACTACTTGACTATGGGTTCAACTTGAACAAGATTCCTATTTTCTGTGATAATACAAGTGCCATTGCTATAACAGAAAATCCTGTACAACATTCCAGAACCAAGCACATTGACATAAGGTATCACTTCATTAGGGAACATGTAATGAATGGTACAGTTGAATTACATTTTGTCCCTAGTGAAAGACAACTTGCAGACATTTTTACCAAACCATTAGATGAATCTACCTTCAATAGATTGGTCTGTGATTTAGGTATGCTTAATTATATCTAATCCTTTAAATGTCTGACAAGTTATGTATTTATATTACATGTAGCCATTGACTATGTTAAATTATTGATTCTTCAATAATCAACTGATAAATATTTTACATATCAATGGATATTATTGGAGCTGTCGACAGATAAATATATCAATTGATGATATATTTGTTTATCGATGGAGAGGGGTAACTATCGACAGATAGATATATCAATCAATGATATATTTGTCTATCGATGGATAATTGTACCTGTCGATGGATAAGCAATTTATCAATCGATGACCTAGAATTTAAAGGGGTCCATGTCATCAATCGACCTGTACAAAAATCTAGCCGTTGATTACTTATTTTATCAATTGATTAAAACGTACATTTCTGTATGTATAACAATCGATTGCCAAAATTGGTAACTTTTAATTATCAATACTCTTCCAACGGTCGATTTAGTTCTATTTTAAGTAAGAAATTGGTTGGGAAATCAGTAAATATAAATAGTGAGATTAAAACTTCTTTTAATTCTTACTTGCATTTTTACTATCGATTTTTCTATCTCTTTCTCTTTCTCAATCTTCGAACTTACTCTGTATCTATCTCTTGCTAAGAACCCTAATTTACTACTGTCTATTTATTATTTCTGTTATAATTACTAACAAGTTTGCCAGTTAATTCAATTATAAATCTTCAAACTCGATAATGGCATCTTCAAAGAAAGTCTCTCAATCTGGATTCTACTATGAGCTCAACAACTTCGTTGCTTGCACTATGGTGGAGGAAGCCCCAACAGAATTTCATCCCCTAATGAAATTTCTAAGGAATACGAAAATTACAAAGGCCCTCTCAGAAGCACCAAAAATAGTGTGCAATCTAGTTGAAGAATTCTGGACAACAGCAGAAGTAGCAGATGATTTTTCTACAATCTCCTTTGAATGCAAAGGACAAAGGTATATTCTAACCACTGTGGTCTTGGGTGAGTGTTTAAATATTCCTGCAAATAATACCGAAAATGCACCCACTGACACAGATATTAGAAACATGCTTAGGGAAATCAACTATACTGCTCCTGATGCTAGTCTAGGTAGTATTGTTAGAAAGAATCTAAGAAAAGAATGGTCATATTTCTTTGATGCTTTAATAAAGTGTTTTTCTGGTAAGGTTAGTAATTTTGATGCAATAACAACAAGTATGCAACAAGTAGGGTATAGCATTTTATATGATAGATATCATAATTTAGGAAGCCTGTTACTCAATGAAATATCTGCCAAATTGGGGAATAAAATAAATAGATCTAATCATATTTATTATGCAAGATTTATTATGATTATTATTAACCACTTTGTCAAGGATATTGAGATTGACAGGAATACAGAAATTTTGGATTGCTGGACTCAAAACAAAAGGGTCTTTAAAGACTTGGTTAGGATCAATCTTCACAGCAATATGGAATTGATCTATCCCCCTTTTGTTCAGGTATTTATCTCTACTTTAAACTCTTCTAAACCTAATTCTTCTTTGCCTTATGTGACTATGGAGGGTGGTAGTAATGACCCCAACCCTCCTACCCAGGCCACACAACCAATCTCTAAATCCAAATCTAAGAAACCAACCTCAACAGGTTCTCAAAAACCTGTTGTTGTAAAAACCAAGAAAAAGAAAAGCATCTAGTGTGGTAGATAGATTAGAGGAGGATGTAGGTGGTGAGGGAACTGGGGAACATCAAAGAACCCAGAAGGATAAGGAGAGTGAGGGTGTGCAACCTCAATCTAGCCACTCCATAGTCTCCCAAAAGACTGTGGATGTTAACATGGAAAATACCACATCCCTATTGTCATTCTCTCAAAAGGATGACAATATTGAAAATAGCCCACAATCAGGGGCACAGAATCAAATTGGGGACACAAAAGCCAAAACACTAACACCATACAAAAGAAGAGAAAAGAAAGTCACCTTTGCACTTGGGGAATCACACACTGCAAAACCACAGGAAACTGTGGAGGAGCCTTCACAAAGTCTGCTTGATGCATCTCATATAAATGATGAGATGCAGCCCCATTCTCTTTCAATTCCTATCTCTTCTATTCTTATATCCCCATCTCAAACTTCTTCAGAAAATGTTTTGATAGATTATCGAACATTTTCAGATTCTCCTTCTTTGTTTTTCAAGGAGAAGCCAACACTCTCTCCTGAATCTTCTTCTCAGAATTTTCAGGATTCTATTTCCAATATCATCTCAAACATAACTTCACAAATTATCTCAGTTGTTTCTTCTCCATCAATTGATGTTCCTTCATCAATTGATATTCAGCCATCGACTGATAAGCCATCGATCGATACTCAAGATCAATCGATGGGTATGCATCAATCGATGGATATCCCAAACACCACTTCAACTGATAATGTCAATACATCAATTGATGCTCAATCAATTGATGTTGCACAAACACTCTTAGGATTGAGTGAGTTGAGTGAGAGGCAAGATTGTAACCTGGCAAAAGGAGAGGAAGTGAGTAAAAACATTCCTATTTCTTCCAGGAATGAGAGTGAAACACTTGAGGGCCCCACCTTAGTAGGTGCAAAAGAAATGAGTGAGGGAGAGGTGAGATTCCAGGATGAGATCCTGATGCAAAATAGAGAGATGAGTGAAAGTGATAAAAACATTCTACTTTTTGCACAGGAATTGGAAATTGAAATGATGACAGAAGGAGTAAAGGAGATAGGGGGAGCAAATAATGCTGAAGCTAGTGGGAGTGGAATTGCTAAAGACTTTGAAGAGGAAATAGATGCTGGTGAATTGGATCGAAAGAATTTCATTCATCCTGATCCACAATATCAAGGGTTGGCTACTTCAAGTAACAGGAATGCAGAACAACTCTTGGGCATTGATCATACAGATCAAAGGACCAGGAATCTGAAGGAAAACATTGCCAATACAACAAACACTTGTTATATGGCACCTGAAGAGTTGGAGAGTGATTCTGATGAAGAGCCATGGATGAGCACTATTGATGATTCCTTAGAAGCTGCTGAGACTGAAATTCTCTCTCAATATAGAAGAACAATGGTGGAAGGAGAAATTGAAGATCCTACTCAAAGGAGAATTGCTCACTATATGAGAGAATCAATGAAAATTCAAAAGATGACGGTAACAGGAGTAAGGAGGGAACTGGAGAGGATTAAGGACTCTATCTCATCTAACAAGGATGCAATGGACAGGAGATTGGATGAAAAGCTACCATTCAACACCATGAATAGCATCAAAGACAAGCTTTTCAAAGAATCCAAAAATTTTACATCTTTGGAGACACGAGTAGGTTCTCTAGAAAAGAAGATGGATGATATTATTAGAGGTCAAAATCTTCATGCTTCCATTCTTCAAAGGTTTCTTGACAGACTTCCACCACCCCCTCCAATTGATGATAACAAAAAGGGGGAGAATACAAAGAAGAAGGAAGATGATGGTGGCGATGGCAAAGGCAGTGGAAGTGGTGGAATAGGTGGTTCTGGTATGGATAAGTCAAGTGGCATTGGTGGTTTTGCACCCAGAAGAGATAAAAGCAGAAGTAACATGGACAATCAATCTTCAAAGAAATCTAAGTCATCTAATTCTCCAAAAGATAATTTAGAACAGAAAAAGAAAGATTACAAGAAGATTGATGATGATCTTGAAGCTAGGAGAATTTCTAGGGAGAAAGAAACTCAATCAATGATTGAGAGAGAAAAGAAAAGAATTGAAGATCTAAGGAGAAGCACTGAGTTAGTAACAGAGGCAGTAGAAAAAGGAGACTTGGATGAGTTCATTGCTCAAACAAGAAAAATAAATGAAGATGCACAAAAGGCTGCCAAAGAAAGAAACTCAAATACAGAAGCTTTTCTTCAATTGGATATTGAAGCTCTTAAAGAAAAGAAGAAAGGGAAAGCAATAGTGATTGAAGAAGAGAAGAAGAAAGAGACTGAACCAGTAAGTCAAAAGCTACTTCAAGGAGCCATCACTACAGGAATCTCAGATGCCTCAAGGAGAGAAAGGGAGAATGAAGAGATTGCTAGACAGATGGAAATGCAATGGCATTTGGAAGAAGAGCTACAGGCAGAGCAACCTTTGAGAAAAAGGAGAAAAGTTTCTATGGCCAAGAAAAGGTCAAGTTCTACTCAAGAAATAGTGGTTCAGGAAAACCTCCAGGGTCAACAAGAAGAAATCAAGGAGGAGGTCACAATTGAAGGTTATGATTTGAAGGGAATACCAGTAATCAATGAAAAAGGATTAATTGGAGTAAGGACTCACCCTGCAACCTCTAACCATGAAGAATCAATGAGGTTGGAGTATGAAAATGGAGTGAAAACAATCTATTCATTGAAGGTGATAATGAAGCAAAGCTACAATGTTTTAAAGACTATTCTTCCTTTACTCAACAGAAAGTACAAACTCAACACAACAATTGCTCAGGAGATACAACAACAAATTTCAAGGTTAAGAAGATCCAAGGCAGAAGCTGAACCTGATTCACCTCTAAAGCTATGGAAGTCACAGGTCAAAAAGGTGGTGTTGGAGCCAAAGTATGCTATGATTTTTACAGATATAGAGGGCAACACAAAGTTCTTTGATATCTGCAAATATCTGGACAAAATCACAGATGAAGAAATACACTACCTTATGAGGCAACTTGGAGAAACTGACAGGGATGAAGCAATATTGAGAAGTTCTTTCATGAGGCAACTAAAGGAAAATGCTGAGAAAAGGAGGAAGAGGAACTAAATTAAATTATGAAGACATTGAAGCTGCTTGCAGGAGTTATCTATCAATCTGGTACTTCCAAAATTAATGTGCCAATTAAGTTTCCTGATTCTATCTAAATGTAAATTTTTTTTAAGGGTTTTTGTTATCATCAAGTAGATTTATGCCTGTTAATAACACAGACACAAATAGGGGGAGATTGTTAGGAATCTACATGTGATTTGATGATAACATTAATCTTAGAATCATAGAAATTTTATTTGTTATAACTGATCAATTGATATGAAAGTTATAAATATCAATTGATCAGGAAACCATTTATCAGTTGAAGTGTTTATTTGAATCAACTGATAATTTGGATTGTAGCATAGGTGTACTTAGTATATTTCAATCGATAAGGTGTAAATCAATTGATATTTTGTTCATCAATTGATGTTAGAGTCGATTGATATGGATCATCAATTGATGTGTAAATTAAACTGTTAAATTGTAATTATGTGAAGACAGGAAATTGCACAAGTGAAGGATGATCAATTGATATTGAAGCATCGATGGATGAAGGATCAATCGAAGAAGCCAAGTCAAGCATTGAAGACCATCAACTGATGTGAAGACCCATCGACTGATATATCGATTGATAACATCTATCAATCGATAAGACATCTTTTATCAGTCGATGGATATAAAGATCAATCGAAGTAGTACATCAGTTGATGGATTAAAGAATGGATCAATTGATATGCTTAACAGCAAATTATCAATTGAGTGTGACAACACAGAAAGAATATCTGTTGAAGATCCAGAGAACAAAAAGCACACCTATGGAAGATAGTCTAGAGTGACTGTGAAGACTCAATCAGAAGCTGTCTTTTAAACCTTTTTGTAAAATAGAAAAAGGTAAAAGGAAGGTAGGTAGGTAGAAACAATCCTAGAATAGGAATTGTAAAAGAACACTTGTGGTATATAAACAAGTGTAGTAGCATTATTAGAAAACATACAAGTTAGACATATTTCTTAATCAACTGTTCAAGCTTGAGAGCACTTGTGTAAGAACAGTTGATTTGTTTTCTAATCTTGTAAAAACGAAGCTAGGTTTCTTCTAACCTAGGAGCATTGAGCAAAAATATATATTGATGGAAAAACCAATCCATCAATAATTTTAAATCTCTTTGTTCAGTTTTATTTTTCAGCATTAATTTGTTCGAACTTATTCTCTTATTCTTTCAATCATCAAGAACAAATATTAGAACACACAAAATTTTTTAATATTTGTATTCAACCCCCCCCTTCTACAAATATTGACATTGTTCTAAGGAATAACATTCGCTTTTCGAAGGGTTTCTTTTGGGTTATGTGGTGCACCTGGCACTTTTCAGAAGTGCATGATGGCAATTTTTTTAGACATGATTGGTAAGACATTGGAAGTCTTCATGGATGACTTTTCAGTATTTGGTTCTTCTTTCGACGAGTGTCTACACAATCTTGGCATGGTTCTGAAAAGATGCGTGGAAACTTATCTGGTCCTCAACTGGGAGAAGTGCCATTTCATGGTACAAGAGGGCACTATTCTTGGACACAAGGTGTCACATCGAGGCTTGGAAGTGGATAAAGCCAAAATAGAGATCATTGAAAACCTTCCACCTCCCAATTCAGTGAGAGGAATTCGTAGTTTCTTCGGTCACGCAGGTTTCTACAGAAGATTCATCAAGGACTTCTCCAAAATTTCTAAACCTTTGTGTAAGCTATTGGAGAAGGATATTCCCTTCCAATTTGATGATGATTGTTTGACATCTTTTGAGACATTGAAGAAGAAGTTGATCTCAACACCAGTGATCATTGCTCCAGATTGGACTGAACCATTTGCTATGATGTGTGATGCTAGCGATTTTGCAGTGGGGGCTGTTCTTGGCCAAAAGAAAGATAAGATTTTTCATGTTATCTACTATGCGAGCAAGACACTCAATGATGCGTAATTGAATTACACAACCACGGAGAAAGAGTTGTTAGCCATTGTATATGGTTTTGAAAAATTCAGATCATACTTGCTTGGTACGAAAGTGATGGTGTATACTGACCATGCAACTATTAGACATCTGCTCTCCAAGAAGGATTCTAAACCCCGCTTGATTTGATGGGTTCTTCTGCTACAAGAATTCGACGTGGAGATCAAAGATAGAAAGGGGACAGAAAATCAAGTAGCTGATCACCTCTCACGGTTGGAAGATCTTGGTAAATCATCACAAGACAGTACTCTCATCAATGAATCCTTTCCAGATGAACAGCTGTTTGGTATACAAGAAGAAGAACCATGGTATGCTGATATTGTGAATTATCTTATGAGTCAAATTGTTCCACCCGAGTTGTCGTCAGCCCAAAGGAAGAAATTCTTGCATGATGTCAATGGTTTCGTTGGGACGAACCATATCTGTTTAAACAAGGGGCTGATCAGGTTATCAGAAGGTGTGTACCATATAGTGAGACAGAAGCTATTCTGAGGGATTATCATGCCACAGCCTATGGAGGCCATTATGGAGGTAAAAAGACAGCGACTCGTATTCTGCAGGCAGGATTTTATTGGCCCTCACTCTTCAAGGATGCTCATCAGTTTGTAACCAGGTGTGATCGTTTCCAGCGAGTAGGCAACATTTCGAGAAGGGATGAGATGCCCCTTAATGTGACGCTAGAGGTGGAAATTTTTGATGTGTGGGGAATCGACTTCATGGGCCCATTCATTTCATCATGCAATAACTAATACATCTTGCTAGCTGTGGATTACATCTCTAAATGGGTTGAGGTCAAGGCACTCCCAACTAATGATGCCAATGTAGTGCTCAATTTCCTTCACAAGAACATTTTCACCAGATTTGGGACTCCAAGAGTCATTATTCGTGATGAGGGTTCTCACTTTTGTAATCGGAAGTTCACTAATCTGATGGCAAGATTCAACATCAACCATCGGGTGGCGACAACATACCACCCTCAAACCAATGGCCAAGCAGAAGTATCAAACCGTGAGATCAAACGCATTCTGGAAAAGGTGGTAAGTCCTTCTCGTAAGGATTGGTCTTTAAAACTGGATGAAGCCGTGTGGGCTTATCGAACTGCATTCAAAACACCTTTGGGTATGTCACCATATCAACTTGTCTATCGGAAAGCTTGTCATCTGCCAGTAGAACTGGAACACAAGGCTTATTGGGCATTGCAGAAGCTGAATTTTGATTGTAAAGCCGCAGGGGAAAAGCGGATGGTGCAAATCAATGAAATGGATGAGTTTCGTCTACAAGCTTATGAGAATAACAAGCGCTACAAAGAGAAAGTGAAAAGATAGCATGATCGTAGGTTGACAACAAAGGTATTTGTTCCTGGTCAGTCAGTTTTATTATTTAACTCTTGTCTACGATTGTTTCCAGGAAAACTTAAGTCAAGATGGTCAGGGCCTTTTGTTGTGAAGACTGTGTTTCCACACGGAGCTGTGGAAATTTATGAAAAGACACCAGATCAAGCATTTAAAGTCAATGGTCAGAGATTGAAGCCTTATTTGGGAGAACGAGTAAATCGCGAAGCTGAAATAGCTATTCTGTCTACCTCGGATTGAGGACCTGAAGTAACGTCCGGCTAAATGACGTTAACGACAGCGCTCGTGGGAGGCAACCTACGGCTTGAATGGTAATATTTTTTTTATATTATTAAAATAAAAAAAAAACAGAAAATGGACAGTAGACCCAGGAGCGGGCGCGCCTGGGCCGCTGTACACAAAAAAGAAAAGAAAAAACAAAAGAAAAACAGAAAATTTATATCTTTAAATTAGTTTCAAAAACATATCCAGCCCATTCTACATTTGTTTATATAGCCTTTAGCACACCCTAACCCTAATACCCTAGCCATTTAGATTGCTTTACATCTCTCCATCTCACATATACATACAACTCTACACACACTACATCTCTACATCTCACCTATACACACATCTACAAATCAACACATGGCACCCAAGAGATTTAGGCGAACAGGAACTTCAAGTAATTCTTATTCGAGAGGGGGATTCGTTCCTCAGTTCAATTCACCGGAGGCTCAAACTGAATTTATGCGATTAATGACCAAATCTGTGGTCAAGGAGAGAGGATTTATTCCGGGTGTTCTTGATGGGTCGTTGTTTGTGATGATTGGTGAGCGCGGTTGGGAAACCGTGTGTGAGACTGCGGAGGCGATACCGTTGAGTATCGTTAGAGAGTTTTACGTTAATGCCAAGCAAGAGAAGAATGGGTATTCTGTAGTTCGAGGGTATGTGGTGGACTATACGCCCGCCGCTATTATAAAGGTATTGAATTTGCCGGCACCGCAGGAGGGTGTGGAAGATTTTAGGTTGAAAATCCATGGGGAGGTTGACCTTGAGGCCATTCTGAGAGATATGACAGTTCCAGACACTAATTGGAAGCGCAGGGTGGGCTCTACTGAACCGGTTACCTTCTCAGCTATGGCGTTGAACCCGTACGCTAAGGCCTGGCATATGTTTTTATGTGCTAATATTGTGCCATCGTCACATTCACATGAGGTGACAGTGGATCGAGCTATTTTGTTGTGGGGAATTCTCAACGGGAGATACATCGACCTAGGCTCCCTAATCCACAGGCACATGATCAGATTTTTGCAGGGCAGTACCACTGGAGCGATTCCGTATGGCTCCGTGGTTGTTTGTCTGTGTGTTGATGTGGGTATTCACTGACCGGTGGAGGAACAGTTGCAACTTCCTGCAAGTGCCATTGATACGGCGGCGATAGCTCGGCTGGCTGAATGGGACGGTGGTGTACCACATCCCAGAGGCTTAGGGTATATTGTGGGTGGTGAAGTGCCACCTGTAGGGTTTCGTGACACAAACGCAGCGGAATAAACGCGAAAAATAAATCAAAATAGCGAAACCCTCCGCAGGATCCATGCGAAAACAAAAGATTTAATTCGGAGATAAAGAATAAATACCTTTAGAAGCTTTAACAGTTCATTAATGGAAGATTAATGGAGGTCCAAAGCTTGTTTAATCACCACGTATCCCGCTCTCGCGATCTACGCTCTACGGTATCCACACGAACACTTTTCATGAAGGATTGATGTGTACTAGCACCCGAAAACTTCTTCTCTCTCTATCTTCCTCCTCTCTCAGAGCGGCTAGGGTTTTTGTAAAATCTCTTTTTTTTTAAATCAGCCCATAAAGAGATTATATAGAGAGAGGAATAAGTTTTCTAATTATAATCCAATTATAATTAATACTAATCCAAAATTCTAAATTATTTAATTAAGTCTCACTTAATTAATTAATTATTAATTTTGGAATTAGTTTAAGTAATTCATTTATTCTATTTATATAATTAATTAAGTCATACTTAATTAATATCATAAATAAAATAAATTACTTATTTAATTTAAATTCAGAATTTAAATTATTTCTCCTTCAAGCGTTCTTTGTGTGTGACCCTGTAGGTTATTATTACGCTGGTAACAATTTTAATATCTAATTAAAATTGTAAACAATGAGCGGCATCTAGTAATACATCATTGCTACCCAAGTAATAATAATAAATCGGTGATTCGATTAAGCCTTTCGTGAATAATGTTCCATGTAATATAATCCCTTTAATCTTGATATTATAGATTAAACTCAATGCATGTCTCGTGTCATCCTCTTCATAATTTAATCTTTATTTTCTTGATCGATGAGTAGACTATTAAAATCAAATCAACATTTGAGCACGGCCGTGCATTTCATAGTCTCACTCAAACAAGAGGCCAATAATATCACTCATAAAATTAGGAGGATTAAATCTCATCTAGATCATTCATATTTCTCATACGATTCATAATATACCCAATGTCCACTTTTATCATCACCCGGTCAAAGGTAACTTTTAATGTAATCAAAGTATATTAATTCTCGTATAGAAATATAATGATTTCAGGTCTAAGGATCATTACACCATTATCATAGTGAGAATTACTTATGACACTTACTTAACATGTAGAATCTCACAGCGGGTCATTCCAGTGCCATGCATTGAGACATGCACTTATGTTCTTGACTTTAGTATCCCCATACCTATGACCAATGAGATGTGGTCATCTGTCAAGAAACATACTAGTCTTTGTGCATTATTATTGTCCTTAAATAATAATACTCGACTAGGGAATTTTAGGAATAAGATACTATTCATATAATCTCATTTTTAAGTCACATACTTAAAGATATAGAATACGTATCAAAATTCCAAGGACATTTACTTTGCTTTCAATTTATTACGCAGTAAACAAAACATAATAAATAAATAATCAATAAAACATAATCCTTAATAATAAATATTTTCCTTAAAATATAAAAAATATTGTCTCTAGAGCACAGTTACGAACAATCTCCCACTTGCACTAGAGCCAATTACCCAAGTATCCAATACTCATGGAACTAGTGTGACTTTCATGCTTCTGCTGCGACAAAGCCTTAGTCAGTGTGTCTGCAATATTATTATTAGTATACACTTTACATATATGTATATCTCCTTGATCATTAATCACATTAATTAGGTGATATCTCCTAAGTACATGCCCAAACAGCCTCTTTGGCTGCTTCACAAGCATCAATATACTCAGGTTCTATTGTAAAATCAACAATTGTCTTTGTTGTGAACCATTCCAGCATACAACATCTCAATAAAACACAAAGCCAGACAGAAACATTAAATTATCGTTATCTGTCTAGAAACCAGTATCACTGAAACCTCTTACAACTAGCTTCACATCTCCTCCATATAACAAGAATGAATCTTTAGTCCTCTTTAAGTACTTAAGAATATTCTTGACTGTCATCCAGTGACCTTCACCTGGATTAGATCGGTATCTACTCATCATGGTTAAAGCATACGAGACATCAGGACAAGTACATATCATTGCATACATTATAAAACCAATTGCTGACGCATATGGAATTTTACTCATGCAGTCCCTATCATCCAATGATTTAAGACAAATTTTATTTTGAGATCACTATCCCATGAGACATTGGGACTTATCCATTTTAGTCTCTTTGCATTTGAAATCGATGCAAAACTTTGTCAATGTATGTACTCTAAATTAGGCCGATCAATCACCTTGATCTATCTCTATAGATCTCGATCCCTAATATATATGTCACATCGCCTAAGTCTTTCATTGAGAAATTATTTCTCAACCAAGTCTTCACAGTCTGTAGAGAAGAAATGTCATTCCATATTAGTAATATATCATCAACATATAATACTAGGAATGCCATATGGCTCCCACTAAACTTCTTGTAAACACAAGTTTCATCTTCATTCTGAATAAAGTCAAACTCTTTTTGAATGTTTCATGAAAACAAATGTTCCATCTCCTCGAGGCCTACTTTAATCCATAAATGGATCGACGCAACTTACATACATTTCCAGCATCCTTTAGATCAACAAAACCCTTACGGTGTGTCATGTACACATCCATATCTTCTTCAAGGCTCTCATTTAAGAAAGCGGTTTTAACATCCATTTGCCAGATTTCATAGTCATAGTAAGCAGCTATAGCAAGCAAAATCCTGATGGACATGACCATAACAACTGGTGAAAAGGTCTCATCATAGTCAATACCATGAATTTTCTTGAAACCTTTTGCCACCAATCGTGCCTTATAGGTCTGTACATTAGCATCCATGTCGGTCTTCTTCTTGAAAACCCACTTGCACCCTATAGGTTTTACCCCTTCAGGTGGATCAACCAAAGTCCATACTTGATTAGTATACATGGATTCCATCTCAGATTTAATGGCATCCAGCCATCTCTTAGAATCTGGAGTGTTTATAGTATCTAGGTAGGTGAGAGGCTTATCTTCATCCACAAGCATCACATCACCATCTTGAGTCAAGAGAAATCCATATTATCTCTCGGGCTCATGGCGAATCCTACTAAACCTACGAACACCTGTGTTTCTTGAGCAGTATTATTTTTCTTGTACATTCTACTCAGGTTCCTCCACTGGTTAACGTTATCATGTGGGTCTCAAACTTCATTGAGATCTATTATCCTCCCACTGTCTCTCAGCAGTTCGAGCAACAAACACTTTGTTCTCGGAAGGATTATAGAAAGAATAACCCCTTGTTTCAGTTGGGTATTCCACAAAATTACATTTGTCTGATTTTGGTCCTAGCTTGTCAGAGATTAGACGTTTCACAAACGCTTCACATCCCTAAAATTTTATAAATGACATGCTGTGACGTTGCTCAGTCCATATCTCATAAGGAGTCTTTTGAACCAATTTAGTAGGAACACAGTTAAGTGTATGTGGAGCCGTTTCCAGGGTGCAACCCCAGAAACTAATTGGAAGATTCATTGACTCAACATTGATCGCACCATGTCCAACAGGGTGTGATCTCTCCTATCAAAAAACTTTTCATTGATATTTTCTACTTCATCTTTATAGTCTTTGAACTTTTCAAATGATTCGGATTAGTTCTTCAAAAGATACATATATCCGTATCTACTAAAATAATTAGTAAATTTTAAGAAGTTAATAAAATCTACCTTTTGTCATCGTACACATATGACCACATACATCACTATGTATAAGTCATACCCATTCAATGATCCCTTCACCATGTCCGGTAAAAGGAGCTTTAGTCATTTTACCAAATAAACCAAGATTCGCATCCTTTTGTATGATTCATAATCAAACTTATCCATGAATGCATCCTTATGTATTCTGAAAATGCGTTTCTTATTAATACGGCCTTAACAACAGTGCCAAAGGTAATATTTGATTTGAGTCACTTTAGAACATATAAATTGTTAATTAGATGTGCAACATTATAAGGCACATCATCAAAATAGGATAAACAACTATTGTTATAAAATGAAAAAGCCTTTCTTGTCCAAACAAGAAACTGAAATAATGTCTCTGCCAATTACAAGCACGCTATAACAATTATTAAGTTCTAAATTTTCCTTATAGGACAAAAATTAAGTAACGAGTTCCTCGAACCAGAGCAACTATCTTTACTCCAATTCCAACCCGATACCTTAAGCTTGACCCTTATTGATCATCATCTTCCGATCTTCCAATTAAGCATGACAGTTTAATTTCCAGTCTCCCAACTTTCCACAGAAGTGACAATCGTCTTCTTTATCAACACCTCATTCAGACTTTAGAGTCTGCTTTAGGGATTGGACTTTGGTTTGACAACGGAACTAGATCAAATCTTCTCCTTGCCTTTCCATTTTCCTTTCCCTTTTGCATTCCCTATGTTTACCATCAATATAGTAGTAGTTCATGCATTTATCATATTACTTTCAGCAGTTCTCAACATGCTTAGCAACTCAATGGGTGTTTTACCAATCTTATTCACTTTATTGTTCATAACAAAATAAGAATAATATTTGTCCGAAGATTGTAAGATCAAATCTAACTGTCTCCAGACCAATCTGGAAACCCAAAATATCAATGGTATTCATTATACCCTATAATCTTTAGAACATGTGGTGTAACCGGGTCTCACTCTCCCTACTTGTAAGTGTATAGTGCCTTTTCAAATATATCTTGTGCTCAATCGTTTCATAAGCATCTATATGCTCGTATTGCTTCTTAAGCTCAGCACATATATTTGCGAACATGAGACATGAAACATCAGTCGCAACATCAATTTGCTTCCAATAAGCACTATGATTTGCACATGTTACATTCTAAACTTTAAGAGTAGTGGAAGAGATTTGACTAACATCCTGGTGCCCGAGGACGATCCTCAAGCTCCTATGTTAGTCAAGGAAATATATTCTCGTCAACTTGTCCTTCTCAAGAACTGATCGCATAGAGAAGTTGTTTGTGTTTATCATTTGATATCTACAATATTAAAGTGTATAAAATAAACTAGATTGCAAATTTAATATTAATTATGTTTAAGTGATTATGGTATATCATCATATACCTCCCACTATTTTTATCAAACTAATAGCCCTTACTATTAATTTGGAAAGTATATCCCATAATTCTTTCTAGTGAGCCAAGATCCATATTTCGTCATGTCCTAAGTCAACCACTGGAAGTCCTTAGAAAATGATTATTTAGGTAGACAACAGTTGTCAATTATATCATATATAATTCTTGGATAGTTTGGTGAACAACGATTGATCTTATCTATCTAATAGACTTTTAACCAAACTCTATGCTTCTAAGTTCATAATAGTTGAATATAACCGTTTATTTTCACTTATTATGACGACTCAGTTAAGTTAGACCCAATGATACAACGGCCGAATATAACCGTTTATATTCGTCGCATCTCACCACGATAGATAGGAGTCCCCTGCCACTGACAGTCCTTCCCCTTATCGATCTAGGATTCGATGAGTGTTCATTCATTGGAAAGCATCCGAGTAAAACTTAATATTTTGTTAAGGGGTTTTAGAAAATTTATAACGATCATGATCACATCATAAAGAGATCCTCAATTTTTCCTTGAACCAAATATTTCAAATCGACATCTTAAATTGTTCATTTCCCAGGTAGATGGAGGATACCAATGGTCACACTTAAAACCCATCAGCCTTACGAATACGCATATCCGCTTTTGTCAGAAAATCCCAATCATAGATATCAAAAATCCATATTTAATTCCGTGTTTTAAAAATCCATATTTCATAAACACAAGAATCTCATGATCGTTTGTTAATTTTAAAATCTTGAATCGTTACAGATTTTATCTTGTTTAAGCAAACATGGCATGGGTGTCGTATCTAATACATACATGATTAATCAATATTAAGCATGCATCTCAATTATATCTACGCATACATACCAATACATGCAATTATATACATATATGTAATGTGCGTAAATTAAACGTGTTTGGTTATGGCCCCATCCTATATGATATTTCCAAGCTAATGGAAATATCAAGGTCAGTCTATGGTGGTTTTAAAAATACTATCTATTACAGGTCTTCTTTCTTCATTGCTCCATCATCCCCTTTTGGATCGCCTCCTTGCTTGCAAGTCTTCATCGATAATTACATTGAAAAATAAAACTATTCTAATGAAATTACAAGAAGAACTCGAGTTACATTCGAGATAATTAAATTACAATAAATAAACGACATGCAAGTCGTATTTAGAAATCAAAACCACTATCATATGGGTCTTTAGGCCATAACCATCCACCATGCTATCATATAACACATATAATATATCTCATATCATATAATCATATCATATAATCATATATAACAAATTTCAAAATTTCAGAAAATTAAAAACAGATTTCTGAAGACAATAAATCGCTATTTCGAGGCTCTTAACGACGTCAAACGCCTTACAGACCCGTCGGTGATAGAAAAGCTATCAGTTTTGTTCATTGGCCCGATTCCAGTCAGAAAACACATATCGTTTACGAAAATCGGATATGGCGGTCAGATTTCTCCAAATCTGACGGTGTTTCAGAAATCGTATCATATACAATTCTCATAACAAAAACAAGCATATATCATATATACATATACAGAGATACATACAATCATCATATGATTATACATTACATGAATATCATATATTCATAATATATACATACATATACTCAAAATTTTAGAAAATCAAATAATTTTCAGAAAATCATAAATCACCGTTTTGGAGGCTGTAACGACATCTAATGGCTTACAGACGCAGAGCTGACAAAGTCAGTATTGCTCAGTGACCTGATTCCAGTCAGAAAACACATATCGTTTGCGAAAATCGGACAACTGACACAGATTTCAGAAAATCAACGACAGCCGTTTCAGAATTCGTATCGAATACGATTCCCATAATAAGAACAAACATGTATCATATACATACATCAACACACATAATCATCACATGATTATACATCATATAAATATCATATATTCATAATATATATAAACATATACATATTATATAAATATAAAATCATGATAGATCGCATATATGTTTATATATCAAAAACTGTTAAGCACATAACCGAATTAAAACGTTTCGCAAGTACCTCTGATGCCATTGTAGGGTTTCGTGACACAAACGCAGCGGAATAAACGCGAAAAATAAATCAAAATAGCGAAACCCTCCGCAGGATCCATGCGAAAACAAAAGATTTAATTCGGAGATAAAGAATAAATACCTTTAGAAGCTTTAACAGTTCATTAATGGAAGATTAATGGAGGTCCAAAGCTTATTTAATCACCACGTATCCCGCTCTCGCGATCTACGCTCTACGGTATCCACACGAACACTTTTCATGAAGGATTGATGTGTACTAGCACCCGAAAACTTCTTCTCTCTCTATCTTCCTCCTCTCTCAGAGCGGCTAGGGTTTTTGTAAAATCTCTTTTTTTTTAAATCAGCCCATAAAGAGATTATATAGAGAGAGGAATAAGTTTTCTAATTATAATCCAATTATAATTAATACTAATCCAAAATTCTAAATTATTTAATTAAGTCTCACTTAATTAATTAATTATTAATTTTGGAATTAGTTTAAGTAATTCATTTATTCTATTTATATAATTAATTAAGTCATACTTAATTAATATCATAAATAAAATAAATTACTTATTTAATTTAAATTCAGAATTTAAATTATTTCTCCTTCAAGCGTTCTTTGTGTGTGACCCTGTAGGTTATTATTACGCTGGCAACAATTTTAATATCTAATTAAAATTGTAAACAATGAGCGGCATCTAGTAATACATCATTGCTACCCAAGTAATAATAATAAATCGGTGATTCGATTAAGCCTTTCGTGAATAATGTTCCATGTAATATAATCCCTTTAATCTTGATATTATAGATTAAACTCAAGGCATGTCTCGTGTCATCCTCTTCATAATTTAATCTTTATTTTCTTGATCGATGAGTAGACTATTAAAATCAAATCAACATTTGAGCACGGCCGTGCATTTCATAGTCTCACTCAAACAAGAGGCCAATAATATCACTCCTAAAATTAGGAGGATTAAATCCCATCTAGATCATTCATATTTCTCATACGATTCATAATATACCCAATGTCCACTTTTATCATCACCCGGTCAAAGGTAACTTTTAATGTAATCAAAGTATATTAATTCTCGTATAGAAATATAATGATTTCAGGTCTAAGGATCATTACACCATTATCATAGTGAGAATTACTTATGACACTTACTTAACATGTAGAATCTCACAGCGGGTCATTCCAGTGCCATGCATTGAGACATGCACTTATGTTCTTGACTTTAGTATCCCCATACCTATGACCAATGAGATGTGGTCATCTGTCAAGAAACATACTAGTCTTTGTGCATTATTATTGTCCTTAAATAATAATACTCGACTAGGGAATTTTAGGAATAAGATACTATTCATATAATCTCATTTTTAAGTCACATACTTAAAGATATAGAATACGTATCAAAATTCCAAGGACATTTACTATGCTTTCAATTTATTACGCAGTAAACAAAACATAATAAATAAATAATCAATAAAACATAATCCTTAATAATAAATATTTTCCTTAAAATATAAAAAGTATTGTCTCTAGAGCACAATTACGAACACCACCTAGACAGCAGAGGGAGACTAGGGCTGGATCTTCTAGGGCACCGCGAGATGTGGCTAGTGCTGGTATGAGTGAGGCTCATTTTCGGCGATTGGCACGGCGGATGGACGCCGTTGATGATAGACAGAGCCGGTTTACTGCTGACCTGACTCAAGCTCTCGGTGCAGCCTTTCTGGCTACTGGTGTACAGGTAGATTGGCCTGTGTATGGAGCTGGCACCGTGTATCCACCACCGGATTCACCCGAGGAGGGTGACTCTGCTGAAGATTGAGGTATATCTGCACACTTTCTTTGTTTCTTGCCTTCAATGAGGACATTGAATATTTTCATTTTGGGGGTGGGAAATGGAGATTGTAGTTAGATGCATATAGGACATGTAGTGGTAGTATTCTTCATGCATTTTGTTTTAATTGTCTATGGAGCATTTTGTTTGCATTTTTTTTTCCATCTTAGTTGCATTGCATAGCATGCATATTTCATGATCCCTTAGGACGAGCTAATTCTGATTGTTAGGTCGATGTCAAATTGAGTGTGGTATTGATGAACAGAGGGATGATTTACAGTCCTTATGAAATTGATTTGCATGTTTCAGAAGCACTTTCTTTACACAGTCTCATCGGTTGCTTTTGGGCTAGGTTGAGTCATGCCTGTTTAGTTGTTTTAGATTTAATCACCTGTTTATATCTAGAATGTTTGTTATTCCCTTGATAATGTAAGAATGCCAAAGTATAAGTTTGGGGGTGGCAGGGATTCATGCTAATTGTTAATAGTTGTCGAGAATGGCTAGGCTTCAAATGGCTAGTAGTCGGCTCATATTTTTATGAGTAGTCTAGGGTTGGAATTGAGAATTCTCATTCCAGATTCTGAAAAAAAAAGAGTCGTGTGAATAATTTGAGACAAAATTAACTAGGGTGAGCTCTTTAATACTCTAGCAATTAAGTTCGAGGGGACTTTGTGCCTAGTGACCTAAGGCTTTTTATAGTCTGGGATCCACTAACCTAATGCTCGCTACATGGGTATTATTGTATAAGCCTTTAGGGGTCTCATCCATTGCACGGTTAAATAAGCCTATGTATTGTGTTATGTGTCGTAGTGGTTGTTTAGCAATAAAGTAGGATTCCTTGTCTAACTCAAATGAATGACGGAGGTGTTTGCATGCTATGAAGTGTTTACCGCTCATTCTGTTTATAAACATGTGATTGTCTTGGCGAAAAAATATGTATGATTTTGGTCTAGTGTAAGAGTATATTTGATGAGCGTCGCACACACCCACGTTTCTGTTCATATAGTATTGGTATACGGGGACTTGGTCGAGCTCTGTTCGGATGTAGTGCATCTCTTTGAGGCTTGGCTTGTCGATTTGTTTTGCTGACTTCGAGGGGGTCCTTGCATTCTCATATTAGTTGCATTCATGCATTGCATTGCCTTGGATTGTTTAGAGTCTGTTTATGCTTGGGGACAAGCATCGGTTTAAGTTTGGGGGTGTGTTAGTGGACTTTTTATCCACTATATACGTTCTAATTCGGCTTAAATTGATCGTTTGTGCCCAAGTATTTAGTGTCTTTTGATGTGTTTTGTGTCTTTGGTGTGCAGATTACCGGGCAAAACAGGTTTGATGAATAATTGCATAAATTGGTGGTATATGAGCTAGGAATTAAAAGGAGGAAGGTCAAGGCTTGAGTTGAGATCGAGAGAAGGCGAGACGAGTCGTTAAAGGAGCAACGATGCAAGGAATTCAACTGCAGGGCAGAAGCAGCAGGCGCGCCCTCCCTTCAACAAGCGCGCCCTCGCTCCTTTAAGCAGGCGCGCCCGCGCCCTTTCAAGCACCCCCGCGCCCTAGCCGAGTTCAAGTTACTGATTTTGCAGTTTGGTTAGATTTCGAGGCCCAGAAAGAAGCAAGCCCATGGATATTTGTTTTGTTTATGTAACCTAGTATAAAAACATAAGGATGATTAATTTTTATTAAGGAAGTTTTATTATTATCGTATCATAGAATAGTAGTACATTGTGAGCCACCAAGGGAGAATTAGGTCTTCAACATTCTTAGGTGATTTAGTTCGAACTATTTTCTTTTGTAATTTTCTACACGTGGATGATCGGTTGTTTCTTTTACTTTTACAATTAATATTAATAGTTTATTTATAATTGGTTGTCTATCATGTTTTCAATTGAACCCATGATGGTGGCTAGCCCAATTATGGGCTAATCGTTGTCATGGGATTTTAATGGATTTTTCTATCAATTCTAGATATTGATTGTTTTTATGCCAAAGTGTGTGATTGTTATGGATATCCTAGTATGATTAAGCTTATTCATTGTAAATGCGTCGCGAACATTTATGATTGTTTGTTAAACCCTAGTGAATGCGAAAGTGGATCTAGGGTTTAGAACATGCCATGCTAGCATAGGTTTTTGCATGTTGAGAGCATGTATTAATTTGTGGTATAATTCTAACCGTCTTGCACTGACTATGTGATTTTATGGATGCTTGTTCTTAAGCCATTATGTTTTCAATCTCTATAGACATATAGGGACTAAGTATAGTGGTTGACTAATTGACTTCTATCATTTGTGGATGTTCATTAGGATGGTATGCGCACAACGAAAGTTGGCGTTTATCAGTTTAGAGGGTCTGAAAGTTATCATCACTTTCACATGCTAGGTTGAAAAGGCATAAGATTCTAGATGAGATAGTTAATGAAGTTAAAATTCCATGTTTATCTCATATAAGTAATTCGTTAAGTTTCAATTATTAGTGTAATGAAAATTCCAATTGTTTATTTTCTTAGCAGTGAAACATAACCATATTCTGGTGCATAAGTGAACTAAACGTAAGCAAGTCGAGTCTCTGTGATAACGTATCCTACTTATTACTGTATTACTTGTGACCACGTTCTCTTGCGTGAATAAAGTGTGAACAGGGGGGTTGAATAAGATACTCACTAAATTATAAAATTCTTTCGAATCTTTTGTGGATAAATAATTTAGAGTTCGGTTAGTGGGTTTGAATTCATGAGGTGAATAGTGTTTAGGAGGTTGGCTTACTAATTTTCCGTATTTACGGATAAATATTAGAGTTCTAGAAAATTAGAAAGTAATGTAACGAGACAAGTTTTGGGGAATATATCTTTCGTATATAAACCCAGAGGGGTGCTACACCCAGTTAAAAATATAACTGGTTCCCGAAGAATAAAATAAGTTCTTCGCTACTAACACAAAAATATAAGGCTCAGTTCCTATACAAATATATTTAAATCAGTATAATGAAAAAATGAGTCCGTAGGGAGTGATATCTAGGAGCCCTGAGTATTTTTCATTAAAGAACCGAGTCCTAGTATCTGACCGGGAGCAAGGTATGGGTGTATAAAATTGTATCTTCTTGTTCTAGCCATAGCAGTAGCTCTCTACATTTTTGTGCTGAAGAAGACGACCCTTGAATGGGTGGCTCACATCATCTTATTTGTGTAGTCTTTAAATCAATAAAGTAGGCTGCTATAATTTGATTAGCTGAGGGGCTAAGTGTCGAATTTTGTTGCCCTGTGTAACCTATGTGTCAAATTAAATTCCGTTTGAAGTCCGTGTGTCGACTTTGAATCCCTCTAGCTTGCCTTAGAACATTTTCAATCAACCATCTAGAGCATGTTTCAACTTTGGTATCAAGATAGCATGTGTTGAATTTATATGTGTCGACTTTTAATTTGACTTGGTCAAATTACAATTTGATCACTAACCTTTTGTACTTCTTGTACTGGGTCACTTGCGGTTTGGTCACTTGTGGTTTGACTGTTGAGTTATTTCCGTTCTTCAACTGTAGTTCAGAAACTTTAACTTTTCGTACCAAAGTTGTGACGCTTTACACCCTGCACCCTTTGAGCTGTTTGACTGTAGCCTCTACAAATCACTTTTTATACCTTAATAAATAAACGTTCTTTCCAAGTACGTTCTTCAACTTAACAATTCTTCTATAGATAATACTCAGATTCCTTTCACAAACCGCTGATGCCTAGTGCAACTGGTCTGGTTTACAAACGACTAACTTTGATCCAGGTCTTCGTATTATTGCCTTACATACATAGTTAAGTTTGCAGCAACTTCATTGTTTCAAACACTGACTGTCAATAAACATAGTACTTTTACTGGAACCTTTTCTGGTACTTAGACAACGTCTCCATTACTACTACAATCTTGAATACTTCATTCTCTGTTCTTCACTGATGCTTGAACATACAAACGAACTTCTTTCAGTGAGTATAACTTCAAGACTATAATTGTCTTCTTTAACCTTTATCTTTACCCTGTCTTCAATTCATCTAGATTCCTATGCTTCGAACATTATCTATCTTCAATCAATGCTAATACACTGAAATCTTCTAATGGCACTTCTATACTGAATCTTTAACACTTTTGAAACCCTAAAAGTCTTCAACGATTATTCTTCACTGAGGCATGAACATATTAATGAACTTCTCTCAATGTCTTATAGTAGACTTCAAAACTTCTTCTAATGTCTTGATTCACTGTATTTGTCTTGTCTTCATTTCTTCCTGATTTCTGTGTAGACCTAGTATTATTTACTTTTTCTATTCTAGTGTTGAGTTATCACGATTACTATTTATACAACTTCATAATCACATTAACAATCTCCCCTATTTGATTGTTAAATTTAGCAAACAAATCTCATAGAGAGGATAAATCAACTAACAACTATAAAAAGTAATCGTCCGAGACTTGTAAATAATGCTACTGGTTTTTTTGGATCAAATTCTATATTTTTAGAATTCTTGAGTAACTGAAATGAAAGATGTTTGTTCCTTTAGCACTGAACTGATATTCATGTAGTATCATCTTCATTTCTATCTGTTTGAGCTTTCTTTGCTTCAAAATCCTTCATAGTTTGAACTTAAAGAACTTATTATGAACAGAGCTTCATAAGAATTAAAATTCCTAGGAACGTCTTCAGGAGAACATAGAACATAGCTCAAGTAATGTTCTACCCCTGTGAATGTAATTCTTTATCTTTTTCTTCTTCTCCCCTTCAGATGAACAATGGAAGTGTCAATCCTTTTCTGTATTTCCCACTGGGATGAGGAATCCTCTACTGACAACTCCTTTCAAGTATAAGATACAATTTCTTGATTCTCCTATAAGGATCAGAAGATAATATCTTCTTCTTTTTCTTGTCTAAATTATCCCCCTAAGGATATTAACGTCTCCCCTAAGGATACGAAGATAAGACTTTCTTCTTTTTCTTGTCTACTAAATTCTCCCCCTTACTTGAGGAATCCTCTACTGGACCATAAATTTCTCATGGCTTGTTTTCCAAAGAAGGTTCTCATTTGTCATTGTTTGGGAAAATATAGTAGTTTTTCTCTGAGAAGTAGCATTAGCAAGGGTAAGTGTTTGGACTATGGTTTCCTCACTTCTACTACGTTCTGTTGCTGTTTACACTAAAGTGTCGAACACCTTGAAGTGTTTCACTCTTTCTCTCCCTATCTCTCACTCAAGTGTATCTCTCCGTCACTTTCACTTAAGTGTTTCTCTCTCTCACTTTTACTCTGCATTTCAATTATAGCCTTCTGTACCTGCAAGTGAAATCTGTCAATTCATTTATATTCTCATTACCTGATTCATCAAAATGAACTGAATCACTATTAAGTGGAGAATTGCTTCGTAGAGGTGTTATTGATCTATCATGCATAAACACTATCTAGTGGAGCCTCACCTCTTTGAGATGGGTTATCCCAAGATATTAAATCTTTTAGGGAATCCTGCCTTGTTCTATCAAGGGGTTACCTCACACATTCTCCGTAAACGGGAGGTGGATATCCTTTTTAGGATCTGGAAATGTTCCTTCCAGGAGGGGCGACGTAGTAGGCAATATAATGAATGACAATTTAGAGCCTACATTTCTCTCGTAACCCGTTGATGATAACTTTGTGTAAAATACACTATTGACTCATCCGAAAAATTATTACCAAGTAGTTGCCTCTCAAGCCTAGATAAATCTGAACAAGAGATCTCTCTTTCGGGATGTAGAAGATTAACTTCTATTTGAGGTAGATACCCTGGGTAATGTAATGTATGGCTAATTAGAGTCTGTATCTCCTTTGAATGCCTATACCCCTCACTATGCACGTCTTGCAATGTGTTCCTAAAATTTATCTGTTTATGCTTACCATCAGCGTGAGTACCAGTGGTGTGCTTGATTCATTACAAGATACTATGGCTGATGAGCGAATTTCAATGGACTCACCTTGTTGAGAGAATGATTCTAGAAACAGTTTTATTACATTTTTAGTTATGAATCCTTTTGAGAAGATGCAGATAAGCTTACAGTTACCTCAGTTTATATACTACTTTTCTTCTCTAGAGGTAGAGCTATAGGTGTACTTCCAACTTCATCCTTATTTGCTGCATCAAGTGCAGTTTCTCCCTTATCAACCTCTAAATTACATGAGTTCCTCATATCTCCAAGGGTTAACATATGGAAGTGGATGAATTAGTATTTGGTACTATGGCCTGGGTAAGAGATTGAAGGGTTTTCAATCTATTGGTCAGCTTCTAAAGCCACTAGGGGCTAAACGGATAGAATCAATCAAGATAAAAATATAATCACCTTAACATTCCAAAACATATTTTTCATCTCAAAAAGAAGGAAAAATATAATAAAGAATTGTAATGGATTGCATTAAAGCACTTTTAGCAAAAGAGTTTTGTCGGAACTAAAGATTTATCATTAAGAGCATGATATGAAATTTCTTTAAGATACATATCCCCTAATAAAACGCGGGAAAGTGTATCAGAAAAGAAAGTTTCTATCATTTAAGAAGTTCTTATAAGGCAAATTTACCATAGTAAAATGTGAGAATTTATACCAAAGAAGAAATTCAACTCTCTTACCAAATTATATCTCGATAAAATGGATCATTTCCATTAAAACCTAAGTACTGTAAGTTTTGAAAACAGGTTTTGCAAAACATCCTTATCAGATAGAAGATTATTATTTTTCGACTCATAATGCAATTATGATTTACATCATTTTCGTCCACCTGATAGTATCCCCGGCTTAAAATAAAAACATGACAATTGGGGTTGGATGTATGCTTACCAATACAATATAAGGTCTTCAAAGCAACAACCATTGTTTAGGTACTATAAATCAAAGCGAAACATACATTGAAACAAGTGTTTAAAAACCAATCATTGTACAAATGGTTAATACCTCAAAATAAAAACAATTTCTCCGAATAAAATAGCAGTCACAAAGTTTCTTCCATTTTAAAAGGAAAATTAAGAGAGAAAATATATTGAAAAATAAAACTTTTAAAAACACCTTTTGAGATATGATAAAAGATTTTGAGATTGGAGAAAAATTATCCTCAAGAAAAATTTGATTGAGACCCAAGAATTTAGAAAATAAAGAAGTGTTGTAAATCAAAAGATTTTCAAAAGAGAAGTTTTGCAAAAGAATTTTCAAGTTTTCTTCATTAAAACTGATAAAAAGTGAATGTATTTTAGGATAAAACATTTTGGAAAAAATAGATAAGAATTTCTTTTAAATACATTCAGGTTTAAAATTCAGTCAAAGAAAGAAAACTAATAGTAATACTCATGCAATACTAAACAGTTACCACAAATATGCATATATATAAATCAAATAAACATGACAATTATTTAGTAGAACAATAAGCATTAAGACATATTTTTATTATTAGTGATTTTCAGATAAGCAACAAATATTATCACTAATATTAAAAATATCACTATTAATTGCACAAAAATATTAACAAAATATCATTACTTGTTATTTATCAGTAATTTCAAAATGCAAGAAATCATGCTTCTAATATTTTATCAAATCAAAATTATGAAACTAATCAACATTGAATTGCTTCAATCCATAATTTTAATAAGATAAAATAATTTCACTAAATACTAAATATCCATAATTTTGAATATTAACATCTAACTTCCTACGCTATATCTAATAATTGTCACTCAATCATATTGCAATTATACTCATAACAATTATTAATGATATACGTAAACTCGAGAAAATAGTTGAAAAGAAATTCACAAATCCTTTAAATATTGATATTTAATACTTGTGATCCTAATTACAACTACTCGCAAATAAAACAAATTTTAGAAATATTTTCTAAATACATAAAATATTGAGAATCTTATACACATAACTTAGAAAATACTTTGCCTTCCAATATTAGTGATTTTTGAAATATGCATCAATTACTTAGAAAAGAAATTCTAAATAACGTCACTAATACCAAAAGTACCACAATTATTTGTAATAAAATATTTAAAAATATCAGAAACAAATATCAGAGAAATTAAACAAGATATCATTTACTAATATTCATCAAATATTTAACATACAAATAAATATGCTGTTAACTTATGCTAAATCATTTAACTACCACATATGCATAAAAGCAAAAAGTATGAGGTATTGGATTTAAAATAAATTCACAAGTCCTTTAAATATGAAAATTTTAATACTTGTGAACTCATTTAAGAATTCCTTATAGATGGAATTTCCAACAAATATACATATATATAATATCCCAAGTTCACTAACCAACTTAGATAAAATAATTTCATCAAGTTATTTAGAAAAGTTCTCCAATTTATTCTACTAAGGACAACTCTCGAAAGAAATGATACCTGGTGTCCATGAACTTGTTCCTTAAGTGGTGTGGAGTGATCAACAGTGTTGTTGGAGTTGTAGTTTCCTTGTCCAGAAGATCAGAGCATCACATTCACTAGCTGCTTTAATTTTAGCCATTGCTGCAACTATATGTGTTGAATGCTTTCTCTCATTTCAACAAGAATCCAACTTCTTCCATGAAATTGATAGCTTCGAGGAATGACTTCCATGTCTTTCTTATAACCTGTATCATCTATATCTATATAGCCAATTAGGTTAAATCTAGTATTTTTAGGGTACTTAATTCTAAGAATTGGTAATCCCTTAAGATATTTAACAATTCATATCTAAGCTATAAGATAAGATTCTCTAGTATTCACTTGAAAACTTACATATAGGCATATTGAGAATAAAATATATAGTCTTTATGCACTTAAATAGGTAATGAGCTGATCATACCTCTATAGCTTGTCATTTCAGTTCATATACCTGATTTGTCCTGATCAAGCTTAGTGGTTTGTTGGCAAGAAGAAGTCTTGGAAGATCTAGAATCTTCTAAATTGCGCATCTTTAAAAGATCATTGACTTACTTTAATTGACATCATTCTTTTGAATTAACTGTAATCCAAAAATAATTGTAACTCTTCCAACATGTTCATGTAGTACCTACTCTACATTTACTTAGAAAATATCACTTTCCAAATTTTCATTAGTAGACCTACATCTAATATAATCATGGTATACTTGCACATATATTACAATACGTGTGCGTTGTATTCTAGAGAGATATATATGTATAACTACTCTGATATAAAATCATTTTCGAGTAATACACAAGTTAGAATGTCATACCATGTCCTTGACGATTTGCTTTAATCCCTAACTCCATTTATGGAGAGCTTGGGAAGAGAATGATATAAACATTCCAATGTATCTACAACTTTAAAGTCCAAGAGTTGTACATCAACTTCAACTTCTAACTCACCATTCAGGAGTGCCCTTGTTCACATTCATCTGATAGATCTTCTTGTTTGAATATGTAGCTGGTGCTAGGAATATCCTGTGATTAGGTCCGCATCTTGTTAGGCCCTAAAAGGATCAAGTCTCGTCTCTGTTGCTTGCTGTTAGATCTTGAAAGTCCCGAAGATTCTGTTTCCATCATCGTCGATACCCTCTACTTGATAGTAACCAGTAGCAACCAGTTTGGCTTTGTTCCTCATAACAATGCCAATAATCTTCCAGTTTCTGAAAACCCTTACTGTACCAATTTCAGCTTCATCTTGTGGTCTGGGTTTCAGCTTCAATAGTTTCTGCCTTCGAACTGATTGAGATCATCTTGCATGGCAATCACTCAATATGGATTAATCAGTGCTTCTTAAATCTTCTTTGTGTTGTCAACTGTTAAAAATTGTTCTTTCCCAAAGAATAATCATTTACTTTGCATAACACTTCTAGCCTTTATTCTAGTATCTAGATCACTAAGAACTAGACTCCGGGAATGACTTTGACTTCAAACCCTTTGTCTTGGAAGATATGTTCTTAATGTATTCATTTGATCTTTATTGTGTAGAGTACGACTAGTAGATCCTTCTGTTATTTGCTCCCCCTGAGTTGCTGCTAGAATGTGTTGAATATCCTTCACCTTATTAAGCGGATTCTGTTAAAGTTCACGAGTTGTGTAGTTTCACTACCATTTCCACTAATAGGATCTGAATCATCATCATTATCATTGATTCCTTCGGCAACCCCAGTTTCAACATTAGTATCTAAATTTGACTCTAACGGGATGTCAAACTTTAAAGATTCAAAATAGTATTTCATTTGAATGCTTGAGAGCTTGGTGTAGTTGGACAATACATTCAGACTTTCAATCACCTTATGGTTTTACATCATTTATGCCTTGAAAGTTTTCGACTTCAATGAGTCGCCAAGGAAAATTGTTCCATGAGCCTTAATATCAATTTCCTCCAAACACACGAAAGAGTTTCAGTGTTTGCTTCTGGTTGTCCATTAACTCATATGATGTCTTTTGACGATCTTTGTTGATTAAAGTAGCATGCTGTGTTAATTTCTTCAGCTTCAAAGTACATTTATCAGTGCAAACTTCATTTAGAACTTCATTCTCGATATTGAGTTATAATATCTGACTTCAAAGTTCTCACAGATTACTTTGCTTCCAACTTGATATACCTGATGTGATCAATTACCATCTGTGATATATTATCTGTTGAATGTGCGAACATCACCAACTTGTAATTAAGGTTGTCGTCAACCACCACTAAGCATATTTCTTTCATGATATAATTTGCTTCAGTGTGATGTTTTCATTGACTTCCCTATATGACATACTTCAATATGTCCTTCTAGATAGAATTCCATATGAAGCAGTACTCTCACCAATTTCATCTTTATCGGAGAATCCATTGTCTTGTTCACCAAGTGTGAGAGCTTCTTATGCCATAGCTAACTCTTTACTGATGAAGCTTTACTGAAAAGTTCGCTTCACCTTTCAATACATAATCCATGTCAGCTACGAACAAAAATCCTCACTCCTAGTTGAGTGAGCTTCCATCTTTCTTGCTTGAAATCTAACACTTTTCCTTTTCAATGCTTTTCTAGAAAACCCTTGACAAAGAATTCCCTAGTACCCTGTAGATTGTGCTAAAGTTCGTCGAGAAGAAAGATGTTTCCAGTGATATGACAATTCCAAAAATCATTATAGCCAAATCCCGTGTACATCCTTTGTTGTCATCTCCAAAGGTTACCGTTGAGTAGGCTTTCTTAACCAACTGTGATGCCAGAGCTCCAATCTTGATCATATGCCTCGAACAACAAATGTCACAAAATCACATAACTTTTGTCTTTTGTTACATACTATGAATATTTGGAGAAGTTATCTTGACAATATTTTAATATTCTTAATACGATAATTAATTCAAGTATAGCTTAAGTACATATTTTTGTTTATCTTTTTGCATATTTATTTTAAGAATTTATGTATATTATTGTATATTTTTTCCAAATTATTATTGCACATTAATAATTATTATGTTATTAATTAATTCATTCATTCATTAAATTAATTCAAGTTTGAATTAATTTAATTCCTAAATTAATTAGAACAGTTGATAATATAAATAATTATTAAATGACCTTAATAATTAATTGTATGTAAATTATTATCTTAGTGTAATTATTAATTATTGCATGTTAATATTTAGTTATTTTAGTATTATTAATATATTTGATTACTATTTTTTCTTTATTATGTTTTTTATTTTATAAATATATTGTGTATAGTTTTATGTTTTTTTTCCAGAAAGACTTTTGCTTTAAATTTCTGCAAGACTTTTTTTTTTAAATGGTCTTAGTGAGATATGCTTTTTTTTAAAAAAAGTCTTACCGGAACAAAAATTGGTTTTATTCTTAATAAAACTCGATAAAACCTTTCAGAAGTCTTACCGACTTTTTTGTAATATCCTTTTACTTATTCATTTTATTCTTTAAAAATATTATAGCCTTTTAACCATCAAATATATACACGTCTATACACACATGATCTTCTAGCAAGACCTTTTAAGAACTGATTGTTTTACATTCATGTTTGATCTTTTACAACTGCTTGAGTTGCTATTTCTCGTTTTTCCAAGCTTTAAGCTTGTTGGTTTGGTTTTAATCGATTAGTTCAAGCGTTACTCTGCCGGACTTTTGTTTAAATTCGAACTACCTCTAATTGAACCATTGAAGAAACAATTGGGTTGTTTATTAACTGTTAAAGGGCTGTGCTTTTTAGTTTCTGGTGTGTTCAATCTAAATAGGGATTAATTGGAGTTAGGGTTTTGATATTTAAGGGGCAGTTAGTCAATTTTTGGTGTGTAAAATCGATTCGTAAAATTTAATATAATTAAATCTGATAAATCCTTAATTTAAAATGGCTGCAATGTTTTTAATTGCCAAGACTAATTTTGTTGGATTTTTTTGATCCGGAAAAATGTGCTGAGGCTGGATTTAGGCTATGGATCCATTTCATGAACAAATACTCTTTAGTCAGGACTGTTATTTCATTGAACACTCCATTATAGATTGAACCTCTGAGGGCCTTATACTCCACTGCTAGAAATATTTCGAATGGTAGGCTGGTTCAATTTTCATTCAGAATTGACGAAACATAATACATAATAGATGAGATTGACGTAAACAGAGTTTTAGGGTTCCAACAACAGAAAATTTTGAGACCCTACCAACAGTTGAAGATATAACCAATTTCTTACAATCAAATTCACTATCAAGGCACAATAGATCTGGTAAAGTTGTCTAAATCCCAACTGGTGAGTGAATGAGATTACTTCTTCGACACTTTAGCCAAAGTGTTCTCTCCGACAATGAAGAGCAACTTCCATAACATTTCAACTCTTCTACAAGTTATTGGGTATTCTGTGGCCCACAACCGAAGAATCAATTTTGGGAAGCTGATTCTGATAGAAATGATAAAGAAGATGGGAACTGCTAAATGTAGAAGATTGGATGTAGATCAGAAAGTTACTTGTTTCTATCCAAGGTTTCTAATGCTACTGATGAATAATGTACTGTCTGAGGAGGACAAAGCTAGATTTGTGAACAACCCAGTAGAAGTTTCCCCAATGACACAAAAGAATTTGTTCACTAGACTCAACAATAAGAACAAATTTGAAGGGGTGACCATTGAAATAACTGAATACATGGAAAATATTCTCAATCAAATAGCCAATCCTACACAGGTTCAACCACTTCAGCAAGAGCCAAAACAAGTTACAATGGAAGTGGAACATTCTGCACAACTTTTACTTGAAGCTGCTCAACTTGTAGAACAAGAGGAACATGTATAACATGTAATATCACACACCTTATCTTCTAATTTCCTACCTATAAATATATTTAGTGCACCTTTAAATATATCTGTGGAAGACTATGATTATGGTTTTACACTTCAGGATTTCGGCTATGAACCTAAAAATACACAGGTTCAAACCCAAGTTGAGGTAGAGCCACAAATAGTTTCTTCTTTCTCCTCTTCATTGAGTCCAATCAAAAAAGGAAGAAACCTGTAAGAAAAGCAAGAGGTAGAGGTATCACAGTGAGTGAACCTGCAGCTCTGTCTCCACCGTAAAAAAGATCAAGAAATGAACCTGAGACAACTGCAGACCCATCCTTATCCTCTCATTGGGATATGGACTTTGAAATGGCAATACAATAGTCTCTGAATATACTCGATCAACCGGGTGGATCTATTGAAATTCGTCGTCTAGCAGTGGCATCCTGTGAAGAGTCATGCATACTGCTAGCGCTCACTCTAGCAGGACCTCTACTTTTAGAAACATAATTAGATGAGGTCACATCATCTTATGAAGAAAATGTTTTGGGAATAAACTTAAAAGATGCCACATTCATTGTGGAACAAAATATTTTCGATACTATAAAGTATCAAGTTCCATTACAGGTATTGAGGGGCATCAAAGACTCTAACGAGCCATGCATTACATTGTCTAATGTAGTGACCCCTGGATTTCTCACATCCAGTTCCTTCCGAGGAAGTTCACTTATCCACTAGTGGATTTGAGAGGAAACCACTCCATAGAGGGAGTGGGGACGCCATTCATCGAGTAGCTACGTCAGTAGCAGAGCCACTTTAAGATAATCTTGTTATGGACATGCCCTCACAAGCATCAGAAGAGCATTTTGACCCTTCAACATCAATAGTATTATATACAGGTACAACATCAGATTCTGGAAAAAAGCAAAACAAGAGAGATGTGAGGCAAACACTGAGTGAACCACATGCACCTAGTGTTAGTAAAATAAACATGAGTGCAAGCGAGGTGAATGCACATACAGACAATGTGTTGGGGTTTAGAGCATGAACAAGCAGCGGAATTAACGAAAAAAAATAAAAATTTGAAACCCCATCGCAGGATCCATGTATAAGATTGGACAGATTATGGTGAAACAGAATTATACCTATTAAGAGCTTGACTTTCACGAACTCAATAGAGATCCTAGCTTTCACGACTTGTGTCTTCCTCTCGAAAAACACCTCTATGGTATCCACACGAGCACCTTCAAGAACGTCTCACGATCTTGACTGCAGAATGGACGTACTAGCCTCCCTCTTGATAATTCGAGTTGTTTGTTTCCACCTCCTTTTACTGCCCCCTCTAGGGTTTTATTTATCAAAAACGTAATGGCCACTTAACCCTTCATTATCTATTTATAATGGCTGATTAATAGGCCCATAACAGCAAAACCTAACCCATGTAGGTATAGGATTAAATAATAAAACGAATTTCTATTATTTAATTAATAACTAAGTCATACTTAATTATTATGGGCAGAAATACTCCTCTAATTTGAATTTATATTATCTCAATTAATTAAGTATCACTTAATTAATATAATAAAATTCAAATAATCATCAATTAATTTAAATCTATAATTTAAATTAACTATTACTCTAAGTGCTCCATGCGTGTGACCCTATAGGCTATTATTTAATTGACAATAATTTTATTCTCCAATAAAATTATAAACAATGAGCGGTATCTAGTAATACATCATTGCTACCCAATTAAATAATAATTAAATCGTGATTCGATAAAACCTTTCGTGATTAATGTTTCCGTGTAATATAATCCCTTTAACCATATATATTATAGATTAAACTCGAGGCATGTATTTATTCATCCTCTTCAACATTTAATCCGGGTTTACTTGATCCATGAGTAGACTATGAAAAACAAATCATTATTTCAGCACGGCCATGCATTTTATAGTCTCACTCAATCAAGAGGCCAATAATATCTCTCCTAATTATAGGAGGGTTAAATCCTTTATCTATTATTCATATTTCTCATACGACTCATGATATACCCGATGTCCACTTTTATCATCACCCGGTCAAAGGTAACTTTTAATTTAGTCAAAGTATATTAATCCTCGTATAGAAATATAATGATCTCAAGTCAAAGGATCATTACACCATTATCACTGTGAGTCTTTCTTATGACTTTATTAAACATGAAGAATCTCACTGTGGGTCTGTCCAGTACCATGTACTCCTACATGTACCTATGTATTGACTTTAGTATCCCCATACTTATAACCAATGAGATGTGGTAATCTGTCAAACAACATACTAGTCTATTTATGTATTATTATTGTCCTATAATAGTAATACTCGACTAGGGACCTTTAAGAATATGATATATTATATAATCTCAAGTTCAAGTCATGTACTTAAACTATACAATGTGTATCATGATTCTAAGGACATTTATTATGCTAACAAATATATCGCAGTAATTAAAGTCATAATAAATACGTTTATTGAATAATCAAATAACATAAAGGTCTATTAAAAGAAACAATGTATTGCCTCTAAGGCACCTATACCAACACAATGAACTATTATAAAAAATGGAAACTCTCTAGAAAGAAATGCAGGTTGTTCAAGCTGAGTTGGTAAAAGTAAAAGCACAAGCAGAAATAAGTTTTACATATACCTCTGTAACAGAACAGCTGACAATCGTGCAAGAAGATGTGAATGATGTCAAGTCAAGTATTCTCCTCAAAACATAAGATATCCAGAATGTTCAAAGTCTAATTGCTAAGGATATGAAAGAGATTACCAACATAAATGAAAGAATTGATGATGTGGAAAGGAGCTTGACTCAGAAAATAATAGAAAATGAAGAAATCTCCTATAAGCACTTTAACAAGCTAGATGAAGGGATGGGTCATCTAAATGAAGGGATGAAGCAGGTCTATCTGACCATGGAAAAACTTGTCAAATCAATCGAAGCTTCTAAATCTGTAAAGGATCTCTCAACTAAGGGGGAGAAAGAAAAGAAGAAAGTAAGCGTAGCTGAAGAAGAAGGGGCTACTGGAGATAAAGGCAAAGCCAAATTGTATTCTGAAGATCAATTTAAGTCATATGTTCCAGAAGGCCAATACTTTCCTGAAGATCAATTCATAGAAGATAGTGCTCAAGATGAAACATTCAATCCTGACTACTGTAGAGCTAAAGAAGATAGTGCCTTGATGAAGAATTTTGTTTTAAAAAGAGAAAAAAGTATGATCCTGCCTATGAAGAGGTCATGAGGAATCTGAAAGAAGACATCAAGGTAAGCTATGCTAAAACTGAGCAATTGAAAGCTCTAGTAAAGGAAATAGCACAGACAAAAAGGAAAACAAGTCTAAAAAAATAGAATCTAGCTATGGGCTATTACTGTGAAAGAAGAGATGAGAGATGTGAATATGAAGATAGGTGCTAAGTTGAACACTGCTAGAGAAATCATGGACAAGCTTCAGAAGGGTCCATTTGAAGACAAGCATTTAAAGTCATTAATTAAACGCTTGAAAAATTCAAATGATAGCATTGATAATTTTATGAAAGCCCTGAAAGAAGAAGTAGATTTCATCACTGTCATAGTAGATCACATTCTTGAAGACTGACAGATATTAGTCTACACATATAGGAATGACACATTCAGAGTTTCTATGCAGTTTTTCAGAGCAAGATCGCTATCTGTGTTATGGACTTTGTTGAACAAAGTAAGAATAAGCTCAGAAGAAAATGAATTACTAAGAAACAGACTCCGAGAATTTGCAAGAGTTTTCAGTCCACAAATCATTTTTGATCCTCATGAAGTAAGATTCCTCTCAAACAAGTTTTATCAGACATTGAAGTTAGATGATGAGTCCTTACATAAATGCACAGTCAAATACATAATTGACGTAGAGACAATGCTCAGAAATAAAGGATTCAGATCTCAAGAGAAGTTAGATGCTGGTGAAAAGATCTAGAATTACCGTTTGTCAAAGAAGATTCTATCTTACATCCAAAAAATGTCAAATATAGATTCAAATCAACCATTTAATGTCCAAGAAGAAGAAGAAGATCCTATTGAGCGAGAAGTGCTATGACAATTAGCACGAGATAAACAAAAAAGGTTGTATGGAGAATCCAACAACAGGAACATCAGCTACTGAAGAAGTACCGAGGACACCTGTGCATAAGATTTCAACTCTAGAAGAAGGTGAAGTTGATACTTCTGAATAATGAAGAGTTAGATAGGTTAAAATAGAAACTATGTAATATTTGTTCAGTCTAGAGGAACATCTATCTTGTATTTATCTTTTAACCATGAATTTGGAAAATTATTAAATATAATACCAGAACTTTTTTATTATTTATAGTTCGTACATGCCGTATTACTTTCTTAGTTATTAGTTGAGCTATCCTCTAGAAATTTGTGTAAACGTTTAACAACAAATATGGGGAGATTGAAGGGCATATGACTAGGCCTATTTGTAATAATTAGATGACAGCTCAACTCAGATAAGAAAAAGAAGTAAATAATAAATATGATAACAAGAATCAAGATGAAGAAAGTCAACTAGACATAAAGAATCAAAATATCAGAAGTGTTCTGATGAAGTTGTTACTCTACACTGGAAGAAGATCATTAATATGTTCAAGCATCAATGAAAAATAAAGAAGTAGTATTTCAGAATAGTTCAGAAGATACAAAAGATTCCAAATGGCAACTAGAGAAAGATTCCAAGAAAAAAATATTAGAGACAAAGCTAGAAGCAAGAACAAGACAAAATATCACAACTTTTAAAGTTAAAAGGTGAAAAATATTTATTTTATTAAGGTACAAATGAACCAGACAGTACATTTGTGTTTTAATTAATTTAATAAATATTTATCACCTAGCTTAAGTGATTTTCGGACAGAAGAAAATGAAGACAGAAAGACTCAAGTCAAATCTACAGTGGTTGTGCAGTGAAGAAATTAAATTAATTCTACTATCAAAAGATAATTAATTATTTAATTTATCTACTTAAATTAATTTACCTTCAATTAATTTTATTTATAAATTATTTAATTAAAAATTGGTGGAATTAATTAAATTAAAAGAGCTCTTTATTTATTAATTTAAGAAAGTCTTGCTGCATCATAAAAGAAAGTCTTACCGAATTATTTTAAGACTTTTAAATAAAGTCTTACTGAATTTAGTAAATAAGACTTTAATTAAAAGTCTTAGAAAAATTGCAAATAAGACTTTAATTAAAATTCTTACCGAAATGTTAAATAAGACTTTCATTAAAAGTGTTACCGAGCACAAATCAAAAGTCTTACCGAGCTGTCTTGATAAAAGTCTTACCGAATTTTGATTTCTTTTAAGACTTTTTTAAAAGTCTTATCGAAATTCAAAAGTCTTAATGAGTGAAAAAAAGTCTTACCCGGCTTATTTTAGAAGTCTTGAAGGCTATTTTATAAAGTCTTTAAGATTTTTTAATAAGTTTTATTCAAAAGTCTTGTTAGCCTCAACCTCTATAAATATGAGGTTCTTGTGTTCATTATTTACGTTGTTGAAAATATTCAAATTCAGTAATTTATCTGCATTGTAATATTCACAAACTTTCTGTACTGGTTTGAAATATAATTGTTAAATTAGAACAATATATGTCAAAATCGTTACAGAACACTTTATCAGTTATATAAACTTTGATCATATTAATTTTGTAATACTTTTCAAGTTAAAAATCATATCTTTTACTTGAAAAGTATTTCATAATAAATAATATTTCGTGAGAAATTAAAATAATATTTTAAATCCAATATTCTGTGATTAAATATTGATATTATATTCAAACTTCCTTCTACAATATCTGGGACCAACATACTCTTTCCAACCTTATGACTCCCTTGGCTTTTATCACCTAAACCACTACCATCACCATCACCTTCCAGCTTATCAAAATTTAAAATAGAATCCACTTTGCATTTGTCCTTAGCTACTTTCTCCCCCTTTCTGACATCAGAGGAAATAGTTAGGATATCTGCAATAGTGTGCAACATGGTTTTCATAGAAGAAACAACAGATGTAAGATTGTCAACTTTAGTCTCCAAGTCCGACTGCCGTGTAGCAAGAGTATTGAATTTCTTATCCAATTGCTCTTGGTTAGGGGCACCTCACTATGAATAGCAGTCCCCTGCTTGATAACATCTTGTTGCAGAGTTGACATTTCAGTATACAGGGCTTTAGTAAGAATAGTAGAAGCTTTAATCACATTCTGCATATCAACAAAGCTAGATTCAGAGTAAGCATGTTTAACCAAGGCATGAGCTTGAGACCAGTGTACTTTCTCCTGAAGAGTGTCCCAAGCAAAATCCCATATTATTTGCCTGTCAAAAGAAACATACTGGTCATTTGAGGGACCTGAGGTCTTGCTAAATCTAGGAACACTTTCATTATCCAGATCATTTTCAATATTCTCCTTAAGCGCAATAACAACATAATAGTCTGGATACTCTATTTTAATATCTGAAGAGCATCATGAGCCTTATAAGGCCATTTCTTGGAGTTATATCTAATAGTATAAGGAATTGATAAATCAAAAGGTGTATTAACTTCAAAGATTGGAGAAAGAGGTTCATCAGAATCATCATGCTCATCATTTGCTGCAGCACATGGACTAGGTGCATCAGATTTTATAACTTTAGGGACAGGTTGATCAATAGGGCATGTGTCTTGTATACACTGAGCACCTATACAAAGAACAGAACAACCTAAGACACTCTTTTCTTTTAAAGTAATCTCATTAGTTCTTACAACACACATATCATGACTTTTAAGAGTCAGAGTTTGCTCACCAGAAGTAACAAACTTATTTCTCATGTCTAACTCTCCTTTTGCTAGACTCAGTTTCTGCCAATCTAATTCATTTATGTTTTTCACATATTTTACCTCAGTCTCACAAGAAAGGCTCAAGTCATAGTGTCCTACAGAAATAAGAGATGGCTGAGAAGAGTTGTATGTGGTCATATGAATAGGAGATATTCTTTCAGGACTATCCATGGTCATCCCAGCAGTAAAAGAAGGAAATATAAAATTTGAACTCATGCTATCAGAGTATGTAAATTCTGAAGAGAAGATATATTTTATACCTTGTAGAGTTTGAGAATTTGAAGAAGAGACCATCTGCTTTGCAGATAGTGGTTGAACCAATATTGCATCACAGATTGCCAAAACATCAGGTGTAGCATCAGAATCAGTGTTTGGCTTCACTTTCAGAGTTTGGTGTGCAATCACAGAAGAAGTGATTGGTCCTTGTGGGACCTGAGTCATTTCAGTAGTTACTTCACCACTTTGAGGTGAAGGTTCTTGTATGCTTGACCCTGCCAGAGGTTGGCCTTCAGCATCAATAACAACAAAATCTTCAGTCAGAGTTTGAGTGCCTGCATCCAAACTTTGATTAGATGGTTCTTGTGTGGCTAGGGCCTAAATAATTTCTTCAACCTTTTGAGATGAAGTTTATTGTGGGTTGTACCCCTAATCCAAATTGGCTTCATTTGCTGGAATTGTGACTCCTGTTGAACTTTCATCTACAAGTTCTTGTGGTCCTAGTCTTTTAGAGACTGCTACTTTACTTTGAGAAGTAGGATCTTGTAGGTCTAGACCAAAGGAAACCTTCATATTTTTTCTTCTTGAGAAAAGCTTGGTAGTTTCAGAGTTTGGAGATGGTTGAGATTTTTGAGCAGCCATTTCTTTGTTTACTTCTTCAGCTAACTCTCTCACTCTCTCATAGGAGATTTCCTTGATTATATGTTAAGGAGTCTTGATAGGAGAATCAGATATTATAATTGGAACATGAGAAGATGCTGGATCAGCTTGAATACTAGGATTGTCATCATCATTTTTATCCCAACATTTCTCATCAACAACTTCACTATCAGCCATTGTTCCCTTTTTATCTTTACTTGGAACCTCATTTGAAGTACCCTCCAAGGTGATTACAAACTGGTAAAATGATTAACATGATGTGAATCCATTTCATCCAATTCATCATTTTCTTCTCGATTAGCTTTTTTATCATCACCATCTAGCTCAATTCCACCGATGTTACTGTTTATTTGGTCAGGCAATGCAGAATTGTCAGACTTTAAAACATCATCAGAGTGTAGTGGAGAAGAGTTTAGAGCTTCATCTGGAGAGAAATATTGTGAGATTTTGCCTTTAACTAGTCTTCTCTTCTTCTTAACAAGCTCTGATGATATAGAATAGACATGAAATGGCTTCATGAAGGAAGCATGAGCAACATCTGAGACAAGTTTGACAGATTTCTTGATAGGAAATACCATGCCTTCAGCACTATCATCAGAGTCTGTTTGCTCATCAATTAATTTCCTTTTTCTGGGAGGAGATTGTGACACTGATTTACCCTTCCTTTTGAGGCCTGAGCCCTGTGCCTGAGAGGTGTGTTTTGAAACTGAAATCTTTTGGGAGACAACATAGGTTGGCTGAAGAGATGTATCAGTGTTTGGTGGGTGGCTTGAGTTAGAATCAGAGTGAGCTAAACTCTGATTCTCAGTCACAAAAATAAAATACACTCCATATATGGTAGGCATTCTCTGATTTAGAAGAAGTCTGGCCCATACAGGATAAAACAATTGAGGCAATGTGCCTTCATTGTCTTTCTTGACATATTTCCTTGTCAAGTCAGCAAATAATCTCTTATTCATTGTAAAACTAGGCAGAACCTTATCATCCTCAAAACCAACATCAGGCAACATATAACTAAAAATTAATTGCAAAAACCTAACATTATAAATAATAGGTCTATCTTCCTTAACTTTAAGTTTAGTTGCTATCTGCCTAATCAATGCACATGGAAAATTAAAAGATAGATTGTGAGTCAGAAAATACCCAATTTGCTCAGAGATTTGGGGGATGGCATCAAAGTTGGTACATTTAGCAGTAAACACCCTAGTGATGCAGTCAAAGAAGAAGCTCCATTCTTTACAGAGATGGGGCCTGGTTAGACTGCCCAGTTTAGATCGACTACCCATGTGGCCAATATCCTTGAAGAAATATCTGATAATGAAATCATCAACTAGATCATCACATCCTGCCACTTAAGGAGGTCGTAAAGCCTGACGCACCACCTCAGGAGTTATTGAATGGCGGCCATTTGTTAGGTCCAAAAGTGTTGTAGAGGGGGGGTGAATACAACTTTTCGAATTTAAGAAACAACAAATACCATGTAATAAATGAACACAATAATTCAAGGAATATATGTCTTATATATAACTTGAAAGGGTTGCTACAACATTCATTACAAAGTACACCAGAAGTAAAGAGGGTAGTAAATGATACTAAGCTCTGTGAATACTATCTCTCTCTTTTACAAGTATTTATCTCGAAAATATTGCTCTCCTAAAAAGAATACACAAGTACTTCTATTTATACTACTTGTAATCTATGTCCTGTAGTCTTCAAAGACTAAGATATACGTGGCCCAATGATGTCCACATAAATCTTATCTTATCTTGAAAGCTTGGAAATCTGCCAATTAGATGATGCCATGTGTCATGTTGAAATTGCCCTCTATGTAGAACATCTACTTGAGAATTTATACTTGGCCATCTCGAACATTTAAGTAGAATTTCTACATAGGAATATTCTACTTGGCCATCTCGAACATTTTGCACTTAGAGAAATTCTGGGCTTCAACTTGAAACTTCAATGCAACATCTTGAACTTGTGATTTCTTTATGTCTTCCATATTCTTCAACAAGCTCTTGAACCTGGATCTCTATTACTGACATAAACTTGCTATCAATGTCCTGGCACTTGATTCAATGGTCTGATTTATAAATGACTAGTCTTGATAGTGTCTCTGCTTCTTGAATAGATTACATATTCAATTAGTAATGTGGCTTTCCAATTATTGCTTTCCTTCTTGTTCACTTGAAATCAATTAGTCTTATTGATACTGATAGTTATGATCTTGAACCTTTAAGTTACAAATCACTGAGGCATGAACAACTCTGTCTTGAACTTCTTTCAATGATTTCTTATTTTGTTTGATCATAGTTAACATGTTGAATTGTATCAATTACCTTGTCTTCATTTAATATTGATTTCTTTGTGGCTTCATGTTCTTGATTTTCTTCCAGTTAAGTATCTTTTCTTTTAGTTGAGTTACATAAGTTATAGTGTTACAAGTTTAGATACTCTGCCTTTCAATCTCCCCCTATTTGATAGTCTAACAACGACATTCAAATTAACAAGGTATAACTCAACTAAACAATGAGACGAGAAAAAGATAAATAACATTACTGTCTTGTTTAAATTACAACTGAAATAAACTTAGAAAACAATTCAAAGAACTAGTATAAATAAAGCTTAAGCTAGACAAAGAATTCGAACTTCGAATTAAAGACCATTTGAGTGATTCCTATCACCTGGATTATTTCATACCTTTCAGTCAAACTTATATCACCTTATTGGATCCACTCTGATTCACGGTTACAGTATGGTAAGTTAGTCTATCTCGCATACCGTGATCAGGTGAATTTTCCTCAAGTGAGTTAAAGCAACCAACGATATGAGGTTTTTCCAACTTCAAGTTCACACCACTCTGACCTTTAATTCTAATTCCGTCTCCTCTTCCTAGCTTCTTTAGCTTGGTGCTTCTCTTCTTTTAGATTTCTGCGCCTTTCCTTCTGCTGTTGTTCTCTCTTGTAGACTGGATCATGAAGCTGCTTCCACCTTGCATTCAACAGACTTACTGCTTCCATTTCTAGAGGGTTCTTGGGCTCTGGATAAGGATGCCTGAAAAGCCTTCTGAGTTTGTCCACCTCCTGAGTAGTTCTGATCTTTGGAATATCCTCAAAATTCTTCATTATGAGCTGAGATTTCCAATGTGATTTATCAGCCTTGAACTGACAATATATCATTTTAGGGTAGCCCTTGACACGGTTATTATTGTGGACACTAGCCGCATCTCGTTCCATTCGCTTTTTTTCCATCACTACTTGAGACAAGTACTTCAGAAATCTCTGCTTCTCATCCACATTCTCATTTTCCACTTCTCCCCATTTGAATACTTCTAAAACTTTTTCCAGAAATGCGGCATCTTGAGTCTGCAGCAGCCATTTTCTACTCATATGCAATAATGTTTGATTCTGGTCTGCATCTATGAACGCCAAAGCATCAGCTGTATCATTGTCATACGAGTGTATCCAGTATACACTATCTCTTCCTGGAACACCAATTGCCTCCCTTATTTCTCCTTGTTCCAGTGAATCAGAAGGAAGAGTCAGAGCTTCATCTACATTTTTAACAACTTGTAGAATATTCCATTTTCTTTCAATTAGCTCCGGCTCAACCTTTACATTGTCTAGAGGGTTTGGAGCAATAATATAACACTTCCAAATCTCATTGCTCTTCTTGAATATGATCCTCTCAATAAACTCCACTGACTTCTCCTTAATGTCAGAGGTGAATCCCTTACTCATCATTTGCCTACAGACAGCTTTTAGGGATAATACCGATAGAGCCATTAGGTCATTTTCTTCTGAACTAACCCTCTTCATTTTTCCATCAACAACCATCCGAACAACATCAGGATTTGCTGAGAATTCTGGTCCCTTGTTCTCTACTAGCTGCATTAACTGATCTCTATACAGAATGCTAAGCTCCTCAGCTTGAGAATATTGAATTTTTGTTGCTAGCAAGAACAACTCTGACGCAGATCTTCTCGAGATGAATTGATCATCCACATACAAGAAAGATGTCGGGACTCCTTCGACTAAAGACAAGATGACCTGCCACTCCTTAACCATCGCATTGTATCCAACTCTGACTTTAGAGATCAACCTTTTCAAAGCACTTATATAGTCAACAGTCAGTGGATTCTACAAGTTCAAGTTGTAGAATAAGTCTTCCGCCTCTTTGTTATGAGTTCCTTTCGCACAAACTCCCAATAGAATCTTCATTGCATCATCCCGTTTCTGTCCGATCCTTCTCTTGTCCAGATCAACTTGAGGATCAGCTAACCTTGCAAGCTCATGATCATACTGTTTCTCCTTGAGCTCCGCTTGCTTTTCAAGGAAAACAGCCTCATCCTACATCATCTTCATTTTATAGAACTGAGCTTGTTCCAAGGCCAACTGTTGAGCTTCCAGGGTCTCTTTATCAACAGGTATTTCTTCAGGCTTTCCGGAAGACATTCCAGCACCTCCACCTTGTTCCATCAAAGATCTTTTAATTGCATGTGCTAAAGGTACATCCTCCATATCAGAATCTGAATCAAGTACCTCTTGTACTTCTTCCTGATGATAACTCAAGTCAATGAATGGCTCTTCTTGCTCAGCCACCACTGCCTTACCCTTTCTATTCCTCTGAGCCTCCTCTTCAATTACTGGCTCATTTTCTTTGACAAAATCAGCAGTCTGTTCTTGAATCTCCTCAATCATTAGCGACTGCTGTCTCGTCTCCTTTGCACTATCCCCCTTAGGTGAGTTATCCCTAACACCACCCTTCTCGCCAGATCCACCAGTAGCATAGGAACCGCCAAAACCCGAACCCGAGGGTCCAGCTCCAAGAGCACCTCTAGCACTACCAGCACCATCATCATCTGGGGGAGGTTGATTGTACTGTTCGTCAAAGCACTCTGGGGGAACTAAATGCCGAACTGCATACATCATTCTGCTGACCTCCGTTGCCATGGTATGCAGAACGCTTTCTACGCTCCCCATTCTTTCATACAGAGTACTGCCCAAGACACCACCAGCACGGCCCAAGTCATTCACCTTGTTCGTCATTTCGTCTAAAGCTGTAGCTTGACTTGCCATTCGTGTTGCGTAGTCATCAAGAGCCCTCTTGTTGTCACCAACATTTTCTCCTAACTGCCCCATCGACTGCCCGAACTGCTTCATCTGATTTTTAACTTAAGTCATACGCGTATCAAGATTTTCATGAACCAGGGACGGTGTTTGGCTTGGGTGTCCTCTCTCTAAAAATCATTCTGTTACTGTTTGTTGCTCGATTTCGGGCCTTAAAAATGAAGGTCCCTCACTCCCTAAACGCTCACACACACTCCCTGTCTCACGCTCGTGTATGTCTTCAACAATATAACTCAGATTTAAAGCAGTGCCTGCAGAAACTGGATAAGAAAAATTAGCAGCAGTTATGGGATCTATTCATGTCATCTCCTGAGGTGGAATCTCAGGCTGAGAGGCTGCAGAGTGTTCTAGTACAACATCATAACCGATGATCTCTGCAGCATCAGTAAGTACCGGTGAAGGTACTTCTGAAGCAATGAAAGCTTCTGGCCTTTCTGAAGCAACAGCCTCTTCAGAAGGCACAAAATCCTCACCAAAATCCCTATGTGTAGAATGTGCAATGGGTGAACCACTCACGTGTGGTGGAGTGGTTGTGATAGACACACTAGGTTTGGACTGGGCTTTTGAAGTTGCAGCATGTGAAAATTTGGCTTTCTTCCGAATAAGTGGCTGCACTTTGGGGTCACTCTCAGAACCCTCACCTAAATCTACAAGTGCCGGCCTTTTAACTCCCGTCAGCGAGGGTGAAAGAGAAGAAGCAAGAGTATCAGACTCAGAATCAGAAATGTAGCTCTCGCCCTGGGATAGATCTTGCGGGCTAACAGAATCTTGGGCCATGAAATCAGATTTAGATGAAGAAGAAGTACCAGTAATGTGAACAGAGAGATGCTCTTGTTCAAAGAAATTACCTCCTTCATTACCTTGTCCAACAAAGGGATCAGAATCAGCATGTGGAGTAGGTTGTCTTTCCCTTTGACCAGCAGAGGTTTGACCGTGAGAATGGCCATCATCATCTTCATCACTAAGAGGCTCGTCAGGAATCCCTTGAAATGCGTCAGCATGTGCAGACGGATTCTGAGCATGTGATGATACGTGCGAGGTCCCCGTCATGGAAGTAATACCTGCATCATATTGAAGCCACACTTGAATATTAGCAGGAACAATCATTGCTTTACCGTGATGTTTATCCTGATTAGCAATTGTTGTGAGTGACTTGGTGCCTATTCCAAGTGATGCAGATGTTGCACTCGTTGCAAATGCCTGTCTTACAGAGAGAGCATCAGTCGGTACTAAGTGATTAATAAGCATTTGTAAGAAACGAGGATACCAGCATACAACATTAGTAGTTGTAAGGTCTCTGCTTGCAGATGATCCCATTGTAGCCACTATTTCTGAAAGAACGATTCTGCCATAATTAATGTCCAGTTCACGGGCTAGGGAAACTGCAAAGACTTGCATGGGAATTGGAATCTGATGATAATCTTTTTCGCGCGCCCGAAAACATCTTGTGATGGCCTCGAAAAAATAATTCCATTCCACCTAGAAGTATTGTTTCTGGATGGCGCCAGTTAAGATCCGTCCAGAAGGAGGATATCATCCAATTTCCTCAAAGAACTTGATATGATCTGCAGTTGTAGGTTCAGGGTCATAAACATCTTTGACTGGGAATCCCAGAACCCTGTTGAACACTTCCTCCGTAACTTCATATTCCTGACCCGCCAAGGTAAACCTGAAACCATAGGGGGTAGATTTGCTCCCAAAAGTAACCGCACTAGTCCATAATTGCTGTAAAGCATCATGGACTAGTGTTGGTTTTGCAGTAAAAGCAACACTAGCCTTAGAGCACAAATTGAGTCGTACCCAAAACTTGAAGCGCGGGAGATGATCACCAATTTCCGTAGAAATGTTAAAAAAATTATTTTTCGCAAGTGAAAATTGGTGAGCCGTTTGTAAAATAATTTTTCCTGGTACTAATGTGATTTTTTTTAGAAAAAACAATTAAGGTAAACACTTAAGCAAGGAAAAATACGCAAATTCCTTTTAATTACGACAAGAGACACTCGAATGAATAACAGGAATAAAGCAAGTGACTGATCGGAATTAAACTACGAAATTTAAAACAATAATCACGAAATCAAAACACAGCCAACAAACTACCAAGTGAGAATCGATCCAAATAACAACGTTTGCAAAGAACAGGGCTTTGTGTGTGTGTGTATAGTCGTGTGTATATCTCGAAGAAAGAGATGAACAGGTATGAATCTAAACACAGAAACACACAATCAAAAGTGATGCAAACAAGTAATCAAGACAGAAATTGGACAGCAGTTCGTGGTATGTACGAGTATTAACAAGTAATCACTAGGAGTTTTGAAATCGCCTGGGAGGGAGGGAGGGTGGGGGATGTAAAAGATTAGGGTTAAAAACAATTAGGTAAAAGTGAAAAATTTACACGAGTTAGAGATGTATATATAGGCATGAATGAGCAAAGACAAAAATACCCCTGTGAAAACAAGAAAAAAATACTAAGTACGCACTGGGGAACCTAAGTCGAACACTATCTCGAACATTTAAGTCGAAATTCGAGATGAGTTTCGAGATAGAGACTATCTCGAACATCAAGTCAAAATTCGAGATAAAGTTCGAGATAAACACTAACTCGAACAAATAATCACTTAATCAATTAAAACATCATAATAACCCACCAGGGAATCCCATCTCGAATATGAGTTTCGAGTTAGGAGTTAACTCGAAAAATCCCTTAAAAACTGTATAAAATTCCAAGTACAATCCTGGGAACTCTATCTCGAACATCAAGTACAATCCTGGGAACTCTATCTCGAACATCAAGTCGAAATTCGAGATAATGTTCGAGATAGAAACTAACTCGAACATCAAGTCGAAATTCGAGATAATGTTCGAGATAGAACCTAAGTCGAACATCAAGTTGAAATTCGAGATAATGTTCGAGATAGAACCTAAGTCGAACATCAAGTCGAAATTCGAGATAATGTTCGAGATAGAGACTAAGTCGAACAATTTCCCAGACTTGGAATTTTGAACAGGCACACGGGGAACTATAACTCGAAATTCAAGTCGAATTTCGAGATGAATTTTGAGATAGACCTTATCTCGAATATTCTTCCCAGACTTAGAATTTTCAAAACTTCACTCCTGGAAGCCCAACTCGAACGTCAAGTCGAATTTCGAGATGAGTTTCGAGATAGACTCTAACTCGAAATTTTGAAGATACTTGGAATAATTTGGCAATTTTTGCAATAAAAACAATAATTAAATTTTGCCAAATTAATATAAATATTAATTCAAGGATTTTTAACAAGGCAAATAATTAAAAACATTCCTTGACAATTCTAAGGCCTCTAAATTAATAAAAATTACATGCAAAACACAGGTAAATTCATCTAAAAATCATGAAAAATTGAGAATAATATAAATTTAACTCCCCCTATGATCATGCAATCTAACCAACATAAATTCAAAGAATTAACCAATAATTACACATAAAGCACAATGAATTTATGTAAAATAACACAACATGCATTCTAAAATACTCATTAATTAACCATTTTAAAGTTTAAGTCCTTAATGATTAATTAGGATGCAGAAGTGATATTTTGAGCAATTATAGAGATTATTTACATATGTTTTCAACTATGCACAAACAAAATAGGCAATTGACAAGACTAAAAACATATGTACATGATTAAAACTAGAATTTTATAGATAGGAGAAATCACTAACTTGTGTTAAGCATCCCCAATTCACTAACTAACCTATTGAATGTTACTTCATTAAGAGGTTTAGTGAATATATCTGCAATTTGTTGCATTGTGGGCACAAAATGTAACTCCACAGTCCCCTCCTCGACATGTTCTCTAATGAAGTGATACCTGATATCTATATGCTTGGTTCTTGAGTGGTCTACAGGATTGTTGGTCATGGCAATGGCACTTGTGTTGTCACACATGATTGGAATCTTTTTGTGCTCCATGCCATAATCTTTCAATTGGTTCCTCATCAACAGTATTTGAGCTACACAGCTTCCAGCAGTAATGTACTCAGCTTCAGCAGTAGAAGTAGATACTGTGTGTTGCTTTTTGCTTTGTCAGGACACCAATGTTCTGCCAAGAAATTGACATGCACCAGATGTGCTTTTCCTATCAATCCTGCAACCTGCATAGTCTGTATCCGAATAGCCAATTAGATTAAAACTTGTATCTCTTGGGTACCAAATCCCTAGATTTGATGTGCCCTTGAGATACCTAAAGATTCGTTTGACGGCTATGAGATGTGATTCTCTAGGATCCACTTGGAACCTTGCACACAAACAAGTTGCGAACATAATATCGGGTCTACTTGCAGTTAAATAGAGGAGTGAGCCAAACATACCTCGATAGCTTGTGATGTCAACTGGTTTACCTGATTTGTCTTCATCAAGCTTCGTGGCAGTGGCTATGGGAGTTTTAGCTGCTGACGCATCTTCTAGATTGTACTTCTTGAGTAAATCTTTGATGTATTTGGATTGACAAATAAAGATTCCTTCTTTTCTCTGACTGATCTGTAACCCAAGGAAGAATGACAGCTCCCCCATCATGCTCATCTCATACTTATCCTGCATTAACTTGGCAAATTTCTCTCACAAGCGCTCATTAGATGACCCAAAAATAATATCGTCCACATAGACTTGAACAAGTATTAAATCACCCTTTACATTTTTATAGAACAATGTTTTATCAATTACTCCCCTAGTAAAACCACTTTCAATTAAGAACATGGATAGGGTTTCATACCATCGTCTTGGGGATTGTTTGAGGCCATAGACAGTTTTGAAGAGAAAGTACATAAAATCTACAAGTTCTGGATCAACAAAGTCAGTGGCTGTTCCAGATATACTTCTTCCTCTAGCTCTCCATTCAGGAAGGCACTTTTCACATCCATCTGAAAAACCTTGAAGTTCTTGTGTGCTGCAAAAGCCAAGAACATCCTGACTGCCTCAAGTCTTGCAACTGGAGCATGGGTCTCATCATAATCAATACCTTCTTTTTGAGAATAACCCTTCGCTACCAAACGAGCCTTGTTTCGTGTTACAAGTCCGTCTTCATCCAGTTTATTTCTAAATACCCACTTAGTTCCAATTACTGATCTGTTCTTCGGTCGGGGGTACCAGCTTCTAAACTTTCTGCCTTTTAAACTGATTGAGCTCCTCTTGCATTGCAATCACCCAATCAGCATCACCAAGAGCTTTTTCTATTTCTCTAGGTTCAAGCTTGGATAAGAACCCAAAAAATAAGCAAATATTAGCCATGTCAGCTCTTGCAGTTCTTCTAGTAGTCACACCAGCATCTGGATCACCAATAATTAATTCAAACGGATGGTCTCTACTCCATACTCGTTCTCTTAGAAATTGTCTTGATGATTCAGCTTGACTTTCTGAATTGTTGTGTTGACTACTTGTGTTATTTCCACTAACTCCCCCTGAGTTAGTGCCAGCTCCTACAAAACTAGTGTCATCTCGTCTTGAGCCTTGAACACTTGTCCTTGAGCCGTTGTTTACTCCCCCTGAGTTGTTGCCGGATCGTGCGGAAGAAGTTTTTTCTGATCTTTCACTAGACTCAGGTATTTCTTCCCAAACACTTGGCATATTTGAAGTAACAACCAATTCAGGTTCATCTTCAATTTCATCTAAGTCTAGATTTTGAAACTTTAGGGACTCAGGTTCACTATTATCTTTAAAAATTGATGGGAGTTTGGTATCGTCGAATCTGACATTGTAGCTTTCAGTCACTTTTCGATCATTCACTAAGAATACCCGATAAGCTGTCACCACATCTGTAGAATAACCAACAAAGATTCCTTCATGAGCTTTTGCTGCAAACTTGCCTAGATTTTCATCGTCTATAAGCACATAGCATTTAGCTCCAAAGACATGAGAGTAATTGACTGTTGGTCTTCTGTTGTTCATCAGTTCACATGGTGTCTTTTCTTTATCTTTTATGATCAGGGTTCTATTCTGAGTGTAACACATTATACTCACTGCTTCGGCCCAAAAGTATAGAGGAAGTTTTGATTCAAACAACAAAGTTCTTGCTACTTCAACCAATGTTCTGTTCTTCCTTTCAACTACTCCATTTTGCTGTGGAGTTCTCGGGGCTGAGTACTGACGACGTATTCCCTTAGATACACAGAAGTCATTCAACACTGCGTTTTTAAATTAAGTGTCGTTATATGTTCTAATCGTCTTCACAGTAAGTGTTGAAACATTCTCAATTTCAGTGATGTGATCAATGATTAGGAAAGGTACTTCGTCTTTCGTCATTGCGAACAATACCCATGTATACTTGGAGAAGTCATCCACGATTACCAATGCATATCTTTTCCTAGATAAGTATAGGACATTCACTGGGCCAAACAAATCCATATGAAGAAGTTTTCGAGGCTCAGTGATACTAGAAATTTCTTTACTTTTATGCGATGCTCTCTTTGACTTTCCCATTTCACAAGCTTCACAGAGTCCTTTAGGAGCAAACTCCTTCTAAGGTAGATCTCTCACTAATTCTTGCCTCGCGAGAGCATTCATCATTTTGAAGTTTAAGTGAGATAGCTTTTTGTGCCATAACCAGCTTTCATCATCCGAAGCTTTGCTGTAGAAACAGGTGACTTCATTCTGATTTGTCGAATCCATGTCCGCAATAAAAAGATCTACCTTTCGAACTCCTCTTAAAGCCAACGAACCTTCCTTGATGTGAGTTATTGATACACCTTTCTTATTGAAGACAATTTCGTAACCTTTGTCACAGAATTGACTGATACTCAACAGATTGTGCTTCAATCCCTCAACATAAGAAATATCTTCAATGATGACATTACCAGTCTTCAGTTTGCCATATCCCTTTGTCACACTTATGCTGTCATCTCCAAAGGTAACATAAGGGCCAGCCTTCATAACCAACTCTATAAGTAGGGACTTGTTTCCTGTCATATGCCTTGATGCTCCACTATCTAGCACCCATAAAAATTTATTTCTATTCCGCTTAATGCCCTGCAATGACAAATTGGTTAGGCGTTCTTCGGAACCCAACTTTGATTGGGCCCGACTTTTCTATAAGATCGAGAATTATCAGATGTAACAACAGGAGATGCACTTTTCTTAATATTACTAGAGCTTTTGACTTTGTCTTTTCCTTTTTCAGACTTGACAGATTTGTCAGTCATAGGAGAAGGCTTGTCACTCCTTACTTTAGGAGGACTGCAGTCTTAGCTCTCACATGCTTCTTCTTGACATTAGAACTAGTAGCAGTATTTAGACATGTTTGACTAGTTGCATTCATCAAGTTCACAAACGTTTGTATGACGTTAAAAGTGCATGGCATACAATTAGGTTGACCACATTGTGCATGATTCTGATGCATGTTATTCATTGAGTGTGGTACAGGTATGGCATGTGCAACAGGAATATTCATGTTAGATTTACATGCATAAGAAAGATGTTCAGTTGATTTACAGTGATAACATGCTTTCTTTATTCGTTCTGCCTTAACCTCTTTTAAGCCTTTTTCCTTTTTACTCTGTTATTTAACAGCCTTAACTCCTAATCCTGGTCTAGATTCTTCTCTAGGGGATTTGATTCTAACTGATTTAGTAGGAGTTACAGGTTGTTCACTCTTGCGATCTTCCATCTCTATCTCATATCTAACTAATAATTCAGTCTCTTCTTCTTCACGAGGAACGAAGTGTTTAAAGATAGGTTTGATAGCAGATTTAAGAAAAGTAGGTATTTCCTTATTAATCTCACTAGAACTAGTGTTTACAGGCCTTTTTCCTTCTTTATTAGATAAGTTAGAATAGTCAAGTTCTACACCGACTCCAGTTATTTTCTTAAATGTGCCACTATCAACATTCACTTTACTAGCTGCTAGTTTATAAGCTTCGCATTTAGTTTCTAACTCAGCTAGTTTATTCCTAAGACATGCTTCTATTTCATCCTTAAGGTTGAGCTTGTGTTCCAAAGTTTTAATAGAGTCTCTTAGGGAAGTATCTATAGTGCAAGCAGCCTCTAATTCTTCCACTTTTGCCTCAAGCATTCTGCATTTGGCAGCAAGTGTTTTCTATTCTTTTTGAGAAGTATTTAGGCTTTTGCACAACATATAGATCTCTTCGCTAAGAGCCCCATTCTGCACCTTATAATCATCAATAGACATTTCATCTTTAAGGGTTAGAATAGGTACCTCTGGTTCATCTGATGTCTCAGCCATGAGGGCAAAGTTTGTTGTATGAGTAACTTCTTCCTCATCTGAATCATCCCAAGCTCTGCCTTCTGTTACAACTAAAGCTCTCTTTCCATGTCTTTCCTTCACCAGGGCTTCATACTTGCTTTTGAGGGCTTCATAAGTTTCTTTGGGATATGTCTGTTTCGGCTTCTTGCAGTCTGTAGCAAAATGTCCAGCTTCACCACAGTTATAGCATTTGAACTTCATTTTGAAATCCAACGGTGTTTTGTAGCTGGCACTCTTGGCTTTCCCTTTATAACCTTGAGAACTACCACCACCCTTAGTAACCCGATAGTAAGATGAAGATTTTCTTTGTGGACGGTTACTCTTTCTGAATTTTATGTTGCTGAACTTCCTTGCCATGTATGCCACGACACTATCATCCATGTTGTCCAGCTCTTCTTGGGTGAAGTAGTCATCATCACTATTTGATGTGCACTCGTCATCATTTTCAACTTGATGTGGTGCAGGTGATGATCTAGGTTTCTCTGCAATCATTGCCTTTTTAGACTCTTCCTCATCAGCAATTAATCCTGATGCCGCTTCCTTTCCTCTTGAATCATTATCCCATGCTTGATCTTGAAGGGTCTCCAGCTCATAGGTCTTTAAAATTCCATAATATTCTTTCAGAGAAGTTGTGTGCAAATCTCTGGTTTCTCTAACAGCGTAGACTCTATGTTCAATGCTTTTTGGCTGGTTCCTTAGGTATCTCGTGTTGACTTCAACCACGGGGAGAGTTACACCTCTCAGATTCAAATCTAAAACTAACTGACTGAATCTTAGATAGACATCTGTTATGCTTTCACCTTTTCTTATTCTGAAGGTATCATACTCCATCTTGAGTATAAGTGTTTTGTTGCTTCTGACCTCAGTGGTACCTTCCATGACGACCTCTAGCTTATCCCAAATCTTCTTCACTGTAGTTAGTCCTTTAACTACATTAAACATCTCATGATCTAGGGATTCCATCAGTGTTTGTCGAACGGATGTATCGAAAGCTATCTGCTCCTTATCAGCATCTGAAAAGTCTACTGCCTTCTTAGGCTCAGACCGTTGTGGTACTACCACATCTCCTTCCATATGCTCAGGAACAATAACCATTGGTACAAATTTACCTTTGTCAAGGACTTCCAGATATTCAGGATTGACGGACTCAAGGTAAAGTTTCATTCTCAACACCTATTCTTCATAATGATCTCGGTCGAACATTGGAATCTTGAAATTATTTTTAGGTGTCATCTTAATGTGGATTTAAAGTAAAGATAATAAACTTTTCTTATTACTTGAGTAGTAATTAAAAGAAAATTAAATTATCTCAAAATAAATCAAGGTTCAAGTTCTGGACACCAAAAAAAATTTCTAAGTACCCAAGACTAGGCTATGTAGAATATCTATGTAGAACTACTGCCTAAGTCGAAATTCTCTAAGTAGAACTTCAAGTCGAATATTCAAGTAGAATATTCAAGTCGAATATTCAAGTAGAATATTCAAGTCGAATATTCAAGTAGAATATTTTATGTAGAACTTTTGTCCTTAGAAGAAATTTGCTGAAGGTCACTTTAATATTGAATAAACAATATTACTTTTCACACTTTGACTTTTGTGGCTTTTCTCACCTAACTCACCTAACCCACGTGCTAGGTACTGAATATCTTCTGTAATACTTTTTGTTGTGAGATATATGTCAAATCAAAAGCCAATAACACCTTTTTCACTTTTTGTCTTTTGAAAAGGTAATCAAAAGTTACTGGGTTTGTCTTATTTATCAAGAACAGTGATGACTTCTTGAAGAACACCAAAAATCAAAGTACCCAGAATAATTCACAAAAATTATCTAAAGTTCACCCAAGCTAAATAATCACACCTGGAGTATTTAAATAATTTTTAGACTGAGTTTTCTCTGTCAAACAAATTAAAGCACATTTTTCAAGAAAAATTTGAAAGGTAGATCTGTAAAAGAAAACTCACGAATCTTCTACCAAACACACGGATCTATGTTTTGTATGTTAAACATGAAGCTCTGATACCAATTGTTAGGTCCAAAAGTGTTGTAGAGAGGGGGGGTGAATACAACTTTTCGAATTTAAGAAGCAATAAATACCATGTAATAAATGAACACAATGATTCAAGGAATATATGTCTTATATATAACCTAAAAGGGTTACTACAACATTCATTACAAAGTACACCAGAAGTAAAGAGGGTAGTAAATGATATTAAGCTCTGTGAATACTATCTCTCTTTTACAAGTGTTTATCTCGAAAATATTTCTCTCCTAAAAGTAATACACAAGTACTTCTATTTATACTACTTGTAATCTATGTCCTGTAGTATTAAAAGACTAAGATATACATGGCCCAATGTTGTCCATATAAATCTTATCTTATCTTGAAAGCTTGGAAATCTACCAATTAGATGATGCCATGTGTCATGTTGAAACTGCCCTCTATGTAGAACATCTACTTGAGAATTTCTACTTGGTCATCTCGAACATTTAAGTAGAATTTCTATATAGGAATATTCTACTTGGCCATCTCGAACATTTAAGTAGAATTTCTACATAGGAATATTCTACTTGGCCATCTCGAACATTTAAGTAGAATTTCTACATAGGAATATTCTACTTGGCCATCTCGAACATTTTGTACTTAGAGAAATTCTGGGCTTTAACTTGAAACTTCAATGCAACATCTTGAACTTGTGATTTCTTTATGTCTTCCATATTCTTCAACAAGCTCTTGAACCTGGATCTCTATTACTGACATAAACTTACTATCAATGTCCTGACACTTGATGCAATGGTCTGATTCATAAGTGACTAGTCTTGATAGTGTCTCTGCTTCTTGAATAGATTACCATATTCAATTAGTAATGTGGCTTTCCAGTTATTACTTTCCTTATTGTTCACTTGAAATCAATTAGTCTTATTGATACTGATAGTTATGATCTTGAACCTTTAAGTTACAAATCACTGAGGCATGAACAACTCTGTCTTGAACTTCTTTCAATGATTTCTTTTTTTGTTTGATCATAGTTAACATGTTGAATTGTATCAATTACCTTGTCTTCATTTAATATTGATTTCTTTGTGGCTTCATGTTCTTGATTGTCTTTCAGTTAAGTATCTTTTCTTTTAGTTGAGTTACATAAGTTATAGTGTTACAAGTTTAGACACTCTACCTTTCACCATTACAGTTGAATGTGATGATGGGCTCCTCATCATCATCAGCATCATTGAATGTTGCAGTCGACCAAATCTTGGTCAGTGTTTGAGTGGAAATCTCTTTGGATTCTTGAAGAGCATACCCAATACTGCTTTGACTGACAAAATCCTGAATGACATGAAACCCTTCAGGTGCATCTGATTTGTACAGTAGAGCAGTATAATTAGTTGTTGCAAACATGAAATCGCCAAATATTATACCTTTGTTAGAACCCATTGATAAAGAATGAAGAAGAGTTGAGTTTAGAGTTTTTAGAATACGAGAGAGAGATAGAGAGAAAAGATGCAGATAGTAATTCAAGGTAGAATACCAATTGAATTAACACTTCCCTCTCAATTAACTTTTAACTCTAAGTGGGACATGTGGCATGATATGATAGGATGAATAATGATGAAGTGCAATTCTCAAAATACAATATATTTGTGTATAACTGTGTACAAAAAAATGAAGCATTTTTCGTGACAGACACGCGCAGTCGGTGTTACTCCATCAGAGATTAATAATTATGACATCACAAAAATAATTATGATGTCATAAATAATCAATACTAATTGTTTATTTGAAAAACAAATAACAATAATAAAGAGTTTGACTTGTAGACTTAGATTAGAAATTATACTTGTTACCCAGATAATACACTATTATTGATGGGGGTTGAATATAATAGTATCAAACAATCGATTATGGACACAAGTATATAAAAGATAAAATGTTTTGTATTAATTTTGAATGACTGAATACAAAACTCTCTCAAGAAAAATAAAGTTCTTAAGAGTTGCTAAGTTATGAGAATGATAATTATGTGAACGATTAAAATGTAAAACCTAGTGCTGTGTTTATATAGTACACAACTACATATCCAAATACAACAAAGATAATGATAAAGATAGCTTCCAAAAAGGTAATAGGATTGCATTAAAACACTTCCATCTTTATCCTAATCAATCCCTGATTTGTCTGTTTCCATCTGTCAAACTTTGATAATCATAAACTCTATCGGTTGATAATTTCTGATTGAGTATACTCTGATTGAGTAAACTTTGATTGAGTAAACTTTGTTTGAGTAAACTCTTTCAACAACTTCTTAACTCTGATGACGTCATCCTAAACTCTGACTAGCTTCATTAAACTCTGTTTGAAGTAATCTTCGACAACATCACTTTTTTATTTCTAACAATCTCCCCCAATTTACGCTTTATTCAGTAAAACATAAATTCAACTTATGATGTCAGAGAGACTCATTCTGTTTAGTATCAAAGTATTCATACTCTTGTATAAGAACAGATCTTCTGGTCTTATTGATTTCATTGGTTCCTTGACATTGAACCTCTGGTGCATCCCAAATTTCTTTATCAGATTTACAAGCAATTACTCTGTGAGACATCACAGAGTCAAGACTGTTATGTAAGATATTTTTCAACTTTGCATCCTTGAGAACTTCAATTTTCTCCTCATTAGTCCACTCCTTTTTGTCTTTCAGAGTGTAGTGTTCATGAACCTTCTCCCTTCCGCTACCGTTGATGGAACTAGCTTTGTTGGTAAATACTGACCTTCATTGATCCTGTCTAGATAATCAGGATCTGTAGCTTCCAAGAACATAAAAATCTTTACCCTTTATATAGAGTATTCAGCCTTTTTGAAAATTGGAATCCTTATGCTTTCATACTTTTTTCCAGACATTGTTTATAAGATCTTTTAAGTTAAAGTAAACCGTCTGCTCTGATACCAATTGTTACCCAGATAATGAACTATTATAGAAGGGGGTTGAATATAATAGTACAAAAAAATCGATTATGAACACAAGTATGTAAAAGAAATATTATTTTGTATTAATTTTGATAAACTTAATACAAAACTCTCTCCAGAAATAAAAAATTCTTAAGAGCATCTAGGTTATGAGAAAGATGATAAATTGAACAATACATCAACGTAAACCTAATCATGTGTTTATATAGTACACAGATACATAACTAATTACAACAAAGATAATGACCAATAATTACAGATATATAACCATCATTATCTTCCTAAAAGATAGCTTTCAATGAGATAATTGTATTTCACACAATCACTTCTTTTTCTGCCTCCAATCATCTCTTAATTTATCGATTTCCATGTGTCAAACTCTGATAGACTAAACTCTGTCGAACACTTCTAGTCTCTGATATCATCAGCTAAACTCTGATCAGATTCAGTAAAATATGATTCAACATTCTCTGATCCCATAAGTTCTTCATACCTAACAATAAATATTAACGCGGGACCTCCCTTACGGGATCTAGAGATGTTGCTTCTTGTGAGGTAGATACATTGGGCAATGTAATGAATGGCTGTTGAGAGTCCATATCTCCTTTTAAGGCCTGCGGAGACATTTGATCCGTTGGATCCACAAATGTTTCTTACCTTGATATGGAAAGATTAAAAATTATTCTTTCCATCAATTCATCCTCAGAGTGTGTGCCAAACAATGCATTAGAAATTTCAACATTGAGTTTTACAAGATATTGAGTTTCAGTGTCTTTTTCTAGTGAATCTCGGGTATCAAGGCTAACCGTTGTCTCAGTCTGATCTAATCTTCTTCTACGTTCTAACTTCTAGGGTCACTTTCATAAACCACCTTATGTGTTGCTTCTTGGGCACTATCTCCCCACCCTCAAAAGATTAAAATTTATGTTTTATATTTAGAAAAACTTGAAAAGCGGTGTCTCTGTATATTTTATTTAGAGTTTGGAGATATGTTTGGCGCATGGAAATCAATGATTTAATTTTTATATCTGATGTTATACATAAGTCGATATTATATGCTAGTCTTCTGTGATGATTTCTGCCGCGAATTGATAATAATGCTCCTTTTAATCATTTATCTATGTGCTCAAGGTTCAGTACCTTTTTTAACATGTCTTTGATAGTCTAGTTTACTTCCCAAAGTCAGGAAGAGGAAATTAAAATTTTTAGGAAGTGTATGCCCAATGGCTGTTGAGACAAGTGGGCAGATCAGGAAAAAAGAAATTACACAATAGCAAGAACTTGGTCGTATTATTGCCCAAGAATGCATAAAATTCGTTTACATCTAAGTCAGTGTCTTAGCTTCTCGTGGTCGGACTAGGCTACATACTATGAAATACTTTATGTACCAATCACAAAGCTTATATAATACTCCAATTTTGCTTCTTCTATTTCTCTGTAGTACAACTGATATAGGTTTCCACGAACTACCCATTCTGTTTCCAATTTCAATTACAGGATCTGTTTTCTAATAGTTTTGTCTCAGTGTAATGTAGAAATATTCAGAGAAAGAGTCCCCCAATACTGCTAACAATGTCGCTGATGAGAATCCTGGGATCCTTGCTCTCCCATTTGAGGATATAGCAGTAATCCTAGTTCAAAGTGCAGTTCGAGCATACAAGGTATATATAGTTTGTTACACTGCTACCATCTTGCTGTGTCCGTGGTAATGCTTTTGTATCGGTATTTAGTTCACAAAATAACCTTTAAGTTCAGTTTGCATTCGAAAGAATAAGCCCTGTATTTCGTCGTGGAATGCTGAGATGCATAGATGGTTGTTCGTCATTTAATTAAATAGCATAGGGGGTTGAGGTGCAATCACTTTTTACAGTAAAATATGATTGGAAATCATGCAATCATTTAATTAAATATCTAGTTGGATGTGATGTGGAAATATGTGTAGCAATAGCAGATGAGAATGGCGGGCTGTTAAATTTTAGCACGTGTGCCTAGCAGCTTCTTTATGAGGTCGGAGATCCAGGTACTTATATTACCCCCGATGTTGTAAGTTAGTTGGTCATCAATAATTTCTTATTTATTATCCATATCCATTTATAGATAAAAGAGAATATATCCAATTATATATCATCTTTGTGTGAAGCAGGTTGTAGATTTTCGAGATGTTCCGTTTCATTCATTAACAAAAGATAAAGTTATTTGCTCTGGAGCAAAACCAACTGCTGCGTTAGTACCTAATAAGCTTCTACTTTTGGCTACCAAGGTTGTTAATGATGTATTTTATTATGCACATAACTAAGGTCATATTCCAGTTCTAAGATCATTATCCTAGTTCCCAATTTTCAATTATACATTTTTCTACTGAGATCATAATTCCTCAGTTTCTAATATCACTGTTTGTGTTATATGTTTACGGTGGAGCTCCAAGAGTCGCAGGTCTTACACAAGGGAAAAACTTGACGTCGTTTGTTGGGAGACGCTTGATTATATCCAAGCCATCATGTAGTTGGGTTACACTCTCAATTATACTATTTTGATTGTAGTCGAATAGATATGTAGTACATATTTGATGTTTGGATTAGATGGATGTTTAGTAGTTGATATTGGATTGGATGTATGTTTAGTAGTTAAAATTGGATTGGATTGATGTAGACAATTGGTATGTTGCCGTAATCAAATTTAGTAGTTTTGTTGGTTTTGTAATATTTTTTGGCGTGTATCTTTTTAATGTGTACAAGAAACTGATGTCCAAACAAAGTTCTGTATAATACTAAATCGATGTTAATCTAATATTAATATATCAGTTAGAAAATAAAAAAACTAATGTTTATCAATGATTAATGCATAATTTTACATATTTTAATGCCTATTTTATTGCTCGCTTTCGTATTTTTATTAGTTAATTTATTGCATTTTCCTTATTTTGCAGATAAGTAAATTAAATAATTAAAGGAGAAAGAATTGGTTAGAAAGAGCAAAAAGGGAAGAAAAGGAAGCCAACAAAGTAAAGAGGAGAAAAAAGACAAAAGAGCAAGTTGGTGGATGGAATCAAAAATCAATGGTGTAGATTTTACCAATAAACACCTCATTTGAATGGTGGGGATTGACCCAACACCACCCAAAACCCTAGTCCTAGCCTATAAATACATCTCATTCTCTCATTATAATCATCTCTAGGTTTACCCTAGTTTTAGTAGTAGTCTCTTTTTTAATTTTCTAGATCTAGTTTTTAGCTCTCTCAAATATTGTAAACACTTTTCATATTAATGCAAGTCTTTATTTTCTTTTATGCCAGTCTCCATCTTATCTTCTTTAAGTCTTAATTTATTTTTATGTTAGTCTTCATCTTATCTTCTTTAAATTTATGGCTATGATATATTTCTAAGTACCACAAGTTGTATACTTGGGAAATGAAAGGAGCCTTTTAGATTAATATTCTAGATCTAGTTTACTTATCTCTCTACTTTACTCCTTAGTGTTATTGTTTATTATCTTGTCATGAGTCCCTTTAAATCTCTATTTTAAATATGGGTTCAATGATTTAGATCTCTAAATTTATTATTATTAGTTGGTTTTTTTTATTCTAGATTGTAGAACTAGTTTTGGTTGTTGGGTTTGGTATTTACTTGTAGTTGTTTAAATATTTTAGATATAGATTTAGTTGTTGGTAGTGTCAAAACTTAGCTCTTTAAATTTTAGATCTACTTTTATATTTTACTTGTCTCATTCACCTTTATGGCTATGACCCATTTCAATTTCATCAAGTGAAAAAGTAAAGTACTTGAGAATTGAAAGGAGGCTCTTTAGTTTAATGTTCTTGGATCTACTTTTCTTTTTATGTTATAGTTGAACCCCTTTTAAATCTCCATTTTATTAGTGGGTTTAATATTTTACAGCTAAATTTATTTCTTGTTGGGTGTTAGAATTTAGATCTACTTTTTAGTTGTTAGATTTGTTAAAATAGCTTTAATGGTTTGATATTTTAGATGTGGTTTTGCTTTTGAGTTGTATTGAATTTTAGATCTAATTTTAGTAGTATTAATTATGGTCTTTAGTTTGTAGATCTAGATTTAAAAGCACTAGTCTTCCTTTGTCCATTTTTTTATTTGCCAAGTATTTTAATTAATGTTTAAAGTTTAGTTACTTTCGTTACTTGAATTTTTTAATTAACTTATTATCATTCTTTTTTTTTTGTCCTTGGTTAATAACTCATCTCAAAATTAATTGGTCTAATTCACCTAAATTGAAAATTAAAGTTTTTGTAAAAATAATTTTAGTCCTTGCGGAACGAATCTTTAAATTATTAAAACGATGTGAATTGTGCACTTGCAATTTAAAATGTATATTTTTTCCACATCAAGTTTTTAGCGCCGCTGCCGGGGACTATAATTATTTTTCGCACCTTAATTTTTAATTTTTCGAATTAGTTTTACTTGCTCTCTTTATTTTTATTTTTTTTAGAAAATTGGAGATTCGGAAAGTTCATTGGTGTTTTCCCAGTCGTACAAGTAGAAGGGGGGGTTGAATACTTGTATGTCTTTTCTACCCGATTTAAAATCAAATTAAGAACAAACTCAAACACAAAAATATGAATAAGTACTGTTTTGTATTATTGATTTGTGAATACAAAACTCTCATAGGGTGTACACAAACCCTAGCAGCTTCTCTGTGTTTATCACAACAACTCTCTCTATTTCTATGCTCTCACAAAATTTCACTCAGATAATTATGCTTCGACTTCCACATTTTTACAATTAGGTTACATAGAGTTTATATAGAGAGCTGCCTATCAACTAATAACAGAAAGATAAATTACAATAGGAATAGAATTCCTAATTATTAGTTGACAGTTTCCTTCTAGAATTCTCTTTCTTTCCCATAGCATATCTGCAATATATTTATCTTGATCTTCGAAAACTTTCCATTCCTGTAATCTTCTTCCAAATTTATCCTCAACTGTATAGACTCTGAAATTTTCAGACTCTGATGATCTTCAGACTCTGATCACATGTAGACCCTGATAGATCATAGACTCTGATAGTCTATAGACTCTGATCACCTTCCAGACTCTGGTCTTCATGCAGACTCTGGTTTCATTTTCTACAGAAATTCTTCTAAGTACAAGTAACATGAATGTTGACCATCTAGACTCTGATTATACATTTCAGAGACTAGAAAGACTTATTACAAATAAACTGAGCTAGACCCTGTTCTAGTATTTTGTACATCATCAAAATGAATATATTCCTAACAATCTCCCCCTATTTATGCTTTATAAAATGTAAGCATAAATCAAGGTTTGATAATGTCAAAACTAAAAAATAAAACTAATAATCTAGAACAGTATAAAAGAATTAAAAAAAATACTTTTCATTTAATCTTCTCAAAGGCTGGATTGTTCTTCAAAAATGAGTTTAGCATATTTTCTTCCACAATTGCAAGAGCTTCACCAACAAACTTCTTTAATTTCTTCATTTCTTCATTTGAACATTTGATTTGACAATAAGCTACTCTAAGATCATTTGCACTGCTTTCTTGATCTTTTAAGTCCTTCAACATCAGAACACTAACTTTCCCACTCATAGGCTGAAACCCAAAGTAATGACTCACACCTTCTTGAAATTTAATCTGTTTTTCTTCCAATGGCATGACTTGATCATTTCCCTCAGTATCAACATATTTTAAAGAAAATTTGCCCATCTGTCGATTTGCCTATATGTGCAAAGTCAACTCCCTGTCAATTTCCTTGAACCATTTGTGAGTGATAGCCTCTTTGCTTTTGTTTACTTCATAAGCAATTTGCAGTAGGAATCTAATATACTGTAGTTCCTCAGCCTGTTTGAAAAAGATAAAATTTGACTGACTAATCCATCTTACACTTCCACCTTCTAAGAAGTAAACCAGCATCTCATTCTTCACCTTTTCTGTACCTCCCTGACCTCCTTGTATCTTCGTTTCAAAAACATTATAAACAATTTGAGCAGACACCACTTTATTTAAGTGCTTCTGAGTGATCTTCTCAAACTGCCTATCTGTCAAGGATTGAAGATCCCTGGTTAGAGTAGATGTTCTGTCAATGTCAGATTCTTCAAATCCTCCAAGACCTATCTTCTTTTTAGCTCTAAGTTGCAGATTTGATTGACTGCACTTCCAGTATGAAGGTTCTTGAGTTTGATCAGAGTCTGACATCATCATTACTGGTGACAGCCAAAAGAATCTGCTCAAGAACAGTAGAGATATTTGCCTGGGCTGCAATAACTGAATCAACCTTAGTGGTCAAATCAGAAACTGTAGTTTGAAGAGAGGCTTGAGTGGTAGTGATAGCAGCTAGAGCATCTTTAAAAGCGACCTCTTTGGATAATTGAAGGGAGTGAATTCTGTCAAATCTTGTATTGAGCAGAGAAGTTGTATTATCAACACCAGTGAGCTTTGTTTTAATATGAGAAATGCCCTGGACCACACTGGATAATTGAGCAGCAACATCAGGTAGCTTAGCTTTAACAGCTCCATCTAAGACTTGATCTTCTTCACCAGGATAGTAACCATGTTCCTGTTGAAAAGATTTTTTCTGAAAAGCCTTAAGTCTCTCAGAAAGATAAATATCCAAAATACACTCAAAAGAATCTTTATCATTGATGCCTCTTTGCTGTGCAGACTCCCAAGACTGAGGAAACACCTGATCAAAATAGATAAAAGAAGGAGTAACATGATCATCATCTGCAGAAGTGCATTCCTCAGCAACAGGCTCTAGCTTTGTGAATGGAGGTGTAGACTCTGGTGGTGGTGTAGACTCTGAAACTGCAAACGGGACTATAGACCCTGACTCCTCCTGAGAGTGATCAGAGACTGTAGACTTTGGAAGTCTAGCCCTTATAGGCATTATTAAAAGAGGTTCTTCTGACTTCAATGTTGCAGGCTCAGTGAAAATGACAAGGTTATCCACCAAAGCCTCCATGACTCTATCTGCTCTCCTTGCTAGAGAATCCACCAAGTGAAGTTGGGGTCTCTGTGTAAATGATTTCTGAGCAGCAAGAGCCTCCTCCTGTTTGCCAATCTGCACAATCAGACATAGTGAATTGTCATCCATCCCCTGCTCCAACTCATTGGACCAACTCTGTGGAAAATCTTGATCCCAATAAGTAAAGCTAGGTTCAGAATACCCTAATCTCTCATGCTCACAGTGGGGTTGGGCACCCACTTTCTCAATCTCACTCAGGCTCTCTACAGCCTTATCTACCTCTCCTTTTGCCTGGTCCAGTGCCAGCCTCTCATATATTTTGTCACTCAATTTGGAGGGTGCACTCAATAAACCTACAGAAGAGGGGTTGAGAGATAAAAATGGTGCTTCAATACATGAACCACCTTGATGGAGGGGAACCTCTTCAAATGTCTGAAGGCTAGGGGTTTCCACCAAGGGGTGAGCATCAACAGATTCTGAACCCTTACTACCATCTTCTCTCTTTTCAAAGTCTGTTGGCTCCAGTATTCCAGTCTCAGGGTCTACTCCAGACTCTGACTGCTTCAGCATGACTTCATTAGAAGCCAGAGTCTGAGTGTTACCATCTTTGACTGTTGATGCATGGGAGTCCCCTTCAAGGTGGATAGACTTTGATAGAATAGATTGGGAAATCACTTCATGAGCATCCATTAGAGTCTGTCCTCCCATATCACTGGGGTTCTCATCGGCTCTTTGATGAGTTGTCAAGGAGGGCCCAACAGCATACTCCCCTGCCTCACTATCACCCAACCTCTGACTAGGTGGTTCTTGTGTGGGTAAGGCAGACTGAGCATCTTTATCACTAGTCACCACTGGTGCACTAGTCCCATCCTCCAACTGCCTTGCACCACCTGCTACCTCCTGTTGTTCTTCAAGAATAAATGCATTCAACTTGTGATGAAAGGCCCTGAGATGGATTGCATTGATTGCCTGGGCATCTGTGAGATTGAAGAGGTCCTGCAGCTCCCTTCTTACTCTTTGAAAATAAGTGCCCTTGAATTGATCCAGTCTACTTTGGTAGGTTGGATAGATGTATTTGTTGGTAATTGTACCTATATTATGGACAAGATAGTCAGCCACCTGTCTTGACAGAGGTTGAATTTGAGAGATCCATTGAATGGCTGTCCTGTAGGTAACTCCATTATCCCAAATTGCTTCATAGTTAAAAACTGGTTGCTCAATCTCAGTTTCCAACTCAGCAACAGACTCTGATGCTCTCCTTTTGTGGACTTAAGCTTTTTAGGCTTCTTTGTAATTTTCTGTTCAGAGTCTGGCACACCTAGTGCTTTGAGAACTTCATTAGTTCTGCCTTCTATGAGCCCAGCTGCTTGTACTTGGAATGAAGAGTTGAATAGGTAGCTGTAGAGATTTTTGACCACATCCTGTGCAGACATTTGTAGCTCCTGTTCCATTCTCTTCCTTAGGGCTTCATAGGTTGAAAGAAAATCCAAGACTTGAGATTTAGTCTGATATTGCTCTGGATCTTCAACTGATTCCACCAAAGGATATAAGAATAGCAGTGCCTCATCACTTGGAGTAATGATCTCATCAATTAGGCATGAGGCTGCATCCAATGGCATTCTTTCCCAAAATGTGTCATGATCAGAGTCTAAAGGCAGTCTAGACACTGACTCAACATTAGACTCTGGTTCAGGTGTTTTCTTGATTTCAGAGTCTGGCTCTGCAGGAGCCTTGGGAGCATCTATTTCCTGCAAAACAGGATTAGTAATAATAACAGGCTTGTGTGTGTGTGCAGAATAAGCCTTTCTTAACCTTCTGTACTTCTTAGCAAAAGATTTCTCAGGAGACTCAATGTGAGAATCCTGAGGTGCTTCCCTAGGTTTTTCAGAGTCTGTAGCCTTTTGAGAGTCTACAGACTTGGCTTGAAGGTTAGAATCAAGTGTATCATGACCTTCCTTTAGCAAAGAAAGTCCTTCAACAACTTGCTTCTCTAGTGGATTGAGCTCCTCATCACTGTGCTCATCTATAAGCTTAGATTGAATCAATTTTCTCCTCTTTACAACTGGTGCCTGTTGAGAGACACCAGAGGTTGGTTTCTTTTTGGATTATGGTTTGGAAGATTGTATAATTGAAGGGGATTGGGTGACTTGGGTAGGTGCAGGGGGACTCTCCATTACTTGTTCCTGCACCATTTCACCACCAAAAAATGAAGCATTGTAGATAGAAGGTTTATAGGATGAGAGTTTTACCTGCATTACCTGTGGATATGTCATTGCAGGTAGACTCTTCTTTTTGTCATCAATTCTCTTAATGTCAGAGAATATCCTCCTTTGCTGTTTATATGCCTGCACACAGCAATCATCTACCAACTTGGTTGACATGTCAGGAATGAGGTGATTGAGGAGAATCATAAGAAATCTATGATAGTAGACTTTCTTTCTCCCCTCATGCACATTATTTAATTTTGCTCCCATTTGAGTGAGCAACATATCACCAATGTTGATTATTCTATCAAATAGGAGACTATGACCAATTTGATAAGTAATAGAAGTAATAGCATCAAATCCACTACACTTACCAGTAAAACACTTAGCAATTTGATCGAAGAAAAATGACCATTCTTTCCTTAAGTAAGGCCTAGTTATCTTGCTCATGTTATCTAAGCTAGCAGAATAACCTATTGCCTTAAACATGCTTTTAATGTCATCATCAGATACAATTTCATCAAAAGTAGACTTAACAGGCAGTTTAAACACAGAATTAAGCACATCTGCAGTGACATCAAATGTAGTCGAACCAAAGGTAAACATTATTTTACCTTGTTGATCCTGAGAAGGATCAACTACCTTTGCAGTGCTCCATGCTTGTGATACAGCATCCATGTGAATGACTGGTGATGCCTTGAGAATGTAGTGTAGCTCGGATTGTTCCAAGAAATCCATCACAGGGTAGTAGTCAGCGTCTACCCCTTTCTTATCTCCAAGAGCAGCAACATGATTTGTGGTCATGAACTCGAAATCCCCAAATGTGAACGCAATCGCCTTGGGTCCTCTCATGACAGTAGAAACGGAAGCCATTAAAGTTGTTGAGTTGAAAGTGATGGAGAAGCTTGAAGAATTTAGCTAGGGTTCGTAAAAAGCTCTGTGATTATTTTTGCCTTAGAAATCAATTGCAATAAACAAGTGAGTAAATTGTATGAAAAATTCTATTTTGTTCAAGTTGCATACAATACACACGAGTCTACAGCCTATCTCCGGTCAAAAAATAACTGTTACCGCCTATTTCAAGTCATTTGAACATTTTAAATGCAATCAGAGTCTGCAGGCGCGAATTTTAACCGTTTCAGAGTCTAGGCGATAATTTTCTCAGAGTCTACTGGCTTTCAGAGTCTACAGACTCGTAAGAGTCTACAGACTCGTCAGAGTCTACAGACATGTCAGAGTCTAGACTCTGTCAAGGTAAAATACCAAACAAAATGTTGCACTAACAATTAATCACAGTGTGTTAAGACAGGGACTATAATTAAAGTACATACCTTGCTTCTTGTAATTTTTGATCACTTACATATTTAACATACCTAATTCACCTACCAGTCTGAGAAAGGTAGACTCATCAAGTGGTTTTGTTAAAATGTCTGCAATCTGTCTGTCAGTTGGAACATAGTGAAGTGTCATAGTACCATTTTCAACATGTTCTCTAATAAAGTGATACCTGACATCAATGTGCTTTGTTCTGGAGTGTTGGACTGGATTCTCTGCAATTTTAATAGCACTAGTATTATCACAATACATAGGAATATTTGAGAATGTTAGTCCATAATCAAGTAATTGATTTCTCATTCACAGGATTTGAGCACAGCAACTTCCAGCTGCAATGTATTCAGCCTCAGCTGTTGAGGTTGATACAGTCTGTTGTTTCTTGCTAAACCAAGAAATTAATCTGTTGCCAAGAAACTGGCATTGTCCTGTTGTGCTTTTCCTATCTACTTTGCATCCTGCATAGTCAGAATCTGAATAGCCAATTAGTAAAAAATCTGACTCTCTAGGATACCAAAGTCCAAGAGTTTGTGCCCCCTTGAGATATCTAAAAATTCTTTTCACAGCTATTAAGTGTGATTCTCTAGGGTCAGCTTGAAATCTGGCACACAGACAAGTTACAAACATTATATCTGGTCTACTAGCAGTTAAATATAACAATGAGCCAATTATACCTCTGTAACTAGTGTTGTCAACTTTCTTACCCTTTGGGTCAGAGTCTAGCTTAGTAGCTATTGACATGGGAGTTTTAGCAGATGCAGAATCTTGCATATCAAACTTCTTCAACAGTTCTTTTACATACTTTGTTTGATTGATGAAAATTCCATCATCATTCTGTTTGACTTGAAGCCCCAAAAAGAAGTTTAATTCTCCCATCATGCTCATTTCATAATTTGACTGCATTAGTTGACTAAACTTTTCACAGAGATTATCATTAGTAGATCCAAATATAATATCATCAACATAAATTTGGACAAGCAAAATATCACCTTTATATTTTCTAATAAAGAGAGTTTTGTCAATGGTACCTCTTGTGAATTTTTCAAGAATGAATTTTGAAAGAGTTTCATACCATGCTCTAGGTGCTTGCTTCAATCCATATAGTGCCTTGTCTAACCTATAAACATGATCAGGAAACTTTGGATCAACAAATCCTGGTGGTTGCTCCACATAGACTTCTTCTTCCAATTCTCCATTTAAGAAAGCACTTTTCACATCCATCTGATACACCTTGAATTTTGAATAAGCTGCAAAGGCTAGAAACATTCTAATAGCTTCCAATCTTGCTACTGGTACAAAAGTTTCATCATAGTCAATTCCTTCCTCCTGTGAGTATCCTTTTGCAACTAGCCTTGCTTTATTTCTTACTATAGTTCCATTCTCATCAAGTTTATTTCTATACACCCATTTTGCACCAACCACTGATCTATCTCTAGGTCTTGGTACAAGTTTCCACACTTTATTTCTCTCAAATTCATTCAATTCTTCTTGCATTGCAATAATCCAATCAGGGTCTTGCAAGGCTTCCTCAATTTTCTTGGGTTCATTCTTTGAGAGAAAACAGCTATAAAGACATTCATTTTGAGTGGTTGTTCTTGTTTGTACACCACTCTCAGGATCACCAATTATCAAGTCAGGAGTGTGATTCCTTGTCCATTTTCTAGCAGGTGGAAGATTGGTTCTTGAACTTGAAACTCCCCCTAAGTCATTTGCATCTTCTGTATTTGAGTGAAATTCAAATGAAGAGGCTCCCCCTAAATTACTTGACTCTGACAAGAGTTTAGAGTTGCTTGATCCAGACCCTGATGAGTTAGACTCTGTCTGTCTAGACTCTGTCTGGATAGACTCTATCTGGGTAGACCCTGACCTGTTAGACTCTGAATTATTTGGAGTTGAATTTTCTGGCTCCCCCTCAGAATGTGCAGGTTCCTGTGTTAGTTCAGGATTTATTCTAGGGTCTTCATCCTCTTCTTCTTCATTTATCTCAGAACTTTTTAGATTTTCAAATTCCAGTGTTGTAGACTCTGACTCATCCTGCAATTCTGTAAGCTTTTTATCATCAAATGCAACATGAATAGATTCCATAACAATTTTGGTTCTGAGATTAAACACTCTGAATGCTTTTGTGTTCGATGCATATCCAAGAAAGATTGATTCATCTGCCTTGGCTTCGAATTTGCTTAGATTTTCAGGATGTACTTTCAGTACATAACACTTGCATCCAAATATGTGAAAGTGTTTCACACTTGGCTTCTTGTCCTTTATCATTTCATAGGGAGTCTTTCCATGCATGTTTATTAAAGTGCAGTTTTGAGTGAAACATGCTGTATTGACTGCCTCAGCCCAAAAATATACTGGCAGCTTAGACTTTGCCAACATTGTTCTGGCAGCTTCTATGAGTGTCCTATTCTTTCTTTCCACAACTCCAATTTGTTGAGGAGTTCCTGGCGCAGAAAATTGTTGAGTAATTCCCTTTGATGCACAGTGGTTCTCCATGATTGAATTCTTGAATTCAGTACCATTGTCACTCCTCAGAATTCTTACTATTTTCTTTGATTTTCTTTCAAGAAAAGTGATATGATCTATTATGTGTTGTGAAGCTTCATCCTTTGAATGTAGAAAGAAAACCCATGTGAATCTTGTAAAATCATCTACAATAACAAAAGTATATTTATTTTTGTTAATTGACATAACATTTACTGGACCAAATAGATCAAGATGCAGTAAATAAAAGGGTTCAGAAATGGTATTTATTGTCTTGCTCTTGAAGGATGATTTCCTTTGTTTTCCAAGTTGACATGCTTCACAAAGTCCATCTTGTACAAAATCAACCTGTGGTAATCCTCTTACAAGATTCTGTTTAACCAACTTGTTGAGTGTTTTGAAGTTGATGTGTGACAGTTTCTTGTGCCATTTCCAGCTTTCTTCAGTTGAGGCCTTGCTGTATAGACATGTGACTTCACTGTTTATGTAATCCTCCAGGCTGGCTTCATAAATGTTACCATGTATGTGTCCTTTGAAAACCACAATGCCTGTTTCTTTGTGAGTCACAAGACACTCTTTGTTGTCAAAGCCAGTATGATAACCTTTGTCTCCAAGTTGACTTATGCTTATTAAATTGTGCCTTAAGCCATCAACTAGAGCTACTTGTTCAATGATGACATTCCCAAGTACAATCTTGCCATATCCCAGTGTTTGTCCTTTGTTGCCATCTCCAAAGGATACTTCTGGGCCAGCCATTTCCTCAAAGTCTGTAAGCAGGGATTTCTTTCGAGTCATATGTCCTGAGCATCCACTGTCCAGGATTAGGGTTACTTTCTTTACCCTAGTTCCCTGCATACATAAAGCAACTAGTTAGATGTTTTAAGGACCCAAATAGTTTTGGATCCTTTTCTACTAATTTTAGGAGAAACAGGCTTAATAATTTTCACCTTTGGCTTACCTGTCTCTTTTGTTGCTCTAGACTGTGGTGGAGTCTTAACAGTGTCATACCAACTCTTATCAATAGAAGATTTTAGCTCATAAAAATTGTAATACAAATCATGATAGTCCATACACATATATATAGAATGAAATATGCTACCACAGTGATAACAAGGTTTCTGTGGTATGTAGTGACTTTTCAGAGTCTGAGAAGGACTAGACTCTGATTTCTTCTCAATTTTTGTTTTACAATCTATAGCTAAATGGTTTTGGTTGCCACATCTATAACACTTCTTTCTAGGAGCATTAGGATCTTTTTGATAATTATTAGCCTTATTGATGCCTTCCTTACCATTCCTATTTCTCCTAGTTTTGGTGGACTCTGATAAGTTCTCTAGCCTTTCTTTCAACTTAGACTTAGACAAGTACCCTATGTTTATAATTTTCTTAGAGTTATTTGCCCCTGTTTCATCTGTCTTTTTGCCAACAACAAGGGGACTATTGACAGATGAGTTTGTGGCTTCAGTTTTTTCTTTAGGGATCACAAACTTAACAGGAACAAATGTACTTTTGTCTTTAGTCTTATTAATTTTGCTAGCTTCTTCATTATTATCATTCTCAACAATAGATCTTTTGTCTTGACTCTTGTCATAGCCTAGACCAGCAGTTTGATACACGTTTTGATTATTGAGAATTTCTTGAACTTTTCTTCCAGAGTCTGTCCAAACTTTAAACTTAAGCCTTTCTTCTTCTAGTTCTTTCCTAACATAGTCATAGGCTTTCAAAATTTCAGTGTAGTTATGACTATATTTCTCAGAATCCTTTTTGTATTGTTCCATTAATAATAACTCAGATTCTACATGACAATTCCTTTTAGTTAAGGTTAAATTTTCTTCTCTCAACCTTTCACTTTCACTAGTGAGAGACCTACATGTTGTCATTATTTTATTAACCTCACTTTTCACAATCTCTATGCCATCAGAGTCTAAATTAATTAAGGATTCAGGAGTAAAGATTGATACCTGAGTTTTAGGAGATGAGGGTTCTTTGGGAGACTGTGATTTTCTTGAGGAGGATGCCATCAGTGCTAGATTTTCATAATCAATTTCATCCTCTGAGCTTGAGTCTGCCCAGTCCTTTCCTGTTGATAGAAGTACTTTTCCTTTTCCTTGACTTTTTGACTTTCTGCATTCACTGGCAAAGTGCCCCAATATTCCACAGTTGAAACATTTGACCTTTGCTTTCTCAAGTTTGATAATTGTACTCTTGCTCTTCTCAACCTTTTCATCTTCCTTCTTGAATGATGGCCTTTTGCTAAATTTTCCAGTTCTTTTGTTGAATTTCATTCTTTTGAAATTTTTAGCAAACATAGCCATCATTTGACTTAGATCAAACTCTTCATCAGAATCAGAGTCTGTGTCAGTAGACTCTGACTCCACAGCAGCTTTACCCTTCTTTCTTGAATCCTTGATTCTTGCTTCTGTGGATGGTTCCTGTTGTTCTTTCTCAGACTCCATCAAGAGTGCCACAGATTTTGTCTTTACAGACTTCTTATTCTTTCTCTGTTGCATCTCTAAATCATATGTCTTGAGTCTTCCATACAATTCTTCTAGAGTTAGTTCATCCAAATCTCTAGCTTCTCTTATGGCTGTTGTCTTATTGTCCCACTCTTCAGGAAGTGCTCTCAGAAACTTGGTGTTCGTATCTTTAGAATCATAAACCTTACCAAGCATAGCCATCTCATTCAAGAGTTTTGTAAACCTATCATACATCTCAGTGATAGATTCTCCAGATTTTGCTTCAAAGTACTCATACTCTTGAATAAGCAAAGACCTAGCATTCTTCTTGACATCTTTAGTCCCTTGACAGTGCACCTCAAGTTTTGTCCACATCTCCTTAGCAGTCTTGCATGATATGACACAGTTAGTTAGAACAGAATCTAAACTATTAAAGAGAATGTTCTTTACTTTTGCCTCCTTAAGGACATTTTCTTTGTCCTCTTTTGTCCATTCAGCCTTTGGTTTCTCAACGAGGTGTTCTTCAGTTATTTTGCCTTCCTCATTGATTTGAGGCACAATTTTTAAGGGCACAAAGGGTCCTTCATTAATCCTGTCAAGATAGTCAGGGTCTGTTGCTTCCAGATGGTGCAGCATCTTAACCTTCCAGTGGGTGAACTCGTTTCTCTTAAGCATAGGAATCTTAGAATTGCCATCTTTGTTTCCAGACATCTTTGATCGATTTTAAACGTTAGGCTCTGATACCAATTGTTTTCCCAGTCGTACAAGTAGAAGGGGGGTTGAATACTTGTATGTCTTTTCTGCCCGATTTAAAATCAAATTAAGAACAAACTCAAACACAAAAATATGAATAAGTATTGTTTTGTATTATTGATTTGTGAATACAAAACTCTCCTAGGGTGTACACAAACATAATTGTTTATCATTTTTTATAACTCGTTGTGTGTTGCATCATTTAAATAAATTTTAAGGGCAAAACCCAATCACAAGATGAGGGGAGAGAATCCATCACTCTTTCCTTAGCCCACAACAATTAATCTCTCATCTTGCATACCCTAGTCTTTTTTAATAAAATTAATTAGACGTTAGCCCTAGGATTTCGCGCTCAACTAGGAAAAGAACCTAAAACGAACAAATCTCGAAGTATTCATTCGTTGGTGTCTAGGCTAGCGAAAGCTTACCTGGCCATTTGGATTGGTGTCTTAGGAAGGTGTTTAGCCTCTTGGCAATGCTTGCACCGACCTGGCCAATCAGGACGAGTACTTTTAGTTTTGTGAGTTTTAGTATTATCTTGTTGTTAGGAGCAAGGTCTAGTTAATTTTAGGGAACCCTAGATTTAGATTTTTTTTTCTTTCAATTTTCCACATTTTCTTTTGAGTGTTTAAATTCTTGCACTTATTTGCTACGTGTTTATGCGAACTGCTTGGGCTAGGAACGAATCATCTAGATTAGTAAGACCGATTGAGTTGTCTTCTTCTTCTTCTTCAGATTCTGAACCCGTAGAAGTTAATGAAACTGTAGTAAACATGGCTGTTTCTCTTAGAGACCGCTGTTACCCCTCCCGTTCTGCCCAACCCTCATTGAAAGGCATATGTTTAGAAGCCTATTTGTTTAGCGAGATGACAACTCAACTCAAACATAGATAATTTGTAAGTAAATATATTATCTGTCACAGGAATCTTCAGCAGGTATTATTTGACAAGAAAAAGAAGAACCAAGTCAATCTACAGACTTGAAGCAGTACTACATTGAAAGAAGCTCAATTTAATTGATCATGCCTTAGTGGAGTATTTAAGTTTGAAGAAGCTACAATGTCAGAAGATTTCATCTTTGTGTGACATCAGAAATAGTCAAATCAGAAGGAACAGAAGTGAACCATTATAAAAGTCAAGTGAAGAATTTTATTTGTTGTGAATCACTCGTGAACCAGACAGTACACGGAGTGTTGGCAAAATACAGAGAAGATTCTTTATTACAGAAGAAATGGTCAGCTACAGACAGTGGTGTGAAGACAGAAGACTTGGAATTATGTCATCAAAAGTTCTGGAGTCAAGACTTTAATTTAATTCTCTATTAATTGATTAAATTATTTAGTTAATTTAATTGGTAAATTAATTCAATCAGAATTAATTTATTCCTTAAATTGATTAAGAAATTAATTAATTTAGAATTATTTTAGAATGAAGAAGACTTTAATTTAATTCTATTATCAAAAAGATAATTTATTATGTATTCTATTTACTTAGATTAATTCAAAAAGAATTAATTTAATGTATAAGATATATAATAAATCAAATAGAATTTAATTAAAATGAAATCAAAAAGAAAAAGACAGAAGATTCACATCAAATGAATTAAAAGATATACACAGGTCATTTGTCACTCAGGTCGGCAGATCATTTCTCGGGAAGACTTTTAAAAAAGTCTCCCGGAGACTTTTCAAAAGTCTCCCGGAGACTTTTCAAAAGTCTCCCTGATTTTATTAATAAGTCTCTTCGACTTAAGAAAGTCTCCCCGAGCTATTAAAGTCTTCCCCACCAATTTAAATGATTTTTCATTTTATTCAAGAAGTCTCTGCGAGCTGTGATAGTCTCCCTGGAAAGTCTCCCCGAACTTAGAAAGTCTTCCCGGAGTCAAGAAGTCTTCCCGAATGCAACAGAGAGACTTTTAAGTGTTTCTCTCTATATATGAGATCAGTAGTTAACATTCACTACTTCTATTAACATTCTATTCGAGCTAAAAGAAAAAAATACAGAGCATTCATGTTAAATATTCTGTAGAAATTCTAAAGAGCTATTAGTGTTTATTCGAACTGATCTTGTAACACCCATCAAGTTTAATAAAAGTATTTTACTTGAACTGTGTTCCTTTGATTATTATTTCGTGATAATAATTAAATTGTTTAATAAAAAATTATCCGAAACAGATATTAATTTTTAATAGAGATTGTATTCAAACCCCCCCCCCTTCTACAATCATTTGGACCTAACAATTGGTATCAGAGCCATTTGATTGACATAAAAATCAAGATCCTAATATTTTTATTTATTAAAAAATTTTAAAATTTTTAATTTCTTAAAAATTCGAAATCTCTTTAATTCCTAAAAATCTCAAATCTTTTTAATCTTCTATTATTTTAAAATGAGTACTCAAAGAGTGAGTAGCATTAAAATTCCTCCATTTGATAAAGATAATTATAATCTTTGGAAGAGGAAGATGACACTATTTCTTCGAACTGCAAACCCTAAGTATAAAGATATTTTGAAGACCGGTGTTGTTGTTCCAATAACAATCATTCCTGAGCATATGATAGATGGTGTACTTATTCCGCACAGACAATTTGATAAAGAAATTTCTGAGTACACTGATACTGAAAAGGAACTGGATTCTTTGGACACCAGCCTGCAGTTAATTTTGGTAGAATCTCTTGATCCCGGAATGTACAATCATGTTGTTAATTGCAAAAATGCTAAACACATCTGGGAAACAATAGAGATACTGAATGAAGGAACAGAAGAAGTGAGGGAGAATAGATTGGAAATCATAACGTCTCAATATGAGCATTTCAGATCAAATCCTGGAGAAGGTATCTCTGATGTTTTTGAGAGATACAATAAACTGATAAATGATCTAAATCTCAATGGCAAACACTATACGAAGAAGGAGATCAATAGGAAGTTTTTGCTGACAATGCCAATTCACTTAGAGCATAGGATTACGGCCATCAGGGAGTCAAGGGACATGAATGAAATTTCATTGGAAAGACTTTATGGCGTTCTAAAGACCTATGAGCTAGAGCAGATTCAACAGAAAGAAATATATGGTACAGGCAAGGTGGTCAGCAAGTCTACAGCTCTTGTAGCAGAAGTACCAGAATACAAAGAATCTATAACTAAATCTTCTTCAGTCAAAGTCATTGATCATAATATTGTTGCTGAAGTTGGTGCAACTCAAATGAATTCATCTGAAAGTGAATTCTACTCAATGGAAGAACTTGATCAACTTGAGGATGAATCTCTGGCACTGATTGCTAGAAAATTTGGAAATACAAGATTCAGGAGAAACCCTAGTTTCAAATTCAAGCCTATGGCTAACAGATCTCACAGAGGTGGTTCTTCTAGCTCATCAACTACAAGAGGTGGATATAAGACAAGGATGGTAGACAGAAGCAAGATCCGTTGCTTCAACTGCAATGAAATGGGACACTTTGCTACAGATTGTAGAAAGCCCAAGCAGGAAAGAAAGAAGGATTCATATGACGAGTTAAACCAGAAATATGAAGCTCTATTGAAGAAGCATCAGGGAAGATCATACTTAGCAGCAGGAAAAAGCTGGGAAGATCCCCACCTCGACAAGGAATTAAGGTAAACCCTAGCTGTCCTAAAATGTTTAAATTGCTAGGTGAGGATTTAACTAATGCTAGAGATCGAATAAAAGTCTTAATTCTCAAAAACCAAGTTTTATCAGATGAGAATTCTGAATTGAAAAAGCTGAAACTTATAAATGAGAAATTAACTGAAGATGTTGCATTTCAAGTTAATAGAGTCAACTGCTATGTTGAAATTGAAGCTTTTTTAAAGAATAAGATTGAACAAGAGAAGGTCAGGTGTCAAGCCTATAGAACTGCTTCATTTGTTATGAAAGACCTAATTGACCAACCAGAGATTAAACGGAAAGTTGGGATAGGTTTTGAATATAATAAATCTGTAGGGAAGCCAAGCAACATAAACCCTTTTAAAAAGAGTGCTGAAGAAAGGGGTATTCCTCATATTATTAAGGACACTAAGAAACCTCTGTTCATAACTCCTATTGCAGAACCAGTTCTTGATAGTTGTGTAATAGTGGATTATGAACTTAAACTTGAAGAAAGAGAAAGAACAGGAAAAACCGGTTAGGGACATAAAAGGAATAAATGTCCAGAAAGCTAAATATGTACCTAAAAGGCCAATAGAAAATGTGAACACTGCTGGTTTATCCACTCCTGGTCTAGGTGCTAAAGAGCTTAAGAAAAATCATAACAGACCTAATAAGTTTGTTAATAGCATGAATAGTAACGACAGATTCCATGCTACTGAGAACTTTAAAAATGTTAATAAAGTTAAGGTAGAAACTGTTAAGACTCCTGCTATTGTGAATAAAATGCCTACTATTGATGCATGTCATAAACCCTGTGGTGTAGATAACTGTATGGCATGTGCTTTCAATGTTATGTCTGCATATTTTAAAAGCATGCATGCTATGAATGTCAATACTACACCTAGACAGCATATAAATCACAGGCATGCTAGATCAAAGACTGTCAGTCCTCCTGTTTCACAGAAGGAGACATTCTCTTCTAGGCCAGCATACAAAAATGTTAAGGTTGTTTACAAGGAGAAGTGTTCAGTCAAAGCAGTAGATGAGTTTGTCAAGTTGGGTTCTGTTATTAAACCTGATAAAGGACAATTTTTCAAATATGCCGGGCCCAATCAATGTTGGGTTCCGAAGAAGGCCTAACTCAATTGATAATTGCAGGGCATAAAACAGGTGAACCGGGTTATTTGGATTCTCGATAGTGGATCCTCACGACACATGACCGGAGATAGAGCCCTGCTATCAAATGTTGTTGAGAGAGCTGGCCCAGTAGTTACCTTTGGAGATGACAGCAAGGGTATGACTAAGGGATATGGCTATTTAGAAGCTGGCAATGTCGTCATTGATAATGTATCTTTCGTGGAAGGTCTCAAACACAATCTTCTGAGTATCAGTCAGTTTTGTGACAAGGGATACTCAGTGACCTTTGTGAAGGAAAAGTGTTTGATTTCTCACAAGGATGAAAAGCTTGCTCTTCAGGGAGTAAGAAAAGGAAACTTGTTCGTAGCCGATCTGAACTCAGGTTGCAGAGATGAAGTCAATTGTTTTTATGCTAAAGCTTCGTCAGATGAAAGTTGGCTATGGCACAAGAAGCTCTCACACCTTAATTTCAAATCTATGAATTCTCTAGTCAAAAGAGAATTAGTGAGAGGACTGCCTCAATTGGAATTCACACAAGAAGGATTTTGTGAGGCATGTCAGAAAGGGAAAGCAAAGAAAGCATCACATCCAAGCACTGACACATCTAGTATTACTGAACCACTGCAATTAATTCACATGGATTTATTTGGTCCAGTCAATGTTATGTCAATGTCACATAAAAGATATGCCTTGGTGATTGTTGATGACTATTCAAAGTATACTTGGGTTTTATTCCTGCACTCAAAGGATGAAACTCCTCAAATGGTGATTGATCATATCAAGATGATTGAGTTAGATTCAAAGCTTCCAGTTAGAGCTATAAGGTCAGACAATGGAACTGAATTCAAGAATGCAGTTCTGGATGACTTTTGTGCTGAAAAGGGAATAACAAGACAATTCTCAGCACCTAGAACTCCGCAACAGAATGGAGTTGTAGAAAGGAAGAATCGTACATTAATTGAAGCTGCAAGGTCTATGCTGAGTGAATCAAGGCTTCCAATGTACTTTTGGGCTGAAGCTGTAAATACTGCATGTTATACCTAGAATCGAACTCTGATCAACAAGGACTTAATGAAGACACCCTATGAAATAATGACTAACAAGAAACCAACGCTCAAGTACTTTCATGTATTCGGTGCTAAATGCTTTATACTTAAAGATGGAGAAGAACGTATTGGAAAGTTCGAGGCTAAAGCTCTAGAAGCTATTTTTGTTGGTTATTCTAGAAGATCTTATAGGGTGTATATTATTGATCAACATCATGTCAAAGAAAGTGTCAATATAACTTTTGATGACACAAAATTCCCTAACATCCAAAATGATGATCCATCTGAAGCTCTTAAGTTCAACAATATGTCAGACTCACACTCAGATGATGAAAAAGAACCTGAGGCTGCAACAAGAAACAACAATGTTAATAATACTAATGATCCAAGTGGTAGTGGTGGAAACAGTGAAAAATCTGGAGATACCACTAACACACAAGGAAATTCTTCAAGAGATCCTAGCAGCAACTCAGGGGGAGGAGATGAAGGATCAGCAAATCAAACACAACATCACAATGAAATTCAAGGCGAATCATCAAGATCTAATCTGCCAAGTTAGAGAATTTGGAGTAGAGCTCATTCTTTTGAGCTGATCATTGGTGATCCAGATGTTGGTGTTAGAACAAGAGGTGCTACACAGAATCAATGCAATTATTCTGGGTTTCTATCTGAAATGGAACCTAAGAAAGTAGAAGAAGCACTGTCTGATCCTGATTGGGTGATTGCTATGCAAGATGAACTCAATCAATTTGAATCTCAAGATGTTTGGAAACTAGTACCCAGACCAAAGGATAAGACTGTAATTGGCACACGATAGGTATTCAGAAACAAGTTAGATGAAAATGGCATTGTAATAAGGAACAAGGCCAGACTGGTTGCAAAAGGTTATTCCCAAGCTGAAGGAATTGATTATGATGAAACCTACGCTCCAGTTGCAAGACTTGAGGCTATCAGGATGTTTCTGGCATTCGCAGCTCACTCCAATTTTAAAGTTTATCAAATGGACGTGAAGAGTGCATTCCTGAACGGAAAGTTAGCTGAAGAGGTTTATGTACAACAGCCACCAGGCTTTGAAGATCCAGATTCCTTGGACTTTGTATATTTTCTTTTCAAAGCTATTTATGGTCTCAAACAAGCACCCAGAACATGGTATGACACTCTTTCTGAATTTTTTCTTGAAAATGGTTTTGTTAGAGGGGTCATAGACAAAACTTTATTTTATAAGAAACACAATAATGATCTGATAATGGTACAAGTATATGTTGATGACATAATATTTGGGTCTACTAATGATAACTTGTGCAAGAGGTTTGCTAAGTTAATGCAGAGTAGGTATGAGATGAGCTTAATGGGAGAGCTGAAATTCTTCCTTGGACTTCAAGTGAGTCAAAGAATAGATGGAATATTCATTTGTCAGTCCAAGTACCTTAAAGAACTTTTGAAGAAGTATCACATGGAAGATTCAGCATCTGCAAGAACTCCCTCATCTACAGCTGTCAAGCTTGGATTATGTGAAAACTCAATAAAGGTAGACATCACAAGCTACAAAGGTATGATTGGATCTCTACTTTACCTAACTGCAAGCCGACCAGATATTATGTATGCCACTTGTATATGTGCAAGGTTCCAAGCGGATCCTAGAGATATTCATCTTGTTGCTGTGAAAAGAATCTTAAGATATCTTAAGGGTACACCTAATCTTGGTATCTGGTACCCTAAAGAATCTGGTTTTAATCTAATAGGATATACAGATTCTGATTATGCAGGTAGTGTTGTTGATAGGAAGAGCACCTCAGGGAGCTGTCAATTCCTAGGGAGAAGATTGATTTCCTGGTACAGCAAGAAACAACAAACAGTTTCCAATTCTACAGCAGAGGCTGAGTACATTGCTGCAGGAAGCTGTTGCGCTCAGATCTTATGGATAAGAAATCAACTCAGAGATTATGACTTTGTGTTAAATAAAATTCCTATTTTATGTGATAACACAAGTGCCATTGCGATCTCCAACAACCCTGTACAGCACACGAGGACAAAGCACATAGATATCAGGTATCATTTTATTCGAGAACATGTTATGAATGGTACTGTGGAGTTACACTTTGTACCCACAGAAGAACAGACTGCAGATATTTTTACTAAGCCACTTGATGAATCCACATTCACCAGGTTGGTTGGTGAACTTGGGATGTTGAATAGTTTTTTATCTTAAATCCCAGTTCACATCTGCATTATGTTCTTAAATAAAATTTCAAGTGTTTGTTATGTGAATATTTGTTATAACACTTGTAAATTTATTTTTACTACATTCTAGTTCTCGAATGTGTGTTTAATATAAATTTTTATAATATTCTATTTTTTTGGTTGTATTCTACTATATTTTAATCTTAGATTATTATCTTTAAAATAATTTAATCAAAATTTTACAAGTTAGAATTTTGGTAAAAATTATTTTTATGAGAAAATAATCAAATATTAAAGTATAGTTATTATTAGTATAATTCAATATTTTATGTTATTATATTTTAGTATTTTATTAAATATATTTCGGATTATATATATATATATTATGTATAAATAAATAGACTTTAAACTGTTTTTGATTCATTCATATATGATATTCGGGAAGACTTTTGATTCTCTGCCTTAAATTAAAAGTCTCCCCGAGATTTTAAATGGTCTCCCCGCATTTTCTTGTTGTTATTTAATGTTTATTTTTATTTTTATTTTTATTTTTATTATTTAATAAGTCTCCCCGAGATTTTGGAAGGTCTTCCCTACCTTCAAAAGTCTCCCTGAGATTTTTGAAAGGTCTCCCCGGACTTAAAAAGTCTCCCCGAGACTTTTCTTATATATATATGATCAGTTTTCTTTCTAAGAACCTATTCTATCCTATTCTATTCTGTTATAATCTTCCAATCACAACCAAACTCTTGCAAAATTTTGTTTTCTCTCCATTAATCAGTTTTTCAAGTAAGTGTTTAAACAATTGCTTAAAGCTATATTGTTTTCCTTTCGTTCTTTTTATTATTTCTTTTTATTTATTATTCGAATTTTGCAATAATCTTTAGTTAGTTCACAAGTTTTAATAAAAAGTTATTATTATAAGGAGATATTAGTTAATAAAATACATTGTCTGTTATGCAGAGAAACTTTAATGGCTGCTGCCTTTGAAATCTGCAAGACTAACTATGTAGGATACTTTGATCCTACAAGATGTCCTGAACCCAGATTCGTTCCATGGATTCGATTTCTCAATGTGCATCCTATGATCGGAACTTCAATAGCCCTGGACCCTGTTCTGAAGATTGATCCACTGAAGGCTCTCTACTCTACAGCTGTAAATTGCTCAACCAGCACGACATCTCGTTTCGCATTCAAAGTAAGAGGAAGAGATTACTGGGTGACAGATAATGATGTAAACAGAATTCTAGGCTTCCCAACAGACAATTTTGATCCACTACCAACACCTCAGGAGCTGATAGAATTCTTTCAAACCATCCAATATCAAGGTGAATTTAACATGGTTAGACTGTCCAAGACTCATCTGGTAAGTGAGTGGGACTTCATCTTTGATACACTGGCCAAGGTATTTTCTCCATGTCTGAAGAATAGTTTTCACAACATTCCTCTGCTTTTACAAAACATAGGATTTGCTGTGACATATAACCGGAGAATAAATTTTGGCAAATTAATTTTGAAAGAGATAATTAGGAAAGTGGGTACTTTTTCAAGCAGAAGTCTTACAGAGGATCATACAGTTCATTGCTACTATCCAAGATTTCTGACCTTATTTTTGAATGACAAGCTAACTAATGAACACAAAGTGTTATTTAACAATTCACCTATAGTAAGATCGCTTTCCACACAAAGAAATCTTTTTACAAGGTTGTCGAAGGCAAACAAACTCCCAGGTGTTCCTGTAATTTATACACCATACATGGCTCAATTCATTCATCAACAACAAAATCAAGCACCAACACTAGTGTTTGATGAAGGACCTCTACAAATGATTCCTGATCCTCCAAGTGAAGATGAAGATGAATAAGTTCAACCAGAACAAGTTGAACAACTTGAAGAACATCATGTTCAAGCAGAACCAATTGCACCTGCTTCAGTAAGTACTCAGGTAAGGAATTCTTCTATTGTGAATTTTGACTTAAATTTTGACTTAAATTATATCAGTGTTAAGCCCCCAGTGGCTATTAGGATAGATCATGAGTCTGAAATCCAACAGTCTCTGACACAGGTCTTAGATCCATACACTACTACTTCGTCATCACAATCTCTCTCCCAAACACAGAAGAGAAAACATATACAGTTAGGGAGTGAAGAAGTCTTGATTCCTGCTCCACAGAAGAAGCAAATGCTTGGTACTTCATCTACCCTAGTAATGGTAGAACATGATGCTTCACAACATCAAGTGCCTTCACAGGCTTTAGGAGGAAACTTGGATCTCTCGCTGATTCCTAGATCCTTGCCTACCTCCCCGGATGAATCATATCCGGAATCTGAAAAGATCTACTCATCGTCTCAAGATGATCAGCAACTCTTTAAGTCTTACCCTGAGGCAACTCAGTTTTCTATTCCAAAAGGAACGCAAGACTTTATAGAGGATTGGAACTTGCAAAGTGTTGGTGTAGGTGCCCTAGAGGCAATACAATGTTTATTTTGATAAACCTTTATGTCAATTGATTATTCAATAAACATATTTATTATGACTTTAATTACTGCGATATATTTGTTAGCATAATAAATGTCCTTAGAATCATGATACATATTGTATAGTTTAGTACATGACTTGAACTTGAGATTATATAATATATCATATTCTTAAATGTCCCTAGTCGAGTATTATTATTATAGGACAATAATAATACATAAATAGACTAGTATGTTGTTTGACAGATAACCACATCTCATTGGTTATAAGTATGGGGATACTAAAGTCAACACATAGGTACATGCAGGAGTACATGGTACTGGACAGACCCACAGTGAGATTCTTCATGTTTAATAAAGTCATAAGAAAGACTCACAGTGATAATGGTGTAATGATCCTCTGACTTGAGATCATTATATTTTTATACGAGGATTAATATACTTTGACTACATTAAAAGTTACCTTTGACCGGGTAATGATAAAAGTGGACATCGGGTATATCATGAGTCGTATGAGAAATATGAATGATAGATAAAAGATTTAACCCTCCTATAATTAGGAGAGATATTATTGGCCTCTTGATTGAGTGAGACTATAAAATGCATGGCCGTGCTCAAATAATGATTTGTTTTCATAGTCTACTCATGGATCAAGTAAACCCGGATTAAATGTTGAAGAGGATGACTAAATACATGCCTCGAGTTTAATCTATAATATATATGGTTAAAAGGATTATATTACACGGAAACATTAATCACGAAAGGTTTTATCGAATCACGATTTAATTATTGTTTAATTGGGTAGCAATGATGTATTACTAGATGCCGCTCATTGTTTATAATTTTATTGGAGAATAAAATTATTGCCAATTAAATAATAGCCTATAGGGTCACACGCAAAGAGCACTTAGAGGAATAGTTAATTTAAATTATAGATTTAAATTAATTGATAATTATTTGAATTTTTATTATATTAATTAAGTGAGACTTAATTAATTAAGATAATATAAATTCAAATTAGAATTGTATTTCTGCCCATAATAATTAAGTATGACTTAGTTATTAATTAAATAATAAAATTCGTTTTATTATTTTCCTAGACCTACATGGGTTAGGTTTTGCTGCTATGGGCCTGTTAACCAAACATTATAAATAGATAATGTAGGGTTAAGAGGCACAACACGTTTTTGATAGAAAAACCCTAGAAGAGGCAGCAAAGAGGCAGGAAGACAATTCGAATTATCAAAGGTTTGCTAGTACATCCACTCCGTAATCAAGATCGTGAGACGCTCTTGAAGGTGCTCGTGTGGATACCATAGAGGTGTTTTCGAGAGGAAGACACAAGTCGTGATAGCAAGGATCTCCGTTGAGTTCGTGACATTCAAGATCGTAATAGGTATGATTCGATTATCACCATAATCCGTCCAATCTTATACATGATCCTGCGTTAGGGTTCCGAAATTTTTCGTTATATTTACGTTTATCCGCTGCGTTTTATGCCTCGGAACCCAACACAAAGTTCCATTGCACCACCAGTGACCTCTCATGCAGGGGCTTTGGTGATCTTTAATGTAGGTACATCTGGAGGCTCGGATTTTGAGTTAAACACGAGCGAAGAAAGGCAAACACTGTGTGATACACCTACACGTGAGGTGAGTGAAACTCTCTTGCAAATAGGAAATATGAGTGCACACACAGGCACAGAAAGTGAGATGCAAAATATGTTACTGTCCTTTCAACAACAGATGGATGCACTGAAAGCAGAAAATGCACAACTTCGAGCTCAAGTCAATGTTCAAAATTCTTCAGATCCAGTTTCAAATCAGTTTTCTCTTATTAGAAAGGATCTTGAAGAAGTAAAGACAACTGTGCTTCTCAAGACAAGTGATGTGAATCAAACACAAGGTGTTATAGCAGCTGATATCAAGGACTTAAGACAGAGTCAAATTCAAATTGCTGATAATCTAACAGAGATAAATAAGATCTCAAATCGTATCGATGTTCTAGAAAATGATTATCATCAGTACAATGCTCTTAATTCCTCGAAATTTGCAATAATTGAAATAGGCATAGATCAGATGAATGAAGGTTTGAGGCACGTCTACAACATGGTCAAGTCTGGAACTAAACCTATCCCAGAACAACAACAATTCTTTGAAGGGACTTCAGTTGAGGATCCCTCAACTAAGGGGGAGAAGGTACAAGAAAAGCTCCAACTCCAGATAAAGGGAAAATACATGACACAGTACGAGAAGCTGCTACAGATCAACTCAAGTCAGATCAATCTTACTATGCAGCAGAACAAGATTTTTCATTCTTTGAACCAGAACAACAAACTCCTGTAAAATCAAATTTTGGTGATGCTGAAACAGGTGAGTTTGACAGAGAATTTCTTTTCTCTGATGAAACAGAAAGAAATGCTGAGCTAGATGAAGAACTCATATGATGAGTAAATAGATGATGATACTAGCATGTTAATGATTTGTCATGACTGATTTATATGCCTGTTTGCGATTTGTATATTTTGCATGAGGGTCAGTTTGTATATGATACAAACTGGTGGAAAGATTATGTTGGACATGATCTGTTAACTGGGATATGATAAGTATGTATATGATACATGCTTCTGAAACTGTGTAAATTGCAGTGGGGAAAAAGGCCAACAGATATGATCTGTAATTCAGAAATTGATGATTTCTGAATAGGACTGGTCTTCGAAAATAAAAAAAGCTCGACCCCAGCCGGGGGCTGCCGCCCCCAGACCCCGCCCGGGGGCTGCCGCCCCCGAACCCCCGCCCAGGGTCTGCCGCCCCCGGACCCCCGCCCAGGGGCTACCGCCCTCGGACCCCCGCATTATTTTTGTTGTGTACTTGAGCATGGTGCTGGTTATGGCCTTTGGACCCCTAGATTAATGGTTTTTGGTTTTGGTTTTATAAATACGACTTGCATGTCGTTTTCTTCATTCTTGTAATTGTTTAACCTCGAATGTAACTCGAGTTTTCTTATGTAAGTACATTAGTATAGATTGTATTCAATTATTCCATGTAATGTACTTGAAGATTGAAGGATGATCCAAGAAGAGGAGCAAGCACCCATGGATACAAGAAGAATGAAGACATGTAATTGTATTTATATTTTACCACCATAGATTGACTTTGATCCTTTCATTAGCTCGAAAGGATCACATAAGAAAAGGGCCATAACCAAGCACGTTTACATACTGCACTTTACATATTGATGTATGAATGTATGTGTAGAGTAGAAGATGCATGCTTTAATTAGATTAATGATGTATGCATGTAATAGATACGTCACCCATGCCATGCTTGCCATGCTAAACAAGATAAAATCTTTAACGATTTAAGATTTTAAAATTAACAAACGAACGATCATGAGATTCTTGTGTTTATGAAATATAGATTTTAAAACACGGAATTAAATATGAATTTTTGATATCTAAAACTGGGATTTTCTGTCAAAAGCGGATATGCGTATTCGTAAGGCTGATGGGTTTTAAGTGTGACCACTGGTATCCTCCATCTACCTGGGAAATGAACAATTTAAGATGTCAATTTGAAATATTTGGTTCAAGGAAAAATTGAGGATCTCTTCATGATGTGATCATGATCGTCGTAAATTTTCTAAACCCCTTAACAAAATATTAAGTTTTAATCGGATGCTTTCCAATGAATGAACACTCATCGAATCCTAGATCGATTAGGGGAAAGACTGTCAGTGGCAGGGGACTCCTATCTATTGTGGTGAGATGCGACGAATATAAACGGTTATATTCGGCCGTTGTATCATTGGGTCAAACTTAACTGAGTCGTCATAATAAGGTAAAAGTAAACGGTTATATTCAACAATTATGAACTTAGAAGCATGGAGTTTGGTTAAAAATCTATTAGATAGATAAGATCAATCGTTGCTCACCAAACTATCCAAGAATTATATATGATATAATTGACAAATGTTGTCTACCTAAATAATCATTCTTGAGGACTTCCAGTGGTTGACTTAAGACATGACGAAATATGGATCTTGGCTCACTAGAAAGAATTATGGGATATACTTTCCAAATTAATAGTAAGGGCTATTGATTTGATAAAAATAGTGGGAGATATATTATGAATGTATCATAATCATTTGAACATAATAAATAACTCAGACAATCTAATGTTTATTTTGTGCTTTTATCATTGTAGATACCGAATAATGACAAACAACACAAACACACTATCCGTACGATCTGTCCTTGAGAAGGATAAGCTGACAGGAGGAAACAACTTCCTAGACTGGCAGAGGAATTTGAGGATTGTCCTCAGGCAGGAGCGCAAGCTTCATGTCATTGATATTCCTCCGGCAGGTCCCCTTCCTGAGGGCGCTACTGTTGAGGAACGAGCGGCCCACACAAAGGATGAGAATGATGCAACTGATGTTGCATGTCTTATGTTGGCAACTATGAGTGCTGAGCTTCAAAGACAACATGTGCATATGGATGCATATACTATCAATGAGCACTTGCAAAGCATGTTTGCAAGCCAAACTCGTCAAGAAAGGTTCAACACGAGCAAGTCACTCTTTAACTGCAAACAAGGGGCAAGTGAACCAGTTGGCCCACATGTTCTGAAAATGATTGGTTACATTGAGTATCTTGATACTTTGGGTTTCCCGATTGGTCCGGAAACTGGTATTGACCTAATCTTGAATTCTTTGAACAACAAATTCACTCAGTTTGTTATGAACTACAATATGAATGAATTTGACAAAACACCTACTGAATTGTTGGCTATGTTGAGAACATATGAGACCAACATGAAGACGGCTGAACCCGCTCCCATACTGATGGTGGGCAATAAAGGTAAGGCCAAAGGGAAAGGAAAGTGGAAGGGTAAGAAGAAGACAGGTTCTGATTCTACACCCAAGCCAAAGTCAGGTCCTAAACAGGCTTTAAAGCCTAAAGGTGGGGTCGCTAAGGGTGAATGTCACTACTGTAAGAAAACTGGTCACTGGAAGAGAAACTGTTCAGTTTACTTGGAGGATCTGAAGAAGAAGAGGGCTGAGCAAGCTTCTAATTCAGGTATATATGTTATAGAAGTCAATCTGTCTATTTCTACATCTTGGGTATTGGATACCGGATGTGCTTCTCACATTTGTATAAATGTGCAGGAAATGCAGAGAAGTAGGACATTGACTAAAGGAGAAATGGACCTACGAGTTGGCAATGGAGCAAGAGTTGCTGCTTTAGCTGTAGGAACCTATTATTTATCTTTGCCCTCTGGGCTAGTTTTAGAACTGGAGAAATGTTATTACGTGCCTGCAATTCGCAGAAACATTATTTCTGTTTCTTGTTTGGACAAGAAAGGTTTTTCGTTTACAATAAAGGACAACAGTTGCTCTTTTGCTTTGAATGATTTAACCTATGGTGTTGCGCGTTTGTTTAATGGTTTATATGTTCTTGACTTAGATAATCCTGTCTGTAATATAGAAAACAAACGACTTAAAGTTAATGACTCAAATCAAACATACCTCTGGCATTGTCGTCTAGGCCATATAAATGAGAAACGCATATCCAAATTACATAAGGATGAATATTTGGATAAGTTTGATTTTGAATCATACCAAGAATGCGAATCTTGTTTGCTTGGTAAAATGACTAAAGCTCACTGGTAAGGGTCAAAGGGCCACTGAACGTTTGGAGCTAATACATAGTGATGTATATGGCCCAATGCGTGTGATGGCTAGAGGAGGCTACTACTACTTCATAACATTTACTGATGATTTCAGTAGATATGGATATGTATATCTTATGAAGAATAAATCCGATTCTTTTGAAAAGTTCAAAGAATACAAAGCTGAAGTAGAGAAGCAAATTGGCGGAGGTGCAAGTATTAAAATCTTACGATCTGATCGTGGAGGAGAATACTTGAGCACTGAATTTAAAGATTATTTAAAGGAGTGTGGTATTGTATCACAACTCACTCCACCAGGTACACCTCAATGGAATGGAGTTTCAGAGAGGAGAAATCGCACATTGTTGGACATGGTGCGATCGATGATGAGTCATGCAGATCTTCCAATTAGTTTATGGGGTTATGCTCTAGAAACAGCGGCTTTCACACTTAACCGTGTTCCTACTAAGAAGGTTCAAAAGACTCCATATGAGATATGGGAGAAGAAACGGTCAGGCATGAGCTTTATGAAAGTTTGGGGATGCAAGGCGTTTGTGAAGCGTCAAGTATCTGACAAGCTTGGACCTAAATCTGAAGAGTGCAATTTTGTGGGATACCCTAAGGAAACAAAGGCGTACTATTTCTATAGTCCTACTGAGCAGAAAGTGTTCATTGCTCGAGATGCTGTTTTCATGGAAAGAGATTTTGTTTCCAAAAGAAACAGTGGGAGAACTATAGACCTCGATGAAGATCGAGAACCACAAAATAGCATTGAACCTGAAGTGGAACAAGAGCAGGATAATGATAATGCTCAACAAACACAGGTTGTTCGTAGAACTGGTAGAATTCGCCATGAGCCAGAGAGATATGGATTTCTCTTGGCTCAATATGGTGATTTGATGCTCATAGACGAAGATGAGCCTCTCACATACCAAGATGCTACGAACAGTCCAGACTCTAAGAGATGGCTAGAAGCCATGAAATCTGAGATGGATTCCATGTACGAAAACCGAGTATGGACCTTGGTTGATCCACCTGAAGGGGTAAAACCCATAGGGTGCAAATGGGTTTTCAAGAAGAAAACTGACATGGATGGAAATGTTCAGACCTATAAAGCAAGGCTGGTTGCAAAAGGTTTCAGACAAATTCATGGTATTGACTATGATGAGACTTTCTCACCAGTGGCTATGGTCAAGTCTATAAGGATTTTGCTTGCTATTGCAGCATTCCATGATTATGAAATCTGGCAAATGGATGTCAAAACAGCCTTCCTTAACGGAATCCTTGAAGAGGATGTGGATGTGTACATGACACAACCTGAAGGTTTTGTCGATCCAAGGAATGTTAGCAAGGTATGTAAATTACGTCGATCCATTTATGGACTGAAGCAAGCCTCTAGGAGATAGAATATCCGTTTTGATGAAACAGTCAAGGAGTATGGCTTTGTTCAAAACGAAGATGAACCTTGTGTTTACAAGAAGGTTAGTGGGAGCCATGTGGCATTCATAGTACTATATGTTGATGATATACTACTAATGGGGAATGACATACCTTCTCTCAAGGCTGTTAAGATTTGGTTAGGGAGCAACTTCTCTATGAAAGACTTAGGAGAAGCATCCTACATTCTAGGAATGAGGATCTATAGGGATAGATCTAGAAGGATGATCGGTCTAAGTCAGAGTACATACATCGAAAAGGTTTTGCATCGTTTTGGTATGCAAAATGCAAAAAGGGGATATGTCCCCGTATCTCAAGGGATAACGATCTCTAAAGATCAGTGTCCAAAATCATTGGATGACAAGGACCGCATGAGTAAGGTTCCATATGCCTCAGCAATTGGATCTATCATGTATGCAATGGTATGTACTCGCCCAGATGTTTCGTATGCTTTAAGCATGACGAGCAGATACCAATCTAATCCAGGTGAAGGTCACTGGACGGCTGTCAAGAATATTCTAAAGTACTTGAAAAGGACTAAAGATTCATTCTTGGTGTATGGAGGAGAGGAGAAACTGGTTGTAAAAGGTTACACCGATGCAAGTTTCCAAACAGACAGGGATGATACTGTATCATAGTCTGGTTTTGTGTTTTGTCTAAACGGAGGTGCTGTGAGTTGGAAGAGTTCAAAGCAAGAAACAGTAGCTGATTCTACAATGGAGGCTGAGTACATTGCAGCTTGTGAAGCGGCTAAGGAAGCTGTTTGGATTCGAAAATTCATTAATGATTTGGGAGTGGTTCCATCGATCGCAGATCCCATTGATCTATACTGCGATAATAATGGAGCCATTGCACAGGCTAAAGAACCTAGAGCTCACTCGCGAACCAAACACATACTCAGGAGATATCACCTCATTCGAGAGATTAATGAAAGGGGTGACATACACATATGTAAAGTGCACACAAATGATAACATTGCAGACCCACTGACCAAAGGCTTATCGCAGAAGAAGCACGACGGTCACACTAGTTCCATGGGTATTAGATACATGGGTGATTGGCTCTAGTGCAAGTGGGAGATTGTTGGTGTAGGTGCCCTAGAGGCAATACAATGTTTATTTTGATAAACCTTTATGTCAATTGATTATTCAATAAACATATTTATTATGACTTTAATTACTGCGATATATTTGTTAGCATAATAAATGTCCTTAGAATCATGATACATATTGTATAGTTTAGTACATGACTTGAACTTGAGATTATATAATATATCATATTCTTAAATGTCCCTAGTCGAGTATTATTATTATAGGACAATAATAATACATAAATAGACTAGTATGTTGTTTGACAGATAACCACATCTCATTGGTTATAAGTATGGGGATACTAAAGTCAACACATAGGTACATGCAGGAGTACATGGTACTGGACAGACCCACAGTGAGATTCTTCATGTTTAATAAAGTCATAAGAAAGACTCACAGTGATAATGGTGTAATGATCCTCTGACTTGAGATCATTATATTTTTATACGAGGATTAATATACTTTGACTACATTAAAAGTTACCTTTGACCGGGTAATGATAAAAGTGGACATCGGGTATATCATGAGTCGTATGAGAAATATGAATGATAGATAAAGGATTTAACCCTCCTATAATTAGGAGAGATATTATTGGCCTCTTGATTGAGTGAGACTATAAAATGCATGGCCGTGCTCAAATAATGATTTGTTTTCATAGTCTACTCATGGATCAAGTAAACCCGGATTAAATGTTGAAGAGGATGACTAAATACATGCCTCGAGTTTAATCTATAATATATATGGTTAAAAGGATTATATTACACGGAAACATTAATCACGAAAGGTTTTATCGAATCACGATTTAATTATTGTTTAATTGGGTAGCAATGATGTATTACTAGATGCCGCTCATTGTTTATAATTTTATTGGAGAATAAAATTATTGCCAATTAAATAATAGCCTATAGGGTCACACGCAAAGAGCACTTAGAGGAATAGTTAATTTAAATTATAGATTTAAATTAATTGATAATTATTTGAATTTTTATTATATTAATTAAGTGAGACTTAATTAATTAAGATAATATAAATTCAAATTAGAATTGTATTTCTGCCCATAATAATTAAGTATGACTTAGTTATTAATTAAATAATAAAATTCGTTTTATTATTTTCCTAGACCTACATGGGTTAGGTTTTGCTGCTATGGGCCTGTTAACCAAACATTATAAATAGATAATGTAGGGTTAAGAGGCACAACACGTTTTTGATAGAAAAACCCTAGAAGAGGCAGCAAAGAGGCAGGAAGACAATTCGAATTATCAAAGGTTTGCTAGTACATCCACTCCGTAATCAAGATCGTGAGACGCTCTTGAAGGTGCTCGTGTGGATACCATAGAGGTGTTTTCGAGAGGAAGACACAAGTCGTGATAGCAAGGATCTCCGTTGAGTTCGTGACATTCAAGATCGTAATAGGTATGATTCGATTATCACCATAATCCGTCCAATCTTATACATGATCCTGCGTTAGGGTTCCGAAATTTTTCGTTATATTTACGTTTATCCGCTGCGTTTTATGCCTCGGAACCCAACACAAAGTTCCATTGCACCACCAGTGACCTCTCATGCAGGGGCTTTGGTGATCTTTAATGTAGGTACATCTGGAGGCTCAGATTTTGAGTTAAACACGAGCGAAGAAAGGCAAACACTGTGTGATACACCTATACGTGAGGAGAGTGAAACTCTCTTGCAAATAGGAAATATGAGTGCACACACAGGCACATAAAGTGAGATGCAAAATATGTTACTGTCCTTTCAACAACAGATGGATGCACTGAAAGCAGAAAATGCACAACTTCGAGCTCAAGTCAATGTTCAAAATTCTTCAGATCCAGTTTCAAATCAGTTTTCTCTTATTAGAAAGGATCTTGAAGAAGTAAAGACAACTGTGCTTCTCAAGACAAGTGATGTGAATCAAACACAAGGTGTTATAGCAGCTGATATCAAGGACTTAAGACAGAGTCAAATTCAAATTGCTGATAATCTAACAGAGATAAATAAGATCTCAAATCGTATCGATGTTCTAGAAAATGATTATCATCAGTACAATGCTCTTAATTCCTCGATATTTGCAATAATTGAAATAGGCATAGATCAGATGAATGAAGGTTTGAGGCACGTCTACAACATGGTCAAGTCTGGAACTAAACCTATCCCAGAACAACAACAATTCTTTGAAGGGACTTCAGTCGAGGATCCCTCAACTAAGGGGGAGAAGGTACAAGAAAAAGCTCCAACTCCAGATAAAGGGAAAATACATGACACAGTACGAGAAGCTGCTACAGATCAACTCAAGTCAGATCAATCTTACTATGCAGCAGAACAAGATTTTTCATTCTTTGAACCAGAACAACAAACTCCTGTAAAATCAAATTTTGGTGATGCTGAAACAGGTGAGTTTGACAGAGAATTTCTTTTCTCTGATGAAACAGAAAGAAATGTTGAGCTAGATGAAGAACTTAGAAGATTTCAAGAAGAATCCATAGAGAAGAACTTTGAGTTAGATGCAAGGATTCTTGAAATGCAAAATGAAGCTCAAGCAAGAAAAGACAAGCTTGATAAGCTTAAGGCTCTCCTACAAGTTAAATCCAAGGAGAACAAGGAAGCAGCTGCACAAAAGCAAAAGCTATGGGATGCTGCAATCACTGCCAAGAGGGAAGACATTAAAAGAAAGTTTGGACCAAAATGGGATCAAGCTAGAATGATCATGGATCAACCTCAGATTGGCATATATCAAGACAGAGAGGTATCCGGCATGATAGGTGAACTATTCACTGCTAATACAACTGTAGATCTTTACATGGCTGCATTAAAGCTAGAGATCAGGTATATCACAGTTGAAGTAAATGTAGATGGCTGGCATATCATAATTCATCTTGATAATTATGGTTTCTACAAAGTTTCGTTGGACTTCTTCAGAACAAGAACACCCTCTGAGTTATGGGTTATGCTGTGTAAAGTAAAAAGAAGTTCAGAGATGAATGAAATACTCCGAGATCACATTCGAGACTTTGCTACTCTAAGGAGCCCAGAAATCATACCTAAACCTTATGAAGTTAGGTTTGTGAAAAACAATCGATATCAAATAATTCGTTTTAATTCAGAGTCTATGACTGGACATCCTTTGAACTACTTAATAGACGTAGAGAAAATGCTACGGTCTGAAGGATTTCAAAGTCAAACTAAATCAGTTGCTGCTGATTATATCCAAGACTACTGTATGTCTAAAGATATTGATTTTTACAAGCAATGGAAAGGACTAGAAGAGTTCAAGCAACCAGCGTCAATTCCACATGATCCTCTTGATAATGAAGTTTTGTATAGACTTTTTATATCAGAACAAAACAAGGCGTATGGGGTTTCTGGAAGCTCTCAGGCAGTACCTGAACCAGAACCACGCACACCTATTGTTGGTGTTGAAGAAGCAAAAGAAGAAGGTGAAATACAGAGTGAAGATGATCAGAATTGAAGAAATGTTAACATCTTTTGTTGCTAAAACTAGGATAGATCAAGATAGAAATTTGATCTATTTGTTCAGTCTAGAGGAACAACTATCTTGTATTTATCATTAATGTTTGAATCTGGCAATGTGTTATATGAACCAGAACTAAGTTTGTTTATTTACAAGTTTTATTGTTATATCTTTTTCTTGTTTGATAGTTGAGTTATCCTCTAGTGATTTGCTTGTTATTGTTTAAACAAACAAATAGGGGGAGATTAAAAGGCATATGTTTAGAAGCCTATTTGTTTAGCGAGATGACAACTCAACTCAAACATAGATAATTTGTAAGTAAATATATTATCTGTCACAGGAATCTTCAGCAGGTATTATTTGACAAGAAAAAGAAGAACCAAGTCAATCTACAGACTTGAAGCAGTACTACATTGAAAGAAGCTCAATTTAATTGATCATGCCTTAGTGGAGTATTTAAGTTTGAAGAAGCTACAATGTCAGAAGATTTCATCTTTGTGTGACATCAGAAATAGTCAAATCAGAAGGAACAGAAGTGAACTATTATAAAAGTCAAGTGAAGAATTTTATTTGTTGTGAATCACTTGTGAACCAGACAGTACACGGAGTGTTGGCAAAATACAGAGAAGATTCTTTATTACAGAAGAAATGGTCAGCTACAGACAGTGGTGTGAAGACAGAAGACTTGGAATTATGTCATCAAAAGTTCTGGAGTCAAGACTTTAATTTAATTCTCTATTAATTGATTAAATTATTTAGTTAATTTAATTGGTAAATTAATTCAATCAGAATTAATTTATTCCTTAAATTGATTAAGAAATTAATTAATTTAGAATTATTTTAGAATGAAGAAGACTTTAATTTAATTCTATTATCAAAAAGATAATTTATTATGTATTCTATTTACTTAGATTAATTCAAAAAGAATTAATTTAATGTATAAGATATATAATAAATCAAATAGAATTTAATTAAAATGAAATCAAAAAGAAAAAGACAGAAGATTCACATCAAATGAATTAAAAGATATACACAGGTCATTTGTCACTCAGGTCGGTAGATCATTTCTCGGGAAGACTTTTAAAAAAGTCTCCCGGAGACTTTTCAAAAGTTTCCCCGATTTTATTAATAAGTCTCTCCGACTTAAGAAAGTCTCCCCGAGCTATTAAAGTCTTCCCCACCAATTTAAATGATTTTTCATTTTATTCAAGAAGTCTCTGCGAGCTGTGATAGTCTCCCTGGAAAGTCTCCCCGAACTTAGAAAGTCTTCCCGGAGTCAAGAAGTCTTCCCGAATGCAACAGAGAGACTTTTAAGTGTTTCTCTATATATATGAGATCAGTAGTTAACATTGATTACTTCTATTAACATTCTATTCGAGCTAAAAGAAAAAATACAGAGCATTCATGTTAAATATTCTGTAGAAATTCTAAAGAGCTATTAGTGTTTATTCGAACTGATCTTGTAACACCCATCAAGTTTAATAAAAGTATATTACTTGAACTGTGTTCCTTTAATTATTATTTCGTGATAATAATTAAATTGTTTAATAAAAAATTATCCGAAACAGATATTAATTTTTAATAGAGATTGTATTCAAACCCCCCCCCTTCTACAATCATTTGGACCTAACACTCATGTATTACCTTACCACCGGTTAGTGGTAATAATTTCGAGATTAAATCTCCCCATATTAGCATGTTACCAAAGTTTACCGGGAGTGAGGGTGAGGATCCATATCTTTTTATTCACGAATTCGAGGAGGTTTGTGCTTTACAAAAACTCCAACAATTAACCGAGGACTCCATTAGGCTTAGACTAATCAACTTCGCTTTAAAAGAAAATGCTAAAAAATGGTTGTATAGTCTACCGGTCAACTCTATTTCAACGTGGGAGGGATTTGTGGTAATTTTTCTTAAAAAATATTTTCCAAATCACAAGACCACAAAAATCACAAATGAGATAAACCAATTTCGTCAAAAAGAAAATGAGTCGTTTTGGAAATATTTTGACCGTTTTAAAATCTTATATCCCAATGTACCCACCACGGAATAGAAAAATGGAGACTCTGTAAGATTGTTTACGAAGCCTTAGATAGTCCGACTACTGCTTTGTTAGAGTCTATGTGTCAAGGTAAGTTTATGGAAAAAGATGAGGATCAGGGTTGGGAATTTTTTGAGGAATTGGCAGAAAAGACGATGTTGTGGGAGTCCACTAGGGAGCCTGTTAAGTCTAATGAGTCACCGAGTTCGTCTTCCAGGGGTTTGCATGTAGTTAATAATTCGATTGCCACTGAGGCCAAGTTAGCTACCCTTACTAAGTGACTCGAAGCTTTAGAAACCATCGGATCTTCCTCACAAATGTCTATGTGTGCGAACTATAATTCTCCGAACCAAGCACTTCAAAATTTTCAAGAGTTAGAGCAAGTGAATGCTATGTTCCAACCAAGACCTAGAAATGACCCGTTTTCACAAACTTACAACCCCGGATGGAGAAATCACCCGAACTTTTCATGGAACCAAGGTCAAAACTATCAACTGTCTCAACCCAACTTTCAAAAGCCCAATTCTAGCTCTTACCCAAATCAAAGTCTTGGTCCTTATCCAAACTCAACTCAAACACCTTTGAACCCACCCGGTTTTAATGATTCGGATAAGAGACTTAGTTCCCTCGAGAAAAGTATTGAGGCGTTGTTGAAATCACAAACGAATTTGACTCAATCCCAACAAACCTTCATGCAAACCATGACCCAAGATAGGCAAATCTTAAATTCCAATTCTCAAGCCATCTCTAAGTTAGAGGTTCAGATGAGTCAGTTAGCCTGCACGATTTGTGAGCGGGAGAAGAACCGGTTTCCTAGTCAACCCGAGGTGAATCCTAAGTTTCCCATGAACCAAAGACCTCATGACAATGTGAATGCAGTTATTTTCTTAAGGTCTGGCAAGAAAGTTGATAACCAAGTGGGTGATAAGTTTTGTGAGGATGAGGAATCGACTTCTGAACCAAGTCATCCTTTTCCGGGTCCAAGTGGAGAAAAATCCGAGAATTCGAAAAGTCAAGGATCCACAAGTGAACCGATCAATAAACCTTTTTCTGAATAACCGGGTGAGAGAGTCTATAAACCCAAAGCCCCTTATCCCCAAAGACTCATTTCATCTAAGCAAACAGACCAATTAGACAAGATTTTAGAAGTCTTTAAATAAGTCAAGATAAACATTCCTCTCTTAGATGTCATCCAACAAATTCCTTCTTATGCTAAGTGTCTAAAGGAGTTGTGTACTCATAAGCGCACCAATCATGTCCCGAAGAAAGCCTTTTTGACATCACACGTTAGTTCGATCCTTTCAAATCAAATTCCTGTAAAATATAAGGACCCCGGTTGTCCTACTATTTCGTGTGTCTTAGGCGATACCTTCATCGATAAAGCTTTGCTTGACTTAGGAGCTAGTGTGAACCTTCTTCCATTTTCTGTCTATCAAGCCCTAGGTTTAGGAGAACTTCAAAAGACAAATGTTACACTTCAATTAACGGATCGTTCTGTCAAGATTCCTAAGGGAGTTGTTGAAGATGTGTTAATTAAAGTAGGTGACTTTGTCTTTCCTGTTGATTTCGTGGTCTTAGAAACCGAACCGGTTAAGAACCCTAAGAACCAAATTCCTATCATTTTAGGAAGACCTTTTCTAGCCACTTCTAATGCCTTGATTAATTGCAGGAATGGATTAATGAAACTAACATTTGGGAATATGACCATAGATTTAAATATTTTTCATGTTGGAAAACAATCCGATGATTTTGATCAACCGATGGGAATCAATTTAATTGATGAAATAGTTGATCAAGATCTCATGACTCCTAGTGATGCTTTTGACTTTTGTTTAAAACACTTTGGTCAGGATTGAGATATTTCCAATTACACAAATGAGGTCAACCAAATGTTAGAGTCCACCATGTCTACAACTAATCAGGAGATCACACCAAGCCTTCTTTTCGAAGCTAGTGAACTCGTTGAGTCAAGCCCGCCAGAATTAGAACTCAAACCTCTTCCTGACACTCTTAAATATGCCTTTCTAGGACCTAACAATTCTCTTCCGGTTATAATTGCCTCTAATTTGACCGAGTCACAAGAGAAAGAGCTTTTAACTATGCTTAGAGAACATAAGGAAGCGATAGGGTGGAGTATCTCAGATATCAAAGGAATTAGTCCGGCTATTGTCCAAAATAGGATTCACTTAGTTGATGATGCTAAGCCTGTTAGAGAACCTCAAAGGAGATTGAACCCTGCCATGATGGAAGTTGTTAAGAAAGAAATCCTTAAATGTCTCGATAATGGGATAATCTATCCCATTTCTGATAGTTCTTGGGTCAGTCCCGTTCATGTATTGCCTAAAAAGTCAGGTATTACCATAGTAACCAACGAGAATGATGAGCAAGTTCCTACTCGTATTCAGTCAGGTTGGAGAATGTGCATAGATTTTAGGAAGCTCAATGCCGCCACTAGAAAAGACCATTTTCCTTTACCCTTCATGGACCAAATGTTAGAAAGGTTAGCAGGTCATTCTTACTATTGCTTTCTAGACGGTTATTCTGGGTATTTCCAAATCCCCATTGCTCTCGAGGACCAAGAAAAGACCACGTTCACTTGCCCTTTCGGAACCTTCGCTTATCGTCGATTAGCTTTTGGCCTAACTACTGGCCCTTCTACCTTTCAAAGGTGCATGACTAGCATCTTTTCTGACATGATAGGAGATTTTCTAGAAGTCTTTATAGATGACTTTTCCATCTTTGGTTCTTCTTTTCATCAGTGTCTACACCATCTCGACTTAGTCTTAAAAAGGTGTAAGGAAACCGACCTCGTTCTTAATTGGGAAAAATGTCATTTCTGTTAGTGTAGGTGCCCTAGAGGCAATACAATGTTTCCTTTAATAAACCTTTATGTCATTTGATTATTCAATAAACGTATTTATTATGACTTTAATTACTGCGATATATTTGTTAGCATAATAAATGTCCTTAGAATCATGATACACGTTATATAGTTTAAGTACATGACTTGAACTTGAGATTATATAATATATCATATTCTTAAATGTCCCTAGTCGAGTATTATTATTATAGGACAATAATAATACATAAATAGACTAGTATGTTGTTTGACAGATAACCATATCTCATTGGTTATAAGTATGGGGATACTAAAGTCAATGCATAGGTACATGTAGGAGTACATGGTACTGGACAGACCCACAGTGAGATTCTTCATGTTTAATAAAGTCATAAGAAAGACTCACAGTGATAATGGTGTAATGATCCTCTGACTTGAGATCATTATATTTCTATACGAGGATTAATATACTCTGACTACATTAAAAGTTACCTTTGACCGGGTGATGATAAAAGTGGACATCGGGTATATCATGAGTCGTATGAGAAATATGAATGATAGATAAAGGATTTAACCCTCCTATAATTAGGAGAGATATTATTGGCCTCTTGATTGAGTGAGACTATAAAATGCATGGCCGTGCTCAAATAATGATTTGTTTTTCCATAGTCTACTCTGTTAGTAATTGTGCTCTAGAGACAATACTTTTTATATTTTAAGGAAAATATTTATTATTAAGGATTATGTTTTATTGATTATTATTTATTTATTATGTTTTATTTACTGCGTAATAAATTGAAAGCATAATAAATGTCCTTGGAATTTTGATACGTATTATATATCTTTAAGTATGTGACTTAAAAATGAGATTATATGAATAGTATCTTATTCCTAAAATTCCCTAGTCGAGTATTATTATTTAAGGACAATAATAATGCACAAAGACTAGTATGTTTCTTGACAGATGACCACATCTCATTGGTCATAGGTATGGGGATACTAAAGTCAAGAACATAAGTGCATGTATCAATGCATGGCACTGGAATGACCCGCCGTGAGATTCTACATGTTAAGTAAGTGTCATAAGTAATTCTCACTGTGATAATGGTGTAATGATCCTTAGACCTGAAATCATTATATTTCTATACGAGAATTAATATACTTTGATTACATTAAAAGTTACCTTTGACCGGGTGATGATAAAAGTGGACATTGGGTATATTATGAATCGTATGAGAAATATGAATGATCTAGATGGGATTTAATCCTCCTAATTTTAGGAGTGATATTATTGGCCTCTTGTTTGAGTGAGACTATGAAATGCACGGCCGTGCTCAAATGTTGATTTGATTTTAATAGTCTACTCATCGATCAAGAAAATAAAGATTAAATTATGAAGAGGATGACACGAGACATGCCTTGAGTTTAATCTATAATATCAAGATTAAAGGGATTATATTACATGGAACATTATTCACGAAAGGCTTAATCGAATCACCGATTTATTATTATTACTTGGGTAGCAATGATGTATTACTAGATGCCGCTCATTGTTTACAATTTTAATTAGATATTAAAATTGTTGCCAACGTAATAATAACCTACAGGGTCACACACAAAGAACGCTTGAAGGAGAAATAATTTAAATTATGAATTTAAATTAAATAAGTAATTTATTTTATTTATGATATTAATTAAGTATGACTTAATTAATTACATAAATAGAATAAATGAATTACTTAAACTAATTCCAAAATTAATAATTAATTAATTAAGTGAGACTTAATTAAATAATTTAGAATTTTGGATTAGTATTAATTATAATTGGATTATAATTATAAAACTTATTCCTCTCTCTATATAATCTCTTTATGGGCTGATTTAATAAAAAAAAAAAGAGATTTTACAAAAACCCTAGCCGCTCTGAGAGAGGAGGAAGATAGAGAGAGAAGAAGTTTTCGGGTGCTAGTACACATCAATCCTTCATGAAAAGTGTTCGTGTGGATACCGTAGAGCGTAGATCGCGAGAGCGGGATACGTGGTGATTAAACAAGCTTTGGACCTCCATTAATCTTCCATTAATGAACTGTTAAAGCTTCTAAAGGTATTTATTTTTTATCTCCGAATTAAATCTTTTGTTTTCGCATGGATCCTGCGGAGGGTTTCGCTATTTTGATTTATTTTTCGCGTTTATTCCGCTGCGTTTGTGTCACGAAACCCTTCAATGGCATCAGAGCTACTTGCGAAACGTTTTAATTCGGTTATGTGCTTAACAGTTTTTGTTATATAAGCATGTATGCGATCTATCATGATTTTATATTGATATAATATGTATATGTTTATATATATTATGAATATATGATATTCATATGATGTATAATCATGTGATGATTATGTGTGTTGATGTATGTATATGATACATGTTTGTTCTTATTATGGGAATCGTATTCGATACGAATTCTGAAACGGCTGCCGTTGATTTTCTGAAATCTGTGTTAGTTGTCCGATTTTCGCAAACGATATGTGTTTTCTGACTGGAATCGGGTCACTGAGCAATACTGACATAGTCAGCTCTGCGTCTGTAAGCCATTAGATGTCGTTACAGCCTCCAAAACGGTGATTTATGATTTTTTGAAAATTATTTGATTTTCTAAAATTTTGAGTATATGTATGTATATATTATGAATATATGATATTCATGTAATGTATAATCATATGATGATTGTATGTATCTCTGTATATGTATATATGATATATGTTTGTTTTTGTTATGAGAATTGTATATGATACGATTTCTGAAACACCGTCAGATTTGGAGAAATCTGATTACCGTATCCGATTTTCGTAAACGATATGTGTTTTCTGTCTGGAATCGGGCCAATGAACAAAACTGATAGCTATGCTATCATCGACGGGTCTGTAAGGCGTTTGACGTCGTTAAGGGCCTCGAAATAGCGATTTATTGTCTTCAGAAATCTGTTTTTAATTTTCTGAAATTTCGAAATTTGTTATATATGATTATATGATATGATTATATAATATGAGATATATTATATGTGTTATATGATAGCATGGTGGATGGTTATGGCCTAAAGACCCATAGGATAGTGGTTTTGATTTATGGTTTTGGTTTCTAAATACGACTTGCATGTCGTTTATTCATTGTAATTTAATTATCTCGAATGTAACTCGAGTTCTTCTTGTAATTTCATTAGAATAGTTTTATTTTTATTATTCAATGTAATTATCAATGAAGACTTGCAAGCAAGGAGGCGATCCAAAAGGGGATGATGGAGCAATGAAGAAAGAAGACATGTAATAAATAGTATTTTTAAAACCACCATAGACTGACCTTGATATTTCCATTAGCTTGGAAATATCATATAGGATGGGGCCATAACCAAACACGTTTAATTTACGCACATTACATATATGTATATGATTGCATGTATTGGTATGTATGCGTAGATATAATTGAGATGCATGCTTAATATTGATTAATCATGTATGTATTAGATACGACACCCATGCCATGTTTGCTTAAACAAGATAAAATCTGTAACGATTCAAGATTTTAAAATTAACAAACGATCATGAGATTCTTGTGTTTATGAAATATGGATTTTTAAAACACGGAATTAAATATGGATTTTTGATATCTATAATTGGGATTTTCTGACAAAAGCGGATATGCGTATTCGTAAGGCTGATGGGTTTTAAGTGTGACCATTGGTATCCTCCATCTACCTGGGAAATGAACAATTTAAGATGTCAATTTGAAATATTTGGTTCAAGGAAAAATTGAGGATCTCTTTATGATGTGATCATGATCGTTATAAATTTTCTAAAACCCCTTAACAAAATATTAAGTTTTACTCGGATGCTTTCCAATGAATGAACACTCATCGAATCCTAGATCGATAAGGGGAAGGACTGTCAGTGGCAGGGGACTCCTATCTATCGTGGTGAGATGCGACGAATATAAACGGTTATATTCGGCCGTTGTATCATTGGGTCTAACTTAACTGAGTCGTCATAATAAGTGAAAATAAACGGTTATATTCAACTATTATGAACTTAGAAGCATAGAGTTTGGTTAAAAGTCTATTAGATAGATAAGATCAATCGTTGTTCACCAAACTATCCAAGAATTATATATGATATAATTGACAACTGTTGTCTACCTAAATAATCATTTTTTAAGGACTTCCAGTGGTTGACTTAGGACATGACGAAATATGGATCTTGGCTCACTAGAAAGAATTATGGGATATACTTTCCAAATTAATAGTAAGGGCTATTAGTTTGATAAAAATAGTGGGAGGTATATGATGATATACCATAATCACTTAAACATAATTAATATTAAATTTGCAACCTAGTTTATTTTATGCACTTTAATATTGTAGATATCAAATGATAAACACAAACAACTTCTCTATGCGATCAGTTCTTGAGAAGGACAAGTTGACGAGAATATATTTCCTTGACTGACATAGGAGCTTGAGGATTGTCCTCAGGCACCACGATATTAGTCAAATCTCTTCCCCTGCTCTTAAAGTTGAGAATGTAACATGAGCAAATCATAGTGCTTATTGGAAGCAAATTGATGTTGCGACTGATGTTTCATGTCTCATGCTCGCAAATATATGTGCTGAGCTTAAGAAGCAATACAAGCATATAGATGCTTATGAAACGATTGAGCACAAGATATATTTGAAAGGGCATTATACACTTACAAGTAGGGAGAGTGAGACCCGATTACACCACATGTTCTAAAGATTATAGGGTATAATGAATACCATTGATATTTTGAGTTTCCAGATTGGTCTGGAGACAGTAAGATTTGATCTTACAATCTTTGGACAAATATTATTCTTATTTTGTTATGAACAATAAAGTGAATAAGATTGGTAAAACACCCATTGAGTTGCTAAGCATGTTGAGAACTGCTGAAAGTAATATGATAAATGCATGAACTACTACTATATTGATGGTAAACATAGGGAATGCAAAAGGGAAAGGAAAATAGAAAGGCAAGGAGAAGATTTGATCTAGTTCCGTTGTCAAACCAAAGTCCAATCCCTAAAGCAGACTCTAAAGTCTGAATGAGGTGTTGATAAAGAAGACGATTGTCACTTCTGTGGAAAGTTGGGAGACTGGAAATTAAACTGTCATGCTTAATTGGAAGATCGGAAGATGATGATCAATAAGGGTCAAGCTTAAGGTATCGGGTTGGAATTGGAGTAAAGATAGTTGCTCTGGTTCGAGGAACTCGTTACTTAATTTTTGGCCTATAAGGAAAATTTAGAACTTAATAATTGTTATAGCGTGCTTGCAATTGGCAGAGACATTATTTCAGTTTCTTGTTTGGACAAGAAAGGCTTTTTCATTTTTATAACAATAGTTGTTTATTCTATTTTGATGATGAGCCTTATAATGTTGCACAACTAATTAACAATTTATATGTTCTAAAGTGACTCAAATAAAATATTACCTTTGGCACTGTTGTTGAGGCCATATTAATGAGAAACGCATTTTCAGAATACATAAGGATGCATTCATGGAAAAGTTTGATTATGAATTATACAAAAGGATGCGAATCTTGGCTTATTTGGCAAAATGACTAAAGCTCCTTTTACCGGACATGGTGAAGGGATCATTGAATGGGTATGACTTATACATAGTGATGTATGTGGTCATATGTGTACGATGACAAAAGGTAGATTTTATTAACTTCATAAAATTTACTAATTATTTTAGTAGATACGGATATATGTATCTTTTGAAGAACTAATCCAAATCATTTGAAAAGTTCAAAGACTATAAAGATGAAGTAGAAAATATCAAAGAAAGGTTTTTGATAGGAGGGATCACACCTTGTTGGTCATGGTGCGATCAATGTTGAGTCAATAAATCTTCCAATTAGTTTCTGGGGTTGCACTCTGGAAACGGCTCCACATACACTTAACATTGTTCCTACTAAAACGGTTCAAAAGAATCCTTATGAGATATGGACTGAGAAACGTCACAGCATGTCATTTATGAAAATTTGGGGATGTGAAGCGTTTGTGAAACGTCTAATCTATGACAAGCTAGGACCAAAATCAGATAAATGTAATTTTGTGGAATACCCAACTGAAACAAGGGGTTATTCTTTCTATAATCCTTCCGAGAACAAAGTGTTTGTTGCTCGAACTGCTGAGAGACAGTGGGAGGATAATAGATCTCAATGAAGTTTGAGACCCACATGATAACGTTGAACCAGTGGAGGAACCTGAGTAGAATGTACAAGAAAAATAATACTGCTCAAGAAACACAGGTGTTCGTAGGTTTAGTAGGATTCGCCATGAGCCCGAGAGATAATATGGATTTCTCTTGACTCAAGATGGTGATGTGATGCTTGTGGATGAAGATGAGCCTCTCACCTACCTAGATACTATAAACACTCCAGATTCTAAGAGATGGCTGGATGCCATTAAATCTGAGATGGAATCCATGTATACTAATCAAGTATGGACTTTGGTTGATCCACCTGAAGGGGTAAAACCTATAGGGTGCAAGTGGGTTTTCAAGAAGAAGACCGACATGGATGCTAATGTACAGACCTATAAGGCACGATTGGTGGCAAAAGGTTTCAAGAAAATTCATGGTATTGACTATGATGAGACCTTTTCGCCAGTTGTTATGGTCATGTCCATCAGGATTTTGCTTGCTATAGCTGCTTACTATGACTATGAAATCTGGCAAATGGATGTCAAAACCGCTTTCTTAAATAAGAGCCTTGAAGAAGATATGGATGTGTACATGACACACCCTAAGGGTTTTGTTGATCTAAAGGATGCTGGAAATGTATGTAAGTTGCGTCGATCCATTTATGGATTAAAGCAGGCCTCGAGGAGATGGAATATTTGTTTTCATGAAACAGTCAAAAAGAGTTTGACTTTATTCAGAATGAAGATGAAACTTGTGTTTACAAGAAGTTTAGTGGGAGCCATGTGGCATTCCTAGTATTATATGTTGATGATATATTACTAATAGGGAATGACATTCCTTCTCTACAGACTGTGAAGACTTGGTTGAGAAATAATTTCTCAATGAAAGACTTAGGCAATGTGACATATATATTAGGGATCGAGATCTATAGAGATAGATCAAGGTGATTGATCGGCCTAATTTAGAGTACATACATTGACAAAGTTTTGCATCGATTTCAAATGCAAAGAGACTAAAATGGATATGTCCCAATGTCTCATGGGATAGTGATCTCAAAATAAAATTTGTCCTAAATCATTGGATGATAGGGACTGCATGAGTAAAATTCCATATGCGTCAGCAGTTGGTTTTATAATGTATGCAATGATATGTACTTGTCCTGATGTCTCGTATGCTTTAACCATGATGAATAGATACCGATCTAATCCAAGTGAATGTCACTGGACGACAATCAAGAATATTCTAAAGTACTTAAAGAGGACTAAAGATTCATTCTTGTTATATGGAGGAGATGTGAAGCTAGTTGTAAGAGGTTTCAGTGATACTGGTTTCTAGACAGATAACGATAATTTAATGTTTCTGTCTGGCTTTGTGTTTTATTGCTGGAATGGTTCACAGCAAAGACAATTGTTGATTTTACAATAGAACCTGAGTATATTGATGCTTGTGAAGCAGCCAAGGAGACTGTTTGGGCATGTACTTAGGAGATATCACCTAATTAATGAGATTAATGATCAAGGAGATATACATATATGTAAAGTGTATACTAATAATAATATTGCAGACACACTGACTAAGGCTTTGTCGCAGCAGAAGCACGAAAGTCACACTAGTTCCATGAGTATTGGATACTTGGGTAATTGGCTCTAGTGCAAGTGGGAGATTGTTAGTAATTGTGCTCTAGAGACAATACTTTTTATATTTTAAGGAAAATATTTATTATTAAGGATTATGTTTTATTGATTATTATTTATTTATTATGTTTTATTTACTGCGTAATAAATTGAAAGCATAATAAATGTCCTTGGAATTTTGATACGTATTATATATCTTTAAGTATGTGACTTAAAAATGAGATTATATGAATAGTATCTTATTCCTAAAATTCCCTAGTCGAGTATTATTATTTAAGGACAATAATAATGCACAAAGACTAGTATGTTTCTTGACAGATGACCACATCTCATTGGTCATAGGTATGGGGATACTAAAGTCAAGAACATAAGTGCATGTATCAATGCATGGCACTGGAATGACCCGCCGTGAGATTCTACATGTTAAGTAAGTGTCATAAGTAATTCTCACTGTGATAATGGTGTAATGATCCTTAGACCTGAAATCATTATATTTCTATACGAGAATTAATATACTTTGATTACATTAAAAGTTACCTTTGACCGGGTGATGATAAAAGTGGACATTGGGTATATTATGAATCGTATGAGAAATATGAATGATCTAGATGGGATTTAATCCTCCTAATTTTAGGAGTGATATTATTGGCCTCTTGTTTGAGTGAGACTATGAAATGCACGGCCGTGCTCAAATGTTGATTTGATTTTAATAGTCTACTCATCGATCAAGAAAATAAAGATTAAATTATGAAGAGGATGACACGAGACATGCCTTGAGTTTAATCTATAATATCAAGATTAAAGGGATTATATTACATGGAACATTATTCACGAAAGGCTTAATCGAATCACCGATTTATTATTATTACTTGGGTAGCAATGATGTATTACTAGATGCCGCTCATTGTTTACAATTTTAATTAGATATTAAAATTGTTGCCAACGTAATAATAACCTACAGGGTCACACACAAAGAACGCTTGAAGGAGAAATAATTTAAATTATGAATTTAAATTAAATAAGTAATTTATTTTATTTATGATATTAATTAAGTATGACTTAATTAATTACATAAATAGAATAAATGAATTACTTAAACTAATTCCAAAATTAATAATTAATTAATTAAGTGAGACTTAATTAAATAATTTAGAATTTTGGATTAGTATTAATTATAATTGGATTATAATTATAAAACTTATTCCTCTCTCTATATAATCTCTTTATGGGCTGATTTAATAAAAAAAAAAAGAGATTTTACAAAAACCCTAGCCGCTCTGAGAGAGGAGGAAGATAGAGAGAGAAGAAGTTTTCGGGTGCTAGTACACATCAATCCTTCATGAAAAGTGTTCGTGTGGATACCGTAGAGCGTAGATCGCGAGAGCGGGATACGTGGTGATTAAACAAGCTTTGGACCTCCATTAATCTTCCATTAATGAACTGTTAAAGCTTCTAAAGGTATTTATTTTTTATCTCCGAATTAAATCTTTTGTTTTCGCATGGATCCTGCGGAGGGTTTCGCTATTTTGATTTATTTTTCGCGTTTATTCCGCTGCGTTTGTGTCACGAAACCCTTCATACTCATGGATCAAGTAAACCCGGATTAAATGTTGAAGAGGATGACTAAACACATGCCTCGAGTTTAATCTATAATATATTTGGTTAAAGGGATTATATTACACGGAAACATTAATCATGAAAGGTTTTATCAAATCACGATTTAATTATTGTTTAATTGGATAGCAATGATGTATTACTAGATACCGCTCATTGTTTATAATTTTATTGGAGAATAAAATTATTGCTAATTAAATAATAGCCTATAGGGTCACACACATAGAGCACCTAGTGGAATAGTTAATTTAAATTATAGATTTAAATTAATTGATGATTATTTGAATTTTATTATATTAATTAAGTGAGACTTAATTAATTAAAATAATATAAATTCGAATTTGAATAATTGTATTTCTGCCAATAATAATTAAGTGTGACTTAGTTATTAATTAAATAATAAAAGCATGTTTTATTATTTAATCCTATGCCTACATGGGTTAGGTTTTGCTGAAAAGGCCCATTAACCAATCATTATAAATAGATAATGATAGGTTAAATGAATGGTACGTTTTATATGATAAAAACCCTAGAGGCAGAGCAAGGAGGCAGCAAAGGCAGTCATTCGAATTCATCAAAGGAGGCTAGTACATCCATCCCGTGATCAAGATCGTGAGACGTTCTTGAAGGTGCTCGTGTGGATACCATAGAGGTGCTTTCGAGAGGAAGACACAAAATCGTGATAGCAAGGATCTCCGTTGAGTTCGTGAAAGTCAGGACAAGAATAGGTATGATTCTGTTTACCATAATCCGTCAAGTCTTATACATGATCCTGCGTTAGGGTTCCGATTTTTTTTGTTATTTTTACGTTTATCCGCTGCGTTTTATGCCTCGGAACCCAACAATGGTATCAGAGCGACGTGTATAAGGGACTGATTTGGTTACGTGTTAACTGTATTTGATGCAAATATGCCTGTCTTGGTGACTGCCATGAAACTGCCATGCTACTGCTTTGCTACTGCCATGCCTGTTTGAGACTGCCATGCTACTGCCTTGTATATTCGAATTGTTATTCATATGATGAGTAAATAGATGATGATACTAGCATGTTAATGATTTGTCATGACTGATTTATATGCCTGTTTGCGATTTGTATGTTATGCATGAGGGTCGGTTTGTATATGATACAAACTGGTGGACAGATTATGTTGGACATCAGCTGTTAACTGGGATATGATAAGTATGTATATGATACTTGCTTCTGAAACTGTATAAGATGCAGTGGGGAAAAAGGCCAACAGATATGATCTGTAGTTCAGAAATTGATGATTTCTGAATAGGACTGGTCTTCGAAAATAAAAAAAAATTTCTGATTTCGAGCTGACCTGGCAGCTCGACCCCAGCCGGGGGCTGCCGCCCCCGGACCCCGCCCGGGGCTGCCGCCCCGGACCCCGCCCAGGGGCTGCCGCCCCCGGACCCCCGCATTATTTTGGTTGAGTACTTGAGCATGGTGCTGGTTATGGCCTTTGGACCCCTAGATTAATGGTTTTGGTTTTGGTTTTATAAATACGACTTGCATGTCGTTTTCTTCATTCTTGTAATTGTTTAACCTCGAATGTAACTCGAGTTTTCTTATGTAAGTACATTAGTATAGGTTGTATTCAATTATTCCATGTAATGTACTTGAAGATTGAAGGATGATCCAAGAAGAGGAGCAAGCACCCATGGATACAAGAAGAATGAAGACATGTAATTGTATTTATATTTTACCACCATAGATTGACTTTGATCCTTTCATTAGCTCGAAAGGATCACATAGGAAAAGGGCCATAACCAAGCACGTTTACATACTGCACTTTACATATTGATGTATGAATGTATGTGTAGAGTAGAAGATGCATGTTTTAATTAGATTAATGATGTATGCATGTATTAGATACGTCACCCATGCCATGCTTGCCATGCTAAACAAGATAAAATCTTTAACGATTTAAGATTTTAAAAATTAACAAACGAACGATCATGAGATTCTTGTGTTTATGAAATATGGATTTTAAAACACGGAATTAAATATGAATTTTTGATATCTAAAACTGGGATTTTCTGTCAAAAGCGGATATGCGTATTCGTAAGGCTGATGGGTTTTAAGTGTGACCACTGGTATCCTCCATCTACCTGGGAAATGAACAATTTAAGATGTCAATTTGAAATATTTGGTTCAAGGAAAAATTGAGGATCTCTTCATGATGTGATCATGATCGTCGTAAATTTTCTAAACCCCTTAACAAAATATTAAGTTTTAATCGGATGCTTTCCAATGAATGAACACTCATCGAATCCTAGATCGATTAGGGGAAAGACTGTCAGTGGCAGGGGACTCCTATCTATCGTGGTGAGATGCGACGAATATAAACGGTTATATTCGGCCGTTGTATCATTGGGTCAAACTTAACTAAGTCGTCATAATAAGGTGAAAGTAAACGGTTATATTCAACCATTATGAACTTAGAAGCATAGAGTTTGGTTTAAAAATCTATTAGATAGATAAGATCAATCGTTGCTCACCAAACTATCCAAGAATTATATATGATATAATTGACAACTGTTGTCTACCTAAATAATCATTCTTAAGGACTTCCAGTGGTTGACTTAAGACATGACGAAATATGGATCTTGGCTCACTAGAAAGAATTATGGGATATACTTTCCAAATTAATAGTAAGGGCTATTGATTTGATAAAAATAGTGGGAGATATATTATGAATGTATCATAATCATTTGAACATAATAAATAACTCAGACAATCTAATGTTTATTTTGTGCTTTTATCATTGTAGATACCGAATAATGACAAACAACACAAACACACTATCCGTACGATCTGTCCTTGAGAAGGATAAGCTGACAGGAGGAAACAACTTCCTAGACTGGCAGAGGAATTTGAGGATTGTCCTCAGGCAGGAGCGCAAGCTTCATGTCATTGATATTCCTCCGGCAGGTCCCCTTCCTGAGGGCGCTACTGTTGAGGAACGAGCGGCCCACACAAAGGATGAGAATGATGCAACTGATGTTGCATGTCTTATGTTGGCAACTATGAGTGCTGAGCTTCAAAGACAACATGTGCATATGGATGCATATACTATCAATGAGCACTTGCAAAGTATGTTTGCAAGTCAAACTCGTCAAGAAAGGTTCAACACGAGCAAGTCACTCTTTAACTGCAAACAAGGGGCAAGTGAACCAGTTGGCCCACATGTTCTGAAGATGATTGGTTACATTGAGTATCTTGATACTTTGGGTTTCCCGATTGGTCCGGAAACTGGTATTGACCTAATCTTGAATTCTTTGAACAACAAATTCACTCAGTTTGTTATGAACTACAATATGAATGAATTTGACAAAACACCTACTGAATTGTTGGCTATGTTGAGAACATATGAGACCAACATGAAGACGGCTGAACCCGCTCCCATACTGATGGTGGGCAACAAAGGTAAGGCCAAAGGGAAAGGCAAGTGGAAGGGTAAGAAGAAGACAGGTTCTGATTCTACACCCAAGCCAAAGTCAGGTCCTAAACAGGCTTTAAAGCCTAAAGGTGGGGTCGCTAAGGGTGAATGTCACTACTGTAAGAAAACTGGTCACTGGAAGAGAAACTGTTCAGTTTACTTGGAGGATCTGAAGAAGAAGAGGGCTGAGCAAGCTTCTAATTCAGGTATATATGTTATAGAAGTCAATCTGTCTATTTCTACATCTTGGGTATTGGATACCGGATGTGCTTCTCACATTTGTATAAATGTGCAGGAAATGCAGAGAAGTAGAACATTGGCTAAAGGAGAAATGGACCTACGAGTTGGCAACGGAGCAAGAGTTGCTGCTTTAGCTGTAGGAACCTATTATTTATCTTTGCCCTCTGGGCTAGTTTTAGAACTGGAGAATTGTTATTACGTGCCTGCAATTCGCAGAAACATTATTTCTGTTTCTTGTTTGGACAAGAAAGGTTTTTCGTTTACAATAAAGGACAACAGTTGCTCTTTTGCTTTGAATGATTTAACCTATGGTGTTGCGCGTTTGTTTAATGGTTTATATGTTCTTGACTTAGATAATCCTGTCTGTAATATAGAAAACAAACGACTTAAAGTTAATGACTCAAATCAAACATACCTCTGGCATTGTCGTCTAGGCCATATAAATGAGAAACGCATATCCAAATTACATAAGGATGGACATTTGGATAAGTTTGATTTTGAATCATACCAAGAATGCGAATCTTGTTTGCTTGGTAAAATGACTAAAGCCCCTTTCACTGGTAAGGGTCAAAGGGCCACTGAACGTTTGGAGCTAATACATAGTGATGTATGTGGCCCAATGCGTGTGATGGCTAGAGGAGGCTACTACTACTTCATAACATTTACTGATGATTTCAGTAGATATGGATATGTATATCTTATGAAGAATAAATCCGATTCTTTTGAAAAGTTCAAAGAATACAAGGCTGAAGTAGAGAAGCAAATTGGCGGAGGTGCAAGTATTAAAATCTTACGATCTGATCGTGGAGGAGAATACTTGAGCACTGAATTTAAAGATTATTTAAAGGAGTGTGGTATTGTATCACAACTCACTCCGCCAGGTACACCTCAATGGAATGGAGTTTCAGAGAGGAGAAATCGCACCTTGTTGGACATGGTGCGATCGATGATGAGTCATGCAGATCTTCCAATTAGTTTCTGGGGTTACGCTCTAGAAACAGCGGCTTTCACACTTAACCGTGTTCCTACTAAGAAGGTTCAAAAGACTCCATATGAGATATGGGAGGAGAAACGGTCAAGCATGAGCTTTATGAAAGTTTGGGGATGCAAGGCGTTTGTGAAACGTCAAGTATCTGACAAGCTTGGACCTAAATCTGAAGAGTGCAATTTTGTGGGATACCCTAAAGAAACAAAGGCGTATTATTTTTATAGTCCCTCTGAGCAGAAAGTGTTTATTGCTCGAGATGCTGTTTTCATGGAAAGAGATTTTATTTCCAAAAGAAACAGTGGGAGAACTATAGATCTCGATGAAGATCGAGAACCACAAAATAGCATTGAACCTGAAGTGGAACAAGAGCAGGATAATTATAATGCTCAACAAACACAGGTTGTTCGTAGAACTGGTAGAATTCGCCATGAGCCAGAGAGATATGGATTTCTCTTGACTCAATGTGGTGATTTGATGCTCATAGATGAAGATGAGCCTCTCACATACCAAGATGCTATGATCAGTCCAGACTCTAAGAGATGGCTAGAAGCCACGAAATCCGAGATGGATTCCATGTATGAAAACCAAGTATGGACTTTGGTTGATCCACCTGAAGGGGTAAAACCCATAGGGTGCAAGTGGGTTTTCAAGAAGAAAACTGACATGGATGGAAATGTTCAGACCTATAAAGCAAGGCTGGTTGCAAAAGGTTTCAAACAAATTCATGGTATTGACTATGATGAAACTTTCTCACCAGTGGCTATGGTCAAATCCATAAGGATTTTGCTTGCTATTGCAGCATTCCATGATTATGAAATCTGGCAAATGGATGTCAAAACAGCTTTCCTTAATGGAACCCTTGATGAGGATGTGTACATGACACAACCTGAAGGTTTTGTCGATCCAAGGAATGTTAGCAAGGTATGTAAATTACGTCGATCCATTTATGGATTGAAGCAAGCATCTAGGAGATGGAATATTCGTTTTGATGAAACAGTCAAAGAGTATGGATTTGTTCAAAACGAAGATGAACCTTGTGTTTACAAGAAGGTTAGTGGGAGCCATGTGGCATTCATAGTACTATATGTTGATGACATACTACTAATGGGGAATGACATACCTTTTCTCAAGGGTGTTAAGACTTGGTTAGGGAGCAACTTCTCTATGAAAGACTTAGGAGATGCATCCTACATTCTGGGAATGAGGATCTATAGGGATAGATCTAGAAGGATGATCGGTCTAAGTCAGAGTACATACATCGATAAGGTTTTGCATCGTTTTGGTATGCAAAATGCAAAAAGGGGATATGTCCCCGTATCTCAAGGGATAACGATCTCTAAAGATCAGTGTCCGAAATCATTGGATGACAAGGACCGCATGAGTAAGGTTCCATATGCCTCAGCAATTGGATCCATCATGTATGCAATGGTATGTACTCGCCCAGATGTTTCGTATGCTTTAAGCATGACGAGCAGATACCAATCTAATCCAGGTGAAGGTCACTGGACGGCTGTCAAGAATATTCTAAAGTACTTGAAAAGGACTAAAGATTCATTCTTGGTGTATGGAGGAGAGGAGAAACTGGTTGTAAAAGGTTACACCGATGCAAGTTTCCAAACAGACAGGGATGATACTGTATCACAGTCTGGTTTTGTGTTTTGTCTAAACGGAGGTGCTGTAAGTTGGAAGAGTTCAAAGCAAGAAACAGTAGTTGATTCTACAATGGAGGCTGAGTACATTGCAGCTTGTGAAGCGGCTAAGGAAGCTGTTTGGATTCGAAAATTCATTAATGATTTGGGAGTGGTTCCATCGATCGCAGATCCCATTGATCTATACTGCGATAATAATGGAGCCATTGCACAGGCTAAAGAACCTAGAGCTCACTCCCGAACCAAACACATACTCAGGAGATATCACCTCATTCGAGAGATTAATGAAAGGGGTGACATACACATATGTAAAGTGCACACAAATGATAACATTGCAGACCCACTGACCAAAGGCTTATCGCAGAAGAAGCACGACGGTCACACTAGTTCCATGGGTATTAGATACATGGGTGATTGGCTCTAGTGCAAGTGGGAGATTGTTAGTGTAGGTGCCCTAGAGGCAATACAATGTTTCCTTTAATAAACCTTTATGTCATTTGATTATTCAATAAACGTATTTATTATGACTTTAATTACTGCGATATATTTGTTAGCATAATAAATGTCCTTAGAATCATGATACACGTTATATAGTTTAAGTACATGACTTGAACTTGAGATTATATAATATATCATATTCTTAAATGTCCCTAGTCGAGTATTATTATTATAGGACAATAATAATACATAAATAGACTAGTATGTTGTTTGACAGATAACCATATCTCATTGGTTATAAGTATGGGGATACTAAAGTCAATGCATAGGTACATGTAGGAGTACATGGTACTGGACAGACCCACAGTGAGATTCTTCATGTTTAATAAAGTCATAAGAAAGACTCACAGTGATAATGGTGTAATGATCCTCTGACTTGAGATCATTATATTTCTATACGAGGATTAATATACTCTGACTACATTAAAAGTTACCTTTGACCGGGTGATGATAAAAGTGGACATCGGGTATATCATGAGTCGTATGAGAAATATGAATGATAGATAAAGGATTTAACCCTCCTATAATTAGGAGAGATATTATTGGCCTCTTGATTGAGTGAGACTATAAAATGCATGGCCGTGCTCAAATAATGATTTGTTTTTCCATAGTCTACTCATGGATCAAGTAAACCCGGATTAAATGTTGAAGAGGATGACTAAACACATGCCTCGAGTTTAATCTATAATATATTTGGTTAAAGGGATTATATTACACGGAAACATTAATCATGAAAGGTTTTATCAAATCACGATTTAATTATTGTTTAATTGGATAGCAATGATGTATTACTAGATACCGCTCATTGTTTATAATTTTATTGGAGAATAAAATTATTGCTAATTAAATAATAGCCTATAGGGTCACACACATAGAGCACCTAGTGGAATAGTTAATTTAAATTATAGATTTAAATTAATTGATGATTATTTGAATTTTATTATATTAATTAAGTGAGACTTAATTAATTAAAATAATATAAATTCGAATTTGAATAATTGTATTTCTGCCAATAATAATTAAGTGTGACTTAGTTATTAATTAAATAATAAAAGCATGTTTTATTATTTAATCCTATGCCTACATGGGTTAGGTTTTGCTGAAAAGGCCCATTAACCAATCATTATAAATAGATAATGATAGGTTAAATGAATGGTACGTTTTATATGATAAAAACCCTAGAGGCAGAGCAAGGAGGCAGCAAAGGCAGTCATTCGAATTCATCAAAGGAGGCTAGTACATCCATCCCGTGATCAAGATCGTGAGACGTTCTTGAAGGTGCTCGTGTGGATACCATAGAGGTGCTTTCGAGAGGAAGACACAAAATCGTGATAGCAAGGATCTCCGTTGAGTTCGTGAAAGTCAGAACAAGAATAGGTATGATTCTGTTTACCATAATCCGTCAAGTCTTATACATGATCCTGCGTTAGGGTTCCGATTTTTTTTGTTATTTTTACGTTTATCCGCTGCGTTTTATGCCTCGGAACCCAACAATTTCATGGTTAAGGAAGAAATTGTTCTTGGTCACAAAATTTCTGAAAAGGGAATCGAAGTTGATAAGGCCAAAGTCGACCTTATTGCTAATCTCCCGCCACCAAAATCTGTCAAAGAAATTCGCTCCTTTTTAGGACATGCCGGTTTCTATCGACGTTTCATTAAAGATTTTAGTAAGAAGGCTAGACCCTTGACCAACCTTCTTTCTAAGGAGGTCAAATTCGACTAGTGAGTATGTTCAATCTTTTGACCAACTTAAGAAAGAATTGACTTCAGCCCCGATCATCAAGTCCCCCGATGGGAATCAACCTTTTGAGTTAATGTGTGACGCTTCAGATTATGCGGTAGGGGCGGTGTTAGGTCAACGAATAGATAAGATACCTCATGTCATTTACTACGCTAGCAAGACCTTAAATGATGCTCAACTTAATTACTCCACAACTGAAAAAGAGCTCTTAGCAGTAGTCTTTGCCCTTGAGAAGTTTCGGTCGTATCTTATCGGTTCCAAAATCATTGTTTACACCGATCACGCAGCCCTTAGGTACCTTTTTTCCAAAAAAGTCTCAAAGGCCCGATTGATTAGATGGGTCTTGTTGCTTCAGGAATTTGACCTAGAAATTAGGGATAAGAAGGGTTCAGAAAATGTTGTTGCCGATCATCTCTCTCGATTAGTAATGGATTCCACTATTGACTTTCCCTTAAATGAATCTTTTCCCGATGAACACCTTCTTTCAATCTCTAGTCCTCCTTGGTTCGCCGATATTGTCAATTACCTTCCCACCGGTGAAACTCCTTCGAATTGGTCTAAGCAAGATAAATCAAAAATTTTCTCTCAAGTCAAACACTTCTTTTGGGATGACCCTTATCTTTTTAAACATTGCCCAGACCAAATCATTAGGAGATGTATTCCAAACCATGAGGTTCGGAGCGTACTGTTCTTTTTGTCATGACCAAGCTTGTGAAGGTCATTTTAGTGCTAAGAAAACAGCCGCGAAGATACTTCAGTGTGGTTTTTATTGGCCTAGTTTGTTTAAGGATGCCGCCGAATTCTGTTCTGCTTGTAGTAGGTGTCAACATTTAGGACAGATCACTAGAAAAAACATGATGCCAATGAGTCCAATCCTTGTCATTGAGATTTTTGATGTTTGGGGAATAGATTTTATGGGGCCCTTTCCTAATTTATTTGGTAATCTCTACATTCTCTTAGCGGTTGATTACGTGTCTAAGTGGGTCGAAGCCATACCAACTAAGACTAATGATAACAAGGTCGTCCTTAAATTCTTAAAAGAGAATATCTTTTCTCGATTTGGCACACCTAGAGCTATCATTAGTGACCAAGGCAAGCACTTTAAAAATCATCAATTTGAATCTCTCTTGAAAAAGTATTCCATCACGCATAAATTGGCTACCCCTTATCATCCTCAGACTAGTGGTCAAGTTGAAGTCTCTAATAGGCAAATCAAACAAATTTTAGAAAAGACTGTCAACTCGAATAGGAAAGATTGGTCCATTAAGTTGATAGATGCATTATGGGCCTATCGGACTGCTTTCAAAACGATCTTGGGTATGTCTCCCTATAGACTAGTGTTTGGTAAAGCATGTCATCTCCCTGTTGAACTTGAACATTGGGCCATGTGGGCCATTAGAGAGTTAAACTTTGATTTATCCACTGTTGGTAGTCATCGGAAGTTACAATTGTATGAGTTAGAGGAAATGAGGAATGATGCCTATGAAAATGCTAAAATCTATAAAGAAAGAACTAAAGTGTTTCATGATAAATCCATCTTGAGAAAATCTTTTTCTCCCGGTCAAAAAGTTCTTTTATATAATTCTAGGCTGCATCTCTTTCCTGGAAAGTTGAGATCTAGGTGGGAAGGACCATACATTGTTAAAACAGTTTTTCCTCACGGTGCTATTGAAATTGAAAATCCTAATAATGGTGACATATTTAAAGTTAATGGACAAAGGCTCAAACCATTTTTAGAATTGCCAATTGATCTCGAGGAAGAGGTCATCCACCTTGTCGATCTTTGAATAAAGTAAGTTTTCAGAATAATATAGTTTTGCTTCTCCGTCATCCCATGTCAGGTATTATCTCTTCATGTTATTTTATCACATCTCTCTCCTTTGCATACATTGGGGACAATGCATGATTTAGGTATGGGGGAGGGTGCTAGTAATGTTAAAATTAAAAAGAAATACAAAAAAAAATAGAAAATTAAAAATCCAAAAATAGAAATGTTTAGGTTGAGTTGTCCTGTCCTCTATTTGAACTTTAGGACTAGTTGGTGTTAGCATTTATTTTAAAAAAATTATATATATAATGCCTTTTAGATAATTTGAACTTAGTCGAGCAAGGTTTTCTTTATGAAACTGGTGTCGAACGATTTTTACACCAAATTTCAAGACGGCACATATGCACAAGACCTTTGTTGGAAAGATTGTATAGGGATGTTATTCGATACCTGAGAGAGAACCCACATGTTAGAATAATGTCGAATCAATTTTTTGCGAAAAATAAATATATAGCCAAAAAAAAGAAAAAGATGAAAATGAAAAAAGAAAAGAAAAAAAAGAAAAAGAAAGAATAAACTACTTCAATACCCAATATTCCTCAAAATAAATAGATGAGATGATGGGCACAAGTAGAATTGACTAGTCTTGTTTTGTGGCCTTTGTTACTCGAGTAATTAAGTCCGTTGGGGTATTTTAAAACCTAGTGCCCTAAGACCAACTGGTTTGGGAGTCACTGACCCAAAGCTCGCTACATGGGTAACATAAAAAGCCTAAGAAAACAGACACTATACAGTCGATTAAAAAAAAAGAAAAAGAAAAAAAGGTTATATATATGAATTTGTGATATTTGGCTAGATACTTGTTTTAATAGAGATTGGGTCAGTTCAATATTGGTTGAAAAAGAGAAAATATTCGTATGCAGTTCATCTATCAGGGGCCTTAAATTCACTACACACCTTGAGATTTTTTGTAAACATTTAGATTCGATCCCAGTAGATTGAAGTTACCTACAATTCGACTATTATTAGAAAAGTCTGCTAAGGCATGTATTTCCCTATAAAATCTTTTTGTTTACACCATTGAACACTAGAGTGAAAATTGAGTCGGGACAATTGCAGGAATTATTTCACAGATTTTATGGGTATATCTTCTGTAAACCCTTAGGAGGCAACACTCCTCTTGTAGATATCGTCTATGAGTTTAACGGGTTGGTAAACCTAAAATTACCCGTCACGCCTACGAAAAGGAGCTTAGAACTTTTCTTAGTTTGCTTTTTAACTGTTGATTTTACTCGAGGACGAGCAAAAGATAGGTATGGGGGCATTTGATTAGTGCATAATTTTACATATTTTAATGCCTATTTTATTGCTCGCTTTCGTATTTTTATTAGTTAATTTATTGCATTTTTCTTATTTTTCAGATAAGTAAATTAAATAATTAAAGGAGAAAGAATTGGTTAGAAAGGGCAAAAAGGGAAGAAAAGGAAGCCAACAAAGTAAAGAGGAGAAAAAAGACAAAAGAGCAAGTTGGTGGATGGAATCAAAAATCAATGGTGTAGATTTTACCAACAAACACCTCATTTGAATGGTGGGGATTGACCCAACACCACCCAAAACCCTAGTCCTAGCCTATAAATACATCTCATTCTCTCATTGTAATCATCTCTAGTTTTACCCTAGTTTTAGTAGTAGCCTCTCTTTTAATTTTCTAGATCTAGTTTTTAGCTCTCTCAAATATTGTAAACACTTTTCATATTAATACAAGTCTTTATTTTCTTTTATGCGAGTCTCCATCTTATCTTCTTTAAGTCTTAATTTATTTTTATGTTAGTCTTCATCTTATCTTCTTTAAATTTATGGCTATGATATATTTCTAAGTACCACAAGTTGTATACTTGGGAAATGAAAGGAGCCTTTTAGATTAATATTCTAGATCTAGTTTACTTATCTCTCTACTTTACTCCTTAGTGTTATTGTTTATTATCTTGTCATGAGCCCCTTTAAATCTCTATTTTAAATGTGGGTTCAATGATTTAGATCTCTAAATTTATTATTATTAGTTGGTTTTTTTTTATTCTAGATTGTAGAACTAGTTTTGGTTGTTGGGTTTGATATTTACTTGTAGTTGTTTAAATATTTTAGATATAGATTTAGTTGTTGGTAGTGTCAAAACTTAGCTCTTTAAATTTTAGATTTACTTTTATATTTTACTTGTCTCATTCACCTTTATGGCTATGACCCATTTCAATTTCATCAAGTGAAAAAGTAAAGTACTTGAGAATTGAAAGGAGCCTCTTTAGTTTAATGTTCTTTGATCTACTTTTCTTTTTATGTTGTAGTTGAACCCCTTTTAAATCTCCATTTTATTAGTGGGTTTAATATTTTAGAGCTAAATTTATTTCTTGTTGGGTGTTAGAATTTAGATCTACTTTTTAGTTGTTAGATTTGTTAAAATAGCTTTAATAGTTTGATATTTTAGATGTGGTTTTGCTTTTGAGTTGTATTGAATTTTAGATCTAATTTTAGTAGTATTAATTATGGTCTTTAATTTGTAGATCTAGATTTAAAAGCACTAGTCTTCCTTTGTCCATTTTTTTATTTGCCAAGTATTTTAATTAATGTTTAAAGTTTAGTTAGTTTCGTTACTTGAATTTTTTAATTAACTAATTATTATCATTCTTTTTTTTTTTGTCCTTGGTTAATAACTCATCTCAAAATTAATTGGTCTAATTCACCTAAATTGAAAATTAAAGTTTTTGTAAAAATAATTTTAGTCCTTGCGGAACGAATCTTTAAATTATTAAAACGATGTGAATTGTGCACTTGCAATTTAAAATGTATATTTTTTCCACATCAATCAAGACTTAACACATCATTTATTTATAACAAATCGTTGTCAAAGACAATAATAGACAACATGTACTGAACAAGCAACTGATGTTGAAACAAACAATAGAAAACGTTTAGTTGAAATCAACCGATGTTAATGCGCATTATAGACATCATTTCTTATAGACAATCTTTGTCTAAAGAAACCGATCTAAAATCTACCTAAACACATCAGTTTAACTATCCAACCGATGACAAATGTAACATTAACATCATTTTTTAACCAAAATATTGATGTAAAGGCCAAACTATTGCTTATCTAGCATATGTTTAAATTAATTAAAATATCATATTATGGTAATATTCAAAAGAAAGTTTTGCATTAAAAATGAAAAACGGAGAAATAGACATCAATTTTTTATCACAAAATGATGTGGTATGTACTCTTTCACATCAGTTATTAATTAATGTAAAAAAGTAGGGATTTTAACATCACCGACAAAGACATTGGTTAAAAAATTTTGAGACATCAGTTTTTAACTGATGTCTAATCCAATATTTCTAGTTCATTGCCTAATTCTAATGCCGCAGACGGCACAACAGGTAAGTCCATCTCATTTCCTACAAATAAATTAGCAATATCATCAAAATGAGATATAGTGTTTTATTGTTAATTTGATTTAAAAAGTGTGGAAATGATAGTATTATGAATTGTGTATATTGTCAATGTATATTATTTCAAGATTAATAAAAGTTATGATTATTGTATTAATAATTCTTTTATGAAATTATGTTTGTAGTATTAAAAAACTAGTTGCAAATTGTAGAAAACGAATCAAATCTTTGTAGCAGCAGATTCTCCTGCAATTTTTTTTAAAATTTGTGGAATGTTAAATTCGAAAGAATTCGGTCACATTAAGTAAATTTAATTCGACCGGGTTGGGTTGAATTTAATGCCATTTGGATGCCAAAATTTTATTTGTTTTTTCAAACTAATAATAATAATATAGAAAACAAAACTAATACATCGTTGATGAGATTCGAATCCTAATTATTTTTTCAAACTAATAATATCTATTTTTATTTTTAATATGTTATTGAAGAGATTTGAATTTTAAAATAACTTAAATATTAAAATAGAATAATTTTTTATTATTAGATCTAACAATTATAATTATTCAATTTAAATATAATGGTTATTATTCATTTAGAGATATGGTCAAAATATTAAAATATTTAAAATTTATTTCTCATGCTCTTTTTCTGCATGTTAGACTTAGTCCAATAATTATAAAAAATTTATCGTAGCTATAGTTAAATAATTATGAAAAATTTATAGACTTTTATTCCTACAGAGTAGTTAAAGAATTACCAGCTATTCAAAGTGTGTTTAGAATAGGATTACCGGCTAATCAAAGCATGTTTAAAATAAGTTTATTAGTTTTCTATTTTTTGTAGTTTTAAATATTAAAATTATAATATATAATATTTATCATATTGTTCGAATAATATGAGAATATTATCTCAACCAAATTTAAATTTAAAATTAGAATATATATTTAAATTAAACATCATATACGATATAGTGATTTAAAATTTTTTGAAACTAAATTTTTTAAATTTTTTAAATTAATTATGATTATGGTGTAACATATATATTATAATTGATTAATTTTTTTATTAACATTAGTGGAACAATAAATAATTATGAAATTATGTATACAAATTAATTTTATCTATATATACTATAATTTATGAATTATATATTTATATATTATGATGTGTTTTTTCCAAAATAATAATTCATATAATTAATTTTCAAAATCTTAATTATTAATTTTGAATTAAACTCTTACATTGGTTATTAAATATTTTTATATAATAAAAATTAATTATTAAGTCATATGAAGATAAATTGTCAAATTTGAAAATTTTGTACTTACACTTATTCGTGTCATAATAGAAAATATGTATTTGACTAATTTGCGTAATTATTTTAAAAATTACAAAGTTGGTAGCAGAAAAGTATATTTCTACTGTTGTTGAAATTTTAACATGTGTATAGATAGCACAACTCATTTAAAAATATATTTAAAATAATTTTCAATAACTATCAATTATAAAATTTTAAATATAAAATTTTAATAAGATTTTCTAAGCGGCGCAACATTGTTCCCTACATTCCGGCATTGTTCCCTAGTTTGATTTTAATGTGACAATATCATGATGTAATGTCTCTAACAATCTATACTAGTCTATAGCTGGCCTTATAATTAATACAAACTTAAGATTAAAAAACAGAAACAAATGACATTTCTCGAATAGCAAAGTTTTCTTATTTAAAAGTTGCCCTTTCATTTTGATCATATATAATCATATTTAGTTGAAAACCGAGGACCTAACTAAAAAGATTCAAATCGTACATAACCTTCCAACTCGAGAGATCGAGGATATTTTTTAACAATATGCAGAAATGCAGGATGCTTCTAGTAATTGTAGTCAATTTTTGTGCATGATATGGTGTATGTCGAGGCAAGGACAAAACATCACATTAATTACTGATAATATAACTTGTGTATCTATATAGTGGTCCACTATAGTACCCATGACAGGGGGCAATATGCCAGTTCGATCTAGTTTCTGAGGTTCTTGGTCCATCTTGTTGAGTGTATGCTTTTGCATGGATCATATATAGACCTACTATGAATTCTTAACAGCTTGAGTGATTTAAAACGTACAGCTCTAGAATCCGAGGATTATGTTGATGACGCTACATTTGTTATCAACCATATATCTACATGTATGGTCAGCTTTTTCATCCAAATTCACCAATTGTGTGAATTAATTGTATATGCACTCCCCCGAGTGCACAATCCAAAAAATATTTAGGTATAGGTACGGACTGCGGATATTTTGTACATTTTAATGCGCTGGTGACAAGGATTTGCCTTGGACCCATCTAGGGGCACACTCTGACTCCACCCAATTCCTATTTCCGCCAATCAAGGTGATTCAATAGAATACGAAATTTAAATAAATTATTATTTATAGATGTGTGACACATTTATATCATATTATTATATTTATAATAATAAATGTGTCATATATCTATAATATATATATATATAGTACCAACTATATGAAAACTTTTTAGGTGAAAATCGTGAAAACTTTGATTAAATTTTACAGAATCGTAATAAAAAATGTAAAAAAATGATTAGATAAACTTTTTATTATAATTTTGTAAATAAAATTATGGTTTTACACTATTTTTTTCATTTTTTATTATGGTTTTACAAAATTTAGTAAAAGTTTCACGATTCTCACGCTAAAAAGTTTGCAGCGGAGATATATATATATATATATAATTGAAATTATTTGTAAGCAATTTGATTATAGCAAAATTTTAAGGACTTTTTTGAAAAATACTTAAGGATAATTTTTTTTTGTAAAAGTATTGACTTTTTTAAAATATCTTGTAAAAATATGATTTTGTTTAAAAATATTTGCAAAAATACAATTTTTTTAATTTTTTTTGTAAAAATATGATTTGCAACTTTGCAACCATATTTGCAACTCGAATCAATCGAAATCAACCACAAATGCAACTTTAAAATTTAGTTGAAATAATTATTTTGGGTTTGCATTTATAGTTGCAATTTGAAAAACAAGTTGCATGTAGTTATTTTTTGTTACAAACCGTATTTTTGATAATTTCCAAAATTTTAATCATCCCACCCTTTTTGTCAAATTAGATTTTTTCTAAATACTATATTAGTATTAAATAATATTTAAAATTATGATTCAATTTTATATAATTATATTATAAATCTTATTTAAAATATAATTTTTATATAACACAGTTGTATCAAATATTATGTCATATATCTCAATTTTATGACCTTTCAAACTGTTTAATTTCTTTAAAATTATAATTTATATTTAAATATTATTAATATTACAATATTATTATACTTTTTCCTATATTAAATTTTATTATAATTTAAAAAATTATATAATTTTAATAAATAAAAAATTATATATTTTTAATATTTTGAAACCCCTGTTTAGGGTTTGTACCTGCATGTATATATAATTTTATATGTATATAATTGGGGTAAAAGAGTTAATGTCGTATTAAACGTATAAATAGTTAAGCATTTTTGAAAAAAAACAATTTTTTTATATTTTATAACAAAAATACATATTTTTATTTTATGTTTTGCAAAAATACAAATTTTTTTTTACAAAAATACAATTTTTTAACCAATGTAACTATTAGGAATTAGAATTACAGAAGTTTACTGAGGGGGTGAATGCATAACTTCAAATTCTTTTTCTTTTGATTATACATTATGATGAACTGTTTGGTTTAAGTGTGTAGCTTTAGTAATTCATAAGTATTTATATAAGTAGAATGCGGAAATGGAATAAACACATAATTAACTATCAATCTAATATATATTAGAATTGAGTTTGCTATAATATGAAATTCAAAGTGAATTTCAGCTTCTTGTTCTTTGAAGAGAAACAAGGTATGAATTCAAAATATTGAGAACCTTACTAACTAATGAGGTTGTGTAATACTATATAGACAACATGTCTTTTGGCACATGCACTCACTAATCAGTTAAGCTAATACTAGAAATAGACAAAATTAACTTTACATTTGACTACTATCTATTTCTAAGTAACACAACTATGACATTCTTTTTACTTCCAGTCTTATCACTTCTGCCATTTGTCTTATTTGTCTTCTAAGCTTCATTGTAGACTTGTCTCTATCATTCCAGGTTTGACTGATACTGAAATGACAGAGCTTCAATATGTTTGTCTTGTTTTTTTGCAAGTTTCCTTGAAATTAGCTCATTTAAAATATTTGAATACTTAGTGTATCTATCATTCGAGAACTCTTGAAGTAGACTGCTCAGTCGAGTACTCAATAGACTTCTCAATTAGTCTTTTGCTTTGATCACTTGTCGATTGGTTTAGACTTCTCGAGTGCATATATAACTTTGATGACATGACTGACTTGATTTCCCTGATTTCTCGATTGTCTTGATTCCCCTTACTTTCACTTCTCGAATTACTTCAGTAACAAGACTTCTCGAATGACTCCCTAGAGTCACTCTTCTCGATCAGCTCATACTTTTTGACTTCTCGATTATCTCCAATTCTTGACTACTTGAATAGCTTCAATTTGTTTACTTCTCGACTTGATTTACTAGACTTCTCTAATCACTCATTCCATGACTTCTCTATTAGTTGATCACTTCTGTCTTCTCTACTAGGCTGCCTTCTAGATTGGTTTCTTGACTTAGAACAATTTCAATCTACAACTTCTTATTCTATAAAAGACTTCTTGATTTGGTGCATGATTTACCAATCTTGAATCTTCTACCTTTCTTTATTTTTGACTTACACTATTTACATTATGAAACTACAGTAGAAACATGCTTCTAACTGCAAGAATACATGAGATATAATAAGTCATATGCCCTAATACAAAGAATCTAGAAATGCTCAAACAAGACAAGTATTTAGTAGATAGTAGGTTTGATTTGATCTAACAATCTCCCCCAATTTGGAAAAAGATAGTTTTACAAATTAACTACAAGATATTAAACCTACCTTTGATTTTCTTGACATTGATTATATTGAGTCTTCTACTTCTTTTCATCTTCTTGTTCTATCTCATCAATGGCTTTGAGAATTTTAAGTCTTACCATGATTTCTTCAATGAGAATAGTGTTAGTGTAGGTGCCCTAGAGGCAATACAATGTTCCTTTTAATAGACCTTTATGTCATTTGATTATTCAATAAACGTATTTATTATGACTTTAATTACTGCGATATATTTGTTAGCATAATAAATGTCCTTAGAATCATGATACACATTGTATAGTTTAAGTACATGACTTGAACTTGAGATTATATAATATATCATATTCTTAAAAGGTCCCTAGTCGAGTATTATTATTATAGGACAATAATAATACATAAATAGACTAGTATGTTGTTTGACTGATAACCACATCTCATTGGTTATAAGTATGGGGATACTAAAGTCAATACATAGGTACATGTAGGAGTACATGATACTGGACAGACCCACAGTGAGATTTTTCATGTTTAATAAAGTCATAAGAAAGACTCACAGTGATAATGGTGTAATGATCCTTTGACTTGAGATCATTATATTTCTATACGAGGATTAATATACTTTGACTACATTAAAAGTTACCTTTGACCGGGTGATGATAAAAGTGGACATCGGGTATATCATGAGTCGTATGAGAAATATGAATGATAGATAAAGGATTTAACCCTATAATTAGGAGAGATATTATTGGTCTCTTGATTGAGTAAGACTATAAAATGCATGGCTGTGCTCAAATAATGATTTGTTTTTCATAGTCTACTCATGGATCAAGTAAACCCGGATTAAATATTGTAGAGGATGACTAAATACATGCCTCGAGTTTAATCTATAATATATATGGTTAAATGGATTATATTACACGGAAACATTAATCACGAAAGGTTTTATCAAATCACGATTTAATTATTGTTTAATTGGGTAGCAATGATGTATTACTAGATACCGCTCATTGTTTATAATTTTATTGGAGAATAAAATTATTGCTAATTAAATAATAACCTATAGGGTCACACATATAGAGCAGTTAGAGGAATAGTTAATTTAAATTATAGATTTAAATTAATTGATGATTATTTGAATTTTATTATATTAATTAAGTGAGACTTAATTAATTGAAATAATATAAATTCGAATTTGAAGAGGATTTCTGCCCATAATAATTAAGTATGACTTAGTTATTAATTAAATAATAGAAATACATTTTTATTATTTAATCCTATACCTACATGGGTTAGGTTTTGCTGAATAGGCCCGTTAACCAGTCATTATAAATAGATAATGATAGGTTAAATTTCCATTACGTTTTTGAGACCTTAAACCCTAGAGGCAGCAGCAAGGTAGCAAAAGAAGGCAGAAATTCGAAATCATCAAAAGGAGGCTAGTACATCCGTTCCATAATCAAGATCGTGAGACGTTCTTGAAGGTGCTCGTGTGGATACCATAGAGGTGTTTTTCGAGAGGAAGACACAAGTCGTGAAAGCTAGGATCTCCGTTGAGTTCGTGAAAGTCAAGACCAGAAAAGGTATAAATCTGTTTCACCGGAATCTGTCAATCTTATACATGATCCTGCGTTAGGGTTCCGAAATTTTTGTTATATTTACGTTAATCCGCTGCGTTTTATGCCTCGGAATCCAACAAATAGAACACTTCAATGCATCAGCCACAATCTTGAGGGTTAGAATTGGATAGTTCTTGACAAACTTGAGTCTAATCTTCGTTGTCACCCTGTTACAGATTTTGATCTCAAATCTGTCAGGATCCTTAAAAACTCTGTACTTTCCCATCCTTCTTAACTCCTCAGACCTACTTTTAATTTCAGCATCCTCCCTTAGTTTCTTTTTAGTCATCTATTTCTTGTAAATTTCCTTGTCAATTTTTACTTGATATTTCATTACTAGATACTTAGCAATGGCAACCATTTTTAATTTGTTCTCCATAAAACTCTTATCATAAAGGTTGATTACCATTTTGCTGTCATGTGTAATAGAGGCTGAGTTATCATAATAGAAAGGTCTGTCATCACCGTCAATAGTAGTCACAAACTTTCTTCTATCTCTTATCTCCACTTTGCAAATTCTGTTTGCTTTCCATTCCTTGATTTTTATCTTGTCTACTTCAACAATCTCCTGGATAGGCTTGATAGGAAGACCTTTGTCAGGAACAATAAACTGTTTTATCCATTTTGGACACCTCACTTCTGACTTCTCTACTAAGCTGACTTCTCGATTGGTTTCTTGACTTGGAACAATTTCAATCTGCAACTTATTATTCTGTCAAAGTCTTCTTGATTTGGTGCATGATTCACCAATCTTGAATCTTCTACCTTTCTTTATTTTTGACTTACACTATTTACATTCTGAAACTACAGTAGAAACATGCTTCTAACTACAAGAATAATGAGATATAACAAGTAACATGCCCTAGTGCAAAGAATCTAGAAATGCTTAAACAAGACAAGCATTTAGTACATAATAGTCTTGATTTGATCCAACAGTAACCGGATGCAATTAAAATTAGCATCAAATGGAACACGAGCAAATTTAATTTTTTTCAAAAAATAATTGCATTCATTTGGATTTGATTACAAATCATTTATAAAATATTTGCATTTGGTTACTTTTAGTTTCAAATCATATTTTTGCAAAAAAATTCAAGATATAATAAAATCGATTTTTTTTTAAAAAATAGTATTTTTTATAATTATCCTAAATAATTTAAAAAATTAGAATCTTATATATATATATATATATATATATATATATATATATACACACACACACACATATATGTATATACATATTTCAAACTCATCTCTATTACATGTATAATAAAAATAAATAATAAATTTTAAAATAAAAAAACATAATCTTATATACAAAATTATTGTATAAACTGAAATATTAAATGTGGATATTAATAAATTAATATTATTAAAACATAAATAATTTTGAATTATCAGCTTATAATATTATATATTTTTAATGATCTAAAAATTAAATTAAATTAAATAGTCATATAAAATCCACACATTTATAACAAAAACCCTTAATTTTAAATTTAATAATATACAATAAATTAAAATACTAAACATTCTTATGCAATCGCAGTTTTAAACCGTAATCTCAAATGGAGCCATAATAATTAACATAAACTACTCATATGCCCTATAATTTTTGTATCATTTTGATTTTTTAAAGTCAAATTTATTTTTTTTGAATAGTAAATTAAAAATCTATTACTATATATTAAAGCTCAACATATGGGCAAATTTTGCCTTTTTATTAGCTGTGAATTGATGGTTATACCCTTGTATTTTGGATAATTACGTATGTACCACAATTTAAAAATTTTTGTTAAAAGAAGGATAAAATCATGTCATTATTGAGTATCAAACTAATAATCTCATCTTAAATAGTCATTGTTGGAACCATTTGATCCACTTTGATTTATGTTTTGTTTTAATGCCTTAAAGCATAAACCATAGATATTTTTTTATCATATATTAATTTTTCATATTATAAATGCATCATATATAAATTATTTATTAATATTTTTTTAAAATATGAGAAATGAAATTCGTATGGTTGAGTTCAAATTTTTTTTTATTAGTACAAATAATATGAATTTTTGAAAAAGTTTTAACAAATTTAGATTTTAAATATGTTAAATATTTGAATAAAATATGGAATTGAGCTATAGTTGCGATATTAATACTAAAATAATAATACTATATAAAAGGATATTATTTCAATATTTATTTATTTTAGAAATAGATAAAAAAATTAAAATAAAAGAATAAATATTATGTAAAATACAAAATATTAAAATTTATTAGTCGAATTGTAAGTAGTGAAAATATTTGAATTTTAAATAAAATATTTTGAAAATAAACTATTATTGTGTACATATATGTTGATTAAATTAATAGTTAAAAAAATATGAATTTACTTTAATATGATTATGTGTGTGTATGTATTTGCATTAAATATATATTTTCATATAAAGAAATTGATTTATAATAAATGTTTAAATTCGTCATTCATCTGTCTTACTTAGTTGTTCGGACCCTTATACAATTAAATACATAGGTTTAGAAATTATATTTAAGTATAAGATACTAGATTGTCTATACAAAAAATTAGTATAATTGGGTAAAAAATTAGAAAATTTGTAAAATAGTGTTGTCTAGTATTTTGTAGGGATATCGTTCGCAGGGAAGGACTGTTATCAATATCAATTTCAAGTATATTATCTCTTACAATCTAGAAGTGTGGTGAAGAATAATTTTGGGTTTTTGTTTATAAACTAAATTAAACTAATAAGCAAATAAAATTGGTAAATTAACGATTATAAAAAGCAATCCAGGAAATAGGGTTCTTCATTGGCATTGATGAATGTCTATCAATTGTGACATACAAGTCTCTTACTCTGCTAAAAAAAATCCTTCAAAAGTTTATAATGTTCTCTCCCAATATACAATATAATACTTACAATTATGCCTTAACCATCACTCCCATGATCAATTAATGTACAACTATAAATTATCAAGACCCAAGGATTTTCAGTCTCATAAGTCTCATATTAATCTCCCAATTAAATATTTGACTTATGTCTATCATATCATGAACTAGAATTACAACTTCTCTCCCGATTCGTTAATAACCCTTACAGATACAATTAAAGGTTAGCTACTCCCATAATTATGTTAAGCACAGTATGACAGATTAGCAAAGCCGATAAATTATAATACAATATTAAACAAACATCGCAAACCAATGAATACTACCTAATCCCAAGATTAGAGAATTAGTTACTCATAGTAAAGAAAGAAAACAAACATATATTAATACTGAAAACCATGGTTACAAGAGTATAGAGTTAAGAAGATACAACTTGACAAAATCTCTTGAACTTGGAGTGAATCCCTTCAATCCTTGCTCAAATTCTCTCTCCAAGTTTTCTCTCCGATTCTCGCTCTAGGTAATACACGGCCGCCACTAATTATTTTACAAAACCCAATATATAAGTGTTTTTAATGCTTTACAAGTAAACACACGAAATATCCTAAAGTAAGTTGGGCTATAATTGTGAAATTCATTGTCTGCCTTCCAGGCCTGTTTCTGGGCTGCTCCACTTGAAATATGTGTATTGGGCCACCTTTGAATTATAGATTTTTCTATTATCTTTGCGTGGGCTATAAAATCACCCAATTCTGACTTCTAGAACTCAAGTTATGGCCCAAATAGTGAACCTTGTGTGCGCAGCCCATCAATTCCGAATTTGATTCTAATTTAGCTCCAAATTGGACTCTTTAATCTCCAATTCTTCCAAGTTTAGGATTTCTTTATTTCCTGCAATAAAACATTAAACTCTAATTAATAATTATCTATTTATGTATAAAATACTAGAAATATGAGAATAAAATCCTATAAAATATATATAAATATATACTCTATCAAATATCCCCACACTTATCATTTACTCGTCCTCGAGTAAAACAATACTATCTAGCTACTAACTAGTACAACTTCCGTAGGTGATCATGGTTGCATTTGGCATATGCAACAAGCCCTTTAAACCCCTAGGTAGCCCAGTGGACAAGTAAGGTCTCGTGAGGGCCTATAGTGAATGTACCCACAAAATCCATCTAGCTCATATAAAGTAATATCGATGACAATTATGAATGCATGTCCTTATGCAATGGAAGACTATACTACCTATATGAATGCATCTAAATGAATGCAACTATATGAATGAGAATGCAAAGGATCCCACATATAATAGTGTATGTCAAGTCAGCAATAACCTTCAGAATATGCAACAAATTTAGACACATCAAGCTCACACAACAATATCAACGCATAGTAAATACAAGTACAGAGCATGCGTGTGTGCTTAGCTTAAAAACATGGCTTTAATTCAAGAACAAAGGCATACTAGTTTCAACACAACAAATCATGCGAGTTAATAGCTCCCAAGTTGAGTACTATAATAGATCTTAAACACTATATTACTTAGAACTAGCCATCATTCAAGTTTAACAAGGGTTTTTTATTTCTTCTTTTTCTGCTACAAGGCATTCTTTTTATTGCTCAGTCTAAGGTCGGGACACTTCTCAGGGTAAGTGAGTTACGACCACCATATGACTTCACTACCTCATTTTTTTTCTTAAAGTCAAGTAATTCTCCAGTAACCAAGAACAGTGAAAAGTCACCAAGAAAATTTTATTTCTAGTACAACTGCACTTAATACCAGCACATGTACATGGATCGTTCCTTTCATATGACATTGCATTTGCCACCCATTGATCTCAAAGGAGTACCTGATACTTTATTTTCCCTTTTTTTTGTTAGACATTTACATCCCATGTCTCCCTTAAACTTATGCTATGTACTAAGATAAAAAGGGAATAGTCAAAATTCGAATCATCAACAAGCGGCTACCCCTCAAGATACAAGTATGTCTAAGTCTCAATTCAAAGAGCATAATAATTTCGTGTAAAGAAATAAACTCTGCACTAGTGACACTACACAAATAATATTATTAACTGATAACAAGATATAGTCAAAAATAAGTTACACATAATATCATCATAAGTTATTGACTTGGACTACTACTAATATGGGATCATGTTATGTTATGCAATGCAATAATGTATAAAATTTAAACATGAATTATAAGTATGCATTTCACATTATTATCAAATTATTTAATAAGGCTAGAATTTGAAAAAAAATATATACATATATTACAATATTGAGAACGCATCCCCACACTTAAATGGTTTATTGTCCTCAATGAATTATGAAAAGAAAAAAATCTAAAAAGATCCTAAAAAATACAAAAAAAATAAGATAGAAAAAAAAATTAATATACAAAGAAAAGTTAGAAATACTCCCCTAATACATTAGCAATTCCATGAAGTCCCCTGATGAGTCTTTGGCTCTGCATGAGAGTGCTGCAATTTTGCATGAACATGCAGAATTCACAAATACTTGGTGTGACTTTGACTTCTGTTTGTAAATGAACAAGCATAGACGTGGCATGAACATGCCAAATGGGAAAACCGTCACAGATAATCAAAACAGGGTTTGCATGAGCATGCCAAATAATGCCATGAATGTGTCAGACATGAATCCACTTTTCTGCATGAACATGCTAGGTTTTTAGCATGAACATGCTAAATTTCAAAAACACTACAGTAGCTTCAAATAGGCCCCGTGTGACGTGACTTGAGAGTGCTCAATCCCCTGCATAAACGTGCTGCAACATCCTCTGTGTGCATGAACATGCACTGATGTTGGCATGAACATGCCAAACTTAAGAAGTACCACCGAAGCATCAAAGTTGAGTCAGCATGAACGTGCGAAGAATCTGTAGGAACATGCCAAATTGCCAAAATTATACAGTTTCATCATAACGGTGATGCGTGAGTGTGTTAACCCCTTGCATGAACATGTTCATCAGCCAAACTACTCCAGTGTGCCAGAGTAGTGTTGCAAAAGAAAATTCCTAAAGTAGCAGAATTTTTATAGCCTTGTGTCAGCACATACATGTCAATAGAGTCCTAAACAAATCATCTGTAAGTCCTGTAAAAAGTAGCAAGAACATCATTGCATAAAGTGGGAGTAGAAATATAAATTACAAAAAATAATATTTATAATCTTGGGTTGCCTCCCAATAAGTGCTTCTTTAACGTCGTTAGCTCGACATATACATTCAAGTAGCATAACTAATGAGGTGAGAAAGTAAATAGATACACATACTTACGAATGAGCATTAAAATTTTGATGTGCAAACATACCGTTGATCCATAAAAATAAGAGACAATTTTTATGATCATCACTTGCTTAAGAGACTCAGAAAAATCAAAATAGTTAGAAAAGTCGTCAGAATAAGAAATGTATGTACGACTTACAAAATCCTCCCAAATTGGATCCTTGTATTCCAAAGCAAGATTTTCAAATTTATCAATCTCAATTACCTTCTCAAATATAATTGGACACTCATCAATATCTAATTTCACATCTTCTACCAATTCATTAAGCACATTGTTATCTTGTAAATATGGTAGAATTTCAACCTCATCCAATTTATAAATATCAAGCTTGGGACAATTATCAACTAAACAAGTAAGTTCATCAATCATAAAATTTTCATCAATTGCTAAATAAGAATCACATGTAGTCGGGAAATTGACACAAGGAGGAACTTGAAAACAACCGTTATGCATCACAAGTTGAACTTCCATAATAAAACTATTTCTTTTAGCATTCTCCACATACCAAGTTGGCGACTCTACTGCGCATGAAATATTATTTTTATTAGCAATCTCAAAAGTTGGGTCAACGAATTGTTTAAAAAGTCCCAAAGAAAGTAAAGAAGGCTTAGATTGAATTAAGCTCTTATCAACACCATTACATGTATATGAATCATGGTATTGATTTTTAAAGGTGTATGAAAAATCTGTGCTCAAAGGGTATGGAGCATAATATGAGTTTTCAGAATAGAACGAATTCACCTGATATGGATTAAAATCCTGATAAACATTAAAGTCTTGATAAGAATTGAAATCTTGATATCGTTCTTGATTGCTGAAAAAGTTCTGAACATTATTCCAACCAAAATTGTTATCCATGTCTCTTCAACTCAAAGATCTTCAGTTTTCTGCCTCAAAGTAACCTGTAGACACACCAAAGAAAAAAATACAAAGGCAAAGAAAATATATGTACAAAAATAAAATCTAAACTATAAGAAACAATTAACTCAAAATCAATATTGTCGCCTTCCCCGGCAGCGGCGCCAATTTGTTGTCTAGTATTTTGTAGGGATATCATTCGCAGGGAAGGACTGTTATCAATATCAATTTCAAGTATATTATCTCTTACAATCTAGAAGTGTGGTGAAGAATAATTTTGGGTTTTTGTTTATAAACTAAATTAAACTAATAAGCAAATAAAATTGGTAAATTAACGATTATAAAAAGCAATCCAGTAAATAGGGTTCTTCATTGGCATTGATGAATGTCTATCAATTGTGACATACAAGTCTCTTACTCTGCTAAAAAAATCCTTCAAAAGTTTATAATGTTCTCTCCCAATATACAATATACTCCCTCCGTCCCGGCCAAATGTTTACATTTGGTCCGGGCACGGAGACCAAGGATAGTGGGTGTAATAGTGATTTTATTGTTAAAATAAATGAAGTAGTGGGTGTAATAGTGTAAAGTGTTGAAAAAGTGGAGTGAAGTAGTGGATGTAATAATATATTTATTGTTAAAAGTTACTATTTTTAGTAATGTAAAGAATTGGATGGGACGTCCCAAAAAGGAAAGTGTAAAGAATTGGTTGGGACGGAGGGAGTAATACTTACAATTATGCCTTAACCATCACTCCCATAATCAATTAATGTACAACTATAAGTTATCAAGACCCGAGGATTTTCAGTCTCATAAGTCTCATATTAATCTCCCAATTAAATATTTGACTTATGCCTATCATATCATGAACTAGAATTACAACTCCTCTCCCGATTCGTTAATAACCCCTACAGATACAATTAAAGGTTAGCTCCTCCCATAATTATGTTAAGCAGAGTATGACAGATTAGCAAAGCAGAGAAATCACAATATAATATTAAACAAACATCGCAAACCACTGAATACTACCTAATCCCCAAATTAGAGAATTAGTTACTCATAGTAAAGAAAGAAAACAAACATATATTAATACTGAAAACCATGGTTACAAGAGTATAGAGTTAAGAAGATACAACTTGACAAAATCTCTTGAACTTGGAGTGAATCCCTTCAATCCTTGCTCATGTTCTCTTCATGTTCTCTCTCCAAGGTTTCTCTCCGATTCTCGCTCTAGGTAATACACGGCAGCCACTAATTATTTTACAAAACCTAATATATAAGTGTTTTTAATACTTTACAAGTAAACACACGAAATATCCTAAAATAAGTTGGGCTATAATTGTGAAATTCGTAGTCTGTCTTCCAGGCCTGTTTCTGGGCTGCTCCACTTGAAATATATGTATTGGACCACCTCTGAATTATATATTTTTCTATTATTCATGTGGCCTATAAAATCACCCAATTCTGACTTCTAAAACTCAAGTTATGGCCCAAATAGTGAACCGTGTGTGCGCAACCCATCAATTCCGAATTTAATTCTAATTTAGCTCCAAATTGGACTCTTTAATCTCCAATTCTTCCAAGTGTAGGATTTCTTTATTTCCCGCAATAAAACATTAAACTCTAATTAATAATTATCTATTTATGTATAAAATACTATAAATATGATAATAAATTCCTATAAAATATATATAAATATATACTCTATCAAATAGAAATTTTTACAATATATACATTAAATATTTTTTAAATATTAATAATGGAGAGATATAGTTTTATAATGGATAGATATAGTTTTATAATATATGTGTGATTTATTAATTATTTTTTAAATATTAATTTGTTATTTATAAATTAGGTATGGAATTTATATCGAGCAATAAATATTTTAATAAAAATATATAGATGCATTTAAAACTAAAATTTTAAAAATAAATAATTAAAATTTAATGAAAATAAATAATACAACTTTTTTTTAAGGGAAATAAATAATACAACTAAAAATAAGTTTAATTTTACGATTGTACGAAAAGGCTCGTGTGAGGCACGGGCTTTTACGCTAGTATTTATTTATAAGTTTACAACTTTACAAATTGATTCATAAAATTGAACAGTTAAATTTTATTATAATATTTTTTCAAAAAATATACATACTTATATAATATGTTTAATTTGTTGTCAAAATTAATTAATTTGACTGTGAAAAGTCAAAATGAGACAAGAATTATGGGACGAATCGAGTAACATAAACTAAAATGATACAGTCAAGAAAAAGACTACAAAGATTATCCACTATTTTCATAAGCCCGTACAAAAATGTTGTCAATAAACTTATAGGTGAACGTTCAGATACTGTTGGATATTTGAGTTAATTGTGCTAATAGTGCAGAGAAGATAAAAGAGAATAAAATGTGTTTATAATAATATAACTCTTCTTCTTATCTTATCTCATTACATAACAACCTTATTTATTCTGATAGGTTGTTCATACAAAAATAGTAATGTACATGTACCATCAATAGTGATGGTTTCTCTTATACTATTATTAAAAACTTATTGGTTTATATTTAATAATATATAAACCTCTTATTTAATATATACTGAATAATAAAAGTTCTTCATTATTTAACACTCCTCCTTGAAAAACTTCTTCTGTATGCCAAGCTTATTCCTCAAAGATTCAAACTTTCCTTTTGGAAGTGATTTTGTAAAAATGTCAGCTAGTTGCTCTTCTGAATGACAGTGAACTAGGCTCACTTTTCCTTTGTTTTGAGCTTCTCGAATGAAGTGATACTTTATTTTGATGTATTTTGTCTTTCTATGTTGTACTGGGTTCTTTACAATAGCAATTTCTAATGTTCCGTCACAGTAAATCTTAGTTGTTGATCGTTGTTTTTCACCCAATTCTGCAAGTATCCTCCTGAGCCATATTACTTGATTAACTGCTGCACATGCTGCTATATATTCAGCTTCGGTTGTTGATTAAGCAATTGTATACTTTTGACTTAACCAAGAAAATATACCATTTCCGAGTAAAAACATGTATCCAGAGGTGCTCTTCATATCATCTACTGACCCCGCCCAATCACTGTCTAGATATCCTATTAGTTTAGGATTTTCCGTAGGTCTGAACCATAATCCATAGTCCAAAGTACCTTTTATATAACACATGACTCTTTTGACAGTCTTCATGTGTAATTGTGTTGGTTTTTACATAAACCTTGATAGCATACTTGTAGCATACATTATATCTGGCCTTGTTGCAGTTAAATATAGTAAACTGCCAATTATACTTCGATAATGTTTAACATCTGTTTCTCAAGAATCATCATCTTTGCTCAATTTTTCATTTTGAGCCAAGGGAGTTGAAATTGGATTACATCTATCCATGTTAAATTTCTTCAAGATGTTCGTGTTATTTGCACTTGAGTACAATAAGTTTGGAGAAGGGGGTGTTGAATACAAACTTAAGAATTATTTTACTTTCTTGCGGATTTTAGTTAGTTCAACAAAAGTGTTTGAATGTATATTAAAGTATAATTGATTGAACTTAGAATGGAAATACTTAGTATTGAAAACATGACAAACAATATTAAAAATTACTAGTGGATTGGTTTTTCCACTAGTATGTTTTTGATTTCAAAAAATCTTGGTAAAATTATCAAGCTGCTTACAAAGTGTTGCTTTTGAACTACAATGTTTTTCCACACTTTGCTACAATGGACTACTAACCACTATATAGTAATTTTCTTCTCATTCTATTTCCTATCGACATAAAACATTATAAAATACACTTTATAATATTTATATGAAAATATAAATTAGTTACTTTCACAGTCTTCATTAGTCTATGTCTAGTCCTGGAAATATCTATGTCTTGATCCATTCCTTGAAGACTGTGTTGCCTTAAAAGTATTCGCAATCCTGACAGGACTGTCTTCCATTGATTCAGTTTCTGTATAGTTCTCATTCCTTTTGTCTTTAGCTAAATTGGGAAACCTTAATCAACTGATAAATGCTGTTAAGCTTATCAATTGATTCTTCTTTGCTTATCCATCGATGGATAGGATATCCATTGATCAGTTGATATATCGATGACTAATTGAGTTATCCATCTACTCTCTATTCATTGATGGTCCTTTATCCGTTGATAGCTTTTATCCGTTGATAACTTTTATCCGTTGAGTAGTATCTGTTGGTGTAGGTGCCCTAGAGGCAATACAATGTTTCTTTTGATAAACCTTTATGTCAATTGATTATTCAATAAACGTATTTATTATGACTTTAATTTCTGCGATATAATTGTTAGCATAATAAATGTCCTTAGAATCATGATACACATTGTATAGTTTAGTAAATGACTTGAACTTGAGATTATATAATATATCGTATTCTTAAATATCCCTAATCTATTATTATTATTATAGGACAATAATAATACATAAATAGACTAGTATGTTGTTTGACAGATAACCACATCTCATTGGTTATAAGTATGGGGATACTAAAGTCAACACATAGGTACATGCAGGAGTACATGGTACTGGACAGACCCATAGTGAGATTCTTCATGTTTAATAAATTCATAAGAAAGACTCACAGTGATAATGGTGTAATGATCCCCTAACTTGAGATCATTATATATCTGTACGAGGATTAATATACTTTGACTACATTAAAAATTACCTTTGACCGGGTAATGATAAAAGTGGACATCGGGCATATCATGAGTTGTATGAGAAATATGAATGATAGATAAAGTGTTTAACCCTCCTATAATTAGGAGAGATATTATAAGGCCTCTTGATTGAGTGAGACTATAAAATGCATGACCGTGCTCAAATAATGATTTGTTTTCATAGTCTACTCATGGATCAAGTAAACCCGGATTAAATATTGTGGAGGATGACTAAATACATGCCTCGAGTTTAATCTATAATATATGTGGTTAAAGAGATTATATTACACGGAAACATTAATCACGAAAGGTTTTATCGAATCACGATTTAATTATTATTTAATTGGGTAGCAATGATGTATTACTAGATACCGCTCATTGTTTATAATTTTATTGGAGAATAAAATTATTGCTAATTAAATAATAGCCTATAGGGTCACACACATAGAGCACTTAAAGGAATAGTTAATTTAAATTATAGATTTAAATTAATTGATGATTATTTGAATTTTATTATATTAATTAAGTGAGACTTAATTAATTGAAATAATAAAAATTTGAATTTGAATTATGCCCTTAATAATTAAGTATGACTTAGTTATTAATTAAATAATAGAAATTCGGTTTTATTATTTAATCCTAAACCTACATGGGTTAGGCTTTGTTGTTATGGGTTGCTGTTATGGGCCTATTAACCAGCCATTATAAATAGATAATGTAGGGTTAATAGGGCATTACGTTTTGAGAGAAATAAACCCTAGAGGCAGCAGCTATACAGCAAGGCAAAGTAAGGCAGAACAATTTCGAAATCATCAAAGGAGCTAGTACATCCATTCCGTAATCAAGATCGTGAGACGTTCTTGAAGGTGCTCGTGTGGATACCATAGAGGTGTTTTTCGAGAGGAAGACACAAGTCGTGAAAGTTAGGATCTTCGTTGAGTTCGTGCAATTCAAGACCAGAAAAGGTATGAATCTGTTTCACCATAATCCGTCCAAGCTTATACATGATCCTGCGTTAGGGTTCCGAAATTTTGTTATATTTACGTTTAATCCGCTGTGTTTTATGCCTCGGAACCCAACAGTATCTTCATCCATCAACTCCAATATCAGTTGATCACTTCACTTGTGAGAATTCTAACTTAGAATATTTACAATTACTCAGCCATTCTTCACATCAGTTGAGAAACTATAAATTGAAGTCAATAATATCAGTCGACTACTTCACAGTATCTATCGAGGTAATACAATCAATTGATAATAAAACATGAATCAAATGTTGCAATCTAATTTATCAGTTGATAAACAAGCTTCAACTGATAACTGGTTTCCTAGTCAATGAATATTTATAAGTCACATATCCATCGACTAGTTACAATGAATCTTAAAATTCTTATTGTAATTCTAAGTATTTTGTTATCATTAAAACTCATAATTCCTAAAAATCTCCCCCTATTTATGAATATATGAAATATGCATAAATTTTCTATTGATGATAACAAAACTCCTAAACATTTTTATTCTAGCAAAAATTAAAATATCAACAAAAGTAATTTGAGACAGAGTAATCAAATACCAGTAAAAGATGAATTCTGATAATATTGATGTTTGAGTATGAATCTTCTATCTTCTTCTTTTTCCTCTTGACTCATTCATCTTTTCTTCATTTTCTTTCATCTTCCTGAATAGGGATCCCTTCATAATCTTCTCATCCTCAACCCTGTAGTCCAGTTGTTTTGCAAGATGGTTCAATTCCAGATTGGGCAATTTGTCTATTTCTTGACAAATATCAATGCATTTTTCTCTACCTTCCCTGTCCTTGTAGATCATCATGTAGAATGGTTCATGAAGTACCTTCTTTACTTCAGGGTTCCAAATTTTGATTCTGTCATCCCTTTCTTCTTGAATAGGTGTTTCCCTCATCTTCTTCATCTTCTCAAGAATGGCTTTTCCTAGTTCTTCAGTTAGATAATATTTTCCGTTGAGCATAGTGTAGATTTTCCTTAAGATGCCATATACTTGGTCCAAGACTTGATTAAATGTTAAAGTTGAATGTGATCCATCTTCATACTCAATGTGAAGTAGATCAACATCCATCTTCCTTTGACCTTTTACTGCAATCATTCCTTCAACTTTGATTGGCATAAAATTCTCATATTTGAGTTTGAACACTTCTATTTCTTTGGCTTGACCACTCCCAGATGCTTGACTTTCAAGATTCACCTCCTTTGGCTTCTCCTCCTTAGCCACTTTTTCATCAACAACAAGTTTCCTTTTAACTCCAGAAGTTTTTGGTTCATCTACAGGCTTGTTTACTCTTTGTTTCATTCTTGGCCTCCTTTCACCATATTTTCTTCTAGCTTATCTAATTAACCTATCCTCCTCATCAAATTTCCTTTGCAGTTGAATAACTAGTTTTTCTTGTGACTTTTCTTGTTGTTCCCTTTCTTTTACACCAACAACTATTGCTTTCCCCAATAGTTTCTCACCTCCACTCATGGCAGAATTCTTCTTCTTCTTTTCTTCTTCTATAGCAAGGCCCTTTCCCTTTCTGTCACCAGTCTGTGAGCTACTTTCATCTACCCTTATTTCTCCTTTCTTTACTGCCTCAAGAATTTCTAGCATTAAGGCAATTGGCTCTTGTGCATCAATCTCCTTGTTTTTGCTGGCAATTGAATCAAATTGCCTTACAATCTGTTGAGCCAATGCCTGCTTTGGATCTTTCCTTTGTATGACATTATTTGTATTCTTGATTACAACTTCAACTTCTTTACTCCTCACCCTCCTTCTTAACTCATCATCCTTCTCCCCCTTTTTTTTTATCAGCAACAGGCTCTTGAGCTAAGGATTGAGAAATAAGAGGGGTATGCAATAATCTGCTCAGAAGTGTGATTTGAGTGACTTGATTCTTCAAGATTTGATCCATGGTAGTTACTCTTTTCTCAAATGCCACTACTTTGTCCTTGGCTGTAGACTCAATATCAAGTCTTTACTTGATTCCTGGTAATATTGTAAGGCTGAGTCTTGAATCAATTATGGAGTCAAAATGCATCCTGAAACTATCAATATCTTCTCTGATTTTCTTGAGTTCATACTTGGACCCTGTTACATGCATTTTCTGAATCTTCAAGTTGTCTCTGTAAAAGTTGAGAATTCTTCTGTACAAAAAATCATCTACATTTACTTCAGTCATGGATCTCCTGTAGTATGAAATTATGGCTCTTTTAGTGTCAGCCAAACTAGTTTCATCACTAGCCATTTCAGGTTCCAATAACTCATCTTCAGAACTATATTCAAAATCTTCTGGATTCATGTGGGATAAATCATCAGGTTGTCTTGCTAGACTCTCTTTTCCACTCCTGAATTGTTCTTCTGTTTGCACCAATTCCAACATCTATTCAGCCTCTTGATTAGTGGTTGCTGCCAATTCTTGGTAGTGTGGATCTTTCTGTTGAAAAGTTGATGCATCAATATTGAATTCAAACTCATCATCCACCTCCATGTGGGCATCTGCCACTCCTGCAGGAACTCCATTTCTTCCATCTCCCCCTAACTTCAACCCCAACTCCTGGGTGAGTTCTGCTGCAACCTGCTCAGTTTTAGAATTTGATGCTTCATGAGATGGTGAAATTGGTTTCTCTCTATTCTTTTCTCTCTCACTCTCTTCTCTCTGTTTTTGCATCAGGATCTCATCTTGGATTCTCACCTCTCCCTTACTATCTTCTCCTTTTATATCACCTGCTAGGGTGGAACTCTCTTTACTCACACCCTCTCCTTTTGCCACCTCAGAAGAATTTGAGGGCCTTCCATTCTCACACTCTCCTTTTGCCAAGGTATGCAAACCTTTCCTCTCACACACCTCACCCACTCCACTCAATCCTAGTAGAGTATTGGCCACTTGAATTGTTTCATTGGATGATTCATGAATTTGAATGAAGGTGTCAATCGATGGATAAGAAATATCCATCGATGGATGAATATCCGTTGATTGGAGCTCGTCAGTGGATGTAAGGATTGAAGGGCTTCGTGGCACAAACGTAGTGTAATAAATGCAAAAAATAAATCAAAATAGCGAAACCCTCTGCAGGATCCATGCGAAAACAAAAGATTTAATTCGGAGATAAAGAATAAATACCTTTAGAAGCTTTAACAGTTCATTAATGGAAGATTAATGGAGGTCCAAAACTTATTTAATCACCACGTATCCCGCTCTCGCGATCTACGCTCTACGGTATCCACACGAACACTTTTCATGAAGGATTGATGTGTACTAGCACCCGAAAACTGCTTCTCTCTCTCTATCTTCCTCTTTTCTCAAAACGGCTAGGGTTTTAGTAAAAATATATCTCATAAATTAAATCAGCCCATAAATAGATTATATAGAGAGAGGAATAAGTTTTCTAATTATAATCCAATTATAATTAATACTAATCCAAAATTCTAAATTATTTAATTAAGTCTCACTTAATTAATTAATTATTAATTTTGGAATTAGTTTAAATAATTCATTTATTCTATTTATATAATTAATTAGTCATACTTAATTAATATCATAAATAAAATAAATTACTTATTTAATTTAAATTCACAATTTAAATTATTTCTCCTTCAAGCGTTCTTTGTGTGTGACCCTGTAGGTTATTATTACGTTGGCAACAATTTTAATATCTAATTAAAATTGTAAACAATAAGCGGCATCTAGTAATACATCATTGCTACCCAAAAAATAATAATAAATCGGTGATTCGATTAAGCCTTTCGTGAATAATGTTCCATGTAATATAATCCCTTTAATCTTGATATTATAGATTAAACTGAAGGCATGTCTCGTGTCATCCTCTTCATAATTTAATCTTTATTTTCTTGATCGATGAGTAGACTATTAAAATCAAATCAACATTTGAGCACGGCCGTGCATTTCATAGTCTCACTCAAACAAGAGGCCAATAATATCACTCCTAAAATTAGGAGGATTAAATCCCATCTAGATCATTCATATTTCTCATACGATTCATAATATACCTAATGTCCACTTTTATCTTCACCCGGTCAAAGGTAACTTTTAATGTAATCAAAGTATATTAATTCTCGTATAGAAATATAATGATTTCAGGTCTAAGGATCATTACACCATTATCACAATGAGAATTACTTATGACACTTATTTAACATGTAGAATCTCACGGCGGGTCATTCCAGTGCCATGCATTGAGACAAGCACTTATGTTCATGACTTTAGTATCACCATACCTATGACCAATGAGATGTGGTCATCTGTCAAGAAACATACTAGTCGTTGTGCATTATTATTGTCCTTAAATAATAATACTCGACTAGGGAATTTTAGGAATAAGATACTATTCATATAATCTCATTTTTAAGTCACATACTTAAAGATATATAATACGTATCAAAATTTCAAGGACATTTATTATGCTTTCAATTTATTACGCAGTAAATAAAACATAATAAATAAATAATAATCAATAAAATATAATCCTTAATAATAAATATTTTCCTTAAAATATAAAAAGTATTGTCTCTAGAGCACAATTACTAACAAGGATATTCATCGATGGAAGTGAACTAGTCAATGGATGTTGGAAATTATCAGTTGATTGAATAATATCCATTGACTTGAGAGAATTTTCAGTAGTTTCCTGATCAACCAAGGTGTTATCCTTATTTGGTGATACAGGTGAGAGTGTTGGCTCCACCCTTAGTTGCAAAGAGGGTGAATTTGAAACATTGAAGTTGTCAATCAACAAAGTTTCTGAAGAAATAGATTTTGAAGGGGATTGAGGAGAAGAAATAGATAGAGAGTGGGGCTGTGCCTTAGGAAAATTCTGAGACACATCAAAAGAAGAAACTGAAGGCTCCGCCAAATTTGCATTTTGCTTTGCAGGTGTGTGTGTTCCCTATGCAATATTTTTGTCCTTCCTTCTCCTTTTGTATGGTTGAATTACCTTGTGTCCCTCACCCCCATCTAATGGTCCTGGTTGAGACCTCTTTTCAATAGCTACACCTTGTTGAGAAGATGCAACTAGGGATGTGTTTAAATCCTTTATCACATCCTCAATCTGTTAAGGGATTGGGCTAGTGGCTGGATGGACACTCTCAAACTCTCCTTCCTTATTCTTCTGGCTTTCTTGATGTTGGCCAGTTCCCTCACCCTTATCAACCACCTTCACACTCCCCTCAGTTGTTTTTCTTTTCTTAGTTTTTACAACAGTAGTCTTTTGAGAAACTATTGAGGTGGTTAGTTTAGATTTGTTTTTGGAAGGTTGTGCAACTTGGGTAGGAGGGATGGGGGCATTTCCAACTCCCTCCATTGTTGTAGAAGGCAAAGGAATTAAGATGCCAGAAGAAGTAAAAGAGAAATTGAATTTCTTGAGATATACTTGTACAAAGGGAGGATAGGTGAGGCACAACCTAAGGTGTAAGTTGATTCTCACCAAGTCCTTGAAGACCCTTTTGTTCTGTGTCCAGGCCTCCAAAGTTTCCATTTCTGCATTAATCTCATAATCTCCAATAGAGGCATTAATCAACAGCATAAAAAATCTAGCAAAATAGATGTTATTTTTCCTAGATGCCTTATTTCCTAATTTAGCAGTTAATTCATTTAGGAGTAATGTGCTAAAATTAAAGTACTTATCAAATAAGACAGAATAAGGAATTTCTTGCATACTTGTGGTAATTGCATCAAAATTACTTATTTTTCCAGAAAATACTTTAATAATAGCATCAAAGAAATAACTCCATTTTTTTCTAAGATTTTTCCTAACAACCTTACCTAATCCAATTTTAGCATTAATATAATTAACAGATTCTAACATGTCTCTAATGTCATTTTCAGTGGGTGAATTATCACAATTATTTTCAGGTAATTCTAAGCATTCAGACAAAATAGTACTTGTAATGGTGTAGGAATTACCTTTGCAAGTATAAGAAATTATCTTCCCATCTTGTGAGACTTCTGCAGTGTTCCATAACTCTTCAACAAATGAACAAACTATTGTTGGTGCTTCACTGAGAGCCTTGGATACTTTGCAATCTCCCAGAAACCTCATCAATGGATGGAAGTCCACGTGAGCATCATCCACTGTTAGACATACTGCAAAGTTTTTTTATTCATATGTGAACCTGGTTGAGGAAACAATCTTCTTTTGAGGTGCCATCACTGTTCTTAGAGAGATTAGAGAGAAAGCTTGAAAATGAGTGAGTGAATTTGACTTAAAAGTACTTGAGAGAAAGAGATAGAGATATACAGAAATTAGAGATAGAAATTGTTGGGTCCGGGAGATCGTAGAGGGGGGGTGAATACGATTCCCAAATTAAAATTATGACTTTTAATTATTTTTGGGACAAATAAAAATTTACTTTGGTTCAAACCCGGTTACTGTTCATTGTCTTCTTCAAGCTCAAAAATTCCATTAAAAATAACCAAGGCCAAGAACAGAAAAACATCCAAAACACACAACACAACAAGATTCAAGAATATGTCTTTATATATATTGAAGTGGGGTAAATTCTACAAACAAGTTCAAGAATATAAGCTCAAGAACAAAACAAAGAAATGATTCTTAGATCCTCTAAACATATACAAGTTATAGATCTAGGAGACAAAAATCAACCCTATCTTCTAAACAAGATTTAACAAGTGTTTACAATAGAAAAATAGAGGAGTGGTGTAGATAAAGAAAATCATGCCCCCAAAATATTCAAGATCTAGTTTGGCCATGGGAGAGAGAATAATTTTTCTCTCTCCCTTTTTTTTTCAAATCTCTTCCGGATGCACACACATCCACACTTAAGATGGAGACTTGGGTTTCCTTTTTATTCTTGAAAAAGGTGTTGCTTTTTGTTTTTTGCTTTTTGTTTTTCCACCTTTTACTCTTGTCCACTCAAATCTTATCTTCAAAGTCATGTGCCAAGCATGCCTTTGGAAATATTTAATGTAAAAGTAATATTTAAATAAATATATATAATATAAATAAAGAATGTCTTTATTTATAAAATATATAAATAAATAAATACTTTATTTAATTAAATTAAATATTTCCATTCCACTTTTCAATTTGTGTAGACTTCCTTATCCAAATACTTGACCCCGTACACGTGACTCCACCACGTCCAAGTATTTGGCCTTTTAATCTGTGAAGCTTTAGTAAGATCCAATCAGGTTGTGCTATCTGTCCTTTATCCATTAGGTTGGCATTTCTCCAACACTGATTTACCACATTTGTTGATCCTTCACATGACTCAAGAAAACCAACAACTTTAGAATGATTAAAACCATATTAACCGACGAGAGCTTGCCTCCAATGTACTGACACTTTATGCAACGGTCTAGTTCATAAGTGACTAGTCTTGATAGGGGCTCTTGATTCCGAACATGATTCCACATTCTTCTTTGCAAACCTTACTTGTAGCTTCGATTGTAATGCACTAAAATCTTCATAGACTAAGAAAATCTTCTGTAGCTTCCACTTCCTTGAATAGATGTCAGTATCTTTTATTCTCCAATGAGGCCTGAACATGTTAATGAATTTCTTCCATTGAGCTTCAAGTCTGTAGATGATCCTTTGATACTTTGTCTTAACTGAACTCTGTGATCCAAGATTTATGTGCACCTGCATATTATTACATGTCATGTTCTATTTTTGAGTTATCATCAACCATTACATAGAGATTACATTTAGCATTTCTAGTACACATGAAAGTGCAGTGAGTTACTTCCCTTCACTCCTATCTCCCCTTTCAAAAATTGAAATAGCAAGTAAGAATGAATTAAGAGTTGTGATTGTTATTTATATTTTCTGAGATTAAAATGACTTGAATAGTCAGTTTAATTAAGAATATAAACGTTGAAAGATAAAAAGAATTAAAGTAAATTACTCTAAATGGCAATCGATGGATGTATTCATCTATTAACAAATAAAGTAATTAATCAACGGCTATAATTTGATCAACGGATGAATAAAATTGTACAAATTCTATTACCATCGATGGATAAAATAATAATTTATCGATCGATAAATAACTACCAGGATAATTATATGTCGATAGATAAATATCCATCGATAGGAGTAGAATTTATCTGTTGATCAAATAAAAAAGAATTTATCAATCGATAAACAATTACTGAAGTAATTATTAGTCGATAGATAAATATCCATCGATAGGAATATATTTTTTCTGTTGATCAAATATATCCATCAATAGATGCAAAATATCAATTGATGATTAACACAGTTATCAATTGATCACTTTGTTTCAACAGATAATTGTGAACAATGGCTTAAAAAATAACTTTCATACATTCAAGATTGATCAAAATTAAGCATACCTAACTCACAGACTAATCTATTAAAAGTAGATTCATCTAGAGGTTTGATAAAAATGTCTGCAAGTTGTTGTTCACTAGGGACAAAATATAATTCAACTGTACCACTCATTACATGTTCCCTAATGAAATGATGCCATATGTCAATGTGTTTGGTTTTGGAATGTTGCACAAGATTTTCTGTTATTGCAATGGCACTTGTATTATCACAGAAAATAAGAATCTTGTTCAAGTTGAACCCATAGTAAAATAACTAATTCCTCATCCATAATATTTATGCAAAACAACTTCCAGCAGCAATGTACTCAGCTTCTGCAGTTGAAGTTGATACTGAGTGTTGCTTTTTGCTAAACCATGACACAATTTTTTTTCCTAGAAATTTACAGGTGCCTGTAGTACTTTTCCTGCTCATTTCATATTTACTCTGCATTAATTTGGCAAACTTTTTGCAAAGTCCCTCATTAGTTGAGCCAAAAATAATGTCATGACATATATTTGAACAAGAATGATAGAGCCATTAACATTTCTAATGAATAGATTTTTATCAACAGTACCTATTGTGAAGTAATTCTCAATAAGAAACTGAGATAAAGTGTTATACTAGGCCCTTGGTGCTTGTTTCAAGCCATAGAGTGCTTTGAGTAGATAGTAGACAAAGTCAGGGAAATTTGGATCTTCAAAGCCAGAAAGTTGTTCCACAAATACTTCCTCTTCTAATACTCCATTTAAAAATGCACTCTTCACATCCATCTGGTAGACTTTGAAATTAGCATGTGCAGCATAAGCCAGAAAGATTCTGATTGCTTCCAACTTTGTAACTGGTGAAAATATTTCATCAAAATCAATTCCTTTTTCTTGTGAGTACCCCTTTGCCACAAGTCTTGCTTTGTTTCTAGTCACAGTACCAGTTTCATCCATTTTGTTTCTGAATACCCATTTTGTACCAATTACTAATCTATCTTTTAGTTTGGGCACTAGCTTCCATACTTTATTTCTTTCAAATTGATTGAGTTCCTCTTGCATAGCTAAAACTCAATCAGGATCAATAAGATAATCTTCAATTCTTTTAGGTTCTTCTTGAGATAGAAAGTTGCTATATAGACACTCATTTTGAGTAGCACTTCTTGTCTTGACACCATCTTCTGCATTTCCAATGATTAGCTCAAATGGATGGCTTTTTGTCCATTTCCTTTGAGGAGGCAAATTTTGCCTTGATGATGTAGCTTCATGATGATTGGTATTGTACTCAAACTTATTTGAATTTGAGGATTGATCTTGAAACCCTCCCCGTGAATTGGATACCCTAGATGTAGAGTGTTGATTATCCATTGAAGAATTATCAGTTGATGCATTATCAATTGATAGAATTCTGTCAACTGATAAATTATCCATTGATGCTGTAACAACAACTAATATTGGGTTTCTGAATACTTGAGGTTTTATAATTTCTTCATCATCATCATCTACATCATTTGATTCATTCTTAAAATGCAGTATGTCATGATTTCCTTCATCAAACAAGCCTTGAATCTTTTTATCATCAAATACTACATGTACAGATTCCATAACAATGTGTAGTCTAAGATTATAGACTCTATAGGCTATGCTTGATAGTGCATACCCAACAAATATAGCTTCATCAGCCTTGGCTTCAAATTTTCCTAGGTTTTCACCTTCATTCCTTAGCGCACAGCATTTGCAGCCAAAGATATGAAGAAACCCCACTTTTGGCTTTTTGTCTTTCTTGATCAATTGATAAGGTGTCTTTCCTTAGTTTGATTTACTATGCAGATGTTTTGAGTATAGCATGCTGTATTAATGGGCTCATCCCAGAAATATGTTGGTAATTTAGCATCTTCTAACATAGTTCTAGCTGCTTCAATTAATGTCCTATTCTTCCTTTCAACTACCCCATTTTATTGAGGTGTCCTTGGTGTAGAGAAGGTGTGTATGATTCATAGAACTCCTTCATTGCAGAATTCTTAAATTCTGTTCTATTGTCACTTCTTATTTTCTTCACTTCCAATCCAATACTTTTCTCAACTTCTCTTATGCGCTTGATGATGAGATTATTGGCTTCATCTTTTGAATGAAGAAAATAAGTCCATGAAAATCTTGAAAAGTCATCCACAATGATTAAAGCATACTTCCTCTTTGCAATGGACATGATATTTACAGGACCAAACAAATCCATGTGTAATAGCTCAAGTGGCTTCTCAATTGATGATTCCAATTTTGACTTGAATGATGCCTTTCTTTATTTTCCTTTCTGACAGGCATCATAAAGTCCATCCTTGACAAATTCTATTTTTGGTAATCCTCTCACTTGAATTTTCTTGACCAACTGATTCATGACTTTGAAATTTAAGTGAGCTAATTTCTTATGCAACTTTAATTTGTACTTTCCTTAGAAAGAAGACAAGTCATTGATTCTGCATTTGTTGAATTAAAGTCAGCTATGTACACATTTCTTTTTCTATTTCCAGTCATAACCAGGCTTCCATCTTTCTTGTTAGAAATTATGCATGCTTCAATTGTAAAGCAAACCTTATTTCCATTGTCACATAGTTGACTTATGCTTAACAAATTGTGTCTTAAGACATCAACTAATGCAACAGGTTCAATGATGACATTCTCTTTTCAAATCAAGCCATATCCCATGGTGTATCCTTTACTGTCATCTCCAAAAGTTACTCCAGGGCCAACTTTCTCCTCAAACTTTGTGAGCAGAGATCTATCTCTAGTCATGTGTCTTTAACACCCACTGTCCAAGTACCAAAGATTCTTTCTCTTTCCCTGCACACAGCCAAAAACAATCAAGTTGATTTTGGTATCCATGTTGCCTTGGGTCCTTTCTTATTAGTTGCTACCTTTGGTTTGGTTTCCAATTTTTATACCTTTGGTTTAGGTGGTTTTATTTCCACTTTAACCTTAGGTGTTGGTTTCCTCACCTCAGGATTCTCAGTGCTAATATTAGGAATATTTATGCTTGCAGAACTAGAGAAGTTTGGAGCATGAAAATTGTTGTGCATATTCCAAGGCATAGCAGGTATATTCATGTTGGCAAATGCAAGATATAGATTAAACATATAAGGCATTGATGCATACTGAGCATGAATAGCATGAGGATCAACAAAATGATGATAAAAAGAATTAGAATGCATGTTAGGTATAACAGGCACATTGGTTGTTGCAGACATATTGATCTTGTATTGCACAGATAAGTGATTCTTACTACCACACTTAGCACATATCTTTTTATGAGCATACTTGTTAGGTGTGTAGTTATTGTGCTTGTTTATACATATTTTACCATTTCCGTTCTTCTTCTTTTCTCATTTGGCTTAATATTAGGCTCTATCTTTTCTAACTTTTCCTTCAATAGATCTTTAGATAGAAACCCTATATTAGCCTTTTCAACTTTGACTTGAGATTTAGAGGAGCTACCTTCTTTTACAAATTTAACAGGTCTGTTAAGCTTGGTTTTTAAAAATAGATTGATTAGTAGTTGATGATTCCTCAATCGATGGATAATTATCCGTTGGGATAACATTATCAACCAATGGATGATTATCCATTGAAATGAAATTATCAATCGATGGATAATCCTTATCAGTTGATTCAGAATTAGCAATCGATTACCTTTTTTTCAAAGATTGATTTTCATCAATGGCTAATTTCTCAAGAGTTTCAGACAGCATGGTAAAAGAATTTGTTCCATGGATGTCATTCATCTTCTTACTAGCTTTACTTGACATGTTCCATTTGTCAATGGTTCTTAGTTTTTCTTCCAATTTTTCTTTTACATTTTTTATTTCCTTTTTACACTCAACTAGTTCTTTTCTAGCATCTTTGTTTTCTACCATGAGTCTCTCCATTTGCACTAGCTCACTCTCTAGATAATTGTTTCTTTCAGTGAGAGTTTCTAAGGTTATTTTGAGCCTAGTGTTCTCTTTATTTAAGGACTTAAGAGTGACATGCAAGTTATACAATTCATTTGACATTTCAGTAATTGTAATATTGCATTCATATTTGGATAACTCATATAGATTTGTAGAAATTACCTGATTGCTAGAAGAACTAGCTTCCTGATCATCATGATTGGCCATTAGTGCAAGGTTAATGTATTCTTCTTCTTCAGAATCATCCTCAGTAGTCCAGTCCTTTTCTTCTGTCACAAAAGCCTTCTCTTTTTGTTTGAGCAAATCAAAGTATTTCTTCTTGTAGTCAATGCCATCACTAAACTTTGATTTCCTCTCCATTTTTGGCTTTCTGCATTCATTAGAAAAGTAACCAGCCAATCCACAATTGAAATATTTGAATTGAGTCCTGTCAACAAGATTTTTGACTTGTTGATTTTATCTCCTAAACTGAGATCCAGGCCTTTGCATGGGATTCCTTTTGAATTTAAGTTTTGAAAATTTTTTTGATAGAAAAGCCAAATGCTCATCTATTTTATCCATTTCATCATTGGTGTATGACTCATCATCCTCGACTGTTTCTTTTGCTTTCCCAGTTGAAGATTTATCATATCTACACCACTTGCACTATTGCCATGACTTTCTTTCTTCCTTTCTTTGATAGAAATATCTTCACTAGATTCTGTAACTTACTTATCCTTGACCACCAAAGCAATGGAATTTTCTCTTTTCTAAATTTTCTCAATTTCCTCATCTTGTTGTATTTCTAACTCATAGGTTTTCAAGATGCCATACAGCTTATCAAGAGTATATTCTTTAAAGTCAGGAGATTGTCTTATAGAAACAGTCATTGGTTTCCATTCCTTGGGTAAGGACCTCAAGAAGTTGAGGTTGGTATCTTCAACAGCATATACTCTTCCATATAGTTTTAGCTCATTCAACAACTTTTGAAACCTACTATATGTGTCATTGATTGGTTCACCACTCTTGAAGTGAAAGGCCTCATATTTCTAAATAAAGAGTTGCATCTTGTTCTTTCTTACTTGCTCAGTGCTTTCACATAGAGTTTGAAGAGTATCACAGACTTCTTTGGAGGTTGTACAATTGATAACATTGTTAAACATATCCTTGTCAAGGCCATTAAACAAAATGTTCATAGCCTTTTTATCCTTATGTACTTCCTTCTCATCTTCATCTGTGTATTCACTCACAGGTTTTGGAATGAGTTTGTCTGGTGCCTGAATACCATCTGTATTCACACTTGTAACTATTTTCATAGGCACATGTGGACCTTTCTCTATGCAGTGACCATAGGAAGGATCAATGGATAACAGATGCAAGTGCATTTTTACTTTCCAGGGAAAGTACTCATCTTTCTCTAGAAACTGGAATCTTTACTCATGTGTCTCTTTGACCCATACTTGGTGTACTTTAGATCTTAACTTTCTGTATGTTGAAAGCTAGGCTCTGATACCTATTGTTATTTTCCCTTAAGTACAATAAGTTTGGAGAAGGGGGGGTTGAATATAAACTTAAGAATTATTTTACTTTCTTGCGGATTTTAGTTTGTTCAACAAAAGTGTTTGAGTGTATATTAAAATAGAACTGATTGAACTAAGAATGCAAATACTTAGTATTGAAAACAAGACAAACAATATTATAAATTACTAGTGGATTGGTTTTTCAACTAGTATGTTTTTGCTTTCAAATAATCTTGGTATAATTACCAAGCTGCTTACAAAGTTTTGCTTTTGAACTACAATATTTTTCCACACTTTGCTACAATGGACTACTAACCACTATATAGTAGTTTTCTTCTCATTCTATTTCCTATCGACAGATAACATTATAAAATACACTTTACAATGTTTATATGAAAATAGAAATTAGTTACTTTCACAGTTTTCCTTATTCTATGTCTAGTCCTAGAAATATCTTTGTCTTGATCCATTCCTTGAAGACTGTGTTGCCTTGAAAGTCTTCACAATCCTGACAGGACTGTCTTCCATTGATTCAGTTTCTGTACAGTTCTCATTCCTTTTGTATTTAGCTAAATTGGGAAACCTTAATCAACTGATAAATGTTGTTAATCTTATCAGTTTATTTTTCTTTTCTTATCCATCGATGGATATGATATCCATTGATCAATTGATGTATCGATGGCTAATTGAGTTATCCATCAACTCCCTATCCATTGATGGTCTTTTATCCGTTGATAGCTTTTATCCGTTGAGTAGTATCTTCATCCATCGACTCCAATATCAGTTGATCACTTCACTTGTGAGAATTCTAACTTAGAATATTTACAATTGATCAGCCATTCTTCACATCAGTTGAGAAACTATAAATTGAAGTCAATAACATCAGTCGACTACTTCACAGTATCCATCTTGGTAATACAATCAATTGATAATAAAACATGAATCAAATGTTGCAATCCAATTTATCAGATGATAAACAAGCTTCAACTGATAACCGGTTTCCTAGTCAATGGATATTTATAAGTCACATATTCATCTACTAGTTACAATGAATCTTAAAATCCTTATTGTTATTCTAAGTAATTTGTTATCATCAAAACTCATAATTCCTAACAGTTAGTCGCATAATTTTTCTGACAGACGAAGATGCCTTCTTTTGTTTAATCAATTCCAGTCCTAGGAAGTAATTCACCATACCCAGGTCTGTCATCTCAAACAATGAGATCATTAAAAAAAATTTGACATTTCCATCATTCGTTCCTTAAAATTATTGATCATTGTCAGGTTACTTCTTATAACAATGAGATCGTCGATATAAAGGGAAAGAATTAATATATCAGGTCCTTCCACTTTGATGTATAGGGTAGCTTCATTTTGGACTTTTCTTAAATCCTTGTTGATGAAAATATTTGTCAATCCGACTATACCATGCTCGTGGTGCTTGCTTAAGTTTCCTTTTATTGTGAGTCCTGATGGTTGTTCTATATAGATTTCTTCTTCCAAGAATCCATTTAGAAATGAAGATTTGACATCGAGCTGGTAGATATTCCATTTACGCTGTGGTGCAAGAGCAAGAATTGTTCTGATTGTATCCTATCTTGAAACAGGCGCAAAAGTCTCATTATAATCTACTCCAAATTATTTTAAATAACCTTTCACAACTAATCTTGCCTTGTATTTTTGTATTGAACCATCTGGATTTTTTTTGTATTTGTACACCCACTTCACGCAAATGGTGTCCTTGTGTGGTGGTTTATCAGTTAGTACCCATGTATGGTTCTTTTCAATCATGGAGATTTCTTCTCTCATTGCATCTCTCCATTCTTTGTGTTGAGCTTCTTGGTCCTAATTATTAGGTTCATCCGAGACAAAGTAACAGAATCAAACTTGCTCGGGATCTTGATCTGGTACTCTTTCTGTATTTTCATATAAATCTGTCTTCGAGTTTTTGTAGGTGGTGCATCTGAAAAAAATATCATATTCATACCTTGGTGAGTCTAGATCATCTGAATGACTCTCAGTCTCCTCCTGAAAATGTTGTTAAGGTGGGCCATGTATGACTTGTGTTCTTTCAGGATTGAATGATTCTGTTACTACATATTTTTTGTTAATGTCATTCTGCTCCCAATCCCAACAAGCATTCTCATCAAATACAACATCTCTGCTGATTTGGAATTTGTTGGATTGTGGGTTGTAGACTCGATAACCCTTACTCTGTGAGATATAGCCAAGGAAGATTCCTTTTTCTGCTTTCTCTTCTAGTTTGTGCCGCTTTTGACTGGGCACATAGATGTAACATATGCATCTGAATATTTGCAAGTGACTTACGGATGGTTTGCGATCAGACCATACTTCAAGAGGTGTTTGATTATTAACACCCTTCGTGGATAAGTGATTCTGAAGATATACTGCCGTATAGACAGCTTCTGCCCAAAACTTATTTAGCAAATCTTTTTCTTTTACTATTGTCCTTGCCATTTCCATCACGGTTCTATTCTTCCTTTCACATACACCATTCTGTTATGGTGTATACGGAACAGTGAGTTGATGATGTATACCTTCTATTTCACAGAACTTGTTAAATTCTGATGAGGTATATTCCATTCCATTATCACTTCTTAGAGTTTTAATTTGACAGCCACTTTTCTTCTCGGTATAGCTCTTAAATTTATTAAAAGTTTTAAATACTTCTTATTTTTCTTTCAAGAAGTATACCCACGTTATCCGGGAGTAATCATCAATAAAGAGGATAAAGTAATTGTTATTGTCTAGTGAAAGAGTTCTCATATGACCACACACATCTATGTGTACTAACTCTAATCTCTTTGTTGCTCTCCATGCTTGACCAGAAGGGAATGATTTTCTTGACATTTTTCCCAGCTGACACGCATCACATACACCAGTAATTCTGGAGATTAGAGGAAGCCCTTGGACCATATTTTTATCCGAAAGAAACTTTAAACCTTTTGAATTACTATGCCCAAACCGTTTGTGCCATAACCATATTAGTTTGTTTGTTTTGGCTAGCATAGACATTTCTTGTGTTTTATATTGCCAATGAATGGGAAAACATTTTTGTTGCATTTTTATGCAAGCGATGTTACTCCCATTTGGATCGTAGATGTCACACGTGTCTTTTTCAAAATGAATTGAATATCCATTTTTCATCATTTGAGGAACACTGAGTAAATTCTTATCCAAATTTGGAACATAAAGAACGTCATTAATTTGACATGTCCCTTTTTTTATTTCCACAGCAATAGTACATTTCCCTTCAGATTTCACAATTTCTCCATTGCCCATTCTTACTAGTACCATAATAGATGGATCTATTTTGGTGAAAGCGTGTGAATGTTTGGTCATATGATTCGTACAACCGCTATCAATAAGCCAGACATCCTTTTGATTATTTGCATTCTGACATGCATAGAATAGATGATTTTCATCATCCATTGTTTCTGATCTTCCAACTTGCTGGTTTTTGAGTCTACACTCATTTTCAGTATGGTTGAATTTCTTGCAGTAATTGTATTGTCGTTTTCCTTTGTGCAGCAATTCTTTTCTACATGATTCATTTTCTTTCATATTGAACATGGAGGGAACTTACTCCTTTTTTCAGCCTCTTTGGCATAAATAGGACTACATTGATTTGATGCGCCTCATTTTTATTTCTTTTATATGAAGATATTTTGTGCTTTGACTAGAAAGCTCCTTCTCTGGATGCTTCATTTCTTCGAGACATTCGATCCTCATGAATTTGTTGTGATACTATTAATTCCGAGATAGTTAACTTCGTGAGATCCTTAGATTCTTCTATCACAGTCACAACTGTATCAAATTTCTCGGACAAACTAACCAGTATTTTTTCTACAACTCTCTAGTCAATAATATCTTCACCATTCGAATTTAATTCATTTACCAACTTAGTTATTCAAGAAGAGTAATCCTTAATTAGCTCTCCATCTTTCATCTTGAGATTCTCGAATTAACGTCTAAGAGACTGAAGTTTGATTGCTGTTGTTTTCTCGTTTCCTTCAAATTCAGCTTTCAAGATATCTCACACTTGCTTAGTTGAAGTAGCATTCATTATTCTGGGAAAAATTGTATCTGTAACTGCAAAATGAATTTTCGCTAATGCTTCTGCATCTCTTTGTGGCCAGTCAACATGTGTTGATGTCGATGTTGATGTCGGTGTTGATTTGGTGGCTGCAGTTGCACCATTTTGAGGTATGTCAGTTTCCACAACATTCCATAAGTGTTGGGTTACTTGGAGAACGACCCTCATTTTGATACTCCAGAATTTATAATTTTCTCCATTGAAAATGAGAATAACTTGTTGTTGATTTGAACCAGAAAATGTCGTTATATATTATATTGCGGAAGTAAGATATAGGCCTTTTTGATCTTGAGGCTTTGATACCAAACGTTGGATATTTGAGTTAATTGTGTTAATAACGTTGGATATTTGAGTTAATTGTGTTAATAGTGGAGATAAGATAAAAGAGAATAAAATGTGTTTATAATAATATAATTATTCTTCTTATCTTATCTCATTACATAACAACCTTATTTATACTGACAGGTTGTTGATATAAAAATAGTAATTGTACATGTACCATCAATATTGATGATTTCTCTTATACTACTATTAAAAATTTATTGGTTTATATTTAATAATATATATACCTCTTATTTAATATTTACTGAATAATAAAAGTTCTTCATTATTTAATAGATACATTTGCAATAAGAAAATTTGTTGCAATTGGAGGTTAAGCTAAATTAATGAATACGATTCGATCTCTGTATGGTATGGTTGAGTCAGATAAGAGTAATAGCTCCATTTAATTGGCAATGATTCTCGGAGGATTTATTATCGTCGTTAGCTCTGGTGCAGCAAGTTTAAGCTCTAGATCTGGAGTTGCAGTAGTAGAGTTCGCCTTTGAATTTTCTGAACATTGGTGGCATACTGCAGGTGGAGAGTAGTTGGTTTCTTGGTCACTGGTTTCAATATGATGTTGTTTTTCAGAGAAATTGAGGCCAACTGGAGGCAGATTGTTATTTTCATGTACTTGGTCAAATGAGCGTGATGTACCAAAATAATCATCTGCTGCTAAACAACTTTGCTTTCTATTGATTGAACAATTACCCTGTCGTCGTAAGCAAGGAAATCATATTAGTTGACAAGTTTAATGTCCCGAGAATCAGGATATAAAACTGCATTGTAATACAATAATAAAAATGATTACTCAGAAGAGTTCAATCAAATTCTTGAAATTTAGACAAACTCTCGTATCTAAAAGTGAGTTTCGATGGTACAAGTACCATGTCAAAGAGGCTAGAGCGACGCTTTTTCTTGACAAGAGTGGCCTGCCTGAGAAAGTATTTTTGGGCGTGACTTGCAACTTGGGTTGGAGTTCTTGTGATAACAAAGTTTCTTGATATTCCTCTCCAGTCGCCCTTTCCTAGTTTTTGTAGTCCGATCAGAAATCCCCGATGTTCTTCTTCTGTCCATGGAACTCCTCCAAGTTTTACCAAAAAATTAAAATGAGTTATTTACATCACAAGTGTATACAAAATCAAAGTCTCTTTTGCATTATATACATTGATTCATGTCCCCACCTTCATTTTCGCAATAAGCATTTATGTTAAACAAACACTTGATGGCATAAATAGACCAAATTTCGATAAAGAAAAAATATGACTTACGAAAAGGCCAGGAAATCGTGAGCAAATTAAGCAGAAAACACAAAGACAACTATACACATTTCTGGGATGTACCTTTCTTTCTTTCCCGGGTTCGAGCCAAAAGGCCATCGGAGAGATACCCGATACAAGTCTTATCGGAAATTTCATTGATGGAAACTAGTGATGATGAAGATGATGGTAAATTGGGTGATAATATTACGCACTCCATGCTGAAACTTTTCTTCATGTCAAAAGTTTGAGATATTGCAGATGAAGAAGAACAAGCGGAAGACAAATCAACAAGTTGCACCCCAAAGAGCCTTGGTCCAGTAGTACTAGTAGTAGAAACATTAATATTTCCCATATAGGTTGTACAAGTTCTTGAATTATGGCCTATTTTCCCACAACGTGAGCACATTCTTCCCATTTTCAAAAGCACATTCAAAGTGTACAAGCATCAAAAAGAGAGGTAGAGAGAGGGAAAATTATTGTTGAATGAAAAGATGATGATAGTGTAAGGTGAGGGATAAATTTATGAAAATGGACTCACACCAAGAACAGAGATGATTGGATAAAAATTCTTGGATATTTTTCCAGCTTGGTTTCTCACCTTTAAGTGCATCTCCCCCTCCATTAGGTGTGAAAATTACATTAAAATAGTATAAAAGTTATATTGTGTTCAAAATTCAGTCTAATTCACTTGCACCAAATTTTATATTAAAAAAAATCTTTCTTGTACTATAATAATGATTATTTTAATACTAAAGTAAAAAACAATAAAATTTTACGATAACAAAAATAAAAATTTTATTTTAATTAAAATAGTATAAAAGTAATGTTGAGATTTATAAAAATTCTAAAAATTATATTAAATTTTGGTATAATTTTTGATGTGATTGTGATATTAAAATGGCGTAATTTTTAGAATTTGATTAGAAAAAAATATTATATTAAAATGGTGTAAAGTTATGAATATAGAGTTAGTATAGGTAGCAACAGTTCTAAACATGGAATTTGTGAATACAAGTATTCTCTCACGTAGCATTGTAAATGAATCGATACACTCACGAACACGAACAGTTCGGTGTTAAGCTCGAAAAAAGTTCAGTTCGGTTCGTATTCGGTTCAATTTGTAAATGAGTCGAACATGAACACAGTTTTTAGATTCGGTTTATAAATGAGTTGAATTTGAGCACAACATAGTTCGGCTAGAAAGTTCGCAAACAAGTTCGATTATAATATTCGTGGACATAGTTTGTGAACAAATTCCAATATAATGTTAGTGAATTATATTCACGAACAATTTGTGAACATTCGTGAATATAATGCGAAAGAAATTTGTGAACACGTGTTTGTGGACATTTACGAATTACGATAAATATTATATATATATACATATATATATATATATATAGAAAATTTCAGTGGAGACCTTGAAGACCAAATCAGGACCGTCCATTTCAATCTAATAATTTTTTTAATTAGTGTTATATGTATCTTTTCATAATATATATATATATATATATATATATATATATATATATATATATATATATATATATATGTGTGTGTGTGTGTGTGTGTGTGTGTGTGTATGTGTGTGCATGTTTATTTATTCTCGTTCAATATACGCACAAACGTGCATGACATAACGTAGGAACAGTTACACGTAATTGTAGCAGCACAATTAGCAGTATCGTATCTATATTTTGTTTATGGATAACGAGAATAAATAAACATGCACACACATACACACACACACACACACACACACACATATATATATATATATATATATATATATATATATATATATATATATATATATATATATGTGTGTGTGTGTGTGTGTGTGTGTGTGTGTATGTGTGTGCATGTTTATTTATTCTCGTTCAATATACGCACAAACGTGCATGACATAACGTAGGAACAGTTACACGTAATTGTAGCAGCACAATTAGCAGTATCGTATCTATATTTTGTTTATGGATCAAAGATATTTTTAAACTATGTGAAATCATCCATCAAAAAGTACTCAACATATTAAAAGTATGAATATCTTCGAGCATGAATTAGGTATAATTATGAATAAGTTGTATTAGTCATTCATTTTTAGCACTTTAAAAAATATGATGTTGTGCAGAGAAAAATTTCCAATTAGGGATCAGTTTTGGGGTTTATAATCGTTTTTGGAATTCGTCTTTGTAATTAGTTACTTTTGTTATTTCTAACATGTGTGTCTTGTACAAATGTGTATGTATACGGTACTTATGAATTTAGTTAAGTTGTGTTGTGCAGTTGTATTTAATATAATGTATTTGTACTGCACAATTGTTTACATATTATAGTAAGTTTATAATCATTTTTGTAGTTTATAATTAGTTACTTTTGTAATTTCTAACATATGTGTCCTGCACAAATGTGTACGTATGCGGTACTTATTAATTTAATTAAGTTGTGTTCTGTAGTTGAATTTAATGTAATGTGTCTATACTGCACAATTATTTACATACGATAGTAAGTTTATAATCGTTTTTGCGGTTCGTCTTTATAATTAGTTGATTTTGTAATTTTTAACATATGTGTCCTGCATAAATATGTACGTATTGCGGTACTTATGATGTTAATTAAGTTATGTTTTGCAGTTGTATTTGTTATAATGTGTCTGAACTTCACAATTGTTTATATACTACGGTAACAATTGATTAAATATTTCTTAGCTTGTACATTTAATTGTTATTATTAAAAAATAATTTTTGACTATGTATAGGCTCACGGTGCAACCCACATATTGAAAGTGAAGACTCTAACCAACCACACTAATACATGATAAACATAATTAGAAGAAATATATTTGTGTACTGTAATGATACTTTCACTCATATTATCAGTGTCCTGCACTCTAAAATCAAGTTCAAAGTGCAGTTGTTATACGAAATCTGTATATCTGAAGCCCTCGCCTGGTACTTACAAACGCAAGGGAGAGGGTGTATCGATCGAATTGTAACTGTCCAGAGATTAGTTAGGAATATGTATATTTTTTATATAGATTAATATATGTAGATTATTTTTATTTAGACGGCAGAACACTACCTTTTTTAGTTTACTTATTTATAATATTTCTATTAATTAATATTTCATCGTAGCCACTAGATGAAAATAGATCTTGCGGTGTGAGTATAGGTCTTCACGGTGTCTACCTTATTTGGGTCTCCACTGAACCCAACTCATATATATACACATAAAATACATATATTTATCTCATTATTCATCAAATATAAGTATAAATAAATTAAAAACGAAGTAATATAAATTTTTTCTTAAAAAAATATTGAAAATCACTCATAAAAATTAAAAAATAATTTACTGATTCTATATTAGAATCAAATCCCCCATAATGGTTTTACAGTGGAACAACTTTGTTTCAGTGACATATCTAATCAGTGAAATTGGTGACACTTTGCAGCAAATGTTTGAGTGCTGGAATAAATATATTTTATTTAATATATTTTTTATTCGTTAATTTTAATTATTTTAAAATTTTAATTTAATTATTTATTTTAATATATTTTTGACTTATTGATTTATTTTTTAATTAAACATATATATTTAATTGCTTAAATAGAAATGAATATATTAAAAATAAATTTAATACCTCATACCCCTCCTTCATACCCCCCCCTGGGTATGAAAAAATCATACCTTGTGAGTTTGAGAAATGGGTATCAGAAAAATTTTTGTCACAACCAAACACCAGGTATCGGGTTGGAATGATCGAAACACATACCTGATTCCATAACTTCTCGAACTAAATGACCTCTTACAGTACTCATCTTAGCCATTGATTCATGTAATTAATATTTCTATTAAATATTAGTACAAAATGGAAAGTATATTATGTCCAGATAGCATACCAAAATTAGTGAGATACTAAAATTTAATCTGTTTGACCATTATGGCAATAATTAAAAAGTGAGATTTTGTGGAACTCATATAATCTTAAATATTAATATATTTAGAATTTTATAGAATATTCATATATGAAACAAAATAATATATTTTATCAAATAAAAATAGAGAATAAGGAATCTAAGATTCATCTTAGGTAATATTTCTTAAGATAGCGAATAAAATAGTTGTGTTTGATAATTATGCTATTTTGATATACACAATCTTCGTATATATTATTTTGATTGTGCATATAAAAATATCATCATTATCAAAAGACAATAGTTTTATTCACTGTCTCAGGTAAGTTACCTAAGATCAATCTTAGGTTCCTTATTCTGATAAAAATATATGATAAAGATCGTAGTCCTTAGTAGATGAAAGATATATGACTAGGCTTATTTGTAATAATTAGATGACAACTCAACTCTAACTATAAAGAGAAGTAAATAATAAATACCAAACAACAATCAAGATGAAGATAGTCAACTAATCATAAAGGATCTAAGTATCGGAAGTAATTTTATGGGATTGCTATTCAACACTAGAAGAAGTTCATTAAGATGTTCAAGAGTCAGTGAAATAAAAGATAAAGTGGTAGTGTTTCAAAAGAATTCAGAAAATATAATGAATCTCAAATGGTTATAAGAGAAGGATTCCAGAAGAAGAGGAAAGACAGTAAAACAAAACAACGATAGAAGGCCACAGCTTAAAAGTTAATAATTAAGAATATTTATTAGTATGACACAAATGAACTAGACAGTACATTTGTGTGTGAACAATAATAATATTTATTCTTCAGTTAGCTCAGGTGGTTTTATGACAAAAGATAAAGCAAATGCGGGAATACTTCGAAGATGTCTACATGCTTATTCAAGTCAAGATAATATATTAATTCTACTATCTAGTATTGATTGATTATTTAATTTATCTAATTAAATTAATTCAAGATTGAATTTAATTTAATTTATAAATTAACTAATTAAATTAAGTAGAATTAATTTATTATAAAATAAATGACTTAGTATGATTTTTATTATAATTCAAATGGATTTTTAATAAGTCATACCGATTTATTTTAAAAATAAGTCATACCGATTTGTTTTGAAATAAGTCATACCAATTTATTTTAAAATTAAGTCATACCGATTTGTTTTGAAATAAGTCATACCGAGATTCTTAAATCAAAAGTCATACCGAGCATTTTCTATTTAAAAAGTCATACCAATTTTATTTTTAAATAAGTCATTCTGATTTATTTAAATTAAAGAAAATCTGAATATGACTTTAGAAAAGTCATACCAAATTTTCTAAAGTCATACCGAATTTCAAATGTCAATGCAAGCTTTTTAACAAGTCATATAAGGCTTATTTCTTGATAAATAAAGTCATAGTGGAAAAATCATACTAGCTTTACATCCTCTATAAATATGAGGTTTTGACTTCATAATTGACGTTGTTGTTATCGTTGAAAAACATTCAAATTCAGAAATTTGTATGCATTGTAATATTCACAGATTTATGTGCAAAGTTTGGAATATAATTGTTAAACCCGAACACTTCATGTCGAACTTATTCTAGTTAACTTTATCAATTATATACAATCAGATCAGATAAATTTTGTAATACTTTTCAAGTTAAATTATATCTTGTACTTGAACAGTATTTCATTAAACTTTATATTTCGTGATTAATTAAAATAATATTTTCTAAATCCGAAATACTGCGATAATTTATAGATATTTTATTCAACCCCCCCTCTACAATATCAAATATCAACAATTGGCATCAGAGCTGGTTGATATTTTTAAATATCATATCCGAACCAAAAATTCCGCACTCATATAGATCTCAAAAATTATTTTTAAATTCTAAATAATTTTTTATTTAAAATAAATTTTTTTCTAAAAATTATTTTTGATCAAAAATTGTTTTCAGTCAAAGATTAAAATATTTTTAGAAATAATTAATTTTTAATCTTATTAAAGATGAGTACTCAAAAAGTGACTAGCATCAAAATTTCACAGTTCGACAGAGTTAAGCATAATTTTTTAAGGTTCCAAAAAGGAGGTTCTTCGACAGCGAAATAAAAAAGCGATTACAAGACTGGCTTAGTTGATAGAAGCAAGTTTCATTGCTTCAACTGCAATGAGCTAGGCCACTTTTCAATAGAGTGCAAGAAGCCTAAGCAAGGAAAGAAGAGAGAGTTTTACGAAGAGCTCAAGGAAAAGTATGATGCTCTTGTGAAAAAACATCAAGGAAAGTCCTATCTAGCAGAAGGCAAAAGCTGGGATGACTCAAATAATGATGATGAGGAAGAGCTGGGAAATCTTGCTCTTATGGCGTCATCCGAGGAATCACTATCTCCCACCCGTCAAGGAGGAATAGAGGTAAATCATTCTTGCCCTAAAATGTTTGCTCTGCTAGGAAAAGAACTAGATGGTGAAAGAGATAAGGTTAAGAAACTCAGACTCAAAATCAAAGATTTAATTGATGAGACTGAAGTTCTTAAGCAGTTAAAAAGAAATCATGACCGGTTGACTGTCAAGTTGACTGAGGGCTTAGTTGTTCAAGTCAGTAAAGTCAGCTATCATTTTTTAGTTGAAACCAATCTCAGAAACCAGATAGAGGAAGAAAAGAAAAAGTGTCTTGCATATAAGAATTCCTCGTATATTGTAAAGAACCTAGTTGACCAACAGGAAATAAGTCGTAATGTTGGAATAGGCTTCGAGTACAATAAATTTGTAGAAAAGCCAAACAACATAACCCCTTTTAGAAAAAGTGATGAAGAAAGGGATATCCCACATGTTGTTAAAGACACACTGAAACCTCTTTTCATAACACCGATAGCTGAACTCATCCTTGAGAGCTCCATACTGATTGCATATGAAATGCAGTTAGAGGATCTCGAGGAAGAGAAGAAGAGAGGAGAACAGGTTAAGGACATAAAAAGAGTTAATGTCCAGAAAGAGAAGAGTGCACCGAAGACACCAGTGAAAGATGAGGGAACTTCTAAGTTGCTCAATCCTGGTATAGGTGCAAAAGACTTAAAGAATAAAATGAAAAGACCTAACACGTTTGTTAACAGTAGGAATAGTAACAACAAATTTCATTCTACTGAAAACTTTAAATCTGCTGATAAAATTGAAGTAGAATCTGTTAAGCCACCTACTATGTCGATTAACATGCCTATTATTGATGTTTTCAATAAACCTTGTGGAATAATAAATTGTATGTTATGTGGTTTTAATGCTATGACTGCTTACTTTAAACGCATGATAGCTAAGAAAGATAACATGACACCTAGACAACACATCAATAGTAAATTCGTAAAATCCAAGACTGTGACTCCTTCACCTGAGAAAAAGAAACCATATATTCCTAAGTCTAAACAGAAAGTTGTTAAAACTATTTATAGGAAGGTAGGAACGGTCAAGGAGGATAATGATGTTGTTCAAAAAGGATCTGTTGTCAAAGCTGACAAAGGTCAATTCTTTAAGTATGTCCGCCCAATCAATTTTGGGCTCCGAAGATGAATTAATCTGTTTGATAATTGCAAGGATTTAAACAGATAAACTGAGTTATATGGATCCTGGACAGCGGATCTTCAAGGCATATGACCGTAGATAGAGCCCTGCTATCAGACATGGTTGAAAGAATTGGCCCAATCGTCACCTTTGGAGATAACAGCAAAGGGTTGACTACGGAATATGGTAAGTTAAATACTGGGAATGTTATCATTGAAAATGTCTCTTTAGTGGAAAGACTTAAGCACAATCTACTCAGCGTCAGTCAATTATGTGATAAAGGATATAAAGTAAACTTTATCAAAGAGAAATGCTTTATAGCTCATTCTAAAGATGACACACTAGCCTTACGTGAAGTAAGGAAAAGAAACTTGTACGTAGCCGATCTCAACTCAGGAACTGAAGATGAAGCAAACTGTTTCTATTCAAAAGATTCATCAGAAGAAAGCTGGCTATGGCACAAGAAACTCTCACATCTGAACTTTAAAACAATGAAATCTTTAGTCAAGAGGGATTTGGTGAGAGGACTGCCTCCGATGGAATTTACACAAGAAGGATTGTTTGAGGCATGTCAGAAAGGGAAGTCGAAGAAAGCAAGTCACAGAGGCACAGACACTTCAAACATCACTGAACCACTTCAACTCCTACACTTGGATTTATTTGGTCCAGTAGATATTATGTCTATGTCAAGGAAGAAATATGCCTTAGTGATTATAGATGACTTCATAAAGTACACGTGGGTTTTATTCTTGAACTCTAAGGATGAAACTCCACAATTGGTGATTCATCATGTAAAGCTGATTGAGTTAGATTCAAAGTTACCTGTCCGGGCAATCAGATCAAATAATGGAACAGAATTCAAGAATGAAGTTCTAAATAACTTTTGCTCAGACAAGGGGATAACAAGGCAATATTTAGCACCAAGAACTCCGCAACAGAATGGAGTTGTAGAAAGGAAAAACAGAACCCTGATAGAAGCTACAAGAACTATGTTATGTGAATCTAGGTTACCTATTTACTTCTGGGCTGAAATAGTTAACACAAGATGTTATACCCAGAATCGAACTCTGAACAACAAATATTATATGAAGACACCCTATGAATTAATGGCTGGCAAGAAACCAACTCTCAAGTACTTTCATATATTTGGATCCAAATGCTATGTGCTAAAGGATGGAGATGTACATCGTGGCAAGTTCGAGGCCAAGGCACATGAAGCTATTTTTGTAGGATATTCGAGAAGAGCATATAGGGTGTACATAATTGATCAACACCAAGTAAAAGAAAGTTTCAATGTTACTTCTAATGACATTAAACTCCCAAGTATCCAAACTGAAGATTCTTCTGAGTCATTAAAATTTGATAATTATCCAGACTCACATTCTGATGACAAAGAAGAACCTGAGGTTGCAGCAGGAAATGATAATGACAATAATGATAATGATCCAGGTAACAGTGGTGGAAACAATGGAAATTCTACTAATACTAGTGGTGGATCAACAAGTCATCCTGGCAGCACCTCAGGGGGAAATGAAGGATCTACTGACAGAACACAACATCACAATGAATTTAAAGGTGAATCATCAAGATCAAACCTACCCAGGGAAAAGATATGGAGCAGAGATCATCCTTTTAAATTGATCATAGGTGATCCAGATGTTGGAGTTAGAACCAGAAGTGCAACTTCAAATGAATGTCTATTTTCAATTTTTCTATCTCAAGAAGAACCAAAGAAAGTTGAAGATGTATTAGCTGATCCATATTGGGTTCTTGCCATGTAAGAAGAGCTCAATCAGTTCAAAAGACAAGAAGTCTGGACACTGGTACCCAAGCCTAAAGATAGATCTGTAATTGGCATGAAATGGGTATACAGGAACAAGTTAGACGGTGATGGCATTGTTACAAGGAACAAAGCCAAACTGGTGGCAAAGGGTTATTCCTAGGAAGATGGAATTGATTATGATGAGACCTATGCACCAGTTGCCACACTTGAAGCCATCGGGATATTTTTGGCATTCGCAGAACATTCCAATTTTAAAGTTTTTCAAATGGATGTGAAGAGTGTTTTTCTGAATGGAGAGTTAGAAGAAGAAGTATATGTGCACCAGCCCCCTGGCTTTGAAAATCCAAATTTTGCTAATTTTGTGTATTTCCTATTCAAAGCTATCTATGGACTTAAGCAAGCACCGAGGACATGGTATGACACTCTCTCTGTGTTTTTACTTAAAAATGGTTTCATTAGATGTTTCATAGATAAAACTCTCTTTTATAAACTACATGAAAAAGATATGATATTTGTCCAAGTTTATGTTGACGATATTATATTTGGTTCTACTAACGAAAACTTGTGCAAAAGATTTGCTAAGTTGATGTGGGGCAGGTATGAAATGAGCATGATGGGTGAGCTGTCATTCTTCCTTGGATTACAAGTAAAACAAAAGGAGGATGAGATTTTTATTTGCCAATCAAAGTACGTAAGAGATCTTCTGAGAAAATACAAACTAGAAGATTCTTCACCTGCAAAAACCCCAATGACATAGCCACCAAGCTTGACAAAGATGAAACTGGTAAGAAAGTTGACATCACAAGCTATAGAGGTATAATAGGCTCATTATTATAACTAACTACTAGTAGACCCGATATAATGTTTGCAACATGCTTATGTGCAAGGTTTCAAACTGACCCTAGGGAATCTTATCTTATAGCCGTTAAATGAATTTTTAGATATCTGAAGGGTACACCAAATCTTAGAATTTGGTACCCCAAAGATACAGGTTTTGACCTAATAGGCTATACAGATTCAGATTATGTAGGATGCAGGATGGACATGAAAAGTACTTCTGGAAGCTATCAGTTTCTAGGACGTCGTTTGATCTCCTGGTATAGCAAGAAACAATACTCAGTATCTACCTCGACAGTCGAAGCAGAATACATTGCGCAGGTAGCTTTTGTTCACAGATCTTGTGGATAAGGAATCAGCTAAATGACTATGGACTTGCGTTAAACAAAATTCCAATTTTCTGCAACAACACAAGTGCTATAGCTATTTCCAACAATCCTGTACAACATTCACGAACCAAGCACATTGACATAAGGTATCATTTTATCCTAGAATATGTCATGAACGGAATTGTGGTGCTACATTTTGTACCTACAGAAGATCAAATAGCCGACATCTTCACGAAACCACTTGATGAATCCAATTTCTCTAAGTTGGTTAGTGAATTGGGGATGTTAAATAATGGCTAATTTTTAATTTCTAGGAAGTAATTTAAGCTCATAAATATTAAATGTTAATATTTAAAGAATTTATGAGACTTGAATTAATAAAATACTAGGGCTTATGAATTTTTGGAGAATTATCTTAAGATTAAATCAATATTCTTAATAGATAATTATTTCAATTATAGTATAAGTACTTATATTTATTTTAAGCATTTTTAAGCATTAATATGTAAATTATTGTATGTTTTTCAAATTATTATTGTACATTAATAATTATTATATTATTAATTAGTTAATTAATTTATTTCTTAAATTAATTCAAGCATGAATTAATTTAATTCCTAAATTAATTAGAACAGTTAATAATATACGTAATTATTATATATCTTTAATAATTTAGTTGCATGTAAATATTTATTTTAATTATTATTAATGAATCTAATTTTTGAATAAAATTTTCGTTATTTTATTTCAAATTTTAGAATAATTAATAATATTTGTATGTATTTATGTTAGTTGTTATATATTTGTTTATTATTTATATTTAGTTTTATGTGATTATATTAAAGTTTGTATATTCTAAGAACTCGGCCAGACTTCTAATTAAAAAGTCTCGGCAAGACTTTTCCAAAAGTCTTACCGATATCTTTTAATAAAAAGTCTTACTGAATATATATCTATATATATATATATACATTTTATTATTTTATTTTCTGGAAAGACTTTTGATAAATACAACTTGACAAGACTTTTCAAAAGTCTTACCGAGATTCTAAAATCTAAAGTCTTACTGACATTTGTATTATTTTATTTTCTGGAAAGACTTTTGATAAATAGAACTCGACAAGACTTTTCAAAAGTCTTACCGAGATTCTAAAATCAAAAGTGTTACCGACGTTTGTATTATTACATATTTGTTTTTATTTAACTGAAAAGTCTTATTCAGTTTCTTATAAACCCGATTATATATACACAAAAACAGTCATATACACACAAATCACAGTTTCAGCAAGACCCTTGAGAATCGATTCAAAACCATCGATCTAGTGCTATTTTACAACTGAATCACTTGCTTTATTTGTTTCTACAAGCTTTTGCTTGCTTGTTTCGATTTAATCATCAAAATCAAACAAAATTCTGTCCATTTTTCGAAGTAATAAACTATTCTTGACCATTTTTGACTCGGCTTTGATTGATTTCTGTCAAAAAGGACCAATTTGGACTGTATTTTAGATTTAAAGTTAGGTTTTTGAGTTATATTTTTTTTCCTTGAGTTGTAATTGTTTTTCTCTTTTTGCTTGTAATTTTCGAGTTAAGGGCTATTTAAATAGATAATTAGTTAATTATTGTAATTAATTACTTAAAAATGGCAGCCATGTTTGTAATAGCTAAAACAAATTTTGTTGGGTATTTTGATCCGGTTAACTGCAAAGAGGCTAGATTTAGGCCCTGGATCAGGTTCATGAATGAACATTCGTTGGTACGAACATCAATTACCCTGAGCACTCCATTACAGATTGAACATCTGAGAGCCCTATATTCAACAGCAATGAATATTTCTAACGACGGGTTAGTTCAATTTTCATTCAAGATTGGAGAGACGGAGTACATAATAGATGAAATTGATGTAAACAGAATGTTAGGGTTCCCGACAGATAATTTTGAGACCTTGCCCACAATTGAAGACATCACAAACTTTTTCCAATTAATTCACTATCAGGGCACGATCGATCTGGTAAAGCTGTCTAAATCCCAGTTGGTAGCTAAATGGGATTATTTCTTCGACACATTAGCCAAAGTCTTTGCTCCAACAATAAAGACCAACTTCCATAACATACCAACACTACAGCAAGTGATTGGATATTGTGTAGCCCACAACAGGAGAATCAATTTTGGGAAACTAATCTTGACAGAAATGATAATGAAGATGGGTACTGCTGAGAGCAGAAGACTAGATGTAGATCAAAAAGTAGCTTATTTTTTCCTAGATTTCTAATGCTTTTAATGAATATTGTCTTATCAGAGGAGGATAAAGCCAGATTCGCAAATAGTCCAGTGGAAGAATCCCCTACAACACAAAAGAATTTATTCACCAGGCTGAGCAACAAAAACAAATTCGAAGGAGTAGCCACGGTAACAACAGAATAATTGGCTGGCATTCTCAATCAGATAGTCAATCCAGCACAGGCTCAACCGCATCAGCGAGAGCCAGAATAAGTGCCAATGGAGATGGAAAGTTCTGCGCAGCTACTAATTGAAGCTGCTCATCAGGCAGAACAAGAGGCACATGAAAAACAGGTAATATCTCAAACCCTGGCTTCTAATTTCCTACCTTTATATATTCCTACTATACCTTTAAATATATCTGTGGCGGACTATACCTACACACAGGTTCAATCCCAAACTGAGATAGAACCTCAAATAGTTTCTCATTCTCTAACTTCATTGAGTCTAATCAGAAAAAGGAAGAAACCTGTTAGAAAAGTAAGAGGTAGAGGTGTCACAGTGAGTGAACCCACAGCTCTGTCTTCACCTTCTAAAAGATCCAAAATTCAACTTGAGACAACTGCAAACTCTTCCTTATCCTCTCAGTGGGATATGGAATTTGAAAAGGAAATTCAACAGTCACTGGACTCACTCGATCAAACGGGTGATTCTGTTGAAATTCGCCTTCCGGTCGCGGTGTCTTGTGAAGAGTCACGCACGCTGCTAGCGCTCACACTAGCAGGACCTCCACTTGAAGAAACACAGACAGATGAGGGCACAATTTATGAAGAAAATATTTTTCAAACAAACTTGTCGGATGCCACATTTATAGTGAACCAAGACATTTTTGATGCAGTGCAGCATCAGATACCTTTACAGGTACTAAGGGGCACCACAGACTCTAATGAGCCACTCAATATATTGTCTAAGGTGGTGACCCCCTGGATTTCTTATATTCATTTCTTTTAAAAGAAGGTCTCGAATCCACTGGTGGATTTGAGAGGCAACCACTCTTTAGAGGGAGTTGAGACTCCATTCACGGAGTAGCTACGTCAGTAGCAGAGCCACTTCAAGTTAAACTTGTTGAGGACGCGCCTTCACAAGCATCAGAAGAGCATTACGACTCTTCAAAAGCTATTATAATATATACATGTACAGCTCCGGACTCTGGAAAGGAGCAAAACACGAGAGATGTGAGGCAAACACAGAGTGAAACACATGCACCGAGTGATAGTGAGTTAAACAGGAGTGCAAGTGAGATGAGTGCACACACACATAGTGAACTACTATCTAAAATGGAAGCTCTCAAGAAGGAAATGCAGATTGTCCAAGGTGAGTTGATAAAAGTGAAAGCACAAGTAGAAGAGAAGTCTACATCTGCCTCTATAACACAATAACTGACAATAGTGCGAAAAGATGTTGATGATGTCAAATCATCCATACTTCTAAGAACTCAAGATATCCAGAACGTGCAGAGTCTCATTGCTGAGGATATGAAAGAAGTGAGCAAATTACATGATAGAATTGATGAGGTTGAGAAAAGCTTGACTCTAACTATAATTGAAAACGAAAAGATCTCAACTCAACGATTCAGCAAATTGGATGATGGAATGACTCATTTGAATGAGGGCATGAAGTAGGTCTATCTGACCATGCATAAACTAATCACATCCTTTGAAGCTTCTAAATCTCAAGAGGACCCCTCAACTAAGAGGGAGAAAGTAAAGAAGAAAGTAGTTGAAGATGAAGGAGCTGCTCAAGACAAAGGGAAAGCAAAGCTATATTCTGAAATTTCAATCGTATGATCCAGAACTAGAAGAACAGTATTATTCTCAAGAACAATTCATTGATGACAGTGCTCATGATGAATCATTCATTCCTGACTACTGTAGAGCTAAGGAAGAGACTGCCTTTGATGAAGATTTTTTATTTCCAAAAGAAAAAGAAACTGATCTAGCCTATGAAGAGGCAATGAAGAAACTAAAAGAAGACATCAAGGCAAGTCATGCTAAGACTGAAAAACTGAAAGCTTTAGTCATGGAAAGATCAAAGGCTGAAAAAGAAGCAAGCTTAGAAAAGAAAAATCTCTGGGCCATTGCAGTCAGAGAAAAAAAAAGAGATGTGCAGCTCAAGGTAGGAAAGAAATGGGACATTGCAAGAGAAATAATGGACAATCTACAGAAGGGTCCATACGAAGATAAGCATCTGAAATCCATAATTAAACGTCTAGAAAAGTCAAATGACAACATTGATAAATTCATGAAAGCTCTAAAAGAGGAAGTGGACTATATCACTATCCTAGTGGATCACGTTATTGAAGACTGGAAGATATTAGTCTACACACACAGGAATGGTATATTCAGAATATCCTTGGAGTTTTTCAGGCAAAGAAGTTTATCAGTGATATGGACTTTATTGAATAAAGTGAAGAGAAGCTCAGAGGAAAATGAACTTCTCAGGGATAGACTTAGAGATTTCGCACAAGATGTTAGTCCTCAAATTCTATTTGACCCTCATGAAGTAAGATTCTTCTTAAACAAGTTATATCAGATCTTGAAGCTAGATGAGGTGTCATTGAAGGGCTACACAGTAAAATTCATGATTCAAGTTGAGAGAATGCTGAGATCGAAAGGCTTCAGATCCCAAGCTAAGTTGGATGTTGCACAAAAGATCATAAACTACTGCCTATCAAAGAAAATTCCTTCGTACATCAGGCAAATGCCAAAGATAGATTCAACTCATCCATATGATGTAGAAGAAGAGATAGTAGATCCTATTGAGCATGAAGTATTGTGGCAGTTAGCAAGAGCTGAACAAAGGAGGTTGTATGGAGAATCCACTAAAACAGATCAATCAGTATCTGAAGAAGTACCGAGGATACCAGTTCATAAAGGTTCAATTCTAGAAGAAGGTGAACTTCATACATCTGAAAACTGAAGACGTAGATAGAACAAGATAGAAACTTTGTAATATTTGTTCAGTACTAGAGAAACAACTATCTTGTATTTATCTTCCATGTATGAATCTGGAAAATTGTTAAATATAATACCAGAACTTTTGTTTATTATTTAGAGTTATTACATGTCGAATTACCATAAATTAGTGAGATACTAAAGTTTAATTTGTTTGACCATTATGGCAATAATTAAAAAGTGAGATTTTATGGAACTCATATAATCTTAAATATTAATATATTTAGAATTTTATAGAATATTCATATATGAAACAAAATAATATATTTTATCAAATAAAAATAAAGAATAAGTAACCTAAGATTCATCTTAGGTAATATTTCTTAAGATAGTGAATAAAATAGTTGTGTTTGATAATTATGCTATTTTGATATACACAATCTTTGTAGATATTATTTTGATTGTGCATATAAAAATATCATAATTATCAAAACACAATAGTTTTATTCACTGTCTCCGGTAAGTTACCTAAGATCAATCTTAGGTTCCGTATTCTGATAAAAATATATGATAAAGTTCGTAGTCCTTAGTAGATGAAAGCCATATGACTAGGCCTATTTGTAATAATTAGATGACAACTCAACTCTAACTATAAAGAGAAGTAAATAATAAACACCAAACAACAATCAAGATGAAGACAGTCAACTAATCACAAAGGATCTAAGTATCAGAAGTAATTTTATGGGATTGCTACTCAACACTGGACGAAGTTCATTAAGATGTTCAAGAGTCAGTGAAATAAAAGATAAAGTGGTAGTGTTTCAAAAGAATTCAGAAGATATAATGAATCTCAAATAGTTACTACAGAAGGATTCCAGAAGAAGAGGAAAGGCAGTAAAGCAAAACAACGATAGAAGGCCACAACTTAAAAGTTAATAATTGAAGAATATTTATTAGTATGGCACAAATGAACTAGACAGTACATTTGTGTGTCAACAATAATAATATTTATTCTTCAGTTAGCTCAAGTGGTTTTATGACCGAAGATAAAGCAAAAGCGAGAATACTTCGAAGATGACTACATGCTTATTCAATAAAAGATAATATATTAATTCTACTATCTAATATTGATTGATTATTTAATTTATCTAATTAAATTAATTCAAGATTGAATTGAATTTAATTTATAAATTAACTAATTAAATTAAGTAGAATTAATTTATTATAAAATAAATGACTTAGTATGATTTTTATTATAATTCAAATGGATTTTTAATAAGTTATACTGATTTATTTTAAAAATAAGTCATACCGATTTGTTTTGAAATAAGTCATACCGATTTATTTTAAAAATAAGTCATACCGATTTGTTTTGAAATAAGTCATACCGATTTATTTTATAAATAAGTCATACAAATTTGTTTTGAAATAAGTCATACCGAGATTCTTAAATCAAAAGTCATATTGAGCATTTTCTATTTAAAAAGTCATACCAATTTTATTTTAAATAAGTCATTCTGATTTATTTAAATTAAAGAAAATCCGAATATTACTTTAGAAAAGTCATACCGAATTTTCTAAAGTTATACCGAATTTCGAATGTCATGCCCAGCTTTTTAATAAGTCATACAAGGCTTATTTCTTAATAAATAAAGTCATAGTGGAAAAGTCATATTAGCTTTACATCCTCTATAAATATGAGGTTTTGACTTCATAATTCACGTTGTTGTTATCGTTGAAAAACATTCAAATTCAGAAATTTGTATGCATTATAATATTCACAGATTTCTGTGCAAAGTTTGGAATATAATTGTTAAACCCGAACACTTCATGTCGAACTTATTCTAGTTAACTTTATCAATTATATACAATCAGATCAGATAAATTTTGTAATACTTTTCAAGTTAAATTATATCTTCTACTTGAACATTATTTCATTATAATTTATATTTCATGATTAATTAAAATAATATTTTCTAAATCTGAAATAATGCGATAATTTATAGATATTGTATTCAACCCCCCCCCCTCTACAATATCACGGACCAACAGTAGAACATATAATATAATCTTAAATTAGTATTTCACTAAATATTCTACTAATTATTTTACTAACTGTTCTACTAAATTTCAACACACCAATATTTTTAAAATTAGAAGTAATATAATTTATTTTAATAGATAATAATATTAAGATTTTACTAAGGTTTCTATTGATTATTCTAATAACATTAAGATTCTACTACATTTTCTTCGAAATATATAATTTTTTTATGAAATCTTATATATATATATATATATATATATATATATATATATATATATATATTATTTTTTATTTATTGAAACACTTAATACAATCATATTTTGTATTTTAAATATTAAGATTCCACTAAGTGTTTAACTAACTATTTTATAAAGTGTTCTATTAAATATATCACTTCACCAATATTTTTAAAATTAGATATAATTTATTTTATTTTATTAAATAATAAGTTTAAGATTCTACTAAGAGGTTTATTTTTTTTATTTTTTTGAACACTTTATTAATTATTCTAATAATATTAAAATTCTACTAAATATTCCACCAAGTTTTCTACTACGTATTTTACAAAGTGTTTAAATAATAAATATTTTTAAGATTAAATATAATATAATATATTTTATTTTATTAAAAAATAATTCTAAGATTCTACTAAGAGGTTTATTGGCTATTCTAATAACATTAAAATTCTAATAAATTTTTAATAAAATACTGAGTAGAATCTCAGTAAATTTAATATAAATTTATATTTTTATATATTTTTATTTAATTATTGGAGTGCTTAGAACAATTATCTTTGATATTTTATATATTAAGATTCCAGTAAGTGTTCTACTAAGTATTTTACAAAGTGTTTACTAAGTATTTTATATACTAAGATCTCACTAAGTGTTCTACTAATTGTATTAGTAGAATATATATTGCAATACTTATTATGGTTGAACACCTAGTAGAATCTAAATATAAATTTTAAAATCCCGAAAGTCTACTAATATAAATAAAATTCACGTAAAATCCAATAAAAATTACAATTACTCAATATCCCACAACTTATAATTTATAAATTAAAAATACAACTAAGGTGTCCAAATTTCACAACTCACGAAAGTCTACAACTCAAAATTGGCAACTCACACTCTTCCCATAAGGTAACCCACCTAATAATGAATACATGCCGGGGGAAATCAAGAAACAAAGACCGACAGTGACTGAAAGACTCATATACGGATATAAAACAATGCAAAGAGTACAATGGTTAGACATGCTGATAATATGAATATAAACTGAATGTCGAACTAATGAGTGACGACAACAATTGAATAAGAAAAATATCAAGGATGCTTATATGAACAATATTAACACATATACTTGTATTCTGATAAAAATAAGCTTACTCTTACACAATATACTCTTACCACTTACAAATTATACTCAAACTCATTTAGCTGAAAGCCGATATTAGGGGTGTTCATCAAACCGTTCACACTGCACAAACCGCCCACACCGCACCGTACCACACCATAAAATGCAGTTTTTAATTTTCGCGGTGTGGTGGTGGTTTGAAATTTTGACAAACTGCGCGGTGCGGTGCTGGTTGCGGTTTAAGATTTTAGTAATGCGGTTCAAACCACACCGCAATTTTATAATATATATATATATATATATATATTATTTATAATTACATATAACTATCATATATATATATATATATGTGTGTGTGTATTATATATATATATATATATATATATATTTTTTATTTTACTTTTATAATTAGTTATGAAAATTTACTTATTATGGATTAAGATTATAGTTAATATTATAAATTTATTAATAATAGTATGTTTTTTCTTACAAAACACATGTTACGATTAGTTGATTATAAACTTTTCAATCTTCATTATTATTTTATTATCTTCTAATATATAATTCAAAATGTTTATACAATTAATGGTTGAATGTATATTAAAAATTATACATATTATAGAACTCTATTTTATAATAATTTTTAATCTATACATTATTTTTATTTTTATTTAAAATAAATGTTTTCAAAATTTATAAATCGCACAAACCGCACCGCACCACACCGCATTTTCGTGGTGTAGTTTACTCGGTTTTTGAGTTATGCTTTGCGGTTGCGGTTTGAAAATTTGTCCAAACCGCATGCGCGGGTTGGTTTGCGGTTTTAGAAAAAAACTGCACTGCCTGCACCGCGAACAACCCTAGCCATGTGAGACAAACATACACTTATAGGATGTCCTACATTTCGCATTTCGGTTCTCCAGAAGATGTAGTCTTCAAAACTTACAAGGGCTTACATAGAATAAATCAAATGTTACCCAAAATCTTACAGGAGCTTGCATGACACAAAACACTTGCCACCCAAATGGCCAAAACACATATACAAAGTAGTCATGACTCAACGTGTCCCATAACTCCGGCGACACGCTCATACTATTTAAATACACATTATAGGTGGTGCCAAGCACGAGATTCTCTCCACTCATGACGAAGTCTTACAATATCTCTCAAGTCATACATATATCACAAAAAGACCGGAAATATTTTACTCAAAATATCACACACGCCAATTAACATTCAATACTGACTATTAAAATAAAATCAGAACTGACCAGTCCAGAAAATTAGCAATTTACTCTATCAGAATGACCTCAAATGAAAACGTACAAAACACGAAACTTGTAGATGATTCAAAAACCTTTCCAGAATGATAAACTTGGTCAAAAATGAAGAAGTAACGAATTCAGAAACAATTAAAATGGAGACTGCCATAATATAATCAGGCTCTGATCACAGTAGTAATTTTAGATTTAAGACCATAATATACATACGTTTTCGAAGCAACAATACGAATTCGAGTAATGATATACGAATACGAAGAGAGATAGAGAGAGTGTAGAAATATTTGTACCTTAATAGCCAAAGATTATGAATTGCTCTCAATCACAAGAACCCTAATTTAATTACTGTAACCCATCTTCTTAAGATTTTTCTCTATCTCATCTTTATCTCTTTCTACTTCTCTTTCTCTTTTTCTTTCTTCCACATGGATGCTCCTACAAAACTTACGCATCTCTTGTTTTTCAAAACCCCAACTCCTTTTCCTTTTCTTTTTATCTATTCTTTTTTTTTTACTTTTTCTCTTATTGCTAATAATATCTTCTAAAATATTCTAATAATAAAATAAATATAACTAATAAATCAATACTAACTCACTAATATTATTCTTAATATTAAATAATATAGCTAAATATATTAATAAAAATACGGAATGTTACATAAATAATTAGTAAAATTTTAAAATTAACATTTTATAGGATTATTAGTAAAATATTTAATGGAATCTAAATAATTTTAAAAAAAATAGTGCAAGAGTTAGTGGAATCTCAATAGTTTTAATATATTATAAAAGAATTTCACTTTTTATAATTATTTGAAAAAATATTGTAAAACTGAATATGATCGATAACTTATAAAATTTAAATGAAAATAATTAATGGAGTAAGTTAAGATATGAGAGAGATGATATGAGATTTTGTACTTGCTAGGTTTTAAAAAATTATATATGTTAAGGGTATTAAAAGTTTATCTGTATTTATTATTATTAGGAATTAGAGTTACAGAAGTTTACAGAGGGTGGGGGTGAATGTATAATTCAAAGTTTACTTGCTTCTTTTGATTATACAACTTGATGAACTGTTTAGTTGTGTTTTGTAACTTTATCAATTCTAATGTGTTTACTTAATCAAAATGCAGAAATAGAATGAACACAGGGAATTAACTTTCAATCAAATTTGTGTATTAGAATTGAACTTGCTACAATATGAAATTTAAAGTGAATTTTAGCTTCTTGTTCTTAGAAGAAACAAGGTATGAATACTTGATACAAAGATATTCGAACACACTAATTAATGATGTTGTGCAATGCTATATAGACACCATGTTTTTTGACACATGCACTCACTAATCAGTTAAGCTAAAACAAAAAATAGACAATAATAAATTTATATTTGACTACCATCTATTTCTAGCTAACACAAACTATGACAGTCCTTTTACTTCCAGCCTTATCCTTTCTATCATTTATCTTGTTCTTCTTCTAAGCTTTGTTGTAGACTTGTCTCCATCATCACAGGTTTGACTGATCCTATGTAGAGAGAGCTTCAACATGCTTTTCTCATTCTTCTGCAAATTTCCTTGAAACTAGCCCATTTAAAACATTCAAATACACAGTGTTGTTGTCATTCGAGAACTCTTGAAGTAGGTAAGTTAGTCGAGTACTCGAGAGACTTCTCGGTCAGTCCTTTGCTTTGATCACTTCTCTATTGGCTTAGACTTATCGAATGCATAAAGTTCTTTTATGACATCTCGATTGACTTGTTTTTCCTGACTTCTCGATTGCCTCCTGACTTTCACTTCTCGAATAGCTCACATTCCTTGACTTCTCGAATATCTTCAATTGGCCTGCTTCTCGACTTGTTTTTCTGGATTTCTCTAATCATCCATTCCTTGACTTCTCTACTAATTGATCACTTCTGACTTTTCTACAAGGTTGACTTCTCGATTGGCTTCTTGACTTAGAAACAATTCCATTCTATAACTTCTTATTTTGTTAAAGTCTTCTTGATTTGGTGCATGATTCACCAACTTCAATCTTCTACCATTCTTTATTTTTAATTTATAATATTTACATTCTGAAACTACAGTAGAAACAGCCTTCTAACTGCAAGAATGCATGAGATATTTTAAGTCATTTTCCCTAGTACAAAGAATCTAGAAATGCTTAAACAAGACAAGCATTTAGCACATAGTAGACTTAATTTGGTCCAACAATCTCCCCCAATTTGGGAAAAGACATTTTTATAAATTAACAGCAAGATATCAAGCATGCCTCTTATTTAGATTATGATTTGCCATGAATTGATCATATTTGGCTTTCTTCTCTTTCTCTTCTCTAGCTTGAAGAATTTCCTTCCTAGCCATGACTTCTTCAATTACGATTTCATCTTCTAGCATATCAACTACAACTTGTAGAGATTGAATGGGATAATCTTTGACAAACTTGAATCTTATTCTTGAAGTTACTCCATTTCTGAGTTTAAACTCAACTCTGTCTGGATCTTTGAAAACTCTGTACTTTCCCAATCTCCTTAGCTCTTCATACTTTCTTTCCAATTCCTCTTCCTCCTTAATCTTCTTTTTTGCCATTTCCTTCCTCTCCTTCACCTTGTCAATCCTTTTCTTATATTTTTTTACCAAATACTATGTTATTTCAACCATCTTCAATTTGTTCACCATGCTCTTTTTATCATAAAGGTTGATTACCCTTTTGATATCATGAATAGTAGACTTTGAGCTATCATGGTAGAATTCTTTTTCATCTCCATCAATATTTATCACAAACACCTTCATGTCCCTTAGCTCAACCTTACAGATCATGTCTGCCTTCCATTGTTTGAATCTCACCTTATCAATTATAACTTCTTCTTAGATAGGATGGATAGGTAGACCTTTATTAGGAACAATAAGTTGCTTCTTCCATTTTGGACACCTTACTAGTAAAGAACTTGTAGGCTTCTTGAATTTAGTCCTTGTGACTGTATTAATTTTGATTTGTTGGCATGGCTTCAGGTTCTTAACATGGCTTTCTTCTATCTCCCTCATTATTACTCCGTTTGCTCCATTTGCTGACACCTTGACAAGATGTCTTCTAAGTGATTTGGATTTTAGAATCATAGCAGTTTCAGAACCCATTGGAGCCACACTAGCACCCTGAATTTTGGTAGGTGTACTAATATGAACACCAAAAACTTGCTTGTTAGTTGGCGTTTTCCTCTCATATTTCTTCTCCTTCACGGAGTTATCTCTTTTCTTTTTGTCATTTGTGTCCTTCTTTTTGTCATCTTTCTTGCCTCCCTTATCACTCCTTGAATCAGGTTTCTTATCTTTCTTCTCTTAATCCTTGTCCTCATCATCTTTCTTCTTTTTCTTTAATTCTTCATTTGCAAACTCAGAAACTTGATTGTTCATGAAGTTCTTCATTTTCTCCAAAATCTTCAAGCCTTCTTCCTGTTTTGATTTTTTCTTTTCAAGCAAGTCAATTAGACTGATGATTTAGCTTGTGTTTCCCGAGTTCAAATGTTAAGGAATTCTGAAATGTGCAAGTTTGTTTCCCTTAGACATATACATTACTCCATCAGGATTGCAATATGCCTCTAGAAGAGAAGTGAGTAGAAGGGGGGCCTATGATTGAGTTCTTCCATTCTTCATCTTCTTGAGTTACTGTTTCAATGGCTCTGTGCAGGCATTCTAACTCGGTATAAGAGAGGTTGTTGAATATTCCAATTGAGACCTTGAAGTAGCCAAATTCCATCTGCACTACAAGCTCTTTGAATAATTTTCCATTTTGCTCATATTTCACTAACCTAACCATTATAATGACCTTGCCAAGTAACTTCATGTATTCCCAATGATGACGTTTAACTTGTGCCTTGATGGCCTTCAAGGTTTGAAGAAATTCTTTGTAAGCATTTGGCTTTAGCACTTCTTGCCTTAGGGTCCTCATCACTGCTTTCTGTCTTTCAGCCTCAATTTCATCTCTTCTTTCCTTCTCCCCCTTAGGGTTGATATCTTGCTTTTGAGGAATAAAGGAAGAAGAAATTGGTTTGAATTGAGATAAGACTTTTACCAGGAAAGCTTGATCTGAAGTGGATATTGTAGAGAAAATAGTTTGGATGAAGGCCAATTGTGTAGAGATTTGTTGAAGAGTGGTGTCTTGAGTTGAGCTAGAGGTCTTAGACTCTTTTTGAAGGGAATTGACATATGACACCACATCTGAAACTGTATCTTTGATAGAAGCTCACTACACCATAGATTGCCTATTGCAATCCCAAAAAAAGTTATTATATGGCATAAAATTGTTGCCATATACTTTATTGCAATGCCTTTTCCAAAAATGGGCCTTAACTTAGGTGGGGTTGCGAATTGACCCCTATAGCAATGAGTTTAGTACCATATAACTACTCCTTAATGTCATTGCAATAAGAAGGTACAACAATGTTTTCCTACCTATTGTAACGATTTAAAATCATTGCAATAGACTAGCAACCTGTTTTGAAACTCTGTTTTTTGTTTAGCATTGCAATAGATAGGGAATAGTAATGATTTAGTTGGCAATGACAATGTTTTAGGTGCTAATGACAATGAATGTATGTTTACCAGTAATTATTTTAGTGAAAAAAGTATTGCAAAAGATAGGCAATGGTAACATTTTAACTAGCAATGGAAATGCTTTTGTAAAAACAAATTGACATGACCTATTTGTTTCATAACAAAGCCACCATTAACATGGTTTTTCATACACTAATCCAATTTCATACACCAATCCAAAAGATTACTTGGGTGCACATCACCACCGACCCATAGACAGTATCAAAAGAATTCCAACAACATCGTCTTACCAACCATTGAACAACTAAAGACTAAATACAAAATAAAACATCAAGGTAGAATTCTAGTTACATTCACAAAAAGTATAGACATAAAGTAAGTAAATATGAGGTAAGTGGTACTGCTAGATCAAGCATATGAATCTCTATCTGACTTCTCTCCATTCTCGACAGAAATATCACAAAGTTCTTCAACATTGATCTTCAAAGTGGGATTCTCTTCGGCTATTCTTCCTATAATTGCTTTCATTTTCTGGTTCATTTTTTCCTCCATTTTAGCAGAGAGTTTATCAAAGTCATGAGGGTTTTATCAAAGGAGGTTGAGAAGACACACTGTTTCACAAAGAAGTTTTCATGCTTATGCATCTGTCACAAACTGTCCAGCAGACATAATGAGAATCAACAATTCATAATATTTATTAGAATAGTAAAAATTAATCAAGAACAATAGAAAAGAACCGATAACTTTACACATCCAATATCTTGAATTTTCATGCACATTATATAATAATCCAATAAACAATATGATTTCTGTTTATTCTCTTTCCGTGTATGCACACACGTACACAAGACTAGGTACTCTTCTTAAAATTTCTAACAAGTGTTTTCTAGAAGTCAGGTTGAGTAGTGGAATTATTTGATTTGTGTATATTTGTAGCCAACTATTTGCCCATATCCTATTTAAATGCCAAGAAAAAATTATATCCTGTAAGTTATGGGTAACCAAACAAGGATACGATAAATAGTGATATGAAAGCTAGACACATATAAAATAGAGTTATAACAAAGAAATATACAGATAAGAAATATTAAACTAAAAAAGTATAAGCATTTCCCATTGAGATATCAAAATATATTCTGCAACTGCACCTACAAATCTATGATATTAGTTTAATTGCCCTTTATTGTTATTAATTTAAAATGTATAATCTATTACAAGTACCAATAAACACTACTAAAGAGCGCTCCAATTTGTAGTGGTGTATATCTTTATTTTCTTAACCAATACATGTTTCTGGTGCATGAAAACCTCTGTTTTCATCATGATTTGTCATAACAATAACTTAATAAAAGGCACCACTTACGGCTACTGAGTTCCCAAAAAAGTTGAATCCAACTTCTTTACCATCAAATATAACTCATGCAAGACTGTAAAAGAAAGTCTTATAATTGTTAAAGCGGAAAGTAAGTTGTACATTATATGCTTCGATTGCATTGATTATTGCAACATTACCTCTATAGAGCTAGCGAAATTCGACATTTAGCAGGTGTGCTCGAACTCTATACTTGAGTAAATTGTCATGAATACAATATCGAGCAAACTTGTTTATCAATTTTTATTGTCCTGAGATAAACGATCTTGAAAGAAAATTGATATTTTAGTTTCTTATAAGATAATTGAAGACGTTTAGTGAACTACGGGAGAGTATGATGAGTTGTTTGTAATTAGTTTGTATACAAGAGAATATGATCTTCAAGTTTTGTTAGTGTTAGTGGTTTATACAGGTTATAAAGTAGGGTTTTTTTACTCATCCTGGTTGTAATGGCTTTGAGGTGTATTTATGAAAGCCTGAAAGTGAGACAAGTAGTGAATAAAGTGGAAATATTAGTTGTGTCTTGAGGGAATTCTGGCAAGAGGTTGGAGAGTTTAAGGGCAAAAGATATGAAGGATAATGGTGCTAATTTGGAAATTTTGGATTATAATCAGCCTAAAATTCTTGAAATTCTATGGATTAGAGTTGATACTTGCCTTACATAGCTTATAAATAATAGAAGTTGTGACAACATTTATCACTATAACTAAACTTTCAGATTATACATCAAATATGTTGGGATGAAGCAAAAAAGATTCAAAACTAAAATTTGAAATGAAAGATATAGAGCAAAGCATAATTAATTAAATAATATTCGAGTAATTAAGAATAGAGATGAAATTAACATAAAATCCAGTAAGATAAAATTATAATACCTTCAATTTTAAATTCCAGTGAGATGAATCACAGAGACTCTATAGAAGTAAATATGTATATATTAATAAAAGCATCGATGAAATCTTTCCTAAAATTCAAAATTCTAAAACCAAATTAAATAAGATTAACAGTAGAGATAATGAAATTTCAAGTTAATTTAAAATACCTATAATTGAAAATTTTAATGCGAAGAAGATTCACACAAGCCCTAAATGGATCGGTACCAGTGAAGATGTATACAAATCCCAAATAAATTAGCAGCAACAGATACTTCAATACTTCAGTCTTGACTACAATTATAGAGGGAAGATAAAATCTAAATCATATTGATTAGCATCAGAGATTTCACGATGAACAACAAATATATAGAGAGATATGCTAGGGAGTCGATAGATTAGGTTATAGACCATAGATTTCTTTTTTGGTAGAAAATAAATAGAGAAAAGAAAAATAATTACGTACGATATAGTAAATTCTATGATGTTTCTGATAACTATTTTCCATAAATGAATTATACTTCTTTAAGATACTTTGCATATGACAACATAAAATCATGCCAGAGTATAAAACAGATAGATACTTACAAGACCTAACCGATTTATCGATCTCCTTCGTTGTTGCCTTGCGGTTTGAATTTGATATGCCAGATGCCTTAATAGATTTCTGGATTGAAGCTCTAATGTCCTCAAATAATTCACCCTGAGGCTTTCTAGTGTCAAATTCTCACTTAGTAATGTTGATATTAACTCAGTAAATCTGCTTATATCTTCGTCAATCACAGGCAAAAGATGATGTTTACCGCTTCTCAGCTCCGTCAATTATGGTTGATATATCATCAGCATGTTTAAACAGTAAAAACACTACAAACCCCCCAAATTAACATATATACCAACATACAACAAACACCCAAATCAAAACCCCCTTCAAATTAAACCCCACAAATTAAAATTAGTACTCTTAAAAGACCCTAAATTAACAAACACAAACCAAAAAAAACCCAAGTTGAACACAATAATGCTCAAATAAGAACCGTAATTAACACATAATGCTCAAATTAAACACTAAATTTTCAATAAATAAAGCCCTAAATTACAAACAAGAGTCTTAATTAAGAATAAAGAAAAATAGATTTACCTTTTTGGAGCTTTCTACGACCTTTCTCCGAGTTTCAATCTTCGACTAAGAACAATTTTTCAAGCTTCAGTCTTTGAGCTTCAACCCTAATTTGAGAGTTTTATGTCTTCGAGAGTGTTTGTGTATGTGAGATACTATTTTGTTTCTATTTTCTTTATTTTCATCGAGCCCGCTAATTTTTTTCCCTTATTTTATTTTTTCATAGCCCGCCCAATTCTTCTTATTACAAGTCTACCAATATTTTGGGCCCAATATGACAGTCTATAGCAACTTGAAAGGCAGAGTGTCTAAACTTGTAACACTATATCTAATGTAACTCAATTAAAGAAAAGATACTTAACCGGAAGACAATCAAGAACAAGAAGTCACAAAGAAATCAATACAAATTGAAGACAAGGTAATTGATACAATTTAACATGGTTAATTATGATCGATCAAAGATGAAATCATTGGAAGAATTTCAAGTCAAAGTTGTTCATGCCTCAGTGATGTGTAACTTAAAAGAATCAAGATCATAACAATCAGTATCAATAAGACTAATTGATTTCAAGTGAAGAAGCAGGAAAGCGACAATTGGAAAGCCACATTACTAATTGAATATGGTAATCTATTCAGAAGCAAGAACCCTATCAAGACTAGTCACTTATGAACCAGACCATTGCATCAAGTGTTAGGACATTGATAGCAAGTTTATGTCAGTAATAGAGATCCATGTTCAAGAACTTGTTGAAGAATATAAAAGACAAAAAAGAAATCACAAATTCACGATGTTGCATTGAAGTTTCTAGTTGAAGCCCAGAATTTCTCTAAGTACTTACAAGGGAACCTAAGTAGAAATTTCTATCTAGAAATTCTAGATAAGTTTCTACTTAGATCTAAGTAGAAATTATGCAAGTAGAACATTTCTATCTCGAAATTCCTATGTAGAAGTTCTACTTAGAATATTCGAGATAGAGCCTATGTAGAAATTCCTATGTAGAAGTTCTACTTAAATGTTCGAGATGACAAGTAGAAAATTCCTATGTAGAAGTTCTACTTAAATGTTCGAGATGACAAGTAGAAATTTCTATGTAAAAGTTCTACATAGAAGACAATTTTAACATGACACATGGCATCATCTGGTTGGCTATTTCCAAGCTTTCAAGACAATATAAGATTTATGTGGACAACATTGAACCACTCATATCTTATCTGTTGAAGACTACAAGTCATAGATTATAAGTAGTATAAATAGAAGTACTCGTGTAACATTTTAAATAGAGCAATATTGAGAGAAACACTTGTAAAAGAGAGAGAGAGTATTAACAGAGCTTAGTATCATTTACTACCCTCTTTACTTTTGTTGTACTATTTTAATGAATGTTGTAGCAACCCCTTCAAGTTATATATAAGACATATATTCCTTGAATCATTGTGTTCATTTATTACAAAGTATTTATTGCTTCATAAAGTTGAAATGTTGTATTCACTCCCCCCCTCTACAACACATTTGGACCTAACAATTGGTATCAAAGCTATATGTTTAACATACAAAATATAGATACTTGTGTTTGGTAGAAGATTTGTGAGTTTTCATTAACAGATCTACTTTTCAAGTTTTTCTTGAAAAGTGTGCTTTAATTCGTTTATCAGTGAAAACTCATACTAAAAATTATTTAAACACTCCAGGTGTGATTATTTAGCTTGGGTGGATTTTAGATAATTTTTGTGAATTAATCTGGGTATTTTGATTCTTGGTGTTCTTCAAAAAGTCATCACTGTTCTTGATAAAGAAGACAAATCCAGCAACTTTTGATTTCCTTTTTCAAAAGACATAAAGTGAAAAAGGTGTTATTGGCTTTTGATTGGACAACTTTCTCACTGCACAAAAAGATATTAAAGATAACTCTGTACCTGTCACATGGTTGTTAGGTGAGTTAGGTGAGAATAGACACAAAAGTCAAAAAGTGTGAAAATATTATTGTTTATTCAATATTATAAGTGACCTGCATCAAATTTTCTCTAAGGACAAAAGTTCTACATAGAATTTCTACTTGAGATTTTCTACTTAGAAATTTCGACTTGAGCAAAATCTCTACTTGGTGAAATTTCGACTTAGGCAAAAGTTCTACATAGAGTTTCTACAAAGCCTAGTCTTGGGTACTTAGAAGTTTTTGGTGACCAGAATTTAAGCTTTGATTTATTCTGAGATAATTCGATTTTCTTTCAATTACTAATCAAGTCTTAAGAAAAGTTTATTATCTCTACTTTAAATCTACATTAAGATGGCACCTAAAAATAATTTCAAAATTCCAATGTTCGACCGAGATCACTATGAAGAATGGGTGTTGAGAATGAAACTTTACCTTGAGTCCATCAATCCTGAATATCTGGAAGTCCTTGACAAGGGTAAATTTGTACCAATGGTCGTTGTTCCTGAGCATATGGAAGGAGATGTGATAGTACAACAACGGTCTGAGCCTAAAAAGGCAGTAGACTTTTCAGATGCTGATAAGGAGCAAATAGCTTTCGATACATCCATTCGACAAACATTAATGGAATCCCTAGATCATGAAATGTTTAATATAGTCAAAGGACTAACTACAGCAAAGAAGATTTGGGATAAAATAGAGGTCGTCATGAAAGGTACCGCTGAGGTCAGAAGTAACAAAACACTTATACTCAAGATGGAGTATGACACCTTCAGAATAAAGAAAGGAGAAAGCATAACAGATGTCTATCTAAGATTCAGTCAGTTAGTGTTGGATTTGAACCTGAGAGGTGTAACTCTCCCCGTGGTTGAAGTCAACACGATATATCTAAGGAACCAGCCAAAGAGCATTGAACATAGAGTCTACGCTGTTAGAGAAACTAGAGATTTGCATACAACTTCTCTGGAAGAATATTATGGAATTTTAAAGACATATGAGCTGGAGACCCTTCAAGATCAAGCATGGGATAATGTTTCAAGAGGAAAGGAAGCGGCATCAGGATTAATTGCTGATGAGGAAGAGTCTAAAAAGGCAATGATTGAAGAAAAACCTAGATCATCACCTGCACCACATCAAATTGAAAATGATGATGAGTGCACATCAAATAGTGATGATGACTACTTCACCCAAGAAGAGTTGGACAACATGGATGATAGTGTCGTGGCATACATGGCAAGGAAGTTCAGCAACATAAGATTCATAAAGAGTAACCGTCCACAAAGAAAATCTTCATCTTACTATCGGGTTACTAAGGGTGGTGGTAGTTCTCAAGGTTATAAAGGGAAAGGCAAGAATACCAGCTACAAATCACCTTTGGATTTCAAAATGAAGTTCAAATGTTATAACTGTGGTGAAGCTTGACATTTTGCTACAGACTGCAAGAAGCCAAAACAGACATATCCCAAAGAAACTTATGAAGCCCTCAAAAGCAAGTATGAGGCCCTGGTGAAGGAAAGACATGGAAAGAGAGCTTTAGTTGTAACAGAAGGCAGAGCTTGGGATGATTCAGATGAGGAAGAAGTTACCCATGCAGCAAACTTTGCCCTCATGGCTGAGACATTAGATGAACCAGAGGTACCAGTTCTAACCCTTAAAGAAGAAATGTCTATTGATGATTATAAGGTGCAGAACGGGGCTCTTAGCGAAGAGATCTATATGTTGTGCAAAAGCCTAAATACTTCTAAAAAAGAACAGAAAACACTTGTTGCCAAATGCAGAATGCTTGAGGCAAAAGTAGAAGAATTAGAGGCTGCTTGCACTATAGAGACTTCCCTAAGAGACTCTATTAAATCTTTGGAACCCAAGCTCAACCTTAAAGATGAAATAGAAGCATGTCTTAGGAATAAACTAGCTGAGGTAGAAACTAAATTCTAAGCTTATAAACTAGCAGCTAGTAGAGTGAATGTTGATAGTGACACATTTAAGAAGATAACTGGAGTCGGTGTAGGACTTGACTATTCTAACTTATCTAAGAAAGAAGGAAAAAGGCCTGTAGACACTAGTTCCGGTGAGATTAATAAGGAAATACCTACAATTCTTAAATCTGCTGTCAAACCTATCTTTAATCACTTCGTTCCTCGTGAAGAAGGAGAGACTGAATTGTTAGTTAGATATGAGATTGAAATGGACGATCGGAAGAAAGAACAACCTATAACTCCTACTAAATCAGTTAAAATCAATTCCCCTAGAGATGAGTCTAGACCAGGATTAGGAGCTAAGGTTGTCAAACAACAGAGTAAAAAGGAAAAAGGCTTAAAAGAGGTTAAGGCAGAACGAATAAAGAAAGCATGTTATCACTGTAAATCAACTGAACATTTTTCTTATGCATGTAAATCTCAAATGAATATTCCTGTTGCACATGCCATGCCTGTACCACACACAATGAATAATATGCATCAGAATCATGCACAATGTGGTCAACCAAATTGTATGCCATGCACTTTTAACGTCATGCAAACGTTTGTGAACTTGATGAATATAATTAGCCAATCATGTCTAAATTCTTCTGGTAGTTCTAATGTCAAAAAGAAGCATGTAAGAGCTAAGACTGTTAGTCCTCCTAAAGTTAGGAGTGACAAGGCTTCTCCTAAGACTGACAAATATGTCAAGTCTGAAAAAGGAAAAGACAAAGTCAAAAGCTCTAGTAATGTTAAAAAGGGTGCATCTCCTGTAAAGCTAGGAGTGCATCTACAGTAAAGCTTCAGATGATGAAAGCTGGTTATGGCATAAAAAGCTATCTCACTTAAACTTCAAAACGATGAATGCTCTCGCCAGACGAGAATTGGTGAAAGATCTACCTCAAGTGGAGTTTGCTCCTAAAGGACTCTGCGAAGCCTGTGAAATGGGAAAGTCAAAGTGAGCATCGCATAAGTCTAAAGAAATTTCTAGTATCACTGAGCCTCTGCAACTTCTACATATGGATTTATTTGGCCCAGTGAATGTCTTATCTTTGTCTAGGAAAAGATATGCATTGAAAATCGTGGATGTCTTCTCCAAGTATACATGGGTATTGTTCATTATGACAAAAGACGAAGTACCTTTCCAAATCATTGATCATATCACTGAAATTGAGAATGTTTCAACACTCACTGTGAAGACGATTAGATCAGACAACGACACTGAATTTAAAAATGCAATACTGAATGATTTCTACGTTTTTAAAGGAATACGTCGTCAGTACTCTGCCCCGAGAACTCCACAGCAAAATGAGTAGTTGAAAGGAAGAACAAAATATTGGTTGAAGCAGCAAGAACCTTGTTGTATGAATCAAAACTTCCTCCATACTTTTGGGCCGAAGCTGTGAGTACAGTATGTTACACTCAGAATAGAACCTTGATTATAAAAGATAAAGAAAAGACACCATGTGAACTAATGAATAACAGAAGACCAACAATCAAATACTTTCATGTCTTTGGAGATAAATGTTATGTACTAATAGACGATGAAAAGCTAGGAAAATTTGAAGCAAAAGCTCGTGAAGGGATATTTGTTGGATATTCTACAGATACGGTGGCAGCTTATCGGTTATTCTTAGCGAATTATCGAAAAGTGATTGAAAGCTACAATGTCAGATTCGACGATACCAAACTCCCATCAATTTCTAAAGATAGTAGTGAACCTGAGTCCCTAAAATTTCAGAATCTGGACTTGGATGAAGTTGAGGCTGAACCTGAGTTGATTGTTACTTCAAATATACCAAGTGTTCGTGAAGAAATACCTGAGTCTAGTGGACAATCGATTTCTACAAGATCAGAAGAAACTTCTTCAGCACAGTCCGGCAACATTTCAGGGGGAGTAAATAGCAGCTCAAGGACAAGTGCTCAAAACTCAAGAAGAGATGACACTAGTTCTGCAGGAGCTGGCACTAACTCAGGGGGAGTTAGTAGAAATAACACAAGTAGTCAACACAATAATTCAGAAAGTCAAACTGAATCATCAAGGCATTTACTAAAAGAACGGGTATGGAGTAGAGACCATCCGTTTGAATTAATCATTGGTGATCCAGACGCTGGTGTGACTACTAGAAAAACTACAAGAGCTGACATAGTTAATATCTGCTTGTACTCTGGGTTTTTGTCCAAAATTAAACCTAAAGAAATAGAAAAAGCTCTTGGTGATGCTGATTGGATAATTGCAATGCAAGAGGAGCTCAATCAGTTTGAAAGGCAGAAAGTTTAGAAACTGGTACCCCGACCAAAGAACAGATCAGTAATTGGAACTAAGTGGGTATTCAGAAATAAACTGGATGAAGACGGAATTGTAACACGAAACAAGGCTCGTTTTGTAGCGAAGGGTTATTCTAAAAAAGAAGGTATTGATTATGATGACTTGAGGTAGTCAGGATGTTCTTGGCCTTTGTAGCACACAAGAACTTCAAGGTTTTTCAGATGGATGTGAAAAGTGCCTTCCTGAATGGAGAGCTAGAAGAAGAAGTATATCTGGAAGAGCCACCTGACTTTATTGGTCCAGAACTTGTAGATTTTGTATACTTTCTCTTCAAAGCTGTCTATGGCCTCAGGCAATCCCCACTACGATGGTATGAAACCCTATCCTTGTTCTTAATTGAAAGTGGTTTTACTAGGGGAGTAATTGATAAAACATTGTTCAATAAAAATGTAAAGGGTGATTTAATACTTGTTCAAGTCTATGTGGACAATATTATTTTTGGATCATCTAATGAGCGCATGTGCGAGAAATTTGCCAAGTTAATGCAGGATAAGTATGAGATGAGCATGATGGGGGAGCTGTCATTCTTCCTTGGATTACAGATCAGTCAGAGAAAAGAAGGAATCTTTATCTGTCAATCCAAGTACATCAAAGATTTACTCAAGAAGTACAATCTAGAAGATGCGTCAGTAACTAAAACTCCCATGGCCACTGCCACGAAGCTTAATGAAGACAAATCAGGTAAACCAGTTGACATCACAAGCTATCGAGGTATGATTGACTCACTTCTTTATTTAACTGTAAGTAGACCCGATATAATGTTCGCAACTTATTTGTGTGCAAGGTTCTAAACGGATCCTAGAGAGTCACATCTCATAGCCGTCAAACGAATCTTTAGGTATCTCAAGGGAACATCAAATCTAAGGATTTGGTACCCAAGAGATACAGGTTTTAATCTAATAGGCTATTCGGATTCAGACTATACAGGTTGCAGGATTGATAAGAAAAGCACATCTGGTGCCTGTTAATTCCTAGGAAGAAGATTGGTGTCCTGGCAGAGTAAAAAGCAACATACAATATCTACTTCTACTGCTGAAGCTGAGTACATCGCTGCTGGAAGCTGTGTAGCTCAAATACTGTGGATGAGGAACCAATTAAAAGATTATGGCATGGAGCACAAGAAGATTCCTATTATGTGTGACAACACTAGTGCCATGTCCGTGACCAACAATCATGTGGATCACTCCAGAACCAAGCACATAGATATAAGATATCACTTCATAAGAGAACATGTTGAGGAGGGGACTGTGGAGTTACATTTTGTGCCCACAATGCAACAAATTGCAGATATATTCACTAAACCTTTTGATGAAGTCACATTCAATAGGTTGGTTGGTGAATTGGGGATGCTTAACACAAGTTAGTAAATCCTCTTATCTATAACATCCCAGTTTTGATAAAGTACATATGTTTTTCTTCTTGAAAATTGCAAGTTTTAATTGTGTATAGTTGAAAACATATGTAAATAATCTAAAAAGTTGCTAAAAAATATCACTTCTGCATGCTATTTAATCATTATAGACTTAGACTTTAAAATGTTTCATTAATGATTATTTTATGTGTATGTTGTGTTATTTTTCATAAATTCATTGTGCATTGAGTGAAATTATTTGTAAAAAACTTTAAATTTATGCTCATTTAATTGCATGAACATAGGGGGAGTTAAATCCATCGATTTTTAAATTTGTCATGATTTTTTTATATGGATTTTTCTATGTTTTTCATGCAATTTTTATGTTAGAATTGTCAAGGAATGTTTTTAATAATGTTATTTTTACAAATCATTGAATTGGTATTTATTTTAATTTGGCAAAATTTAATTATTGTTTTTCATGAAAAATTGCCAAATTTTACTAAGTACCTGTAAAATTTCGAGATATGTTCTATCTCGAAACTCATCTCGAAATTCGACTTGAGGCTTCCAGGAGTGAAGTTTTGAAAATTCTAAGTCTGGGAAGAAATTCGACTTCATGTTCGACTTAGAGTCTATCTCGAACATCATCTCTAATATCGACTTAATGTTCGACTTAGGGTCTATCTCGAACATCATCTCGAATATCGAATTCATGTTCGACTTAGAGTCTATCTCGAACATCATCTCAAATATCGACTTCATGTTCGACTTAGAGTCTATCTCGAACATTATCTCAAATATCGACTTCATGTTCGACTTAGAGTCTATCTCGAACATCATCTCGAATATCGACTTCATGTTCGACTTAGAGTCTATCTCGAACATCATCTCGAATATCGACTTAATGTTCGAATTAGGGTCTATCTCGAACATTATCTCGAATATCGACTTAATATTCGAGATAGTTTTCCCCGGTAAGACTTAGAATTTGTTTAACAGTTAAGGAAACTTCGAGATAGTCTCTATCTCGAACCTTATCTCGAATATCGACTTGATGTTCGAGATAGGTTTTCCTTAAGGGTTTTGACTGTCTAAATTGCTTTAAGTGACGAAACTTCAAGCTAGCAACTATGTTGAAACTCAAGTCGAAGTTCGACTTGATGTTCGACATAGTGTTCGACTTAGATTACCCTGTACGTACTTAAAGTTTTTTTTCAATTTCACAGGGATATTTTTGTCATTTCACAATAGTGCCTATATATACATCTCTAACCCGATTTTCTTTTCACTTTTACCCATTGTTAAAACCTAATTTTTTACAGCCCCCACCCTCCCTCCCAGGCGATTTCTTAATCCACAGCACTGTTCTTAATTATTGTGTCTAATCTCATACACATCTCGAACTACTGCACAATTTTTTTTCCTTCATACTCTGTCTGCATTAGTTATATTGTGTGTTTCTGTGTTATAACTGTTCATCTTCATTCTCTATATATAGACGCGACTATACATACACTTTCACACACACGAATTGCCGATTTGGATTGAATCTATTACACGTTGATTCGTGTGCATTCGTTTCATTATAGGTTGTGATTCATTTCGTCTTATTGCGTTTAATTCCGTAGTTTAATTTGTTTAATTAAAAGGGATTAATCTGCTTACGTTCTTTTTCCTTGCTTAAAGTGTCTGCATTGTTTAGTTATTTTCCACAAACATCCATTTAATTCAAGGAATTTTTTTTTTCAAAGAAAATGTCTCGCCAATTTTCACTTGCCAAAAATAACTTTTATAATATTTCTACGGAAATTGGTGATCAACTCCCGCGATTCAAGTTTTGAGTACGATTTCTCAATTTGTACTCCAAAGCTAGTACTGCCTTCACTGCAAAACCAACACTAGTTCATGATGCTTTGCCGTAATTATGGACCAGTGTGGTTCCTTATGGGAGTAAATCGACCCCCTATGGTTTTAAGTTTACCATAGAAGGTCAAGAATTTGAGGTTACAGAGGTCGTTTTTAAAAGAGTTCTTGGTTTCCCAGTCAGGGATTCTTATGACCCTATACCTACAGCGGCCGAGCGCCTACAGTTTTTTGAGGAAATTGGATGTTATCCTCCAACTGGTAAAATATCCACTTCCACTATTCAAAAACAATTTTTTCATGTGGAATGGAATTACTTTTTCGAAGCTATCACTAGATGTTTTCGTGCACGCGAAAGAGATTTTCATCAAATTTCTATTCCCATGCAAATCTTTGGTGTTTCCCTGGCCCGTGAACTGAACATCAATTATGGACGAATCGTTCTTTCTGAAATTGTGGCCATGATGGGATCACCTGATACCAGGGACATTGCAACCACTGATGTTGTCTGCTGGTATCCCCATTTTTTACAAATGCTAATTAATAATCTTGTACCATCTAATGCTTTATCAATTAGGCAGGCATTTGTTAGGAGTCCAACCTCTGCATCTATCGGTATGGGAATTAAGTCACTAATAACAATTGCTAACTAGGATAAGCGTCAGGGTAAACCGATGTCTATTCCTGAGAATATTCGAGTGTGGCTTTCTGTTAGTGTAGGTGCCGTAGAGGCAATACAATGTTTCTTTTTAATAGACCTTTATGTCATTTGATTATTCAATAAACGTATTTATTATGACTTTAATTACTGCGATATATTTGTTAGCATAATAAATGTCCTTAGAATCATGATACACATTGTATAGTTTAAGTACATGACTTGAACTTGAGATTATATAATATATCATATTCTTAAAAGGTCCCTAGTCGAGTATTATTATTATAGGACAATAATAATACATAAATAGACTAGTATGTTGTTTGACTGATAACCACATCTCATTGGTTATAAGTATGGGGATACTAAAGTCAATACATAGGTACATGTAGGAGTACATGATACTGGACAGACGCACAGTGAGATTCTTCATGTTTAATAAAGTCATAAGAAAGACTCACAGTGATAATGGTGTAATGATCCTTTGACTTGAGATCATTATATTTCTATATGAGGATTAATATACTTTGACTACATTAAAAGTTACCTTTGACCGGGTGATGATAAAAGTGGAAATCAGATATATCACGAGTCGTATGAGAAATATGAATGATAGATAAACGATTTAACCCTCCTATAATTAGGAGAGATATTATTGGCCTCTTGATTGAGTAAGACAATAAAATGCATGGTCGTGCTCAAATAATGATTTGTTTTCATAGTCTACTCATGGATCAAGTAAACCCGAATTAAATGTTGTAGAGGATGACTAAATATATGCCTCGAGTTTAATCTATAATATATATGGTTAAAGGGATTATATTACGCGGAAACATTAATCACGAAAGGTTTTATCGAATCACGATTTAATTATTGTTTAATTGGGTAGTAATGATGTATTACTAGATACCGCTCATTGTTTATAATTTTATTGGAGAATAAAATTATTGATAATTAAATAATAGCCTATAGGGTCACACACATAGAGCACTTAGAGGAATAGTTAATTTAAATTAAAGATTTAAATAAATTGATGATTATTTGAATTTTATTATATTAATTAAGTGAGACTTAATTAATTGAAATAATATAAATTCGAATTTGAAGAGTATTTTTGCCCATAATAATTAAGTATGACTTAGTTATTAATTAAATAATAGAAATTCGTTTTATTATTTAATCATATACCTACATGGATTAGGTTTTGATGTTATGGGTTGCTATTATGGGCCTATTAACCAGCCATTATAAATAGATAATGTAGGGTTAATAGGGGATTACGTTTTTCAGAAACAAAACCCTAGAGGCAGCAGCAAGGCAGTAAGAAGGCAGAAATCGAATTGTCAAGAGGAAGCTAGTACGTCCATTCCGCAATCAAGATCTTGAGGCGTTCTTGAAGGTGCTCGTGTGGATACCATAGAGGTGTTTTTCGAGAGGAAGACACAAGTCGTGAAAGCTAGGATCTCCGTTGAGTTCGTGAAAGTCAAGATCAGAAAAGGTAGAATTCTGTTTCACCATAATCTGTCCGATCTTATACATGATCCTAAGTTAGGGTTCCGAAATTTTTTGTTATATTTACGTTAATCCGCTGCGTTTTATGCCTCGGAACCCAACACTTTCTTATGATGCAGGTGTCACTACTCTGGCGGGGACTTCAAAACTATCATCACATGCTCAGAATCCATCTGCTCATACTGACGCATTTCAAGGGATTCCTGACGAGCAACTTGATGATGAAGAAAAAGAGGGTCATTCTCTCATTCAGTACTCTACCGGGCAAAGGGAGCAGCAACCATATCCTAGGTCACCTCCTGCTGAATCTGACCCCTTTGCTGAACAAGGTAATGAAGGAGCTAATTTCTTTGAACATGAGGTACCCTCTGTTCACACTACAAATACTTCATCTTCCTCTAATTCTGATTCCGTGGCCCAAGATTCTGCTAACCCGCAGGATCTATCCCAGGGTAATAGCCAAATTTCTGAGTCTGATTCCCTGACTTCTTCACTTTCACCCTTGTTGACGGAAGTTAAAAGGCCGGCACCTGTAGAATTAGGTGAGAGTTCTGATGAGAGTAACCCTGAAGTGCAGCCACTAATACAGAAGCGAGCCAAAATTTCTCACGCTGCTACTTCACACGCCCAGTCCAAACCTACTGTGTCTATCACAACCACTCCACCTCACGTGAGTGGTTCTCCCCTTGCACATTCTACACATAGGACTTTTAGTGAGGATTTTGTGCCTTCTGAGGAGCCTGTTGCTTCAGAGAGGCCGGAAGTTTTATTTGCTTCCAAAGTACCTTCACCGGTACATACTGATGCTGCAGAGGTGATCGGTTCAGATGTTGTACATGAACACTTTGTAGCCTCTCAGCCTGAGATTCCACCTCAGGAACAGACAGGATCTTTAGATCCCATAACTGCTCTTCACTTTTCTTATCCAGTTTCTGCAAGTACTGCTTTTAATCTTGGTGATGTTGTTGAAGATATACACGAGCGTGAGACAGGGAGTGTGTGTGAGCGTTTAGGGAGTGAGGGACCTTCATTTTTAAGGCCCGAAACTGAGTGACAAACACTAACATAATGATTTTTAGAGCGAAAACACCTAAGCCAAACACCGTCCCTTATTCTTACAACTCTTGATACTCGTATGACAGCAATTGAAAATCAGGTGAAGCAGTTCGGGCAGACAATGGAGCAGTTAGGGGTACATGTTGGAGACAACCGGAGAGCTCTTGATGACTACGCAGCACGAATGGCAAGTCAATCGGAGGCCTTAAATGATGTAAGAAACAAGGTGAATGACTTGGGCCATGCTGGTGGTGTATTGGGCAGTACTCTGTATGAAACGATGGGGAGCGTGGAAAGTGTGATGCATACCATGGCAACGGAGATCAGTCAAATGATGTATGTAATTCGCCATTTGGTGCCCCCGGAATGCTTTGACGAACCGTACAATCAACCTCCCCCAGATGATGATGGTGCTGGTGGAGCTGGTACTGGACCTTCCGAATATGCACATGGTGGTTCTCAGCATGCTGCAGGAACTACGGCTCAGGGTGATGTTCCGGATAACTCACCTAAGGGGGAGAGAGAGCCTGAGATGAGACAATAGTCAACTCTGGTTGAAGAGGAGCAAATGAAGGAAAGTGATCCAGTGACTGATGAAGAGGCTCAGAGGAAGAGAAAGGGTAAAGCAATGGTGGTTGAAGTAGAAGAACCATTCGCTGACTTTGGTGGTCAACAGGAAGAAGTACATGTTGTTGATTCAGACTCTGATATGGAAGACGCTCCCCTAGCACATGCTATTAAAAGATCTTTGAAGGAACAAGGTGGAGGTGTTGGGATGTCTACTGGAGAGACTGAAGAGATCCCTGTTGATGAAGAGACCCTGAGAGCTCAACAGTTGGCCTTGGAACAAGCTCAGTTCTTTAAAATGAAAATGATGCAAGAAGAGGTTGTTTTCTATGAGAAGAAAGTGGAACTCAAGGAGAAGCAGTATGACTATGAGCTTGCAAGGTTAGCTGATCCACAGATTGAATTGGACAAACGGAGGATTGGACAGAAATGGGATGATGCAAGGAAGATACTAATGAGGACTTGTACAAATGGAGTTCATAACAAGGAGGAAGATGATCTTTTCTATAACTTGAACCTGAAAAATCCAATGACGGTGGACTACATAAATGCGTTGAAAAGAATGATCTCAAAAGTCCGTGTTGGATATAAACCAGTGGTGAAGGAGTGGCAAGTCATTCTGACCTTAGTTGAAGGAGCCCCAATGTCTTTCCTATACGTTGATGATCAATTTATCTCGAGAAGATCTGTGTCAGAGTTGTTCTTGCTAGCAACTAAAATTCAATTCTCTCAAGATGAGGAACTTAACATTCTGTATAGAGATCAGTTAATGCAGCTAGCAGAGGACAAGGGACCAGAATTCTCAGCCAATCCAGATGTTGTTCGTATGGTAGTGGATGGAAAAATGAAGAGGGTTAGTATGGAGGAAGAAGATCTGATGGCTCTATCAGTGGAATCCTTAAAAGCGATATGTAGACAAATGATGAGCAAGGGATTCACTTCTGATGTTAAAGAAAAATCAGTGTAGTTCATTGAGAAGATAATATTCAAGAAAAGCAACGAAATATGGAAATGTGATATTATTGCTCCAAATCCTCTAGATAACGTGAAGATTGAGCCAGAGCTAATGGAGAGAAAATGGAATATTCTACAAGCTGTGAAAAGTGTAGATGAAGCTCTGACTCTTCCTTCTGGACCGCTGGAACAAGGAGACATAAGGGAGTCAGTTGGTGTTCCAGGAAGAGATAGTGTATACTGGATACACTCTTATGCTGATGATACAGCTGATGCCTTGGTATTCATTGATGCAGACCAGAAACAGACCTTCTTGCATGAGTAAGAAATGGCTGCTACAGACTCAAGATGCTGCATTTCTAGACAAAGTACTGGAAGAGTTCAAATGGGGTGATGTAGAGGATACGTTTGTTGATGAGAAGTGCAGACTACTGAAGTACCTGTCTGAGATAGTCCAAGAGAAAAGAAGAATGGAATTAGATGCGGCTAGTGTCTACAATACTAACCGTGTCAAGGGTTACCCCAAAATGATCTACTGTCAGTTTAAGACTGATAAAACTCACTGGAAATCACAGCTCATCATGAAAAATTTTGAGGATATTCCAAAGATCAGGACTACTCAGGAGGTGGAAAAACTCAGAAGACTTTTCAGACATCCATATCCAGAACCCAAGAATCCTCTAGAAATGGAAGCAGTAAGTCTGTTGAATGCTCGATGGGCATAATTACATGATCCAGTATAAAAAAGATAACAGTAAAAGAAAGAGAGGCGAAGAAAATAAAGAGAAGATAAGCGCGATGCTGAGAAAGAAATTAGGAAGGGGAAACAGAATTAGAATGAAAGCTCGGAGGAATGTGAACTTGAAGTTGGAAAAATTTCATATCTTTTGGTTGCTCTAACTCACTTGAGGAAAATTCACCTGACCACGGTATGCGAGATAGGCTAATTCACCATACTGTAACTGTGAATCAAAGTGGATCCAATAAGGTGATATGAGTTTGACTGAAATACATGAAATAATCCAGGTGATAGAAATCATTCCAAAGATCTTTGATTCGAGGTTCGAATTCTCTTTCTAGTTTAAGATAATTATTAAGTTCTTTGTATTGTTTTTCAATTTTCATTTCAGTTGTAATTTGAACAAGACTTTAATGTTACGTATCTTTTCTCGTCTCATTTATTTAGTTGAGTTATCCTTCTTTAATTTGAATGTCATTGTTAGACAATCAAATAGGGGGAGATTGAAAGGCAGAGAATCTAAACTTGTAACACTATATCTAATGTAACTCAATTAAAGAAAAGATACTTAACCGGAAGACAATCAAGAACAAGAAGTCACAAAGAAATCAATACAAATTGAAGACAAGGTAATTGATACAATTTAACAAGGTTAATTATGATCAATCAAAGATGAAATCACTGGAAGAAGTTCAAGTCAAAGTTGTTCATGCCTCAGTGATGTGTAACTTAAAAGAATCAAGATCATAACAATCAGTATCAATAAGACTAATTGATTTCAAGTGAAGAAGCAGGAAAGCGACAATTGGAAAGCCACATTACTAATTGAATATGGTAATCTATTCAGAAGCAAGAACCCTATCAAGACTAGTCACTTATGAACCAGACCATTGCATCAAGTGTCAGGACATTGATAGCAAGTTTATGTCAGTAATAGAGATCCATGTTCAAGAACTTGTTGAAGAATATAGAAGACAAAAAAGAAATCACAAGTTCAAGATGTTGCATTGAAGTTTCTAGTTGAAGCCCAGAATTTCTCTAAGCACTTACAAGGGAACCTAAGTAGAAATTTCTATCTAGAAATTCTAGATAAGTTTCTACTTATATCCAAGTAGAAATTATGCAAGTAGAACATTTCTATCTCGAAATTCCTATGTAGAAGTTCTATTTAGAATATTCGAGATAGAGCCTATGTAGAAATTCCTATGTAGAAGTTCTACTTAAATGTTCGAGATGACAAGTAGAAAATTCCTATGTAGAAGTTCTACTTAAATGTTCGAGATGACAAGTAGAAATTCCTATGTAGAAGTTCTACATAAAGGACAATTTCAACATGACACATGGCATCATCTGGTTGGCTATTTCCAAGCTTTCAAGACAAGATAAGATTTACGTGGACAACATTGAACCACTCATATCTTATCTGTTGAAGACTACAAGTCATAGATTACAAGTAGTATAAATAGAAGTACTCGTGTAACATTTTAAATAGAGCAATATTGAGAGAAATACTTGTAAAAGAGAGAGAGAGTATTCACAGAGCTTAGTATCATTTACTACCATCTTTACTTCTGTTGTACTATTGTAATGAATTTTGTAGCAACCCCTTCAAGTTATATCTAAGACATATATTCCTTGAATCATTGTGTTCATTTATTACAAAGTATTTATTGCTTCATAAAGTTAAAATGTTGTATTGACCCCCCCCCTCTACAACACATTTGAACCTAACACAACTCCATATAAAACCATTGCAATAGATCATAAATTTTAAACTTTTTTTGATTAATTCTATTCTATTCTAATGTTTTTTTAAACAGTTACAATATATTTAATTTTATCAAAATTTCCCAAGCAATAACAACATTTTTAAAGAAATTTCTAATATGTCGTTGCTATAAGCAATCTATGGTGTAGTGGCTTGAACATCTGCTTTCAACTTTTTCATTCATCTTTGTTATGGTGAGTACTTCAGCTTTTTCTTCCTTAGCCTTTGACTGATAAAAGATGTCCACTTGAAAAAGAGTTAAGTCATGAATAGGAACATCCTCAGGCAGCCTGTCTGTATGCCTATTTTTGTACAAAACCTTCACCATATTATTGATTTTGGCCTTTTTCTGTTATAGAGAGGCATTGTTTTCAATCGTTTCCTTAAAGGCCTTCTCCATCTTTTCCTTCTTCTCAGTCATTTTTGTGACTTTATGCCTTGACAGTCAAGAGTCAGACTTAGACGTTGCATGAGCATAAAGAGCAGCAGGCTTCAAGTTGTCTTCAATAGCTTTCAAGAACCCTTCCATTTTAGTTCTATGCTCTGCAATTTTTGATTGAAAGCCCCTTGCAAGATAATGATTTGATTGAAGTTGGACTTTGGCTACTTCATATATTGCATCATAGATGGCAGTTGGAGTGAAGACCTTCTCACATGAGTATTTCTCCCTCATCCACTGCAACATATTCTTCATGCTCACAGTATGTTTATCATTCAACCAAGCATCTACATTGGCTTCTCCTTCTTAAGTCATTTGCTCATTTTTATCTTTAACCTCTTCTTGATCTTTGGCATATTCAAGCAGAATTACATCATAGTCCTGATTTGGCAGATGAGCGGTCAATAATTGTTGAGCAATGTGATAAAATCCATCCATCTGATATCCATATAACTCCCTTAATTTATCTTAAGAAAGTAACACATAAATAGATGGTCCTGAATCCCTGTCATGTTGCACAGGTTTCAGCCATTGTGAAATAAAGTTAGAGCTAGGGTCACTTGTTATAGTGGTCCCCTCAGTATCTATTTCCTCATCTAATTGCTAAGATGATTCTTTAGACACTAGATGGATAGGTGATTTCTCCCTAAGAGACAGTCTTTGAATGACTAAGGATTGTCCAGGGGATGCCATTTGCATGGTGTTGAGGTCCCCTAGATTTCCCAATGTCTATGAAGACACCTGGTGCTCTAATGGCTCATGAATGAGACCAAAGGGAATTGTTTTTTCAGCCACCACATAGTCTGAAGTAAAAACTCCTGGAGCCTCTGTGGTTTTGATGATGTCATTAGGATATGCCTCAGCATGCATTCCCTCACCATCTTGATGTGTGTCCTGAGTGGTGAGCAAGGTGTCATGCACCAAGTCACTTGATATTAGGAATAGAAGAGAGATTGTGAGTAGTTGTAAGTGTTGGCAACTTCTCCGGAGAAAATGGGGAAGTTTTAATTTGAGTTTCTATGTGCACTTGCATCTCCTTTTCAACTACACTTCTCTCATCAATAGGAGTGGGTTCTTGTGATGGTGCAGATTCTGTACAAATTGGAGTGAGCTGGCTCCCAATTTCAATAGATGCATTTTGTTGAGAAAGTGCACCTAGTAACAAGTTTAGTCTCTTTGTTACCTCTACATCCTGTTGAGAGGGTGCAGAGTGGCTTTGTGTGGTCTCTTTACTCTTTTTCCTCCTCTTTAGAGATTCCATAGGAGACTCAAGTTCATCAGTTGCATCTATAACTACTTCTAATTTCTTCCTAGAAGTTGGCTTCTTCTTTTTCTTCTTTTCAACTACACCATGTTGAGAGGATGTGGAGGTTGGTTCACTAGCATCTAATGGATTTAAAGGAATGGTTTTAGTTGGGTTAAAGATCCCTGGGTTAGGTGCATTAGGTACTTCTGCAACCTTGGGATCCTCTACTGTATGCAAGTAACCATATGTATGCTACACAAGTGGATATCCTTCAAATACACTCCTCATATGAGATGTGATCTGAAGAGGTACATTCACTGTGCTTCTCATATCCAAGTAGCAAAAATGATTTTTGACATAGATTTAGAGTAGCCAATTGTTTGACTATTCATCACAAGTAGTTTAATCAAACTAGCATTTTTATAATTGAGAATTGATTGAATAAAATGAGTAAAGAAAATTTCATTACCTCTCTTGGGAATCATGGTTATGAGCTCCCCAAGAATTAGCTTCCCAACATTGAGCTTCTAGTTGTAAGCTAATGAATAGGCCAGCTTCAAGGCAATCAAGCTAATGTGGTCAAACCCTGTTTTCCTGCAAGTGAACACTCTTATGATTGTATCAAATAGGAATGACCACTCATTCATCATGTACTTCTTATTAATTTTTCCAAGCCTGTACTTCTTGTCATCAGTTTTTTTCTCCACTATATTTGAATACCTAATGAATTCTAGAAAATATAGAAGATCACTCTCAGTTGGCTCTTTATCAAATTCTTTAGTTGGTAACAACAGGCCTTCATTTACAGGTTACTTGAATCTTGGAGTTCCCATCCTTTTGAATTTTGCAGGTTACTTGAATCTTGGAGTTCACATCCTCCAAAGCAACCTCCTTCCAGTTAGCAGTGTTCCAGAACTGCTCTAAGATGTCCATATACATTGGTGGGTTTGTCAACAGAGCCTCATTTAAGTATAAATCATTAAGAAACCTAGTGAAACATTTGTACTGTGGTTTTTCATCTATATCTCTCGAAATGGCTAAGAAATTTATTTCTAGGATTATATAAATCTTAGTTGCAGGGGTGGAGCTAGAAGAAGAATCCATTTGATTTAGTGTATAGAAAGGAGAAGTGAAGAAGTGAAGAAAGTTCAGAGAAAAGTTGTGAGAAATCGAATGATACTGTAGAGAGAGCAAAAATTTCTTTGAGTTTACGATTAAGCGTAGAAATGAAATGTTGGATCTACTTTGCTATTTATATGACTTAGACAACTCGACTGGAATTGTAATCAATTTTATATGTTCGAGAACTCAGAAAGTGAATAAAGTTACTTTAATAGAGATCTATCAGAATTTGACCGAGAACTCATATTTTGTTTGTTTATTCGAGAAGTGGTACAATCGAGAATTCAGATTAGTACTGAATCGAGAACTCTAGAAAACATGTTTGATCGAGAACTCACTAAAGTGGACTATTCGAGAACTCACAAATAGAAACACAGTCGGGAAGTTAGAAAAGAACGACAACTTAATCACAAACTCCAATTTTTGAAGAATTATTCTATTTTCACTTCAAAAATAAAATAACAATTTGTCAAACACATTTTTCAGAAATAAAATTTATTTAATTCTGAAATAAAAAATATATTTGCAAAATATTCTTGAATAATTTAATATCACACTTGTTATTTAAAGATGCATAAATATAATAATTCTTTTCAGGCTTTCTTAGAACATAAAAATAGTCTCAAGCTACTTTTTCATTTTATTTTAAGACAAAATGTACAACAGTATAACTGATGTATTTATAAGTACACAACATTCTGTTTCACTTAAATAAATCATGTAAGGATCATGCCTGTGAAATAATTATTGCAACAGTTGGTGAGATATATTTATTTAACCACTAGTCAGAAGAATTTAGCATTCCAATCTCACTAACCAATCTGTTAAAGGTAGTTTCATCTAGTGGTTTAATAAATATATCAGCCAGCTGTTTTTGTGTAGGAACATAGAATAATTCAATTACTTCATTTTCTGTGTGTTCCCTTATGAAATGGTACCTTACATCAATGTGCTTTGTCTATGAATGGTTTACTGGATTTGTAATAATGGATATGGAACTAGTATTGTCACACATGATTAGAATTCTCTCCAAAACTAGTCCAAAATCTCTTAGTTGATTTCTTATCCAAATCACTTGAGCACAACAACTTCCTGCATCTATGTATATAGCCTCAGCTGTAGAAGTTGAAACTGATTTTTGCTTCTTGCTAAACCATGACAGCAGTCTCTGTCCAAGGAATTGACAGCTTCCAAAGGTGCTCTTTCTATCAACTCTGTATCCAACAAAATTAGCATCAGAATAACCAACTAGGTTAAATCCTGTTTCCTTTGGATATTATAATCCCATTTGAGGTGTTCCTTTGAGATATCTCAGAATTCTTTTGACATCTATGAGATGAGATTCCTTTGGATTAGCCTAAAACCTTGCACACAAACATGTAGAGAATATGATGTCTAGTCTACTAGCTGTGAGATATAGCAGAGATCCAATCATTCCTCTATAGGTCTTTATGTCTACAGTTTTTCCTTTCTTATCTTCATCCAGTTTGATAGTTGTAGATATTGGAGTTTTAGTAGGTGAGCAATCTTGCATATTAGGCCTCTTTAGCAAGTCATTGATGTACTTGGTTTGACTTATGAAGACGCCATATGTTCTTTGACTTATTTGAAGGCCTAGAAAATAATTGAGCTCTCCCATCATGCTCATTTCATATTCACTTTGCATGAGCTTTGAGAATATTTGACAACTTTTCATTTGTAGAACTAAAGATGATATCATCCACATAGATTTGAACAAGAATGATATCATCACCATGCTTCTTGTAAAAGAGAGTTTTGTCAATTGTTCCCTAGTGAACTGATTTTCCAGTAAGAACTTTGACAGTGTGTCATACCATACTCTAGGGGCTTGTTTGAGTCCATACAATACTTTTAGTAGTCTGTAGACAAAATTAGGGAATTTAGAGTCTTCAAATCTAGGTGGTTATTTCATATAGACCTCTTCTTCTAATTCACCATTTAGAAAAACACTTTTAACATCCATTTGATAGACCTTAAAATTTGAATGTGCTGCAAATGCCAGAAAGATTCTGATTGCTTTTAGTCTTGAAAATAGGGGCAAAAATCTCATCATAATCAATGCCTTCTTCTTATGAATACCCTTTAGCAACCAACCTTGCCTTGTTGCTTATAACAATTCCATGTTCATCCATCTTGTTTCTATAGACCCATTTGGTGCCAATAATTGATCTATCTTTTGGATGTGGCACTATTTCCCAGACATTGTTCCTCTCAAATTAATTAAGCTCTTCTTGCATGGCCATAATCCATTCTGGATCCAACAATGCTTCTTCAATCATTTTAGGCTCATTTTGAGACAGAAAGTAAGCATACATGCATTCATTTATGGTTGCTCTTCTTAGCCTCACACATTCATCAGGATTACCAATTATTTGATCTGCAGTGTGAGATCTATTCCATTTTGTTTCATGAGCCATACCTCTTGCATTTGAGCATTTTTCTTCCATATTCAAATTATTTTCATTTATTGTTGATCCTTGAGAAGCTCCCCATGAGTGAATGCTAGGGTTGTGAGAAGAATTCTCAAGTTGAATGTGACTGAAATCTTCAATAATTCTCTCTTCATTTGCTCCATATGAGATTTCCACATGTGAGCATTCATGTGCATTTTCTTCCTTCTCATTTTTAGATGCTTCCAATTCCATTTCATTCTTAACTCTCAAAGTGTCACAGTTTTCTCCTTCAAGACTCATGGCTGGAAACTTGAAGTCATCAAAAGTCACATTTGTACTTTCCATCACTCTTTGTTGATCAATCACATATACTCTATAGACAATCTTATCCAGAGAATATCCTACAAATATTCCCTCATATGCCTTGGCTTCAAACTTTCCTAGGTGGTCAGCATTATCTTTCAAAACAAAGCATTTTCCTCCAAACACATGCATGTGCTTGACAAATGGTCTTCTGTTTGTCATGATATAGTAAGGAGTCTTTCCAACAGGTTTTGTGATGAGTGTCCTATTTTGAGTGTAACATGTAATTCTGACAGCTTCGGCCCAAAAATTAGTTTGTAGACATGCTTCTACTAACATGGTCCTTACAGCTTCAATAAATGCCCTGTTCTTTCTTTCAACTACTCCATTTTGTTGTAGAGTTCTTGGAGCTTAAAATTGGTGAGTGATTCCATTTTCCTTGCAGAATTCACTTAATGTAGCATTTTTGAATTTTGTTCCATTATCACTCCTTATGGCCACAACAGGTGTAGGACCTTTATCCAATCTCCTCAAATTTTCAATAATTAACTCAAGAGCTTCATCTTTTGAGTGCAGGAATTCCACCCATGTGTATTTAGAGAAGTCATCCACCATAACAAGTTCATATCTTTTCTTGGACATTGACATTACATTTACGGGTCCAAAAAGATCCATGTGAATCAATTGCAATAGTTTTGTGATTGAAGTGAATTCTTTACTTCTGTGACTTGACCTTTTCATTTTTCCCTTTTGACATGCCTCACACAATCCTTCTATGCAGAATTCAAGTGAAGGCAGGTCTTTCATTAATTCTCTTTTGACTAGAGAATTAAGATTCTTGAAGTTCAAGTGAGATAGCCTTTTGTGCCAAAGCCATCTTTCTCTTTTTGAGGCCTTGGTGTAGAAACAACAAATTCTTTCCTTGTTTGCAGAGTCCAAATCTTCTACAGACAAGCTTTATTTCCTTACTCCTTGCAAAGCAATTTTTTTGGTTTTTCTATGTGATATGTGGTACAATTCTTTATCAAACTCCATTTTCAAGTCTTTGTTGCAGAATTGAGTGATGCTCAGTAAGTTTTGCTTTAAACCATTAACCAAAGCTACATCTTCAATGACAATATTTCCATGAATCAACTTGCCATATCCCATGGTGAAACCAATGTCGTTGTCTCCAAAGGTTACCATTGGGCCAGTCTCTTCCTTGAATTGTGACAGCAGGGCTTTGTCACCAGTCATGTATCTTGAGCATCCACTGTCCAAGATCCACATAACCTTTTTCTTCTTACATGTTCTCACATGAATGTCATTCTTCTTCTTAAAAATCTTAGTCACTTGATCATGCATGCTTTCATTTTTCAGGTTTTGAGTTTTCACTTGAGTTGTACTTCCTGAACTAGATGCATTTCTAGGTGACATAGAGTGTTTTCTATTCTTGATTGGACTAGTAGATTTAGGTCTCACAGTTTTATGCAAATTTTGACTTATGCAGCCTTCAACAAACTATTTTCTCAACCTAAAATAAGTATTCATGATATTCATATTACATGGCATACAATCAAATTTGTCACAGAATTTATGATTATCATGCATCAAGGGTTTCATATAGCCACAAGAAAAATCAGCATTATCAACAATAGGTTTCTTGCACACATGTGTGAGATGATTTGTTGAACCATATCACTTTTAGCTGTTAGCTTATCCTCATCATTCAACTGTTGTTTGATGACCATAATGACTTCATCAAACTCAACAGTTGATTTCTTAAAAATTGGAGCTTTAACATTTTTCAAAATGTGAGAATTTCCAACAAACTCAGTTTTCTTGCCTTTTGTTGACATAGAATTTTTCTTCTCAAGAGTGTAATGGTCAAACCCAACTCCAACCTTAGAATTCTCTTGGTGTTTCTCTTGAAACTCTTGCAGTATTACAAATGAGTTGTGATAGGCTTTTATCTTCAATTCATTTTCAGAGATTTGATCTCTTAGGAATTTTTCAATCTGTTCTAGGCAAGTGACTTTGTTCTTTAATTATTCATTCTTTTGTTTCATGGATTGCTTGTCAACCAAGGATAATTCTAACTGTTTATTTTTAACTTTCAGTTCATTATTGGCTTTTAGCAATCTATCAATTTCTTCACAAGCAGCATTTATACTGGTATAGATATTAAACATTTCAACACTTAATTCCTTCACAGTTCTCTTATATTGAGATTTTGATATATCAATGGAAGTTAGGATTGGTACGTGACTTGTTGAGGTTGATGCTCCTTCATCTCATTTAGCCATGAGGGCCAAATTTTCATATTCTTCATCCTCTTCTTCATCAGTATCATCTAAGCATTTACCTTCAGCAATGTATGCTCTACCAGTTTGCTTCTTTAACAGGGCTTCATACTTGGCTTCCAACTCCAAGTAGTCTTTGTCCTTTTTAGCTGCTTTTGATTTCCTACACTCAGTAGCAAAGTGTCCCAATTGTAGCATCTTATCTTTGACCTTTCAACAGATCCAGTGTTATAATCTCCTTTGAAGTTACTCTTGGGAGCCTTGCCTTTACTTGAAGAACTAAAGTTTAGTTTTGGCTTGAAGCATTTATTTTTCTTAAACCTCAAGTTTCCAAACTTTCTAGCCATGAAAGCCATAGATTTGTTGTCTATGCTTTCAAGCTCTTCAAGAGTATAGAACTCATCATCCTCAGATTTACTTTTGATAGATTTCTGCTCTTCTTTGTCTTTTTCAACACTTTCCTCATACTTCAATTTTTGACTTGTACCAGCTTTTTCCACCTTCATTGGTTCTTTGATAATTAGAGCAGTAGATACATTTGCCATTTTTCCTCTATTTCCCATAATGGACTTCTTTTAAAAGTACTCCAATTCATATGTCTTTAATATTCCATATAGCGTTTCCAATGGAAGTTTTGTTAAATCTTTTCCTTCTCTTATAGCAGTAATTTTATGTTTGAAGTGATCTGGAAGGGTTAGCAAAAACATCAAATTCTTTTCTTTTGTCTCATAGGTCTTTACATGTAACTACAGTTCATTGATTAGTTTTTTAAACCTCTCAAAGACCTCAGTTATGCCTGCATTTGGTTTTGACATAAATGTTTCATATTGTGAGACCAATAATTGTCTTTGATTTTCTCTCACTTCCAATGTGCCTTCACATAGTAGCTTTATGGTATTCCAAATGTGCTTGGAAGTTGTGCAGTTGACAACATTAATATACATGACCATGTCTAGAGACTCGGTCAGGATTAACATGAGACTGTTGTCAAGAGCCACTTTTTCTCTTTCAGTGTTAGTGTACTGAGATGGATCCTTTGGTACCCATGTGGCTGGTATCACTTCTGAGCCACTGGTTATTTAAGGAACAAGTGTTACTGGCATGAATGGTCCATTCTTCAAGATTTCAGGATTGAAGTTTGCAATCTTGATGAATTTTAACATATTCTTCTTCCATAGGATGCAGTATTCTCTATCAAATGGAGGAATCTTGATACTGTTTAGCTTCTGTGAACTCATCTTAATCTTTTTACTGTTTGTATGTCAACAGCCTACCTTTGATACTACTTGTTAGGAATTAGAGTTACAGAAGTTTACAGAGAGGGGGTGAATGTATACTTCAAATTTTACTTGCTTCTTTCGATTATACAACTTGATGAACTATTTAGTTGTGTTTTGTAGCTTTATCAATTCCAATGTATTTACTTAATCAAAATGTGGAAATAGAATGAACATAGGGAATTAACTTTCAATCTAATTTATGTATTAGAATTGAACTTGCTACAATCTAAAATTCAAAGTGAATTTTAGCTTCTTGTTCTTAGAAGAAACAAGGTATGAATACTTAATACAAAGATATTTGAACACACTAATTAATGATGTTGTGCAATGCTATATAGACAATATGTCTTTTGGCACATGCACTCACTAATCAGTTAAGCTGAAACTAGAAATAGACAAAAATAACTTTATATTTGACTACTATCTATTTCTAGCTAACACAAACTATGACAGTCCTTTTGCTTTCAGCCTTATCCTTTCTGTCATTTTTCTTATTCTTCTTCTAAGATTCGTTGTAGACTTGTCTCCATCATCACAGGTTTGACTTATCCTGTGCAGATAGAGTTTCAACATGTTTGTCTTGTTCTTCTACAATTTTCTTTGAAACTGGCCCATTTGAAACATTTGAATACTCTATGTTGCTGTCATTCGAGAACTCCTAAAGTAGGTAACTTAGTCGAGTACTCAAGAGACTTCTCGGTCAGTCCTTTTCTTTGATCATTTCTCAATTGGTTTAGACTTCTCGAATGCATACAGTTTTTTGATGACATCTCTATTAGACTAGATTTCTCGATTGACTTGTTTTCCCTGACTTCTCGATTGTCTCCTGACTTGAACTTCTCGAATAGCTCACATTCCTTGACTTCTCGAATATCTTCAATTGGCTTGCTTCTCGACTAGTTTTTCTGGACTTCTCTAATCATCCATTCCTTGACTTCTCTACGAGTTGATCACTTCTGACTTCTCTACTAGGCGGACTTCTCGATTGGCATCTTGACTTAGAAACAATTACATTCAGTATCTTCTTATTCTGTCAAAGTCTTCTTGATTTGTTGCATGATTCACCAACTTGAATCTTCTACCATTCTTTATTTTTTATTTATAATATTTACATTCTGAAACTATAGTAGAAATAGGCTTCTAACTGCAAGAATACATGAGATATTTTAGGTCATTTGCCCTAGTACAAAGAATCTAGAAATGCTTAAACAAGACAAGCATTTAGCACATAGTATGCTTGATTAGGTCCAACAATTATCATGTATAAATAATTGAAATTAAAAGAAGATTCAGTCAATATCAACCATCAGATTAATTACAAATCAATGGCTGATAAAGGTACCTTAAATACTCTCCAAAATATGGTTTTTTATTTTTACAAATCAGATTGATGTGTATATTAGTTTATTAATGAATTTATTATTTTTTGTACTCATTTATTTCTTAGATTTAAATTTCCTAATTTTTGTTAAATTATTAATTGTCAAGTTTGTACTTTTTTAAACTTGAGCTTTGGACTGAAAATGTGAGAAATTTTTTTGTTAACTCATTGTTTAGTTATTAGAATTTAAATTTATTTATTTTGCTTGATATTTATATGTTTATGAACACAAGTTTGTGAGTCATATTCATGAGTTGTTCCTTGTTCGTGAAAAGTGCTCGCGAGATGTGTTCGTGAGTTATTCACGACCATGTGTTCGTGAATTGTTCGTGAACACTAACGAACCAAACTCAAATAAAATATTATGATCGATAAGAGTTCGAGTTCGAAAAATTTTAAATGAACTGAATATGAACAGTCTAAAGTTCTGCTCAGCTCGACTCATTTACACCCCTACTCCCTCAGATGGCATTTGACATTTTGCAAAATATTTTGACCATCAAATTTTTATTTTTGAATTTTTTAATAAATATACAGGTTTTTTATTTTAATTTTTAGAAGGAAAATTAAAATAATATTAATAGATACTTTCTTTATTTTTTTTATTTGACATTTGACTTTCGGGTACATACTTTTAAAAGTTTTGACCGCATATTTAAAATTATTATTTTTTCTAAATAAAAATATATAATCAAAACTTTAATTTCTAAAAAAATATTTAAAAATAATAAGTTTTACTATACAGTGAGAAGATCTCAATATGTGTGTCAAAAGTGAAAACGATAAATTAAAAAGGAAGATAGTATTATTATAGAGTTCTTAATAACTAATAGTATTAGTAATAATATTATGTGAAAGAAAGAAATAAACCAACGTTATGATTTTTATTGAATCTTGATGTCCCACTTCTCTCTACAACTGGTTCTATTTATAGGCAATGTGACTGTCTGTGTTTTACTTCTTATGGAAGTTTACTACAATTATTTTATACAAAGGCGGTTCATACATCTTTATAAAACTGACAATCAAATCATATAAGACTCCCCCTTGATTGTCAATATAGAGTTTGACTGTCTAGTTAAAACCTTGTAAGGAAAAACCCCAATGGGATAAAAATCTTGACGAAAGAAAAAGAGTACAGTGTCCTCCTCAATAAAAGACCTCATACTTTGACATCTTGATGTATCAGGTTTCTCAATATTTGCATCCCGATATTATTTCGCAGCTTTTCAAAAATTGATGTAGGTAATGATTTTGTAAGCAAATCTGCCAAATTTTCACATGAGTGAATTTATTGTATATCAATGTTACCATTTTTGTTAGAGCTCGTGAGTATAGAAGAATTTTGGCAAGGTGTGCTTTATTCGATCACCTTTGATGTATCCTTCATTGAGTTGTTTAATTCATGCTGAATTATCTTCAAACATAATTGTAGGACTATCTATAGGGGTGAGCGTGGTTTGGTTCATCTCGGTTTTTGGCTAAAAACGGAACCGCATATCTTCCGTTTTAAAAATTAAAGACCACAATGGAATTACCGGTTTCGGTTTCAGTTTTAAAAATACCGGTTTGATTTTTACCAGTTCTGTTTCGGTTAAAAACCGGATAAATAAAAATAAAAAAATATATAATTTAAATTATTATATATTTACATTCAAATATGTGAATCACATTTCGCATAAAAACATTACAAAAAAAGAAACTTTAACAAGTTAAACTTACTGCAACATGTAAAAAACTTTAATGAATTTATATAAATTTTATATCATCAGAATCATGTCTTCTCATACAAATATTCAAATATGCACTCTATTAAACTATCACATTTTTAATTGTGAAGTCAATCAACATTGTATATACTAATCATGGAATTTTCAACAGAATAGTTTACTTTAAACAATGAATCATGAATACGTATTGTGATTTATATTGCTTCATTTATAAGAGAGACAACTCTTATATACAACTGTAACTCAAAATTAATTTTATATTTTTCTGATAGAGTCTAAATAATGTAATTTTATATAATTAACTTTAGAAAATTTTCTAAGGATAACGGTAGATACCTTTTACCCTATATATATATATATATATTATATATATATAATAAATTTATTTATTTTAATTATCGATTCAGTTCAGTTTTTTTTAGTTTTATTTTAAACTATAACCAGAACCAGAACCGATCAATCGGTTCGGTTTTTTATTTTTCAGTTTTGGATCGGTTTTTTTCGATTTTGGTTTTCTTAGGTTCGGTTTTCATTGGTTTCAGATCGGTTTTGATTCTTATTCAGTTTTTTGCTCAACCCTAACTATCTGAGATACTTGATAAGCCACATGATTCTCGAATATGTTGAATAATAGATCGCAGCCATATACATTCTCTATTTGTTTCATGGATCGCTATCAGTTCTGCATGATTTGATGAGGTTGCCATCATAGTTTGTTTAATAAACTTCCAAGAAATAGCAGTGCCACAATATGTGAATATATAACCTAGTTGTGATCATCCAAAATAAGGATCAGACATATATCCAGCATCTGCATATCCTATTAGCTACGAATTCGAATCTTTTGGAAAGAATAATCCAAGAACAACTGTCCCACGAAGATATATCATTATATATTTGACTCCATCCCATTACCTTTTGGTAGGATCAGAACTAAATCTTGCCAATAGATTCACAACAAATGCAATATCATGCCATGTGTTGTTTGCAAGATAAATAAGAGCACCAACTGCACTAAGATATGGAACTTCAGGTCCAAGAATATCTTCATCTGGATTTCTAGGTTGGAATGGATCTTTATCAGGTTCAAGTCACTGAAGAACCATTGGCGATGTTAGTGGATGAGATTTATCCATATAGAACCGATCAAACACTTTTCCTGTATAGATTGTCTGATGAACTAATATGCATGAGGATAAGTGATCCACCTGTATACCTAAACAAAATTTTATCTTTCCAAGATCCTTCATTTTAAACTCGTTTTTGAAATAATTAGCAGCATTATTAATATCTTTAAGAGTACCAACAAGATTCAAATCATCCAAATATACAACAATAGTAACAAAACCAAGTTTTGACCTTTTAATAAACACACATGGATAAACTTGATTATTAATATACCCATTATTCAATAAATATTCGCTAAGCATGTTGTATCACATACGACCGGATTGTTTTAAACCATATAATGATCATCCAAATTTAACAGAATATAAGCACCCATCTATTCCCAACAGGGACTACACCAGCCTGTGTTTGGACTGCAAGTCTAAATACATTTCTCTTGCGCAAGGAGTCTAGTTCTTCCTGAATTGTAACTTTCCATTCTGGCCAATTATTTCTTTATCGACATTCTTTGACACTTTGTGGTTTAGGATCAGAGTTCAACATAATATCACATGTCACAAAAAAGCATATACATCATCAATTTTAGTACTCCCACATGCCAATAATTTTCCGTTATGTACATAACTTATCGAGATCTTATAATTTTCAGGTACCTTTACTTCTATGGAAGCGTGTGCCACTTTTGGGGCAATATCATTCTCAAGAGGTAACACCACTTCAGGGATATTTATTACAGCCACTTCAGGGGCTTGTACCTCTTCAAGAGGTAATGCCATTCCTGAGGCATTTTCTTGAAGGCTTGCCACTTCTGGGGCAAGTCCAATTATTTTCCGTTAAAATATCGGGCTTTATATATGATTTCATAATGTGTCTAGAATCATTAAAAGCATCTAGCATTTGATTAACAATATTTTGCGTATGAATAATTCTTTGAACATCAGTTTCACATTGATTAGTACGCGAATCAATAGAATTAAATCCTGATACATTCCATGATAGTTCAAAATTTAATTTAAGCAAAACATTATATCCCCCTAATGAAGGGAACAAAGACTCGTCAAAATGACAGTCAACATATCGAGCAGTAAAGACATCACCAATTACTAGTTCAAGATACCTTATAATAGATTGAATCAAAGCTAACATACATTCCAAGACTTCTTTGGGATCCCTTTTTTTATATTTGCGGTGGAGCAATGGGAACATATACAGCACTACCAAAAATCTTAAAATAGGAAATATTGGTTATTTGACCAAGAACTAGTTGATGGGGGGATTCTTTATGATAAGCAAATGGTCTAACTCTTATTAGGTTCATGACATGAAGTATAGTATGACCCCAAACAGAAGTAGGTAACTTACTTCTAAGAAGTAAGGAACGTGCAATAAGCTGAAGTCTCTTAATCAAAGACTCCACTAAACCATTTTATGTATGCACGTGAGCAACTGGGTGTTCGATTGAGATTCCTACCGACATACAATAATCATTTAAAGTTGAAGAGGTAAATTTGGTAGAATTATCTAGATGCATTGATTAATTTATTGGGATGATCGGGGAATTGAGCTCGCAATTTGATTATTTGGGCAAGTAATTTTACAAAAGTGGTATTTCGGGTTGAAAGTAGACAAACATGTGACCACCTAGTTGAAGCATCAATTAAAACCATGAAGTATCTAGAAGGACCAAAAAATGGATGAATAGGGCCACAGATATCTCCTTGGATTCTTTCTAGGAAATTTGGAGACTCGGTTTGAAGTATGACAATAGATGGTTGGATAATCAGTTTTCCTAAGGAACATACCGAACAAGGAAGTTCGTTATGTGGTATGATCTTTTGATATCTAAGAGTATGCCCCATAGAATTTTCTATAATACGACGTATCATATTCATTCTCGGATGACCAAGTTGTTGGTGAGATTGCGAAGCTGTATGAACAGAAGTCGTGATAACTCAACACTAGAACATGACAGGTAAATAATACTACGCATACACAGAAATTAGGAAGAAATGAAGATAAGGCGGATATAGTGAATCAAGACATTAGAAGAAATTTTGAAGTCTATTATAGGTCACTAAAAGAATTTCATTAATATGTTCATGCCTCATTGAAGAATAATGTGTAAAGACTTTCAGGGTTTCAGAAGTGTTAAAGATTCAGTATAGAAATGCCACTAGAAGATTTCAGTGTACCAGCATTGATTGAAGATAGAAAGTGTTTGAAGCATAGGAATCTAGAAGAATTGAAGACAGGGTAAAGACAAAGGTTAAAGAAGACAGATGTAGTCTTGAAGATATACTCACTGAAAGAAGTTTGTTTGTATGTTCAAGTGTCAATGAAGAACAGAGAATGAAGTATTCAAGATTGTGGTAGTAATGGAGACGTTGTCTAAGTACCAGAAACGATTCAAGTGAGAGTAATATATTTATTAACAGTCAGTGTTTAAAGCAATAACGAACTACAACACTCCTATCATTTGATTTAAATGAGATGTGAATATTAGGATCACTGTTAGTCGTTTGTGAACCAGACCAATTCACTAAACGTCAACACGAAAGATAATGGTAATTACATCTATGAAGTAGAGCATTTACTAAGTGTGTAGAGTGAAGGAAATGGAAGAAAAGTGTCGAGGATTGAAGCGCTTGTAAAGGTTCAAGGGTTCAAAGAAAAACAATTGAACAACTCAATTGTCAAATAGCCGAACAGCTCAACAGCCAAACTGCAAGTGTCCATGCGTAAGAAGTACAAAAGGTTGGTGATCAAATGGTAATTTGACCAAGTCAAATTATAACATCGACACCAAACTTAACACTTAGTCTCTTGAAAATTCATAAGGCATGTACATGAATGAATTCGATACCTAGCTTTTACTTGGTGAAGAATTCGACACCTTGGTGAAGAATTCGATACATAGTTGCACATTGGTTAAGAATTTGACACCCATTTACTTTGTGACTAAGGGAATAATACAGGGACATAGTATTCAACACATGGAGTATTTTCTAAATCCTAATACATGGAAACAATATTCGACACCTAGAAAATATCCATGGGTTTCTCAAAGTCAACTCAAGTCAATATACAGGAGAGAATAATTTGACACTCACAAATGTAGTTCAATTATTGTAAAGCCTTCATAATATAAACAAATGAATCTAATTCATTTGGTGTGAATACACACAACCACACAGAGAGTTACAGAGAGAAACAGAAGTTGGAGAAGAAGAGATACAAAGCCAAACACATACCTTCTTCACCGGAGTTTTGTAATCTAGCCGGTTCATTATGTTGTAAAAATATAGGGCTATTATAAAACACTCTCTGTTAAATTAATTTCCTTTTATACATTCATAGATCTATACTTTGTAATAGGAATCAGTCAAATCTCTTTGTTGTAGCGAAGAACTAATTTGTTCTTCGGAAACCGGTTCATTAAAACCGGGTGTTCCCCTCTGGGTTTAAATACGAAAAATATATTCCCTGAAACTTGTCTCGTTTATTTACTTGCTAATTTTCTAGATCTTAACTATTTATTCATAAAATGATAAAATTAGTAATTCAACCTCCTAAACACTATACAGACTCGAACCCTCAACAAAAGCAATAATTTAATTATCCACAAATTCTAAAAATAATTTTAAATTGTTGTGAGTATCGTATTCAACCCTCCTTCTACGATACTTCCGGGACCTAACACAAGTCTTTTATGCCAAAGAGTAAAAGATTTTGGGTCTATGATTTTAGGAATGGTGGTTATATAAGATTTAATAGTTTTAATATTATTAGTGTATAATCCAGAAGAGACTGAGGGTAACTTCTCTAAGATCTTCTTATAGCCTGAGCTAGTTGAAGTGATGAGAAAATATTCTTTGTCATTGTCACTAGTAGTCTCAATATGAAAACCATTTAGACGAACATCCCTAAAACTCAGAAGGTTTCTAATTGATTTGCTAGAATACAGAGCCTTTTGTATATGAATTTGTGTTTCATTTCGTAGAATAAAACTAGCCTCCCCAAAACCATCTATTATATTTGATGTACCCGAAATTGTCCAAACTTGTGAGTTAGTATTAGTTAACTGCGAGAAATATTTCAGATTTTGTAGAATTGTGTGAGTAGTCGCGCAGTCAATAATGCATATATCTCTCATACTACACTGTATATATGAAAGTAAACAACATTTTCAATTAAACAAATACATGAAACAAAAACATAGGAAATATTCCATATAAAACAAATACATAAAAACAAATTATCTAGGTCGTAATAAAGTTTAGTAATCGTGTCTGTTATATTTAAGGGTTCATCATTTCTATTGCATTATTGACTAAATTCTGGTTATAATTAGCAAAGTTGGTCTTCGCCATTTTTCCTTTAGATCTTTTAGATGATTGATACAGGTAAATAATATGTTTTGGTGTGCGGAAAGTACGAGTCCAATGTTCTTTAGCCCCGCATCTATGACAAATGTCTCTAGTGTATCCTTTTTATAGGGTCCTTCTTTTATTTGGCACTTCAAGTTGCCATTTCTGGGTACCAGAGTTGTTGTAGCCATCACGTTGCCACTTCAGGTGGCCAGAATTATATTGTTTCGAAACTGACCACGGAAATTTCCTCATCCACGGTTTCGTTCATAACCATGTCATCTTCTATGCTCTTTTCTACGTTCATTCTTCTGGAATGATGTGTTATGTACTTCAGGTAACTGGGCAAAGCCTATAGGACATGTCTGATGATTTCTTAGTAGCAACTCATTGTTCTTTTCGGCCACAAGAAGGAGAACTACCAAACCGCTATACTTTTAAAATTTTCGTTCTCTGTATTGTTGTGCTAAAATCATAGTGTTGGAGTGAAAGGTCGAGTGAGTCTTTTCAAGCATTTCGGCATCAATAATTTTCTCATCACATAAAATTAGTTTTGAACTCTTTTTGAACAACATGGAATTATATTCTGCAACAGATTTAAAATCTTACAGTCTTATATTAATCCAGACATACCGGACCGATGGTAAATAAACAAGTTTTTGGTGATCAAATATTTCTTTGAGGTTATTCCAAAGAGTTAGCGGTCTCTTAATTGTTAAGTATTTTGATTTTAAATTTTCTTGAATGTGATATCTTAGGAATATAATAGATTTTCTATTTTGTTTGATAGTTGAGGTTTTTCTGGATTCAGTAGTATCTTTTAATCCGTTAGCACTAAAATGTAATTCTGCATCGAGCACCCATGACATATAATTTTCTCCAGAAACATCCAATACAAAAAATTGTAATTTTGCAAGATTCATCATTATGATTTTTTTAAAAATAAATATTTAAATAATGATATAATATAATACATCAATATTTAAACAATATATAAATAATAATATTTATAACATAATTTAATATAAAAATTACGACGACATAGCTGACCATAGAATTTTTGAATAATAATTGATGGCAGAGTCTTCTTTATAGTAATACTTGACGGTAGAACCATATTTATAGTAATAGATAATATAAATAAATTTATAAACAATGAAATGAAATAAATTAAATTAAATCATAGCTCCTTTTTTTAAATAAACTTCAGTTGGATAGAGACTTTTTTTTTACTGTGGGAACCTGCAACCGCTACTCTTTTTGGGTGCGCACTGGGTAAACCTGCGGGCTCACGTAATAGCCTGCAAACTACGTGAACCAGGTCAACTGCATAAGTGCGACAGGCTCTGGCCCAGGATAGCATAATCACAAATTCTCCTCCCATGAGATTGGATAGAGACTTGTGCTACGTGTTATAGAGTTCTTAATAACTAATAGTATTTGTAATAATATTATGTGAAAGAAAGAAGTAAACCAAAGTAATGATTTTTATTTAATCTTGATGTCCCCCTTCTCTCTGTAACTGGTTCAATTTATTGACAATGTAAACCAATGTCATGTTTTGACTTTTTATAGTCAAATTGATTAATTTTTGACCAAATATTACACATAATATATAATTAAAAAAATTTAAAAATTATATCATTAAAAATTATATTTAATCAACTTTAAAATATATTTTTCAGTTTTTGAAAAATGTAAAAAAATAATTTTTAATTTATAGTCAAAATTGGATCAATTTAATCATGAAAAAGTCAAATAAGAAATAAATGAGACGGAGAACATGAGACGATAGCAAGTGCCCAATCCAATTTAGTAGTGATTTTTATTTGTTCCTAATATTGTAATTATTCTTTATTAAGAATATAAATTTAAACACAACCCTGTATGCGCATTAGTCGTTAAAATTATATTTCAAATTAAAATAAGGTAGTATTTTTATTTAAAAAAAGGTAGTATTTAAATAGAAACTTAAACAAATTCGAAGTATACATGTATTTTGTATAGAAAACAACGGAATTGACAATAAGGTAGGATTTGAAAGAAGGTTGCACTTGGTTTACTTGCCTATCTTCCTCATTGAATGCAGCGTAACTGGACAAAACTGTGTATATTCACTTCATACTCTTGCATGTAATATTACTAAAGATTTGTTCTTAACAGATTCATACTCATGGCAGAAATGCAAGAGCAACCCATCCAACCTAAATAGCAGTGTCACAATATAGTTTCTTAGAACATATGGCTACTTTTTGTATAAATGTGTAACAAATTTACCTAATGAAATGAATAGAATTGCATGAAATTACCTTTCAAAGATCCGAGCCACGTGAAAATAATTCAACCTTAAGATAATTTCACCCATTATTTAGTGCTCGAGGGTTGAATTGGCGTCCATCTCTTAAGATACAACGGATCAAAAAGTAATTTTGATCCTAAAACTTGCCTCCGGATGAAACGAACAAGAGTATAGTCAATCTCATAAAAAAGAACCTAGATCTCTAGACAAAAAACTTCAAATATTTGCAGAAAACATGTGGGATTCTTCGTGTCCTTTTAACAATTATCCATGACCTCCTTTCATAGGAGGAAACCGAAAAACTTATAATATGTAAGCAACTTGTACAGTTGCTTGCACTTTAACTAAATCCTGGGAGGTTCCGGCTTATCTTGTTTCTACAAAAGATTGACAGCATTTTTCCCCCAGCTCTCGCCTGGTCATCCTATATATGTACAATTTGATTCCATCTTCCTACTGTAATCTACATTAAATTGTCTCTTTCCAGTATCCGGAGCACCTACAAAAGTAAATTGTACAGATGAGACAAGAAAACAATCAAAATTTAGACTTGTATTGCAAGCTTGTAACAAAGTTTAGTGCATGCCTTCTCACAAGTGTAAAGGAATTAATAATAAGGATTAAGAATGATGGTCTTGCCACTTGGTAATAATAGACCCGGAAATTTAGTACACGAAACGAATAATACGACACAAAACGATACGAAAATTTAGTGTTTGTGTTTCAATTTTGAGTACACGAAACGAAAGTACATGCACGAACACAAAAGTACACGTCTTAGATTTAGTGTCGTATTGGATTTAGCCTTTGAGTACAATTTGACACGAAAGTACACGAAATAAATATATTTGTATTTAAATATTAATTTTTATTATAAATATATATATATTTATTCATTTAACTATACATAATTTTATAATCTTGTATGTAAATATGATGCAAATATATATATATATATATATATATATATATATATATATATATATATATATATTTGTAAAGAGAAAAAGGAACCAAAGATACATCTTAAGTAATGATTTTAGTACAAAATAATAGTGTATTAATAAAATTTTAAATGAATCCTGATATTACAAAAATACCCATTTCATGTTTACATATAAAATCATATGCATCTTAAGCAACATACTAAGATGTATCTTAGGTTCCCTAATCTCATTTGTAAAAAAATATACTTAAAAATATATTATTTTTATATATTTATCTATTAATTTTTATTTAATATTACACGAAAACACAACATGAAAAGTATACAAACATGAAAGTACACGAACTCCAAATGAGTCTTGTTTGGGTTTTAACATTTCAGTACTCATGAAAGTACACGAACAAATTGTTAGGTCTAGTAATAACTACCTTAAATAATTAAATACAAGAGTGTGGAAGTGAAACAAACTATTATTTAGGTTTTTTTTACCTCTTATTGATAATAACTTACAAGGCATAAATTGAGAAAGGGAAAGTACAACAGTCTATTTGTACAATTGCAAAATATAATGGACATGGTGCAGAATCTTCAGAACAGAATAATCTATATTTCATTGGAAAAAGACGCCATTATTTGAGAGAAGCATTGCAACTATATGTACTGGCTCTGTTCAATTTCTCATAATGATTTGCTGTTTTTCAGAACAGCACTATAAAAGATGAGTGTAATGCCTACCTGAGACATGCAAGGCCTGGAATGAGCATCCTGTCGAATGCACAAAGAAGCACAATGTAACATGGAAAGTAATTCTTGCTCAGCGTAGCTGTTTCTGATTTTTGGATCAATCAATTCTGCAATGGCATTTTTAGCCAACAAGGGACGTGCCTGCATAAAACAAGCTAGAAATTATTAACGGAAATTAATTTTACTTTCACTATTCAATTACCAAGTGCAATGCCCTTAATAATTCAACCCTACTTTTTTTTATGGAAGATTCAACCTAATTTTCTAATCCTTAACAAAAGTGACATACATGTTCTAGAATATCATTCTTTCATTATAATTGAAGAGGGTCTGGCGAAAATAATAGCATTAGTTAATCAGAAACTCAGCAGTTTGCTATAACCCAAAAAACAGAAAGGGTACTCTTAAATGAGCGGCCATGATTTACTATATATCAAAACACTTACAGAACCCTTTAGAGTTTAGCCCGTCTCCCTTGAGTATATGCCTTTAATCATTGTTGCTGTTCTCATGACATAGAATTGCTCTTTAATTTGGAATGTGTTCACTCAAAATAGCTTCACTTGAAATGATGCTCTTTATATACAGTTATAATACTAAAGATTTATCAAACAAGATAATATAATTCAATGAGACTTATGTCAGCAGTTTACTTATCTTTTCCAGTAGCATGAAAACCATAGTTCTACTTTAAGTTATATTTAAAAATCAAGAGCCAATTTTACTAACAATTTCCAAATGAAAACTTTTGCAAATTAAGAAATATATAAGAGCTCTATAATCTATACCCATTCTGTAAGAGACTGTTGGCCCTTGGGCCGGTTGAGATCGATAGCCTTTCGTCCAGTAATAAGTTCCACCAATACGACCCCAAAAGAGTATACATCAGCCTTTTCAGTAACTTCGCCAGTTTGAGCATATTCTGGTGCCAAATACCTAAAAGAGGATATCAGTAGTATTTTGTAGAGAGAGGTGAAAGAAAGTGTCAAATGTGTTTACCCAAATGTTCCAATTACTCTTGTTTCCACGCCTGTGTCTCTTTCTGGCTGCCACTTTGCTAGTCCAAAATCGCCAACCTGTAATGCAAATAAATCAAACTATGATAACGAGGTAAAAATCATCTGATGATAATATTTGATTGATACAGATCAGAGATCAGACATTGCATGTAATTCCAATAGAAATGCCAGGTAGCTGGATGTTGGTACATAAAATATATGACCAATACCGTAAAAGTCTTGTGATTGTGTTATACAAATGGAGAATCGCTTCAGTAATATATATAAAGAAAGACAATAGTCAGTAAACAACATTTAGCTAATAACATGTTATAACATGAGATTTATTTGTCAACAGCATATATCAATTTTATAACATGTTATCAAGCGTCAAATTACAACATTTGAAAAAGAACCACCAAAAACTGATTTTCATCATGGCAGTTGAATTGAAGAGCTTATTTCCAATTAATAGAAAAAATCATTTGAACATCTTCTAAATAATATGAGAAATAGATGTGACCAAGGTCCGAGAACAGATAAGAAAAGGAATACAAAATTAATGCATACCAATGGTTCAAAGTCATGAGTCAGGAGAATATTGTTTGGTCGCATATCGCGATGGACAATACAGCCAACCCTACATTCTTCATGAAGATACCTCAATCCTCGGGCAGCACCAACTGCAATTTTCTGCCGTGCAGACCATTCTAAACCATCTTGATTCCGACCTACAGTTTCAGTATCGATCAGAGGTTAATCAGCAAATAAGTTAAAGCATCGCTAGCTCTGTTTAACAGAAAGAAATTATATACGTTCCCGAAGGATAGACAGAGTATTATATATTGTTTAAAAATCTTAACAGAAACGGCATTGTTTGACACTTTGACTTTTAGTTCTATAATGGCAAGTAAATGATATTTCACAGAGAGAAAAATGAAAAAGCAGTCCGATACTTAACCACAATAGATAAAATATAAGTAGGAGGAAGACCTCAACCTAATGACTGAGCTCATAAGGCTGATTCTAGTTAACAACCAATGAATAATAAGCGGGCTAAGCTAGTACACTAGTAATACCTATCTAAGCCTAAAATTCAATTTCACAATTGTAAAAAGAAGCCTAAGATTCAAGTTTTCTGTATGATGAAATGCATCCTGTAAGTGAAAGAAATGCACATACCATAAAGATGATGATCTAAAGATCCATTGCAAATATATTCATATACTAGCAATCTTCTATCATCATCTACACAAAATCCAATCAGAAGTACAACGTTACGATGTTGTGCACAGCTTAGTACTTCCACTTCTGCACAAAATTCCTGGTCACCCTGAGAACTAGCTGTTTTATGCTGTTTGATTGCAACCACCTGTCCATCTGATAAGACGCCTCTGTATACTGAACCAAACCCACCTTCAGCTAAGAAATTGGACTCAGAGAATCCATCGGTGGCGTACTGAAGCTCCGCGTAGGTAAACCACTGGGGAGGTTTTCCAATTACAGGTGCTTTGTGCTGACATATTGAACAGAGTGGAGGAGGTTCGGCAAGTGCTTTTCTTGTAAATGATATGGTTTCTCTTAAATTCTTATTGCGGTATTGATTATGCCTGTCTGACAGCACATTCAATTCATGGTTTTTGTTGAGGCCAGCAAATTTTCCCCACAAGGCTGCAGATATTGAACTTGCAGCCTCACCATCAGATATTTGTGAATTTTCTGCAAGATACTTTAGAAATTCACCAGAGGAACTGAAAACTTCTTGTGTCCAAGGTTGAAAATATGTACTTATTGAAGGGGAACTTAGCTTTTCACTTTCAGTTTCAGAGTCTGACTCATCACGGCTATCATGTCCTTCAGCAAATGAGTAACTGTCTTTCTTTCGATCCCAATTCATATCAGATATTATGAATGGAGGACTGCTTAGATCTAAGCTTGACAATGAAGATGTTCCAGCATCAGTCATTGAAAAAGATGACTGTTCTGGACTGCTTGATGGAGTTACATTCGGCACCCTAGTTGCGTTCCAAATGCTACATTCATTACCCAGATAATCTGTGCATGAATCTGACCCAGACAGCTCCTTAGTTTCCACCTTCGATAATCCAACCAAATTTAATCGAAGAACCCTTGGACAAGACCTTTTTATTACCACAAGATTGCATTCAAGTAGTTCCTTGCAAAATTTAGCCTCTTTTTTAAGTTTTCTGTTAGACAAATAGGTGCAATTATTAATGTAATGTTGAGATGCTGCAGATACTAATTGATGAAGCAAGATGTAACAGAAAAGTAAGAGGAATCAGATGTGTTTTTTTGCTAAATATTAAACAGGTAGAATTGTAGAATATATTCATTATAGCAAGGTGACTTTTGTGAAATAACATAAACGCCACCGCATTCCGTTTAAACTAAAAACTCGATTAATACAAATGCATTACCTATCCAATACAACCCAGTGTGTTGGAGCTTTCCTGGCTTCAGCTGCTACTACCCCACTTGGAGAGCCACAGATAACTTTGACCTTCATATTTATCTGTTAAGAAGTATTATTTTCAAGTTTAGTAGCAGAAGCCGAACATGTCAAGATTGATATATAAAGTTGAAAGCCTCTACCTTATTTGTATCATAAACATCATGGAGTTGAAGCATCATCTCAGAGCACGAGACTGATATATCATCTTTCTGATCTGTCTTTCCTGAGAGAGACTTCCAGGGACTCCCTGCACAATCACTACCAAATCTTCCAAGACCCCATAACTTCCTACCTATAGACAACATTTTTTAGATGTCATGCTACATTGGACCGAGTAAAGTGGAGAAATATCTTCAGCACATTCATAATAAGAATTAAAAAAAATCATATCACACAGAGTCACAATTGCTGAGGATTGGTCGAAGAATGTATACCATGTATCCATATTGTTCATTTTTAATAAGCACAGGTAAAATTTTATTTTAATTTGAAATGTAACCAAATGTCAAAATTGTTTACAGAAATCAATCATTCACTGGATGAATGTATACATAATTTTGTAAACACTTGCAGACAAGCACAATATAATCATGAACTGATTTAATGAAAATATTTGTATTCATCGTGAATGAAGACAAATTTTTTGCACAAATATATTCAGATTATCATATTGTTCTAATTTGACATAATTAAGCATACTCAATAGTCAATACCATATAAAGCAAACACAGCATGTAGTTCATGGCCAAAGTATAAGAGCATTTACAGCTGACACTTAAGATTTTTATTGGAACGACAATGTCATCATCAGCCTTATTCAATGTAATATTAAAGCTCCTGAGCAAGCCATAAGCATTGCTGTCAGCAAATTGCAAGCAAGACTATATTAAAAATGTATGTGTGTTATTTCTGTGTGTACAACAAACAGAAATTTGTATATCGGCAGAAAGTTTACTTGAGCTCTGGACAGGGATGACTACTAGCAGCTTCACACAATCCCCTGGATGAACAATATGAGTCAAAGCCCAGACCAAAGAAATTCTCGAAATCTCTCTACTTGCTTTGACAGCTACAAGCACAACTCTTTCCATTACATCCAAACCCCTCTCTTTAGCACTTTTTTCCCCTAAACTCATCACCAAATCAGCAAAAACAGCAAACACCTTGCCAACCAATTTGCTTCAACACTTGAAACCCTTTAAAGACTATCCAACAGCAACAAAACCAAACACGGTTCAGAAAACTAACAATATGTAATCTTTACATAAAGCCCTTGAAACCTCAACTTAAAAGTGAAACAACTGCTCAAAATATGCAAGTAACAGAAAGTACTCTTCACAAACAGAATTCATATTCAATGTATCATGTATGACTAAACAGATGAAGATTCAGTTATGATAAAACTTAAAAGTGGGTCCCACATTAATATGAATACATATAAAAAGGGCAGGCTATGTGGGTCCATATAAAGTTTTCCTGGTGACTTTTGCATGACATATTTACAGAATGTAACAAAAGACAAGAGCCAAAAAAGAAAGAGGCCAACAAAGTGAGAGGAAACAAACTTGTTGGGATGTGAGATTTGAGGTAGCGACACTCCTGCTGATCCCACTGTGTATATAATTATACTACACTATTTTTTCTATGAAAACACAAACACATTGGTAAAAGAAGCTGCTTTTATTTCATTGTTTCATCTCCTCTGCACATGCTACTCATCTACCACATCTAGACACGCATGCATAATGGTGTATATATATATTCATCGATTAACAGTTTGTTATATGGATTTTATAATCTGTCAGACATGTTAAATATTGATCATTGACCAAGCTTACCACGGTTTTTTTGTATGGCAAGTACTACTAACTTGCGAGTTGTGTCTTGTAAGTATTTTGGTAAGCATTTTATTTATGGTCAACTCGCCAGCCCTTTATGTTATCTGTAAAGCTCTCAAGGAAACTTTATGTATCTTGCAGATATCCTTAGAATGTTACTGGTCATTTAGATGTTATTAAAAATTAATTAGCAAAACAACAAGTGATTAAGAATTTTTATTTTTTATTCTTTATATGAAGTATGAAACACTTTTTATTATTTTCAAAATTCAATCATCATCAAACTAACCATGTTTACCTAATCTCGGTGCTGTTATGTTTAATTTTTCATGTTTTGTTACATGGCCTGCACTTTCTTCCCGCCTTCTTTTCCGAGCATCTTCTGACAACTGCATTGAGTGTTCAGCAGCCACAAATTCTGTCACACTTTCCTCATTCAGCTCTTCATCACCCTTGTTATCAAAGTAAAACAAGGGCTTCTTCTCATTCGAAACAAACTTAGAGGTTGCACACATTAGAAGAATTCATACTATTAGGCTCACCAATGTTACACCCTCCAAACACCAAGTCCTTCATTACAACACTTAAAGCAGAAAGAAACATTCTCAACTTCTAGACTTTACATTAAACTATGTCACTTTATCCTTTATCAAAGGGTGTAACCAAATAGATTGACGACCTCATCAATTCAGATTAAAAAACTAAATCTCAGTCGCACATAATGTATCAGAGAACATCTACCAATGATATTGACACAGATTTCCAATACCTTGCCTCTTTTCAAACCAACCTCAATCACCTTCACAGTACCAACAACAATACACAATTCAAGATTACTGGAGGGAAAAAGCAAAAGGAATTGATAGGAACAAAAGTTGGTAACCGGTAAAAACCAAGTAGAAACTCGATGAATTATATTCCAGAATACATAATGTTACATTCAACTCCTAACATATAAATTTTTAAAGAATTAATCCATGGTATATGAAAGGAGCAAAGGAAACTATAAGGCTCAAACAAAACTAGTGAGCATCTAATAATCAATCACGAATATAAGTGATAAAAATCCAACAAATGGGGATTTTCCAACTTTAACAAAAATAGATTATGTTGTCATTCCTCATTCTACAAAACCCACCGTTCTTTAGGCCACCAGAACTGAGGAAATTACCGCATTTTGTAACTTTGGGTTCTTGAGATTGCGCACCGTCGGCCACTTAATGCATACTTGACAGTGATGTCAATATCACGAGGATTTTTCTTGTTTTGTGACACAGTCATGCTCCCGGTTATAGTCTCCCCTTGGCATATTGTGAGCACATCTTCTAGGTACAGGACTGTCTGCTTCCAGTGCGTCACCCGTGACTTAGGCCCTGTCCAAAGTACAGTACATTTCCACACAAGAATCAGAATTCGTACATACAAATTGTTACAAGGCCAACTATTTTTCCACTTTTGTATGTTAAAAACATAATTATATTGATTTCCGTTAAAAATAGTATAAAATGAACCTCAAGAAAATTAAATTAGACAAGACTGAAACTAATTTCGCCCTTATTTATTAATGTTCACCTTTCATTTTCAATAATAACACAAGCATAAAGGACATCTCACAGACAAAGGATTAAAATTAAAGCTTGACTACCACATATACACACGATGGTCTCATTAACATATAATAGCAACTCAGAGCAGTTCTAAATGATCAGTGAAGACGACAAACCTGTTGAGAAGCCTGTCAATTTATGACACTGAGTAAATGACACGTCAAAGTATGCTACAAGAGCATGAATATAATCATCACGTTCTGCTGTGAGCTTAAAAGGAACTGTAAAGGAAGCATCACCCATTGTCATCTTTGATATGTCCATGGTCTGTACAAATAAACATTGTGTCACAATTCTGTGGAAGTAGATTATATTCACGTATTCTCCCAACACAATAACAAGAAAAGCAATTGATAAAGCAGCAGCAATAGAAGTCAGTATAACAAATATAGTAAGAAATCTGACTTTGAGCAGCTGGCAATTTGTAACAAGCTGCTTCTGGTCAACTGAGTCAACAAGAGGTTCCATCATGGACTGCTTCCTGATGCAGCTCATGTCAAACCCATATACATTGTTCCAAACTGCAGTTGCATAAACAGAACAAATTAAGCACCAACATGATTATAATACATCACGACAATATCACTGACAAATCAGCACATGAAAAATTAGGGCTCGCTTGTTTCGTCAAACTTTATAGTTAAATAGGTAACATGAACTTCCCTGCAATTATGATACAACACAAGGTTCTAAAGCAATTAAAGTGTTTTTGTTTGGTTCATTACTATGTAACTAGAAGTTACATAGTTAACTTGGGTAAGATATTAATGTTTGTATGATAGATAGCTATGTAACTTGCAGTGACCATGGGGACCTAGGTAACTAAGTTCCCATGTTTTGTAGCAACTACAAAAACCTTGGAACTTGGGGTATCCTTCTCTTGTCTCGTTTGAAATTCACTAAACCAATCACAAAAACCCATTCTTCGTCCAAAGGAAATTCTAGGTACATAATTTGGTTATATCGAAACATAGGAGGCCAAAAACAAGAAGTGGTACGCTCACAATCAATTTTGTCTTCTTTGTACTCAGCATCCTCAATTGCTGTCAAATAGAGAGCAGCTTTATCAGGTAGCACAAGTCCATTACTAACCTGTAAACAAATAAATGAAGATATACATAATTATCACAGATCTAATTTAAACCTCGAAAACATAGAAAACCACATCTACAAGCTCTATGTTTATCCCAATTCGATAAGCAATTGTCTGCTCATTGGGTATCTGGCACGCCTAAAACCCAAATATTAAAATAAGATGTCAAAACGGCTAATTAGACCAAGGTATTACACTACCTGCCATTTTAATGTGTAACGTTCAGAGCCAAAATTTGATAATAGAGCGTCCTTTGCCCAAACAAACATTTAACAGTCACAAATCATCTCTAAGTTGATTTAACCAAAAATGCCAGAAGAGATTATTAGACTAACTGGAATACAATCGCAAAGGCACAAGTATCTTCGGTAAATGTGTCAGACACATACACATAACTGCACTTGTACTAGAAACCAAGGCATCATCCTACTAGGTTCGCACTAGAAAAAATCCAAAACACTTAAATTGCTCCAAGATCAATGATGTTATGTGTTGTGTATTTATTTTAAGAAAATCAACGGCATGGGACCCTAAAACTTCCCCAGCTGACCTGACACCATAGATAATTTTTAATTAAACAAAAAACATTTTCCGAAATTGATTTATCTTCCCAACATGAGTACATATAATAGCAGCATGTTACTTGGAAGATATATGTTAAGACTACCGAAAATTAGCTTGAAAGATGACCAAGTATATTTAAGTTTCATACTTAAACATTTCAATCTTTTATTATTGCTAATAGTCAAAACAAAAGATTTATCTCAATGTGTATGCTTGTGCATGCACACATGTGAGGCCAAAAACTCTCAGCTAGCAGTTCAGCTACGAACTACACAAAAAGCATGTACTTCTAGTGCAAAAGAAAACATAACTTTGATAAAATAAAAATGTTGGTTACACAAGAGCAACTTACTAGCCACTTATCCCGAGCATATAGAACTGTATTAAGCATGTTTTCATACAGCAAAAAATATCCCATCCATTCAGATATTATAATATCCACTTGTGGGACTGGAAGCTCAATTTCCTCAATTTTGCCCTTCAAAACTGTTATAACTATTGTTCCAAGACGAAGAGAACAGAGTGAGAACTTATCCAAGGTAAAATAAACTTCAATAGATTATATTAATTAGTATCTAAAGCACTGATGACAATAAATGGCACTACCATTTGAAAAACCATTAGCTTTAACAATTTCTTGTGCCATGTCTGCCATCTGAGAGCACTCGACCTGAAACGAATGAGCATATAGGTCGACTACTGTAATTCTAAAAACTAATAAACTGCATCAAATTGCAGCACATTAAAAACTTGTCTGGAGATCAAAGCATATCTGGTTAATTTTTCTCTCTAATGCATATAATGAATAACTAAACAACCAGTCAAGGTAATAATATTGATCAGAAGCATGGCAGACAATTTTGAACAAAAAGGTAACTTTAAATTTTGAATGCAGAAAGAATTATAAGCATACTTTCCCGAGAAACATCTATAGGCATAGCAACAACTAAAAAGACTATAAATGAAATTACTCTATGAGAAAATCAAATACAGTGAATATAAACTTGCTCTCATCTTTTAGAATTTACCAAACAGAAGATGATCAAACAAATCTAAATAATACTACTCATTAATACATTAATAAACCATATCCAAACAACGTAGTACACACACACACACATATATATAAGGGGGTTGGTCATTGGCAAGTGTATGTTGCAGCATGCTTACCGCTGAAATTAGGCATGGTAAGGTGTCTCTTTTGTGAATAGAGGGGGTCAGTTATCCTCACCACACTTGGGGTTAGGGTTTTAGTGTATTTTACCTACCACGGATATTAGGCAGGGTAAGTATGCTATAACAGACACCTGCCAGAGACCATTTGCCTATATACCATCAATACTTCTTTTAAGTTTTGGTAATGATTGTCATTTATAGACAATAAACATGATGAGAAAATGCTAACCCACCGCATATACGTGTTTTGCCCCCACTTTGGCACAGAAGAGAGATAATATCCCTGTCCCAGCACCTACATCGAGTACTACCTTGTCCTTAAATAGAAAGCTATTCTTATAAATCACATTTTGGTAAGTCTTGGTTCTCACTTCATCCTTCAACATCTCCTGCAATAAAATGAAGTTACAACTTACAAGTCAATATAACATCCGGTCTTGAACAGAATACAGGAATCATACTTATGTTAATAGTCATGACTACCAGCAACTTTGTTAACATATATAACTATGTATTCAAATTTATTCATGTAAGCATCGTTTTCCGCATTAAGGTACTACAGATTAGCAAACCAAACATCTGGAACCATATAGGAAGCTGGAAAATATTGTCACATTAGATGAAGACCACAAATAATCTTGGGATGAAAAAGAGAAACTTGATTATTGAATCCTGCATGTAGTTTTCGATAAGTAAAAGTACCACTTTCTCAAATTTGCAACTCAATTCAATTTTCTACCATATTATAGCATTCTATAATATTTAGCACACATGACACTATTTTTAATACAAGATGTCACACCTGTTGCATATGAAAGTATACATCCTTTGAGGTAGACAAAATCAATCTAAACATTTTAATAGCCTAGAAGACAAAACCTTCAAGAAAAGCATGTCAGTATCGACATTCAAATTATAAACTATGTTACTACTCCGACTAGGGTACAGACTTAAGAAGCAAGGACACGCGTGCGGGAGTGTGGGTGTGTAGTACGGGGATACAAGAGTTCGACAAATATAATAATATAGGGATTCGGGTGTGGGGGACACGGCATATAAAGATATAAATTTTCATATATATTTCATGTTCTACGTGCCAAAACCTATTAATAAAAACAAAAAATGTATGCAAATCGAATTAAAAACATAATGTATTCATTTAAAACACAAGAATATATGTGAACTATATACATTTGTGGAAAAATGAACATGAGTATCAATATTTTTTATATTTACTAATAGACACATATGTTTAATTTTGTGAAAGTAATTAGTTAACACGGCTTCTGACCACAATTTTCAAAAAAAAAAAATTAAGATTGTGGAAGAATCCGTGTGTCCAATACAGGGACACGCGTGTCCAAGGGATACAGTAGGTAACCCAAGTGGTCCCTGCTTCTTCTTAGACAGAGTGTCAAACACAACCCATATCCGAAGTCGAAGTTGGAATTTCGCAAAAAAATGGGGGGGCATTGTCAGGACTGCAGTATTAGTCCAGTTGTATTGACTAGTACTATGGGTAGTGGTGTCATTTCAAAAGTTAGTTACTCAATAGAGTACTGTAAACAATACTCCCTCCGTCCCCTTTTACTTGACCCTTTTGAAGAAAAAAAATTCCCTAAATAGTTGTCAATATCTTATTTCAATATATCTTTTTACATATTTTTCCAAGATTACCCCTTATTCCTATTTACATGTTTGACTCTACAACTCATTTTCAAATTTATTTCATTATTTAAGTCATTTATTAGGGGTAAACTTAGAAACAAACCATATAATTAAATACTTTCTTAATATGTGTATTTTTTCATAAGGATCAAGTAAAAGGGGACGGAGGGAGTATTAGTGATTGTAACTTCAGTTTATGCAATATGTTGACCTTGGTTCCACCAAACTTTTTCTCTCTCCTCTCTAACTGAATATCTCTCTTTAGATTTCTTCCTCTGGAAGCTATCTTCTCTCTCTCCCTCCCTTCTATCACGCTATCTTTCTCCGCTGTTTCCCTGCCTCTCTAATTTATATCTCTATTCTGCTATAATTCTCTCCTTTTCAATTTTATATAATGCATTTACATACCTAAATCACAGAAAACCCCAAAAATATATAAAATCTCATCTCAGGAACTTACAACTTCTGACAGACATTAGGAACATTTTCAAATTTGTCGACACCGGAACGGGGCCACTGGAAGAAATTATTATTACACAGATGAAATAGATAATATTTTATGGTAAAAATAAACAATAAAAGTTAAAATCAACAAGATTTGTAGGGAGTTTGCAGCATAGGTTTATTCATATTTTTCGTTTTGCATCACAAGTTAATCTCATATGCAGACTTTGATTTTGTCAAAGCATCCCCATTTCACTCAAAAGATCCGACACTGAACAATTCTTGTATCCGAGTGTGCAACACGGGTACTGCAAAGGGTAAAAACCAAACATAGATTACAAAGAACAATGACAGTAAGAAGACGGAATGACATAAAACTTTAAACTAAAGTTCCATTCATGATTTATAACTATTAGATTCTATAATTACACTGTTCCTCAAAAATGAAAATGAAATTTATACACACTAAAGCAAATAAATGAAAGGTTGTTTCCGGGAAAAAGAAGAAAAGAACTGATCAATTGATACTGTAACAGAAAAACGGGAATAGCAAACAACTACCCTAGTATATATTTTACATCCAAATGCATCGTCACTAACTCAAATAAAAAACACTTTCAAATAACAGACAAGGCCTTATGTACAGCATCAATAAAACAGAGACAAAAAACATTTAAAAACAAATAACGAAAGCTTCAGAACAAATAGATGCCAGACAAAATCGAAACAATCAAAAACTACAACTTATCCAAATTTCATCATCCAAATGCAAATTGCACTACTTACTTCATGAATACCTGCAAAACACATAAACCAAAAGTTTCAATAAATTAAATAAAAACGAAATCTTTTAATTAAAAATTGCACAAGTGTAAGATTTATTAATACCGAAGTGAGAATAAGAATCGAAGTAATAGTCGGCGCTAGTTTGGTCAGCGCCGATGATAGAACCATCAAGATCACACATTGCAGAATCCTCCTCAAGAAGAGAGCTAACAGTAGCTGTTGGTTCATCGATATCATTGTCTTCCTCGTACTCGAATTTTATTTTCGATGATTTTTGGCCATGATTCATCTCTGTGTGTGTGTGTGTCCCTAGGGTTTATCTGCCTCTAGGGTTTTTGAGTTGATTGCTATTGGTGGTGGTAGGCGCTGTGTTTTCGAGAGTTTTAATATTAGTGAAATGATAATACTGTGTCGTATTTGTCACTGGTCTCGTTTCATAGCTCCATTTTCCCGAAAATAAGGTAAAAGTACTTTTTTTAAAAGAAATAGTATTATTTTTTTATATTTCAAAATATATATATATAAAGTAGGGTAATGCCAAAAATATTATTTTTTTATAATATTACTAGTTTTTTAATTTCTTTTATAAAAATACGGTTAACAACTAAAAGTAATCAAATGTAACTTTTTTATATATCATTACTAACCAAATGCGACTATTTTTAAAAAAAATTGAAGTTTCTCGATGTTTGCATTTTATGCTGATTTTAGTTGTATTTTGTTGTAAAATCGTATTTTTTGTAAAAAGAATTAAAAAAATTTATTTTTACATTACATAAAATAGAAAAAACACATTTTTGGCACAAAAATAAAAAAAACTTTATACTTTTCAAAAACGCCCTAAAAAATATTACAGAATCAAATAAAAAATATTTAATTTTTCTAACATCATTTATTTACATCATTTTTGTATAGTACAACACTTTTAAACAAAAACTTTAACTACTTTTTTGTTGTTTGTTTTTAAAGTTATTTTTACAATTTTGTTATTATTTTATTTTGTGTGAAGCCTTTTACAAAAAGTCATAATTTGTTTAGAATTTTAAGAAATGTATTTTTATTATTTTGTGCGAGAGGTATTTTAAATTCATAAATATATTTCGTTTATTTGGAAAACAACTTGATTTTACAATTTTTTATAGGAAAAAGTTTTGGGAACATATATATTTCTGAAAAATATTTTTATAAAAATATTTTTTTACGAATTAAATTCCGGAAAAAAAATTCGCAAAAGGAATTGTGACAAAAAAAAATTCACATATAATGAGAAAATGGTTAATTATCAAGTAGGTCCCTTATTCCACTCCAATATATCAAGCGGATTACCATGAAATTTTACGTTTCTCTTAAAACAGCGTTTTCATAAATTGTTACACTCCGTTAAGTTTTAAAAATTGAATAGACAGAATATGTTTATATGTCATTCCAATGGCTATTTCTGCTAGCTTCCGGGAAAAAAGTAGAATATTTGAAAGAAGAACGGGAGATCCTTTTGAACAACAACCTGTTATAATAGGAGAGCTTTGTATCTTGAAATTAATTCATCAAGTTGATGATAAAATTCATGGACGATCTAGCGGACATTATGCACTTGTTACACAACAATCCCTTGGAGGAAGGGTCAAGCAAGGCGGACAGCGGGTATGAGAGATGGAGCTTTAGGCTTTAGAAGGATTTGGTGTTGCTTATATTTTACAAGAGATGCTTACTTATAAATTGGATCATATTAGATCCATGATGCTCCATAATCTTTTCGATTGCTCGTTCGAGAATTACGATCTTTGGCTCTGGAACTATACACGTGAGATTACACCCACATGTATGTATGTATATCAGTTTGGGTTTTTAGGGTTCTTCATAGATTAGAACTTTCACTATCGATTTATGTTAGTAATTGTGCTCTAGAGACAATACTTTTTATATTTTAAGGAAAATATTTATTATTAAGGATTATGTTTTATTGATTATTATTTATTATGTTTTATTTACTGCGTAATAAATTGAAAGCATAATAAATGTCCTTGGAATTTTGATACGTATTATATATCTTTAAGTATGTGACTTAAAAATGAGATTATATGAATAGTATCTTATTCATAAAATTCCCTAGTCGAGTATTATTATTTAAGGACAATAATAATGCACAAAGACTAGTATGTTTCTTGACAGATGACCACATCTCATTGGTCATAGGTATGGGGATACTAGAGTCAAGAACATAAGTGCATGTATCAATGCATGGCACTGGAATGACCCGCCGTGAGATTCTACATGTTAAGTAAGTGTCATAAGTAATTCTCACTGTGATAATGGTGTAATGATCCTTAGACCTGAAATCATTATATTTCTATACGAGAATTAATATACTTTGATTACATTAAAAGTTACCTTTGACCGGGTGATGATAAAAGTGGACATTGGGTATATTATGAATCGTATGAGAAATATGAATGATCTAGATATGATTTAATCCTCCTAATTTTAGGAGTGATATTATTGGCCTCTTGTTTGAGTGAGACTATGAAATGCACGGCCGTGCTCAAATGTTGATTTGATTTTAATAGTCTACTCATCGATCAAGAAAATAAAGATTAAATTATGAAGAGGATGACACGAGACATGCCTTGAATTTAATCTATAATATCAAGATTAAAGGGATTATATTACATGGAACATTATTCACGAAAGGCTTAATCGAATCACCGATTTATTATTATTATTTGGGTAGCAATGATGTATTACTAGATGCCGCTCATTGTTTACAATTTTAATTAGATATTAAAATTGTTGCCAACGTAATAATAACCTACAGGGTCACACATAAAGAACGCTTGAAGGAGAAATAATTTAAATTATGAATTTAAATTAAATAAGTAATTTATTTTATTTATGATATTAATTAAGTATGACTTAATTAATTATATAAATAGAATAAATGAATTACTTAAACTAATTCCAAAATTAATAATTAATTAATTAAGTGAGACTTAATTAAATAATTTAGAATTTTGGATTAGTATTAATTATAATTGGATTATAATTAGAAAAATTATTCCTCTCTCTATATAATCTCTTTATGGGCTGATTTAATAAAATAGAGATTTTACAAAACCCTAGCCGCTATGAGAGAGGAGGAAGATAGAGAGAGAAGAAGTTTTCGGGTGCTAGTACACATCAATCCTTCATGAAAAGTGTTCGTGTGGATACCGTAGAGCGTAGATCGCGAGAGCGGGATACGTGGTGATTAAACAAGCTTTGGACCTCCATTAATCTTCCATTAATGAACTGTTAAAGCTTCTAAAGGTATTTATTCTTTATCTCCGAATTAAATCTTTTGTTTTCGCATGGATCCTGCGGAGGGTTTCGCTATTTTGATTTATTTTTCACGTTTATTCCGCTGCGTTTGTGTCACGAAACCCTTCAATTTAACCCTCATTTGCACTAATTACTTCAATTCTTTGTACCTGTATAATCCCCATAGCTTCCTCTATTAAATCCATATGAGTAGCATGTCACAAACTGTTGATTTCATCCCGGAGTCCAACTGCCTTTGTTCTTGTGGGGAACGAGTTCGTATGAGGGCTAGTTGGACTACGAAAAATCCGGGAAGAAGATTCATCACATGTTGTAGAGGAAAAGGTATGATTTGCTATATTTTTCAATAATTAGTTAATTTTATTATAATTATTTAATTATATTTAACCCCTTGATTATATTGTCCACGACACTAAAGCATGCAATTTTTTTTAATGGATTGATCCTGAGGTAAATGGAAGAGCCAAAAAATTGATTGCAGATTTAAAGGTTGAGAAATTGCAGATGGAGGAAAAAATAAAGATTTTATAAGCAAAATTTGAAAAACAGAATCAGAAGTTGAAGAAACTGAAGAAAAGAAAGCAGGAGCAAACTAGGAAATTTTACTTTATTTTCTTCATTTTGATGGCTATGTTTGTCATCAAATTTGTAAACATATGATAACAGTTTGCTTTGTACTGCTATTGTGAACCTTGCATTGTACTGCTATTACAATGTCAAGTTTATAAAATATGGAAGAATTAAAATACCAAGATGATAACAGTTGTAACATAAGTTCTCGAATTAGATCAAAATACCAAATCCAAAAGATAACCATAAGTTCATTATTCCAAATGAAAGTACAAACTCCAAAAGAGCATAATAAGTTCAGAAGTAAAATGAAAGTACAAACTCCAAAATAGCAGTATAAGTTCAGAATTAAAATGAAAATGCAAACTCCAAAAGCGCAACATCAAAATAGCAACAGAAGTTCATAATTCCAAAGAAAATAATTAAGAATAGTCATCATCATCTATTTCTTCATCAAGATTGAGTGCAGTATTTGGGGTGTTAGTGAACTTGAATTGGTGCTTTGATCTCAGTCTCACACTCCTCCTTCGTTGTTGTTATTGTCCATCCCCTCCCGACTCATATTCTTCTTCACCTTCTTGATCATTCTCCACGTCAGCTTTACCTGAAAATACAAAATTTTCATGTTGTTCATATCCCATTCTGACTCATATTTTCTTGAAGTTTTGACTGTAAATCTACAGGGATACCTGTTTCTGAATTCTTCCATTCAATAGACTCTACAACTTTCTTTTTACAAGATATTGTAGTAGAAGTACTAGTTCTTTTGAAGCTTGTGAAGCTTGCAGAATGAGGTATGGTCTTCTAACCTTTGTTTTGGGCTGGACAACAACTTTCTCCTTGCCTTTACCAATATGAAAGCCTTCATTACCGCTTATGTTTTTTGACTGGGTTACAGTTGATTCCTTAATAACTATACCCTATATTTTTGGTCTCCCCACTTGCATTTTAGGACTCATAGGAGGTACTTTTAGAATTTCTTCTTCCCCTGCATCATTTATTGTTCTCTCCTAATCCATTTCTCTTTCTTTGCCTGCACCAATTGTATTCTTTGTAGGGCATTTTGTACACCTGTAGTCAGGTTGATGACAAATGCTACAATGCATTACTTTCCTACCTTTAAATCTTTAAATTATAAGTTAGCTGCTCCTGGTTCTATTTCCACCTTCTCATTCCTCTCTTCTCCTCTGTTTTTTGGGTCTACCCCTCAAATTCCTTGGAATAAAAGGTGGGGGCATCTCATCTGTTGAGTGACTTTCCCATAATTCCTCACCTTTAAGAGCAGCAAGAAAGTATTTGTAAGATTGTAGATACATCTCTCTAGTGTAGTACTTGGAGACATAGTTTTGTGGCTACTCCCTTCTGCAACGAATGGCTGCTACATCATGAGCACAGGGGATTCCAGTCAAGTCAAAGACCCTGCAGTCACATTTTCTTTCACCCGAGTCAACTGTCAATGTTCTTGTACCATTTTTTACCTGCAAATACCATAAAATATGACATTAATTAGTCAAAGTAACAATTCAGAAAATATGAGCAAGGAAAATATGACAATCCACAAAAGTTCTCATTACATCCCAAGTACCTCTCCAATCTCTTGAATGTGAGACAGCAATGTCCAATTTTTTCTTAATTGTAAAACAAATTTGCACCTCACTTTGTTCCATGTTCTCTTTATTCTCTCTAATTATATTCATCAACTTAAAATGAATCTCTTGAAGCATGTTGTTAAATATGATGAGTGTTGCAGAAGAGGGGGTTGAATGCAACTTGATTAATTCTTGAACTCTTGCTAACAACAAACAAGAATTTTAATTAACAAGTATGAAGTGCAAACAACTAAAGCAGATAAAAAAGACAATGTTTAAACTTACAAAAATAATTTTATTATTTTTGTGTTAGCTACAACTGACTGGAATGTTAATTCCAGCTACAAAAAAACAAGAACAATGAATTTACTAATGTTTCTAAGCTTGAGAAAAAATCTAGCTTAGTTACATAAGAAAAAGTACTTGTGGGATATGTGTATTTATACTGAAACACATATCCCACTTACAGGTGCACTTTTCCTTTGTCCTAGAATAAAGCTTGAAATAGAAACTGTGCTTTTCTTGTTCAACCTTGTATTCATTCCATTTGTAGATAAAGTTATACTGAGATAACAGAAATCTTTGACTCATTGTACACATTTTATCTTTTTGCTTATCTTCTCCCAAGTTGTAGTAGTGGACTTGACAGACTAGGTAGTAATGTTTAAATCATTCCTTGTATTATCACTATCTAATCTGCTACCTGAAACAAACTGTCAGCTTCACTAAAAGTATATTATCAACTTCTAGCTCCTCTTTGGTGACAGTATCTTTGGTTCCTCATACTTTTCTGTCAAGCCTTAATAGATCACTGAAACTTACTGTCTCCAAAGCTGCTGTCAACTATCCCCGCCAATGTTGTTATCAGTAAAACTTGTTGTCTTCAAATTTTCATTCTCCGCCAAGTTTACTGTCGAGGGAATAGTTGATGACGTCTGTTCCTTTGTTTTGTCACTTGAATATGATGTCATAGGTTTGAGTGTTGAATGTTATTGTCGTGGATTTGAACCATGTTGTGCATGAACACTTTCTGAACTTCTACTTCATGGATCAAGTTATTAAATTTATACAAGACAGTAACTATTAAACTTATTGTCACCTATTTGTGCTTTGTTTAAAACATACTATTTCAAGTGACTGTTTAAACATACTATCAATATACATATGACAATACATTTTACTTGGCTTATTTTCTGATTAAGACTAAGTACTAAAATTGATTACATTGTTAACCCCACAATCCCTAAAAATCTCCCCCAATTTGTTTTTATGTAACATAAAGAAAAATTCAAAGTAGATTGCCGGTGTTAACTCAACTAATAAACTGAAGTGTTTGTACAGAAAAATATTCAAGAAATTACAAGTACAAAATTTTCAATTTCTCAACTACATGCTCCTCTATCTGAGCAGATCTTCAATTTTTGCTTGAGCTTCCTTGATTTGATTTCTTCTGAGGATTCTTCCTTTCATATATCAATTCCAAAGATCTAAGAGCCCTATTTTCTTCAGTAGATTTGGCATGAATAGACACGTAATCTAGTACCAGTTTTATCAATTTATAAGATATGCTTTTTAAATTCTGGTAGGAGTAGTAGTCTTTCACCAGTCCTTTGGAAATGCAGAGATATTTAACCCCAGATTTATCAGTAAGAAATCTGTCTTGGGAAGATGTGAATACTTTATCTACTCTCACTTTGTCTATGTCATCATCTTCTTTTGACCTTGATTCAATGATCTTTCCTGCTGCTGCACTCAAGTTTCTTTCAGTTTCCAGAAGTGATCCTGTTGTCAGTATGAAAATTCTTCTCAGAGTTGCAGTGTTGATAATCCAAAAATCTTTAGCCTTGACTTCAATGTTGTCAATGATGATTCTCAATGGATTTGTAAGAACGGGAGATATGTAAGTAGGAAGTTTTAAATACTTATCATTTAGCTTGGCAGCTGCAAAATCCATGTCAGCTTCTTTAATCTGCCTTTTGACTCTTTCAAGTTCCTTCTTCACTTCATCAACTTTGGAATCATGTTTTCTCACCTTCTCCCTTTCCTCCATCTTCTTTTTCACCTTGAAATCACAGATATCTAGAGCTTTGTTCTTAAGATCAATCACTTCAGGATTAGTGACCTTTAGTAGTTGTCTTTTGATTAACTCTATGATTTCAGGCTCCTTTTCTGCCAATATTCTCAACTCATCAAAAGAGATGGTGTCAGCAGCTCCACCAGTGTTGTAGAAGATAATTCTTTCAGGATTCCTTAAGAAACACTCATGATTTCTTTCATACTCAACTCTTCTTTCACATTCTTGCTTCTTCTTTGAATTGATAATTATTTGTATTGTAAGAATGAGTTTTTGTTCCTCAGGATAAGGATATTGAGATAATTTTTCCTCTAATTTGACTAGCAAATCAAAGTTCTTATCCTACAAAGAATCCATACTCCAGAATTCTTTGATTCCCTCTTCATTCTCAAACATCAGTCCATTAGAGTAGATGACTGGATCAGGCTCTTCAGCTTCAACACCATCTAGAGGATGGGGCTTGAATGATTCCATTAACTCCAAAAAAAATCTGATTAGAATCCCCCTGAAGACTTGAGTCTTGATGTCTGTGCCTCTTATGAAGAGCAACATTTTTCTCACCATGAAGTAATTAGCCTCCTTCATCTCATATCTCATTTCTTTAATTAATCCATTTGAGTAGAAAATGATCACTTTACTCAAAGAATTAACTTCAGACCACTCAGCTTCGACTTTAGAGATCAATTCTGATTTGAATTCTGCTATATTGTTGAGTGTTGGTCTCCTGACATCAAGGCATTCTTCTTTGATTTTCTCAGAAATCAGCTTCCATCCAACTCTGCTAGGCTTTCTAGCAATGCGACTCCTATAAAAGTGAAACTTCACCAGCTTCCACATGGAGAGCAGCATTGACATGATTGGAATCATTGATGTAGGAGGTACCATTGATCTCAAACTTGATTGAGCTTGAGTCCTACTCCCCTCATAAGTTGTAGAGGTTCACAACTATGACAGTCCTGGTATTTCTAACATGGGACTTTGATTTAGAGCATACGAGAGGTAGAAGTTATTCAAGAAGCTAACAAAGGGTTTGAAGGCCTCTCCAGCTTCACTCACTGAAGCCATTGTGGTGAAGTTGGTTTGGGCAAGAGAACAAATAATTTGAGGTCCGGACATGGTTGCAAGTTAGAAAAGGTTAAGAGATTTAGAGAAAGAGAATGAAGAAGATGAAGTTGTAGAGATAGAGTTTAAGGTTTTAGAGCGTTTTGATAGTTAAAGAGTTTAAAGAGAAGTAAAGAGTGAGAGGAAATTTACTGTTTATATTTATATGAAATGAAAAAGAAACTTTCAAGAAAGAATTTCAATCGATAGATTTGACAGTTGTGTATTAGATTCATTCCTTTTAACAGTAACTCATGCGCTAGAAATCACAAACACTCTTGACAGTAACATTAGCAGTTAAAGAATATATAAATAAATAAATAATCCTAATATTAATTGTTGACAGTTTATTATGCGGGGATTTAAAGAAATGTACTGTCAGTGAATACTGACAGTATATTCTGGACAGTAACTTCTAGTCCCGCATACTATACTGTCAAGACTTCTCCAAATGATCGACAATAGCTTTACTTAGCTCTTTGAAAGTATGAATAAAAGACATTGTCAAGCCATTTTGACAGCATATTTTATTAGCACCATAGACACAGTTAAAAATAAATTAGTTAACCTTTTAGAGAAATATCATCATATATTCACTGTGATAAAAATCAAAACACCTTTAAAAGGCCATTAATTCACAGTGAATTCAGTTAACTAATATTTTGATCACTAAATTAACTTACAACAGAAATACATTAACATGATAAATTTAACATACCCAATTCACTCACTAGCTTGTTGAATGTCTTTTCATCCAATGGTTTGGTGAAAATATCTGCAAGTTGCTTTTCTATATGCACATATACTAACTTGATTATGCCTTGCTCCACATGCTCTCTAATGAAATGATGTCTGATGTCAATGTGCTTAGTCTTGGAATGTGGAACAGGATTTTTAGAAATAGCTATTACACTTATGTTGTCACAAAAAATAGGGATTCCTTGTAGAGTTAAACCATAATCCAATAGTTAATTCTTCATCCAAAGTAATTGAGCACAGGAACTACTAGCTGTAATATATTCAGCTTCTGCAGTTGAATTTGACACAGAATGCTGCTTCTAGTTAAACCATAAGACCAATCTTTCTCCCAAAAACTGACAGCTCCCTGTTGTACTCTTTCTATCTATTCTACAACCAGCATAGTCTGAGTCTGAATAGCCAATCAAGTCAAAACCAGATTCTTTAGGATACCAAAGGTCTAGATCTTGAGTGACTTTCAAATATCTACATATTCTCTTAACTGCCATCAAATGTGACTCTTTTGGATCAGACTGAAACCTAACACACAGACCTATTGCAAACATGATGGCAGGCCTCCTAGCAGTTAAATAGAGGAGAGAACCAATCATTCCTATATACATCTTGTTATCCACCTTCTTTCCTTTTGGATTCTTGTCAAGTTGAGTTGCTGTTGAGATTGGAGTCTTTGCAGGTGATGAGTCTTCCATATCAAATCTTTTCAAAAGATCTTTGATATATTTGGTTTGGCAAATGAATATTTCATCTTCCTTTTGATAGACTTGACGTCCAAAAAAGAATAATAACTCACCCATCATGCTCATCTCATACTTATTCTGCATTAACTCGGAGAATTTCTTACATAAGTCTTCATTTGTTGAGCCAAAGATGATGTCATCTACATAGATTTGGACTAGAATGATATCATTTCCATGATTTTTATAGAAAAGAGTCTTATCCACAATCCTTCTTATGAAATTATTATCAAGGAGAAACTTGGAAAGGGTGTCATACCAAGACCTTGGTGCTTGTTTTAAACCATATAGTGCCTTAAAAAGTTTGTACACAAAGTTTTGCGTTTTAAGATCTTCAAAGCATGGGGATTGTTCAACATACACTTCCTCTTCTAGCTCACCATTTAGGAAAGTACTTTTAACATCCATTTGAAATACCTTGAAGTTGTTGAATGCATCAAAAGCTAAGAATATTCTTATTACTTCAAATCTAGTAATAGGTGCAAATGTTTCATCATAATCAATTCCTTCCTGTTGACAATAACCTTTTTCCTACCAGCCTAACTTTGTTTCTAGTGACAGTTCCACAGTCATCCATCTTGTTTCTGTAGACACACTTTGTACCAATCATAGACTTATTCTTTGGTCTAGGTACCAATTTCCAGACACAACTTCTCTCAAACTGGTTGAGTTTTTCTTGCATAGCATTTATCTAGTCTAGATCAAATAGTGTTTCATCCAAGGTTTTAGGCTCAACTTGTGATAGGAAACAGGAGTACATACATTCATTTACAACATTCCTTCCAGTCTTGACTCCTGTTCTTGGATCACCAATAATTAAATCATTTGTGTGATCCATGTTCCACTTTATTTCTCTTAGTGATTCACTTGATTGGTTGATATCATCTTTTTCTCTTAAACTGTTGATGACAAAAATTTTCTCAAGTCCACTAGACATGGGAATATTTCCAGAAAAGTCAATGGATTGAGTAGTTCCTTCATTCTTTTGAGGTTGAGATGGAACTGTGGTTGGTCCAGAAATTGTGTGTTCCATTATTGTTGACTCTTCTTTAATTTCTTCCAGATAGCCTTAATTTTCAAAGGCTAAAGACTCTATTTCTTGATTACCTTCAACTCCAGGAAACTTTGTTTCATCAAAGGTGACATTTACACTCTCATCCATAGTCTTGTAATCAATGATGTAGACTCTGTATGTAGTCCTGTCAATTCCATAGCCCATGAAAATTCCTTCAAATGCTTTAGTATCAAAATTTCCTTTGATCTCAGTTGAGTCCTTCATGTAATAGCACTTTTTTTTAAAGACATGAAAGTAGTTGACAGTTGGTTTCCTTCTTGTAAGTAGTTCATAGGGTGTCTTTCCATAGGCTTTGTTAACTATAGTTCTGTTTTGAGTATAAAAAGTTGTATTGATGGCTTCACCCCAGAAATAAGTAGGAATTTTTGCTTCACTCAACATTGTTCTTGCAGTTTCAATGAGAGTTTTATTCTTTCTTTGCACAATGCCATTTTATTGAGGAGTCCTTGGTGCAGAGAATTGTTGAGTGGTGCCATTGTCTTTGCCGAAATCATTCATGATACTATTTTTTAACTCAGTACCATTGTCACTCCTTAGGATCTGCACTTTGTACTTGGGATTCTTGTCAAAAACCCTTACTAGATCAATAATTTCTTATGCAGCTTCATCCTTGGTTGCTAAGAATCTTACCCAATTGTATCTTGAGAAATCATCAACCATCACTAAGGCATATCTTTTCCTTGCCAATGATTGCACATTCACAGGACCAAATAAGTTCATGTGAATAAGTTGAAAAGCTTCATTAATTGAACCACTTGGAGTGATTTTGTGGGTGGCTCTCCTAAGCTTCCCTTTCTAGCAGTCCTCACATAATCCTTCTTGACAAAATTCAAGTTGAGAAAGGTCTTTCACCAATTCTCTCTTCATTAAATGGTTCATTGCTTTGAAGTTCAAATGAGAGAGCTTCTTGTGCCACAGCTAACTTTCAGAAGATGAAGCCTTACTGTAGAAACAGTAAATTATGGCTTTTCTAACTAAGTCAAGATCAGCTATAAAAAGGCTTTCTTTCCTTACTCCTTGAAATGATTCCACTCCTGTCTTCTTGTTAACAATGGAGCATCTGTCTTGATCAAATTCCACTTTGAATCCTCTTTCACAAAATTGAGTAACCCTTAGTAAATTGTGCTTTAATCCATTTACTAAAGTAATTTTCTCAATCTTCAGATTTCCAACTTCCAGAATGCCATATCCCATTGTGAAACCAATGTTATTGTCATAAAAGGTTACATAAGGGCTAACCATTTCCTTGAATTGTGATAGCAGGGCTTTATCATCTGTCATGTGACTTGAACATCCAATGTTAATGATCCACATGATTCTTTTATTTTTCCTATTGCCCTGCAAAGTAAAATTTTCAAGTTGCTTTTGGTACCCAATTTTCATTGGGTCCATCTGGCTTAGCTGTATCACAGTTTATTTCCCTTTTCAAGTTTATTTTCATTGGGTCCATCTAGCCACCCATTTAGATTTGATAATTGGTTTTGGATTCTTGTTCTTGGGTGGCTTGCCCATTTTAACTTTAGGAGGGCTTGAAGTCTTTTTCCTTTTCAGTTTTGACATACTTGACAAGCATACATTGTTACAAGCAATAGGCATGTTAAAGCATATACTAATCATATTCAATTTACATGGCATGCAATCAATATTTTCACAATGAGATACTTGTCTGTCTAACAAGGGAGTACTATACAAATTTCCATTAACAGATGTGACATTTTTCACTTGAGACTTACTCTTGGCACATGCATGACTTAGATGACTAGAAGAACCACAATTATTACATAATTTTCTGGGCCCATTAGGAATATAGCCATAGTTATTCTTTTGTTTATTCCTAATTTTCCATTTCTGTTATTCTTGGTCTTCATGACAGCAATTTTAGAAGTTAATATCTTACTAGTGTTGGCAGTAGGTTGAGATGAAACTGTCTTGACAGTATGATTCAATCTTACTATCTTGACAGCAGCTTCTGAACATACTGTCTTGCTAGTATTGACAGCATCTTCTAGACTCTGAGTACTGTCAAGGTCAAAACTAACTGTCTTGGGGATTTTGACAACATCTTTTGTCTTAAGGGATCTAGTGATAGTATCATTTTCCTCATCATTTAGTTCTTACTTAAAAATTAGAGCTTCATCAGCAAATTCAAACTCAGCCTTTTTAAACATGTGATTTTTTACTCTCATTAGAATAAAGGGTCTAACAGTAAGTTTACTGTGCTCTTCTTCTGCATGCTTCTTACAATTTTTCTTCTCATAATTAAACCCTATACCTGCCTTTTGATTTTTAGTATTATCGGTATGTATGATTTTAACAAATAAGAAGAATTCTTATAAGCCTTGATTTCAAGTTCATTCTCAAAAAACTATTTTCTGAGAAATTCCTCAATCTGGGAAGCACAAACTACCTTGTTCTTGAGAATCTCATTTTCTTGTTGTAAGGACTCAAAAGCATTCTATTTATGTTCTAGTTCCTAATTCTTTCTTTTCTAATAATTCATTAGCACTAGTCAGTTTGATAATTTCCTCATTAGCAGCTAGCATGCTTTTATGAATATTAAAGATTAAAGAACTTAAACTTTCAACAGTTTTCTTATACTGAGATGCAGTCATATCAATAGTAGTAAGAATGGGTACCTGACTTGATAAAGTAGGTGAATTTTCTCCAAAGTTTGCCATAAGAGCAAGATTTCTATACTCTTCCTCTTCTTCATCATTAGATTCTTCCCAGCATTTGCCTTCATCCACAAATGCCCTTCCTTGTTGCTTTTTGAACAAAGCATCATACTTTGCTTTGAGTTCCTCATAATAATTGTTATTCCTTCTCACTTGCTTTAGATTTTGGCATTCTATTGTAAAATGTGCCATCTCATTACAGTTATAACATCTTATCTTTGATTTGTCCACCATTCCTGTTCTATATCCACCTTTGCCACTTCCTCCAGGCATTGAGGTGTTACCTCTGTTAAACCTGGAGCCTTGTCCTTTGGGTTTGAAAGACTTGTTCTTCTTGAATCTCAGGTTTGAGAACTTTCTTGCCATGTAGGCCATAGTTTTATTTTCCATATTGTCAAGTTCATCAAGGGTGTAGAACTCATCATCATCATCATCCTTGAGTTCAAGAGTAACACTTTCATCTTAATCAGTAACCTCTTCAATCTTGATTTATTGATGTTGAAACTCCTGTAGCTGCAGCATCTTTGGATCTTGGGTCACTAGAGCATTTGAGGTGTTGGCCATCTTTCCTCTTTGGCCTGTCCGGATAGCTCTCTTTTGTAAAAACGCTAGCTCATAGGTTTTGAGAATGTCATACAAAGTTTCAAGAGATACTTTTGACATATCTCTTCATTCTCTTATAGTAGTGACCTTTTGCTTCAAATGGTCATGAAGTGTTAACATAAATTTCATGTTAACTTCCTTCTTGTCATAGAACTTTCTATACAGCTGCATGTCATTGATCAATCTGTTGAACCTCTCAAACATCTTGGTCAACCCTTCACTTTGTTTGGCTATAAAAGCCTCATACTGAGACACCAGTATCTGTCTTTGGTTGTCCTTCACCTCTTTTATTCCTTTACAAAGTATCTCAATGGTTTCCCATATTTGTTTGGCACTAGTGCAGTTGACAATGTTGTTGTACATGACATTGTCAAGTGCTTCAATAATTATGAACTGCAAACAATCATCTAGAGATATTTTTTCTTTTCCTGGATCGAGGTCGATCAGGGGCTCATTTTCACCCCAGGTCGATTAGGGGATTGAGGTCAAAATCGACCTTGATTGAGGTCGAACAGGGGTTCAAAATACCTTGAAGTCCATTTAAGTGACTGAGGTCGAACTAGGCCTCAATGGCTCCTTGAGGTTGAACTATTAGACTGAGGTCAATTTCGACCTCGATTGAGGTCGAACTAGGCCTCAATGGCTACTTGAGGTCGAAACATGAGACTGAGGTCAATTTCAACCTCGATCGAGGTCGAGCTAGGCCTTCATGGCTTGGACCTCAAATTCGACCTCGATTGAGGTCGAATTATGCCTCCAATTCATGCCCAAGTCGATTAGTATTTGAGGTCGACTGTAGACTTGAAACGAGGCTGAATTATTCACCAAATTTATATTGAGATCGATTTGAGATTGAGGTTGGGTATCGATCTCATTTAAAGTCAAATTTGATTTTAAAAGTTGAACAGGCCTCATAGGTTCTATCTTCATTTTCGACCTCGATTGAGGTCGAACTATACTTGAAATGTACATCCATGTTGATTAGCAATTGAGGTTGATTGACCTCTTAGTTTTGACTTGATTCGACCTCGATTGAGGTCGATTTACGCATCAAATTCATTTCGAGGTTGAATGACAATCAAGTTGATTTATCGACCTCATTTGAAGTCGAACACGATATTGAAGTCAAGTAGGCCTTCTGGGCTTCATCTTTATTTCGACCTCGATTGAGGTTGAATTACACCTCAAATGTACATCCAAGTCGATTTCTCTTACTTTCCAATACTTGGTGATTTTTGACTTGGTTTGAGGTCGATTAAAACCTTGTTTTCCCTTCCATGTTGAAATTATTTGGGCTTCAAAAACTATGTTTTGTTTGACCTAAATTTAGGTCGAATTATCCTTTATTTTACATTATAGGTCGATTTATGGTGGGCTTTATGTCATGATATTTTCTGACTGAATTTGAGGTCGAATTGAACTCAAATGTGCATGTAGATCGAAAATACTTGTCCCCAGTAATTCAAGTTGGTTGACCCTTGCGGGCTTTGGGCTTTTGGGCCCTTAACAATGTGGGCCTTTACTAGGCCTTGTATTTGAAGAGTCCAACTGGTTTCTCTAAATAATGGGCCCTCAAGGTTTTTGATTTATGGGCCTCCAAGGTTCTTGGATCATGGGCCTCCATTATCTTACGAACCTTTCACCTTTATTGGGCCTTCTAGGCCTTGGATTTTCTAGATTCTAGGCCTTCAAGGCCTTTACCATTGGTTAGTGGGCCTTTGTGGCTTATAGGTCATGGGTTTCACAGGCCAAACTTCGAAATCCTTCTTCTGAGTTCTAGAAAACTCTATATAATAATAACTATTATTATTATTATTACCTTTGGGTATTCATTTATGGGCCTTGTCATATGAGTCCCTTCACCGGTTGTACCGGTTGATTTACCCTCCAATGGTCATATGACCTAGAAACACCTGTTAAAAGGGGAATTTGAACGGTTGGATGACCGGCTAGAGGGTTATATATGAGTGGTGTGAGGGGCTTCACTTCCCACACTTCTCATTTCTCACTTCTCACAAACATTTGAGCTCTCAAGCCTTCAAGCAAGTCCAACTTCCAATTCTCTCAAGGGTATTCACAAAATTGAAGTTTCAATGGTTGATAAGAAGATTTCTCGATTGACAGCTATGAATGCGGGGTCTGTAAAAAGAGGTAAACCCATCCGTCGAATCCCCATTTTTTCCTCGTACATGTCTTTTGTTGGGTCCCGGAAGTATCGTCAAATGGGGGTTGAATGCGATACTGACAACAATTTAAAATTCTTTTCAGAATTTACGGAATTAAATTATTGCTTAAGCTGAGGGTTTGAGTCCTTGTAATGTTTGGGAGGCTGACTTACTAACTTTCTATTTTCGTGATTAAACATTTAAGATATAGAAATTAGCAAGTAAGTAAACAAGATTCAAGTTAAATACGTATATTAAACTTGAACGGGTGTTACAACATTCGGTAGAATAAACATTTAATTCCTAGAACAAATTTGACATGAATTGTTCTACTTAAGGAATTAAACTCAAACCAGTACAGAAAGTCTGTGAATATAACGTTGCAGACAAATTAATGAATTTGAAAGTTTTTCTACTCTTGAAAAATGAAGCTCAAGCCTCATATTTATAGTGGTGGAAAGCCAGCATGACTTATCCCAATATGACCTTTTTCACCTAAAATTAACACTTGTATGACTCATAAAAAGGCTGTGCATGACTTATTTCTGTCGGTATGACTCTTCAAAATTCGGTATGAGTTATCTTAAAGTCATATTCGAATTTTCTTTTAATTAAATAAATCAGCATGACTTATTTAATAAAGAAAACAATTCGGTATGACTCTTGAAAAATCAAAGCTCGATATGACTCTTCTGATTCAGCATGACTATTTGAAAATGATCTTCGGTATGACTTATGTTTAAGCACTCGGTATGACTCTTCACCTGCATGCTTTTCTTTTCTTTTCTTCTTTGTGTGGACATGTGGCATGCTCTGATTGGTTGAAGAAATCTCCTGCCAAATTCAAATTGAAAAAGGGCCTATTTCGTCCTTTAGTGGATAGGCTCCGTAGAAATGCTTTTCGACCCGCACAGCTTATAATCTTTGATTAATAAATAATAAATTTAATTCAGAAATTATAAAAATAAATATCTAATATTATTTAGATATTTATAAATATAATTTACTAAATAAATAAAATATTTATTAATTAAATAACTCCTTACGCTCTAAGCTGCGGTCTCTTGATCGTCTGGAACCAAACTCTTTTTAACTTGGAAATGATAAATCAATTCCAACCGGGGTTCCACTTTTAAGAATATATGACTCTGCATTTCTTCTGTGTCATTTCTTTTTCCGTCTTTTCTTCAAGTCAGTACTGTCATGCATGTTTGGCTGTTTCTACAGTTGCAATTAGAAGTACCTCTGTTACTGAAATAATCTGACTCTTTAAACTAGACAATACTTCTTTTCACCACTGCATGTACCCAGCCAAATATTCAATCTTGGATTCTGACTCTTGTACACTGCATTCCAAACAAACTTGTATCCCTTTGAGCTTCCAGCTTCTGTCTTCTGTCATTCTAAAATAATTCTAAATTAATTAATCCTTTATTTAATTTAAGAAATAAATTAATTCTGAGTGAATTAATTTACTAATTAAATTAACTAATTAATTTAATTAATTAACAGAGAATTAAATTAAAGGCTTGACTATTATTGATATAGATAAGACTCTTTTGTTCTTCAACAATAACCTTTTTAATCACTTGAACTTTTTGATGACGAATCTTCACTGACATTGTTGACACCCTGTGCACTGGTCTGGTTCACGGATGACTAACTACAATGTTGATTCTCATTTCTGCTATAGTGGTCTTTGTGACTTGTCTTGTCATGTCATGGCTTCTTTTGTTCTTCCTCTATATTCAATATTTATTATTTACTTCGCTTTCTTATCTGAGTTGAGTTGTCATCTACTTATTACAAATAGGACTAGTCATATGACTTTCATCTTTGCTAGATATGATTAATCAAAGGGGGGATGAGCATCCTAGTCAATCCCATTTAGATTCGTATAGTCGTAGTAATAAATTTTTTGATACTGATCTAGTAGAAGAATACAATCACCTTTTTAACTTTCCCCCTCGTTTCACTATTACTTTGGTAGAGCCTGGTGTCAGGACCTGCCATTGAAAATCCAATTACTTATTCGTCTATGTAGATGCCCTGCTAGCAGGGCTTAGGTTTCTTGTTCATGAATTCATCCCCACACTCTTGGCCGATGCCCAACTTAATCCTTGCCAAATCGTGCCCAATGGGAGGAGACTCATCCATTGCTTCATGGTTTTGTGTTTGGAAAAGAAAATAAAAATGACCGTTCCTCTTTTTTGTATGATTTTTCAATTCAAAAATTCTTCTAGCCTTTCCATGGGATGGGTTCACATAGCCTAGAGACCCAACAGACCCCACATTTTTGACAATTCTTCCATCCCTGATAATAACCTCCAATAGAAAGAGAGTTTTGTTCAAATCAAGTGGGAGGGGGGAGATTGGGGGACTCTTTTTAGGCCCATCTTTGGGAAAGTTGCTAATGGGAGCATCGATTCCATTATGCTCTTAGAGGAGGAGCAGGCAGCTTATATCACGCTCACTCAGGTAGAGGCCAAGGAGGTTTCTTGGGCTCTTCTAGATGAGCGTAGGTTGAAAGTTGTAGGCCTATATAGGGCCTCAAGTAAAGGTATATCGCTTTACTTAGGTTTGTCTTTTTACTTTGATTATTCTATTGTTTTACTAACGTGTTTATGTTCTTTTTTTTAGCTGTTGCACAGATTAACGAGTGGACCATTCCACCCGTTGAAGAAACTAGCCATATGAAGCGGCTACGGTTGATGAATAACCCCAAGCAGGGGAAAGAGCCTCCGGCTTTCATACAACCTCATTCTGGGCCAATCGAGGCTGAAGGCAGTGGGTCTGCCAAAACGCCCAAATCCTTGGCATACAAACCAGGCTGGGGATTCAGGAAGTCGTACACCGTGGTAGGTTGCATGGATCACGCGAGGGATTGGTCCCTTCATTCCCTCACTCCTTGTGATTACGAGGACATTGTTTTGGGATGTGACGAGGAGAGCACCAAGGCTTTGGGTGCACAGGCATTGGCATCAGTAAGTTTTCTCACTTGACTAATTTGCATTTTACATTGCTAGCACACACTATCATCTTTGAGCGTTAACATTTTTTCTATTTATGATTTGGCTTTCTATGTGATTTACCTTGGTTTGTTTCTTTTCATGTCAATACCTACTTTCAGGCTTCCTTGTACCAGACAGATTCATAGAAGGCTCGGGCAGGGAAGCACAAGAAGGAGCTCACAGTGACAAATGTCAAAATCAAGCATTTGGAAGAGAAATTGGCCGAGAAAGAGGAACTTTTGAAATAAGCTCAGGCCGAAAAGTTGAACTCTGGGCCGATAAAAACGCAATCATCAACAAGTATTTGGCCTAGGAGGAATACCAGGACTTGATATAACAGCATGACGACCTCCTTTTTCCTGTTAATTATACGATTGGGTGGAACGAGGTGTTGAAGGCGGTACTAGAGAAACATCCAGGTCTATTTGACCCTAAGGTGGATTTCCAAAGTCCTCAATCAGCCGAAGCTTTAAAGCGGTTGATCGAGACCCAAGAAGAATAAACCGAAGGGGACAGAAGTCTTGATGTTAGGCAGAAGAGGGCTCGCGAGCCTCGCCTTACCCCTTCCCCTCGTCAAGCCGTTTCTGAGGCAACTCCCCAGAAACCAACGGAGGAAAGTTCTTTAGAAGAAGAAGAATCAAGTGAAGACGGAGAAGATTCATCTTCGTCTAGCGGGGAGGAGTCTTCAGAAGAGGAGGAGTCGCCTAAGTAGTTAGATTTTTATTTCTGTATTTATGTTGACCCCAGTGGCTTTGTAAAAACATTTGGCCCTCGGGCTTTTATTTATGTAATCATGTTTTTTCACATTTCTGTCTTTTTACCTTCTTCCTTTGTTTTGCTTGTTTTTCATGTTTAACTTGAACATAAACAACAAATACTTGCGAGGCTTGTAAAAGACTTACTGAAAATGACCAATGTTATATAAGAATAATAGAAAACATTCTTTAAAAACTCATCAAGTTTTCAAACGTAACTTAGTATTAAAAACATGTCATGCCTTCGAGTCTAATAAACCGATACTTAAACGTTTTTGAAAATCAAGGTCGAAAACTTAAACATAATAAACTCTCAAGTTGGTTGCATTCCAGCTTCTTGGGATTTCATTCCCTTCAAGGGTTTGGAGCTTGTGCGCGCCCTGCCCCATGACCTCTTTCACTCGGTATGGTCCTTCCCAGTTCGGAGCTAACTTGCCTTTTGGACCAGCTCTAGACACCTCGATCTTTCGCAGGACTAGGTCTCCTTTACGGAAGAACCTTTCATTCACTCTAAGGTTATAGTAGAATGAAACTTTCTTCCAGTTTGCCACAATTCTATCATTGGCTTCATAATGCATCTCATCTATGAGGTCTAGAGCCAACTTCATGCCTTCCCCATTGGTGTCAATTTGAAATTCCTGCACTCTTGGTGACGTCTGAGTAATTTTGACGGGCACCACTGCCCCGGTTCCGTAGACTAGTTGAAAAGGTATAGCCCCGGTTGAAGCTCTATAAGTAGTTCTGTGTGCCCATAAGATTAGGAGCAACTCGTCAACCCAAGTGCCTTGGGAGCATTCAATCCTCTTCTTAAGTCCATCCAGGATAATTCTGTTGGAAACTTCAGCTTGTCCATTTGATTGTGGATGAGCTACTGAGGTGAAGCGTAGTCCAATGTTGTAGTTTTCACAGTACTCTATGAAGTCCTTGTTGTTAAACTGAGTTCCATTGTCCATCACCAGGATTCGAGATAACCCATACCTGCATATAACATTCTCCCAGAAGAATTGAGTCACATTCTTAGTATCGATTTTGGCCAGGGGTTTCGCTTCTATCCACTTGGTGAAGTAGTCGATGGCAACAATGAGAAACTTCCTTTGTGCGCTAGCCATATGAAATGGGACTAAGTTATCCATTACCCACATGGCAAAGGGAAGTGGAGAGTTGATGGATGTCAGCATCTCAGGGGGCTGCCTAACGATGGGTGCAAACCTTTGGCAGCGATCTCATTTCTTAACATAAGCTTTAGCATATCTAAGCATCTCAGGCCAATAGAATCCCAGCCTTATGACTTTATGAGCAAGAGCCCTGCTTCCAAGGTGTTGTCCACATATACCTTCATGAACTTCCTTTAGGGCAGCTTCAGCCTCATGGGGTCTCAGAAACTTCAAGTAGGGTATCACGAATGATTTCTTATAAAGTATTCCCTCTATGAGGGCATACTTCAAGGCTTTCATTGATAGCTTGCGTGCCTCCATGGGGTCAGTTGGTGTCTTTCCCATTTCCAAGTAGAGCTTGATGGGATCCATTCAACATGCTCCTAGCCCAATCGGGGCTACTAGTTTAGCGTTAATATTTATGGTCTTCAAGACTTGAAAATAAACACTGCCGGAACAACTCTCACTCTCTGATGATGAAAACTTAGATAAGGCATCGGCCTTCACATTCTCCTCTCTCAGAATATATTCAAAGTAACATTCTTCAAATTGCGTAGCTTGAGCTTTAATAATTCTCAAATATTTTGCCATAGTCTCTTCTCAGGCCTCAAACTCCCCATTTACTTGAGAGATTACTAGCCTTGAATCGACACATATTTTTAACTTGTTCACCCTCAGGGTTCTGGCCAAGCCAAGTCCAACTATCAAAGCTTCATATTCTGCTTCGTTGTTTGTAGTTGAAAAATCCAACTTGATTGCATACTCGACAAAAACCCATCCGGGCTTTGCAAAACCAAACCAGCTTCGTTATTGCTCATTTTTGAAGCTCCGTCAAAAAAAAGTAGCTAGTATTCTTTGAGTTCCTTCTTCTTTCCAGTTTCTTTATCCTCTTCTTGCCTCTCGACTTCTTGGTTGGGAATGGTACATTCAACTACGAAGTCGGCTAGAGCTTGAGCCTTGATCGGCGTTCTTGGCTTGTACTTGATTTCAAACTCTGCAAGCTCAATAGCCCATTTGATTAGCCTCCCACTGGCCTTGGGGTTGTGCAGTACGTTTCTCAGGGGCTGGTCTGTCAAGACTTCAATAACATGCGCCTAGAAGTACGAGCGTAGCTTTCTTGAAGCCATTATCAATGCTAAAGCAAACTTCTCAATCTTTGAGTAGTTCAGCTCTGCTCCATGCAGAATCTTGCTAACATAAAAAATGGGTTTCTGAACCTTTGCTTCCTCTTTCACAAGAACGGCCTTCAAGGCTGAACTAGAGACAACAAGGTACAGGTATAACATTTTTTCAAGTTTCGGTTTGGCAAGCAAGGGTGGCTCAACCATATATTTATTTAGTTCTTCAAAAGCTGCTTGGCTCTCGTCATTCCATGCAAAGTTCTTGACCTTCTTGAGGGCCTTGAATAATGGTAGGCATTTTTCCCCTGACTTGGATATGAAGCGCCTCAGGGCTATTATCCTTCCTGCGAGCTTTTGGACATCCTTTACTCTCTTGAGGGGTTCCATGTCCAAGATTGCTTGAATCTTATCAGGATTGGCCTCAATGCCTCTTTTGGAAACCATCAGGCCTAGAAATTTACCAGAACCAATACCAAAGGCATACTTGGTCGGGTTCAATATCATCTTGTGGGCTCTCAGAACTTCAAATGCCTCATTCAGGTGCTCAAGATTATTGGCCTTGTATAGGCTTTTGACTAACATGTCGTCAACGTAGACTTCCATGGTCTTACCAATGAGGTGCTTGAAAATTTTATTCACAAGCCTTTGATATGTGGCTCTTGCATTCTTAAGCCTAAAAGCCATAACCAGATAACAAAAAATACCAAAGTCAGTAATGAATGATACCTTAGGGATGTCATCGGGGTGCATTTTAATCTGATTGTAGCCACTAAATCCATCCATAAAGCTAAGCATCTCGTGCCCAGCTGTGGCATTTATCAACGTGTCTATCCTTGGCAATGCGAAACAGTCCTTAGGACAGGCATCATTTAAATCTGTGAAGTCCACGCACATTCTCCACTTTCCATTGTTCTTCCTGACCACCACAAGGTTAGCTAGCCACTCAAGAAATTGAATTTCTTCAATAAATCTGACTTCCAAAAACTTCCCTACTTCCTGCTTAATGGCCTCCTATCTTTCAGGAGCAAAAATTCTTTTCTTCTGCTTGACTGTTGTCCTTCCAGGATTCACATTCAATTGATGCGTTATAAGCTCAGGGTCTATCCCTGACATGTCGGTTGTTGTCCAAGCAAAAACATCTATGTTATCTTGTAAGAATTGAATCAGTTGTTCTTTCAGGTCCTTGGGGAATGAAGTCCCCACATATGTCACCTTCTCGTGATCTAGAGGATCCAAAGGAGCAGGCTCCAAGTCCTCTGCGGGCTTACCCCTCCTTTCTTCTTGATCCCTGACATCTATGTCTTCGATAGGGAGAACCTGCCCCCAGTGCCACTAGGCTTTAAGGCAGCCACATAACAACTCCTGGCCATTTTTTGATCTCTTTTCTCTTCTTCCACTCCATTCCTAGTCGGGAATTTGAGCTTCAGATGGTACGTAGAGGCTATTGCCTTGAAGGCATGCAACCTAGTCCTTCCAAAGATCGCATTGTAGGCGGTATTTGCCTTGATAACTAGGAAATTCAGCATTTGAGTAGACTTTTGAGGTTCTTCACCCATAGTCATGGGTAATTGTATAATTCCCTCTACCTAAGATTTCACTCCATTGAAACCAGAGATAGGCATGTTGGAGGGGGGGTCAGTTGTGAATCGTTATATCCCATTTTCATAAAGGCTTCATAAAATAGGATGTCTACAGATGATCCACAGTCTACCCAGACTCTTTTCACCAGAAAGTTTCCTATGACAGGGGTGATTACCAAGGGATCATCGTGGGGGAATCTTATCCCTTCTAAGTCAGAATCATCAAATGACAAAGAGACCTCAGTCTTTACTCTCTTAGGAGGTTCTCCTACGATGCTCATTACCTCTCGGGCATATGTCTTCCTGGAGTTTCGGGAGTTACCTGTTGCCATTAGTCCTCTTAAAATTATATTGATCACAAGCCCTCGAGGCTGATTATTTCTGTCTTTGGGGTCAGAGTCCCTTCGTTTATCATTGTGACTTCTGCCATGTCTAGCACCCTCCATGGTGTACTTTCACAACTTTCCTCTTCTAATCAAAAACTTTATCTCATCTTTTAACTGATAGCAGTCATCAGTCTCATGTCCCACATCCCTATAGAACCGGCAGTACACGTTCTTATATCTCTTTTCAGGATCATTCCTTAGTGACTTCGGCCATCGAAGGTCTTTCCCTTCTCGATATCCATCAGTATTTGACTACGCGCAGTATTTAGCCTTGCATACTCGGTGAACCTGGATCCTCCTTTCTTCTTGGAGTCATTAACATCATCACTCTTTGCATACTTGGTATCAATAGTATATTCAGTATCGTTGGGTCGCTTCTTAGAATAGGTGCACGAGGCTTGAAACCCTTGGGCTTTCCTCATACTTTCCCCGGCCTTGATATACTTTCCAGCTCTCTCTTGGAGCTCATTTATACTCTCAGAGACCCTCTTGGCCAATGATCTCCTGAAATTTTTGTCTGAAGTTCCTTGCTGCAAGGCTATCTTGGCTACCTTCTGGTCTAAATCAGGGACCTTCAAGGCTTCCTTTGTGAACCTGTTCATATAATTCCTGAAGAACTCATTCTTCCCATGATGCATGCTCATTAGTGAAGCTGAGCTCTTCTCATGAGTCTTGATGCTAATGAATTGACCAATAAAGGCCCTGCTCAGATCCTTAAATGACCTAACAGAGTTAGGTGGTAGACGACTGAACCACCACTGACCCATACCACTCAGGGTTTGGGGGAACGCCCTACACTTGACGGCGACGTTGACGGGCTGCAGAAATAGTGCATTAGAAAACATGAGAACATGATTAGAGGGATCTTTCATTCCATCACAGGCTCTAATTGTAGGCATCTTAAACTTCTTTGATATCTTCTCATTCATAATATTCTCAGTAAAAGAGGGAGCAGGATCATCAGGATCTCCAAGTGGTAATAAGTCTTAGGGGTCAGCCCCAACATGACCTGTCCTTGTTCGCCACCTAGTTGGGGGCTCATCCAAATCTATCACAGGTGCGTTTCTTATCGACCCCCCAGCACCTTCAACTCTAGGGCGCTGTCGCCTTGGTAGCGCCCACAGAGCTTGTGGGCTGGATTTACAAATCCAGTTGATCCTTGGATTATAAATCCAGTTAATTCTAGGATTTATTTTCCTAGTTCGTTTCAATGGCACAAGTCTTTGGACTATTCTATGTCTAATAAGTGAAATAATAAATGTTATATTTATTATTTCCTCAGGGCTATTTTTACCCATATCAAGTATTTTCATAAATCAAACCAAATATATTTCTGATTTATTAAAGAGATTTGATTTAAATGAATGTTCTTCTGCAAAAACTCTTATGGCCACTGCAACTAAACTTGAATTGAATACTAAGGAAGCTAAAGTGGACATTTCAAGTTATAGAGGCATAATTGGCTCATTACTTTATTTAACTGCAAGTAGGCCAGACATAATATTTTCTACATGTCTTTGTGCTAGGTTTCAGGCTGATCCTAGATAATCTCATTTGATTGTAATAAAAAGAATATTCACATATCTCAAAGGAACACCAAATCTTGAAATTTGGTACCCTGGAGACTCTGGATTTGATCTAATTGGTTATTCAGATGCAGACTATGCAGGTTGCAGGATTGACAGAAAAAGTACCACAGACACCTGTCAATTTCTATGAAATAAGCTTATATCATGGTTTAGCAAGAAGCAAAATTCAGTGTCTACATCTACTGCAGAGGCTGAATACATTGCAGCTGGAAGTTGTTGTGCACAAAGGGAAATAACACAAGTGCCATTGCAATAACAGAAAATCATGTGCAACATTCCAGAACCAAGCACATTGAAATAAGGTATCACTTCATTTGGGAACATGTAATGAATGGTATAGTTGAATTACATTTTGTCCCTAGTGAAAGACAACTTGCGGACATTTTTACCAAACCATTAGATGAATCTACTTTCAATAGATTGGTCTGTGATTTAGGTATGCTTAACTATGTTTAATCTAATAAATGTCTGACAGGTTTTGTATATATATATATATATATATAAATATATATATATATATATATATATATATATATATATATTGATTTTTAGATTGTAGTCATTGACTATGTTAATCTATTAATTCTTCCATAATCAATTGATAAACATATTACATATTAATGAATATGTGAAACTATCAACAGATAAATATATTACTGTTAGAATATATATTATGTGACTGAGCTGAATCAGAGTTTATTAAACTCTAATGGACTAGTTCATCAAAGTTTAACAAAAACTCTGATGGTCAGAATTTACAGATAAACTCTGATGGGTCTATTTAGCTAAAATTTATTTATCAATGGATATTTGCAGCTATCGACAGATAAATATATCAATTGATGATATATTTATTTATCGACGGATAATAGTACATGTGGGATAAGTTAATTATCAATCGATGACCTAGAATTTAAGTGGTCCATGTCATCAATCGACCTGTACAAAATCTAGCTGTTGATTACTTATTTTATCAATTGATTGATACATACATTCATGTATGTATAACAATCGATTGCCAAAATTGAAAATTTCTACTTTTCATTTTTATTCCAACGGTGGATTATGTTCTATTTTGAGTAAGAAATTAATTGGGAAATCAGTAATATAAATAGTGAGATTAAAACAACTTTTAATTCTTACTTGCAGTTTTACTAACGATTTGTCTATCTCTTTCTCTCTCTCTCAATCTACGAATTCAATCTCTAACCCTTTCTCTCTGTACTCAATTTTCTCTCAATTTCTAAGTACTCAATCTTCTTAATATCTTCAAAGCTTTTGTTCTCTTAATCTTCTATTCAAAGAAATGGCATCTTCATCCAAGAAAGTCTCACAGGCCGGTTTCATCTACGAGCTAAATAATTTTGTGGCTTGCATTGTAGTTGAAGAGGCTTCAAGGGAATTTCATCCATTGATGAAATTTCTGGGAAGTTGTAAGGTACAAAAGGCGTTGAAGGAATCACCAACTATAATCTGCAATCTGGTATAAGAGTTTTGGACCTCTGCAGAAGTTGCTGATGACTTCTCAAGCATCAAATTCAACTGCAAAGTACAAGGGTACATTCTTACTACTTTAATTTTTAATGAATGTTTAGATTTGCCTGTTAATAATACTGATAATGTACCTAGTGAATCAGATATTATGAGCATGCTTAGGGCTATTAATTATGCAAATCCTTGCATTAATTTAGGACATATAGTTAGAAAACATCTTAGGAGAGAATGGTCTTATTTCTTTGATGCTATAATAAAATGATTTAGTGGTAAAATTAGTAATTTTGATGCCATAACATCTAGCATGCAACAAATAGCATATAGTGTCTTGTTTGACAAATATCATGATTTATCATCTATATTGCTACATAAAATTGCTGCTAAGTTAGGAAAAAAACATGATAGGTCTAATCATATATACTATGCTCGATTTATCATTATTTTTATTAACAACTTTGTCAAAGAAATTGAGATATGCAGGGAATCTGAAATTCTTGAGTGTTGTACTCAAAACAAAAGAGTTTTCAAGGACCTGGTGAGAATTAATCTCCACAATGAGGTGGAATTAATCTACCCTGAATTTGTTAAGGAATTTATTTCTATCCTACCTTCTTCCAATCCCCAAACTTCTTTGCCTTCTCTGGCCATGGAGGGTATTAGCAATGACCCCAACCCTCTTACCCAAGCCACACAACTTATTTCAAAATCCTAATCTAAAATGCCAACCTCAAAAGGTTCCCAAAAATCTGTTGTTATAAAATGAAAGAAAATAAAAACATCTGTTGTGGTAGATAGATTAGAGGAGGTTGTAGGTGGTGAGGGAACTGGGGAACATCAAAGAACCCAGAAGAATAAAGAGAGTGAGGTGTGTAACTTAAGCCAAGCCACTCTATAGTCTCTCAAAAGACTGAACATGTTAATAAGAAAAATACCACATCTCTATTGGCATCCTCCCAAAAGGATGGTAATATTGAAAAGAGCCCATAACCAGGGGCACATAACCAAGATGGGGACATACAAGCCAAAACACCAAAATCATATTAAAGGAGAAAGAAAAGAGTCATATTTGCACATGGGGAAAAACACACTGCAAAATCACAGAAAATTATGATGGAGCCTTCTCAAAGTCAGTTTGATGCATCTCATGTGAATGATGAAATGCATCCCCATTCTCTCTCAATTCCAATTCCTTCTATTCTTTTTCCCCACTCCATCAAATTTCTTTAGAAAATGTTCTGATAGATAATCACACATTTTCAAATTTTCCTTCTTTGTTATTCAAAGAGAAGCCAACACTCTCTCTTAAATTTTCTTCCCAGGAAATTCAGGATTCCATCTCACATGTTATCTCAAATATCACTTCTCAAATAATAACCTCAAATGTTTCTTCTCCATCAATTCATATTCCTTCATCAATTGATATTCAACCATCGACTGATAAGCCATCGATCGATACTCAAGATCAATCGATGGGTATGCATCAATCGATGGATATCCCAAACACTTCGACTGATAATTTCTATACATCAATTGATACTCAATCAATTGATGTTGCACAAACACTCTTAGGATTGAGTGAATTGAGTGAGAGGCATGATTGCAACCTGGTAAAAGGAGAGGGAGTGAGTGAGGTCATTCCTATTTCTTCCAGGAATGAGAGTGAAAGACATGACGGCACCACCTTAGAAGGTGCAAAGGATATGAGTGAGGGAGAGGTGAGATTCCAGGATGAGATCCTGATGCAAAATAGAGAGATGAGGGAGAGAGATAAAATAATTCTGTTATTTGCATAGGAGTTGGAGAATTCATTAATGTCAGAAGAGGAAGGAGTAAATGAGATAGGGGGAGTCTCTACTGTAGAAGCAAGTGGGAGTGGAGTTAACAAGGAAACTGATGATGCAGAGGTTGATGCTGGAGAATTGGATCCAAGTAACTTCATTCATCCTGATCCAAGATATCAGGATTTAGCTACTTCATCCAACAGAAATGTAGAGCAAATTTTAGGAATTGAGCACACTGAACAAAGGACTAAGAATCTGAAGGAAATCATTTCCAATATAACAGATACATGTTATATGGCACCTGAAGAGTTAGAAGATGATTCTGATGAAGAGCCATGGATGAGTACCCTTGATGGTTCTTTAGAAGCTGTTGAAACTGAGACTCTTTCTCAATACATAAGAGCAATGGTGGAAGTAGAAATTGAAGATCCCATTCAAAGGAGAGTTGCCAACTGTATGAGGGAGTCATTAAAGATTCAAAAGATCACAATGACAGGAGTGAAGAGAGAATTGGAGATTATTAAAGGATCTATCATTTCTAACAAGGATTCATTGGAAAGAAGATTAGATGAGAAACTTCTAATGAATACTCTAGCTCAAATCAAGGACAAGTTGCTCAAAGAATCCAAGAATTTTGCAGTCTTGGAAACAAGAGTGGGGTCTCTAGAAAAGAAGATGGATAACATCATTAAAGGACAGAGTCTACATGCCTCCATTCTTCAAAAATTTCTTGACAGAATGCCACCACCTCCTCAAATTGATGATAACAAAAAGGGGGAGAATGCTAAGAAGAAGGCTGATGATGGTGATGGCAAAGGCAGTGGTGGTCTTGGTGGTTCTGGAGTTGGTAAATCAAGTGGCATTGGTGGTTTTGCAACAAATGGGGTTATTAAAAATGAGAGCAACAGGGATAGACAATCTTCAAAGTCATCTAATTCACCCAAAGATGACTTAAAATGGAAAAAGAAAGATTTAAAGAAGTTTGAAGATGAATTAGAAGCTAGAAGAATTTCTAGGAAAGAGAAACTCAATCAATGATTGTGAGGGAAAAAGAAAAGAATTGAAGATCTAAAGAAGAGCACTGAGTTGGTGACAAAGGCAACAGAATCAGGAAACTTGGATGAGTTCATTGCTCAAACAAGAGTGGTAAATGAAAATGCAAAGAAGGCTGCCAAAGAAAGCAATTCAAATACAGAAGCCTTTCTAGCAATTGATCTTGAAGCCCTTGAAGAGAAGAAAAAGGGTAAAGCCATAATAATTGAAGAAGAAAAGGAAAAGAAGAAGCCAGTTGGCTAGAAGCTTCTTCAAGGAGCCATTTCCTCAAGAATTTCAGATGCTGCAAGAAGAGAAAAGGAGAATGAAGAAATTGCTAGGCAATTGGAAATGGAATGGAATTTAGAAGATCAATTAGCAGAACAACCACTAAGAAAAAAGAGGAAAATAGCCATGGCTAAGAAAAAGACAAGGTCTACTCAAGAAAAAGTGGTTCTGAAAAACCTCCAAATTCAGCAAGAAGAAATCAAGGAGGAGGTGACAATTGAAGGATATGACATGAAAGGGATACCAGTGGCAAGTGAAAAAGGGTTGATAAGAGTAAGAACTCACCCTGCAACCTCTAACCAAGAAGAATCAATGAGGTTGGAATATGAAAATAGAGCAAAAATCACTTACTCAATGAAAGTGATAATGAAGCAAAGCTATAGTGTCCTAAAGACCATTCTACCTCTACTCAACAGAAAGTACAAACTCAATACAACAATTGCTCAGGAAATTTAACATCAAATATCAAAGCTAAGGAAATCAAAGGCAGAAGCTGAACCTGATTCACCCCTTAAGTTATGGAAGTCTCAAGTCAAGAAGGTGGTGTTGGAGCCAAAATATGCCATGATTTTTACAGATGTGGAGGGCAACACAAATTTCTTTGATATTTGCAAATATCTAGAGAAAATCACAGATGAAGAAATTCACTACCTAATGAGGCAACTTGGAGAGACTGATAGAGATGAAGCAATATTGAGGAGTTCTTTCATGAGACATTTAAAGGAAAATGCTGAGAAGAGAAAGAAGAAGATGTAATGGGATTATGAAGATCATGAAGACATTGGAGCTGTTTGCAGAAATTATTCATCAACTGGTACTTCCAAAATTCAAAGTGCTAATTAAATTTCTTGATTCTATCTGAATGAAAATAATTAAGGGCTTTTTTATCATCAATTAGATTTGTTTCTGTTCATGTCACAGACACAAATAAGGGGAGATTGTTGGGAATATACATGTAATTTGATGATAACTTTAATTTTAAAATCATAGAAATTTTAATTGATGTAACTGATTAATTGATATGAAGACTATAAATATCAATTGATCAGTAAACCATTTATCAGTTGAAATGTTTATGTGAATCAACTGTTAATTTGGATTATAGCATAGGTGTACTTAGTCTATTTCAATCGATAAGGTATAAGTCAATTGATATTATTTTCATCAATTGATGTTAGATTCGATTGATATAGGTCATCAACTGATGTGTAACTTAGACTGTCAAATTGTAATTATTTGAAGACAAGAAATTATACAAGTGAAGGATGCTCAGTTGATATTGAAGCAACGATGGATAGAAGATCAATTGAAGAAGCCAAGTCAAGTATTGAAGACCATCAACTGATGTGAAAACCCATCGATCGATAAGTCATCTTTTATCGATGGATATAAAGATCAATCGAAGAAGAATATCAGTTGATGGATAAAAGAAAGAATCAATTGATATGCTTAATATCAAATTATCAATTAATTGAGACAACACAGAAAGGCTATCAATCAGAGATCCAAAGGACAAAATCACACCTATGGAAGACAGTCTATGATGACTGTGAAGACTCAAACTGAAGTTGTCTTTCAAATCTTTTTCTAAAATAGAAAAAGGTAAAAGGAAAGATATGATGGAAACAATCCTAAAATAGGCATTGTAAAAACACACTTGTGGTATATAAATAAGTGTGGTAGCACTGTTAGAAATATACAAGTTAAACAGTATCTTTTGAATCAGCTGTTTAGCCTTAGAGCACTTTGTAAGAACAATTGGTTTATTTTCTAACCTTGTAAAAATGAAGCTAGGTTTTTATTAACCTAGGAACATTGAGCAAAAATATACACTGATGGAAAAACCAATCCATTAGTAATTTTAAAACTTCTTTGTTCAAGTTATTTTCAGTTTCATTTTGTTTATACATATTCGCCAAAAACACTCAAACATTAAGAATAAATATTAAAATAACAAAAGTTTTGATAATTTGTATTCAACCCCCCTCTTCTACAAATATTGTTATTGTTCTGGGAAATAACATCATCAATTTGGAATATTACAGCTCTCAAGTTGTAAACTGAAGTTCTTTCCATTCTGTCATCCAGAGGAATGCAATAAGCTTTCTTTCCATTAGGGTTTAGTATAAGTGTAGGAATTCCCAACACCATTTTAACCTTAGCATCCCCTTTAGCCATTTCTTTCTCAGTACCATCTTCAAGCATGTATCCTAGTCTATACTTCTCAGAGTTTACCATTAATAGCCTTTCATTTTTCTTCTTTTCATCAATAACTCCCTCCAAAATCTTCACCCACTTAGCAGTAACTACATTATCATCATTTAACAAGTAGAGAACATATTCAAGTTCTTTAGATGACTTATGAATTAAATCTTCTTCAGCAATCTTCATCACCCTTCTATTCTCCAAGAAATACAGAAGCTTCTCTTTAGCTTGAGCACCATAAAAAATGTCCTTGATTCAACTTGTCCAAATGTTCTAGATTCAATTATTCTGCATGCTTGTCTTTTAAAGAAAAGGATCTCTGAAAGTATTTGTTTCACCCCTGTAGAATTTAGCTTGAGAATCACCAATACCACCCTTGTTTTTACCAAGTCTGGCATTGAGAATTAAAGTTTCAGATTTAGTCCACAAGAGATCAGGATTTTTCTTTCTGCTAAGAGTTTGTTGTTCCTCTACCCCATCTTAAAAACTTGTTCCCCCTGGGAGAAATGTTGTACCAAGCATAGTAAGATGAGTTTTTAACTTAGTTGGAACTTTCTTTTGAACTGCTGGAGTTGGTTTTGTCTTCACTTCAACAGGTTTTTGTACTTCAACAGGCTTAGGTGCAATTGATTTTGCTTGAATAGATTCAGTAACAGTTTTCTTTGCTTGAACAAATGTCTTCTTTTGAGCTGAAGTCTTCTTCACATATCTTCTCTTCTTTGACTGGACTTGAGCATTATCTGTACCAGTTTTCTTGACTTCTTCTTCTACAGCAACTGGATCCATTCTTGGATTTTCTTCTTCAAATAACTTCAGTGCCAATTCTACATCATTCTTATTTTGTTCTTCAATGTTCTTAGGCTTTTCTTCTTCTTTAAGCCTCTTTGCTAATTTCATATCAACATTCATCAGAGTTTGTTTGTCAGAGTTTATGCCAGAGTTTGATGGAATCAGAGTTTGAGTAGTAGTCATAGTTTTTCCAGTCCGAGTTCGTCCAGTCAGAGTTTTTTTTCCATCATTATGACTCCCTTGACCTTTATCATCACTACCATCATCAGGTTTATCAGATTTTAGCACATCATCCTCCTTGCATTTATCTTTTGAAACTTTCCCCCCCTTTCTGAGATCATCCCCTTTTTTAATGGTTGAGATGTCCACAATGGTATGTAACATTGTTTGCATGGAGGTGACAGTTGTAGCAATCTTATCTACCTTAGCTTCCAAAGCATCATATTTAGTAGAGATAGTTTTGAGCTTCAATTCCAATGCATGTTGAGAAGCTGAAATAAAAATATGAACAGATGAACTAGTTTTGCTAACAGAATCCTTCAAATCACAAACTTCATTATGAAGACCCTTTGATAACACAGTAGTGGCCTTTAAAACAGTCTTCATCTCTGCAGAATTTAATTCAGAATCAACCTTTTCAACCAGATCATGTACATGAGACCATGAAATATCTTCATTAGAAAATTTCCAAGATGAATCCCAGATTGATTGTCTGTGAGAGTTAAGAAGATCTTCATGTGTGGGTTCAACTTTTCTACCAAAATCACTCATTATGCCTTCTTCATTCAAGGCAGATTCAATTTCACCCTTGAGAGATTAAACAACCAAAAAATCAGGATAATCCATCTTTAATCTATCAAGAGCATCAAATGAATCCTGTGGCCATCTCTTAGAGTTTTATTTCTTAGTATAAGGAATTGATAGATCTGTGACTTCTTCATCTTCAAAGATTGGCTCATCAGAGATTAGATCCTCACCATCAGAGTTTGCAGTAGCATCAGAGTTTGGTAACTCAAAGTTTAATGATTGAGAAGCTGTTATACTCTGAGTACCTACGAAAAGAATAGAACATCATAAATCACTCTTTTTTTTAAAGTAATCTCATTACTTCTCACATCACACATCTCATGACTTTTAATAGTCAGAGTTTGCCCACTAGAAGTAACTAATTTCTTTCTCAATTCTACCTCTCATTTTTCCAGATCCAGTGTCTGCCTCTCATTATTAGTTCTGTTTTTCACACATTTTACCTCAGGCTCACTAGAAAGGCTCAAATCACATTGTCCTACAGAAATAAGAGGTGGCTGAGAAAGGAGTTCTATGGTCACATGAATAGAGATACCATTTACAGGACTATTCATGGTCATCCCAGCAGTAAAAGTTGAAAAGGTAAAATTTGAACTTATACTATCAGAGAATGTAAATTATGAAGAAAAGTCAGAGTTTATACCTTGAGTAGTTGTATATTTGGATGGAGTTTCCAAAGGCTGTGCAGAAAGAAGTTGCACCAGAATTGCATGCATGCACTACCTCTCAGACAGATTTTCCCTTTCTTTTCCTTCTTGGCCCATGTTGAGAGGTTTGTTTTATAACTGTAGTCTTTTGGGAGACAACAGAGGTTGGCATTTATGTTTGGGAATCAGTGTTTGGTTGGTGTCTTGGGTTAGAATCAGAGGGTGCTAAACTCTGATTCATAGCCACAGAGAGAAAATCCCTCCCATACACAGTAGGCATTCTCTGATTTAAGAGAAGCCTGACCCATGTGGGATAAAAAAGATTAGGTAATTTACCTTCATTATCCTTCTTGGCATCTTTTTGAGTTAGATCAGCAAAAATTCTCTTGTTCATACGAAAACTAGCTAAACTCTGATCATTCTCAAAATTTACATCAGGCAATAAATAGCTAAAAATCAACTGTAAAAATCTTGCAAAGTATATAGTATGCTTATCATCACTAATCTTGCTAGCAAACTGCCTAATCAATAAACATGGAAAATTAAAGTTTAAGTTATGGGTTAGAGAATACCCAGTTTGTTGTGACAGTTGAGGAATTGCATCAAAATTAGTGCATTTTGTTATGAAGGCCCTTGTGATACAATCGAAGAAGAAACTCCACTCTTTTCTCAGATTAGGCCTAGTGAGGCTTCCCGGCTTTGATAGACTGCCCCCATATCCTATTGTTCTGAAGAATCCTTGATCTGTTCATCATCAATAATATCATCATATTTAGCCACTTCAGGAAGGTGAAGGGCTTGACGAACGACCTCAGGAGCGATTGAGTGTTTGCCATTGCATTAAAATGTTATGACTGGCTCTTCATTATCACAACATGGTTAAACTTTGCAGACGACCATATTTTGATCAGAGATTGAGCAAATTTCTGAAGAGCATACCCAATATAGTTGTTATTGAGAAAATCTTGAATAACATGGAAATCTTGTGGTGCTTCTAATTTAGTCAATAAAGAGATGTAATTAGTAGCAGTAAATGAGTAATTTTGGAAAGAGAGTCCTTTTGATGCCATTGAAATAGAGATTTGTAGGTTAAAGATATTAGGGTTTTAGAAAATGAGAGAGATAGATAGGAATTATAAGATGCAGTTTAATAATTCAAAGTGAAAATATGAATTAAACAATTCCCTCTCAGTTGCATATACCATGTAGTGGGACACGTGGCACGTAATTATTGGAAGAGTAATTAGTAGAACAATTATCAAAATACAGCATATGTATATGTATATGTGTATAGATATGAATCGTTTTCGTGAAATACACACGCCCTAATGATTAATCCAATCAGAGAATGACAAATATGATGTCACAAAATTACATATGACATCATATAAAAAATCTCAGAGTTTAGCATGTAGACTTATATCAGAGTTTATAGTAATCAGAGTTTGCATTCACTGTCAGAGTTTACCACATACTCTGATAGAGATTACCATAAAGACTAATAGCTTGTGATCAGAGATTAGATGTTCCAATGATCAGAGTTTACTTCATTTTCTGTCAGAGTTTACCACAGACTCTGATAGAGTTTACCATAAATTCTGATTGTGTCTGCTGCTTGCTATCTGGAGTTGAGCCACTTGTCACCATTCCTAATTCAGAAACCAATCTGGTAAAAATTGCTTCACACAGAGGCTTGGTGAATATGTCTGTTAACTGTTGATCTGTGGGAACAAAATGCATTTCAATTGTTCCTTCCATGACATGTTCCCTTATGAAGTGATATCTAATACTGATGTGCTTTGTCAGAGAATGTTAAACTGGATTTCCTATCATTACAATAGCACTTTGATTATCACAATAAATAGGAATTTTTGAAAAGTTCAAAACATAGTCTAACAGTTGATTTTTCATCCATAAAATCTGTGCACAACAGCTTTCTGCAGCTATATATTCAGCCTCTGTTGTTGATGTTGAGATAGATTTCAGTTTCTTGCTAAACCATGAGACAATTCTTCCACCTAGAAATTGATAACTTCCACTTGTGCTTTTCCTATCAATTTTACATCTTGCAAAGTCAGCATCTGAATAGCCTATTAGTTTAAAGTCAGACTCTCTACGATACCATAAGCCAATATTGATGATGCCCTTGAGATATCTAAAAATATTCTTAACAGCAATCAAATGAGGTTCCCCTGGATTTGTCAGAAATCTAGCATATAGACAGGTTGCAAACATGATATCCGGTCTACTAGAAGTCAAATAGAGAAGTGATCCAATCATTCCTCTGTATGTTGTAATATCTACAGACTCACTAGTGTCTTGATCAAGCTTGGTTGCAGTAGCCATTGGAGTCTATCTTGTTTCTGAACACCCATTTTGTGCCAAAAAATGATCTATTCTTTGGCCTTAGAACAAGGATCCAAACCTCATTTCTTTCAAATTCATTTAATTCTTCATGCACTGCAGTAACCCAATCTGCATCCTTTAGAGTGTCTTCAACTTTCTTTGGCTCTGTTTGAAAAAGAAATTTATGAAATTGACATTCATTTTGAGTAGCTTTCCTTGTCTGCACTCCACTTTCGAGATCACCAATAATCAAATCAGGTGTATGATCTTTGGTCCATTTCCTTGGATGAGGAAGATTTCTTGAACTAGATATTCCCCCTTGATCTGTGCCTTCGTAGTATGATTCTTCAGTAAATGCTGACCATCCCCCTAAAGTTGTGCTTATTTCTGTATTTGATTAATCAGAGTTTATTTGCTCAGAGTTTGAAAGATCAAAGTTTGAGTGATCAGAGTTTGTCTTTGTCAAGGATTGTTCAGACTTTGAAATTTCTATGATTGAGGTTGGTTCTGCAAATTCTATAGAATATTGATGTTGCTCCCCCTCAACATGTGCAGAATCTTCAATTATTGTTTCAATTATTTCTGAATCAGAGTTTAAGGAATCAATTTTTAACTCATCAGAATTTACCTCATCAGTGTTTAGCTTATCAGAGTTTGTATCTTATAATTCATTTTCAAAACTCAGAGATTCTTGAACATCTTCATCATGTAACCCTATTATTTTTCCTTCATCAAAAGAGACATTAATAGATTCCATGACTACTCTGGTCCTTAGATTAAAAACTTTGAATCCCCTTAAGGAAGTTTTAGAAGTTGTTGCATAACTAACAAAAATATATTCATCTGCTTTGAGTTCAAACTTTTTCAATTGTTCTGGATGTGTTTTGAGAATAAAACACTTGCTTCCAAATATGTGAAAGTATTTCACATTTAGCTTCCTTCCTTTCATTGTTTCATATGGAGTCATTCCATGTTTATTTATCAAAGTGCAATTCTGAGTAATGCATGCAGTATTCACAGCTTCTGCTCAAAAGTAAGTAAGTAGATTTGCTCCTTCTAGCATTGTTTTAGATGTGTCAATGAGAATTATGTTCTTTATTTCAACTACACCATTTTGTTGAGGTGTACCAGGTGCTGAAAATTGTTGAATGATTCCTTTTGTTGAGCTGAATTCCTCCATTGCAGAGTTCTTAAACTCTGTTCTATTGTCACTCCTTAGATTCTTTACCTTGTGTGGTGATCCATTCTCAATCATGGTGATATGATCAAAGATAATCTCAGCTGTTTCATCATTTTTATGTAAAAAGTACACCCAGGTAAATCTTGTGTAATCATCCACTATCACCAAAGTATATTTCTTTTTTCCAATGGACATAATTTTGACAAGACCAAATAAATCAAGATGCGATAGGTGAAAAGGTTGATCAATAGAATTTTCAGTTTTGCTCTTGAAAGATTTCTTCTTTTGTTTGGCCTTTTGACATGAATCACAGAGTCCATCAGGATGAAATTAAACTTTTAGAAGACCTTTAACTAGATCCTTTTTCACCAATTCATTTATATTTCTAAAGTTTAAGTGATACATCTTTTTGTGCCAATTCCAGCTTCCAAAGATGATGTCTTTCCAAGTAAACAAGTTAAGGGACCATCAGAGTTTACTTTCAAGCTAGCTCTAAATATATTGTTATTTATGTGACCAATGAGAACCACTTTTCCAGCCTTCTTGCTTTTGACTTCACAATGTGTTTCATGAAATTCTACAGAATAACATTTGGCTGTCATTTGACTCACACATAACAGATTATGCTTGAGTCCTTCAATCAGAGCTACATTTTCAATGATGACATTTCCAATCACAATATTGTCATATTTCAGTGTTTTTCCTATGTTGCCATCTCCATAAGATACTGCTGGGTCAACTTTCTCCTTAAACTCTGAAAGCAGGGATTTATTTCTAGTCATGTGTGCAGAACATCCACTATCAATCACTAGGATATTTTTCATGTTTCCCTGCAATCATTTAATGCAAATTAATTAGTAGATTTAGGGATCCAAACAAGTTTGGATCCTTTCTTTTAAAAATTGTTAACTTTTGTAGCAGAAGTATTTTTATCAGAGTTTAAGTTAACAGAGTTTGCATTGTCATAGTTTGCATTTTCAGAGTTTATACTGTCAGAGTTTATATTTCTTTTACCAGCTTTTATCACATATTTTTGTTTTACAGCATGATTAGAAAAGACATGAGTTTTATTCAAATGAGGCAACAGTTCATAATAGTTGAAATACAGACTATGATAATCTTTACATGAGTAAATTGAATGTCATAAACTACCACAGTGAAAACAGAGATTTTGTAGTCTATATCTAGTTTGTTTTCTAGCCTCTGAACTAGGTCTCTTAGGTTCCTTCTTTTTATTTTGCCTGCAGTCAATAGCAAGGTGATTAGAATTACCACATGTGAAACAGGTTTTTCTAGGAGCATCAGGGATATTCTTATAGTTAGTCTACTAAGAAATTCCCACTTTGTCACTTCTATTTCTCTTCACCTTTTTAGGTTTGTTTTTGTTTGTGACTGTCTTCAACTTTTCTTTAAGTTGCTTCTGAGAGACTTATCCAATATTGACTGATTTATTATCTGACACACTATTCTTTTTGGTTTTGTGATTATTAGAGCATTTACCAGAGGTGTCCTTTTCAATACTAGCTCTAATAAAATTCACAGGTTCACTCAACTTTCCTTTTATGTGTGTCTCTTTATCATATTCATAACCTAATGCAGATGTCCAATTCTTGTTAGAAAGAATTTATTAGACATTCTTACCAGAGTTTGTCCAAACTCTGAAAACCTCATTTTCTTTAGCTATCTCAGATTTTAAATATTCAACTTGTATTTCTAACTGAGTTTGCATGTGTGCAGCATTTTCACAGTTTTTCTTAATGCTAAGCATGTATGAATTTTCATATTCAAGAAAGTCATTCCTAGCAGTCAGAGTTTCTATTTCAGATTTTAATATTTCATTATCAAGTGACTGTGATTTAAAACTAACATGCAGAGTTCTAAGAAAAGACTTTAATTCATGGATGTTTTCAGTATTGAAATTGAAGACAGAGTCTGGTACCTTGTCAGAGTTTAGGATGGAAGCATCAGTGTTTTCCATAAGAGCATAATTTGTTTCCTCTTCAGAGTCTGAGGAATCCATCCAATCTTTCTTTGAGGTAATGAGAGATTTTCCAGATTCCTTGCTTCTGCACTCAGTAGCAAAGTGTCTCATCTTGTTACACTTGTAACACTTGACCTAAGATTTGTCAAGTGTTTTAGTCTTGCCATCCCTATTTTCTCTTTTCCTGAATCTTTCTCTATTTTATGTGTTATTCCTAATAACAATGTCAATATTTGGAGAAGGGGGGTTGAATACAAATATTAAAACTTTTTAGGACTTTTAATATTTGCTCTTGCTGTTTGATAGATTGACAGAATATGTTTGAACAAACAACTGAAAATTAAAATGAACAAAGAGAGATTTAAAAATTACTGATGGATTGGTTTTTCCATCATATATATATTGTGCTCAATGTTCCTAGGTTAAAAGATAACCTAGGTTCATTTTTACAAAGTTAGAAAGAATCAACTGATCTTACAATGTGCTCTTGAGCTTGAACAGTTGATATGAGAAATATTGTCTAACTTCTATTTTTCTAACAATGCTACTACACTTTTTTATATACTACAAGTGTATTTTACAATTCCTATTCTAGGATTGTTTCTATCTGTCTCTCTTTTTCCTTTTTCCTTTTTAGCAAAACAGACTTGAAAGACAAATACTGATTGAGTCTTCACAGCCACCCTAGGCTGCCTTCCATAGATTTGCTTTTGTTCTCTGGATCTATAACTGATAGACTTTCTGTGTTGTCACAATCAATTGACAATTTGTTGTTAACCATATCAGTTGATTCATCCTTTAATCCATCAACTGATATTCTTCTTCGATTGATCTTTACATCCATCGATTGATATGGAATGACTTATCGACTAATAAGTGACATCAATCGATATATATCAATCGATGGGTCTTCTAATCAGTTGATCGTCTTCAATTCCTGACTTGGCTTCTTCAATTGATCTCTCATCCATTGAGGCTTCAATATCAATTGATCATTCTTCACTTGTGCAATTTCCTGTCTTCAAATAATTACAATTTGACAGTTTAATTTACACATCAATTGATGATCTATATCAATCGACTCTAACATCAATTGATAAGAATAATATCAATTGATTTACACCTTATCAATTGAAATAGATTAAGTACACCTATGCTACAGTCCAAATTATCAGTTGACTCATATAAACATTTCAACTGATAAATGGTTTCCTGATCAATTGATATTTATAAATTTCATATCAATTTATCAGTTACATAAAACAAAATTTCCATGATTCTAAGATTAATGTTATCATCAAATTACATGTAGATTCCTAACAATCTCCCCATATTTGTGTCTGTGATATGAACAGGCATAAATCTACTTGATGATAACAAAACCCGAAAAAAACATTCAGATAAAATCAAGAAATTTAGTTAGCACATTAATTTTCAAAATACTAGATTGATAGATAAATCATGCAAATAGCTTCAATGTCTTCATGATTTAATTAGCTCATCTTCCTTCTCTTCTCAGCATTCTCCTTTAGCTGCCTCATGAAAGAACTCCTCAAAATTGCTTCATCCCTGTCAGTTTCTCTAAGCTGCCTCATAAGGTAATGTATTTCTTCATCTGTGATTTTATCCAGATATTTGCAGATATCAAAGAACTTTGCGTTGCCCTCCACATCTGTAAAAATCATAGCATATTTTGGCTTCAACACCACCTTTTTGACCTGTGACTTCCATAGCTTTAGGGGTGAATCAGGTTCAGCTTCTGCCTTGGATCTCCTTAATCTTGAAATTTGCTGTTGAATCTCCTGAGCAATTGTTGTGTTGAATTTGTAATTTCTGTTGAGTAGAGGAAGGATAGACTTTAAAACATTATAACTCTGCTTCATTATCACTTTCATGGAATAGGTGATCTTCACTCCATTTTCATACTCCAATCTCATAGATTCCTATTGATTAGAAGTAGCAGGATGAGTCCTTACTCCAATTAGTCCTTTTTCATTAATTACTGGTATTCCCTTCATATCATAACCTTCAATTGTCACTACCTCCCTTATTTCTTCTTGTTGTCCTTGAAGGTTTTCTTGAACCACTATTTCTTGAGTAGAACTGGACCTTTTCTTGGCCATAGCTATTTTTCTCTTTTTCCTCAGTGGTTGCTCCATTGATTGATCTTCCATATTCCATTCTATTTCCATTTGCCTTGCTATTTCCTCATTTTCCTTTTCTCTTCTTACAACATCTGACAATCCTGTAGAAATAGCTCCCTGAAGAAGCTTCTGGCCAACTGGCTCTTTCATTTTCTTCTCTTCTTCAATCATTATGGCTTTACCCTTTTTCTTTTCTTCAAGGGCTTCAAGATCAATTAATAGAAAGGCTTCAGCATTTGAGTTGCTTTCTTTGGCAGCCTTTTGTGCATCTTCATTTATTTTTCTTGTTTGAGCAATGAACTCATTCAAGTCTCCTTTTTCTACTGCCTTTGTCACCAACTCTGTGCTTCTCTTCAAATCTTCAATTCTTTTCCTTTCTCTCTCAATCATTGATTGAGTTTCTCTTTCCCTAGAAATCCTTCTAGCTTCAAGATCAGTTTCAAATTTCTTGAATTCTTCCTTTTTCTGTTCTAAGTCGTCTTTGGGAGAATTAGATGACTTAGATCTTTTTAAAGACTGATTATCCCTATTACTTCTGTATTTGAATCTTTTTATTGCAGAACCCCCAATGCCATTTGTCTTGTCCATACCAGAGCCACCAACACCACCACTTCCATTGCCTTTGTCATCACCATTATCACCATCATCCTTCTTCTTTGTATTCTCCCTCTTTTTGTTATCATCACTTGGAGGGGGTGGTGGCATTCTGTCAAGAAAATTTTGAAGAATAGATGCATGAAGACTTTAACCTGCAATAATAGCATCCATTTTCTTTTCTAGAGAGCCCACTCTAGTTTCCAAAGCTGCAAAGTTCTTTGATTCCTTGAAGAGCTTGTCTTTGATGTGATTCATGGTGTTGAATGGTAACTTTTCATCCAATCTCCTGTCCAAAGCATCCTTGTTGATGGAGATAGAGTCCTTGATAATCTTCAGTTCCCTCTTTACTCATGTTACTGTCATCTTTTGAATTTTCAGTGATTCTCTCATACAGTGAGCAATTCTCCTTTTAGTAGAATCTTCAATTTCTCCTTCCACCATCGCCCTTCTATATTGAGAGAGAATTTCAGTCTCAGCAACTTCTAAGGAACCATCAATTGTGCTCATCCATGGCTCCTCATCATAATCTTCTTCTAGCTCTTCAGGTGCCATATAACATATATATGTTGTATTGGCAATACTTTCCTTCAGATTTCTTGTCTTTGTTCTGTATGATCAATTCCCAAGAGTTGTTCTGCATCCCTGTTACTTGAAGTAGCCAACCCTTGAAATTTTGGATTAGGATGGATGAAGTTTTGTGGATCCAAATCACCAGCATCAATCTCCTCTTCAATGTCCTTAGCAACTCCACTCCCACTAGCTTCTGCATTTGATACTCCCCTTAGCTCCTTGACTCCCACTTCTTCTGCCATTAATTCATTTTCCAGTTCCTGTGCAAATAGAAGAATTGATTTATCTCTCTCACTCATCTCTCTATTTTGCATCAAGATCTCATCCTGGAATCTCACATTTCCCTCACTCATTTTCTTTGCACCTTCTAAGGTGGGGCCCTCAAGTGTTTCACTCTCATTCCTGGAAGAATTGGGAATGTCCTTACTCACTCCCTCTCCTTTTGCCAGGTTGCAATCCTGCCTCTCACTCAACTCACTCATTCCTAAGAGTGTTTGTGCAACATGAATTGATTGAGCATCAATTGATATAAAGATATTAACAGTTGAGGTGTTTGGGATATCCATCGATTGATGCATACCCATCGATTGATCTTGAGTATCGATCGATGGCTTATCAGTCGATGGTTGAATATCAATTGATGAAGAAATATCAATTGATGGAGTAGAAACAGTTGAGGAAATAATTTGAGAAGAGATATTTTTAATAATATGAGAAATGGAATCCTGAATATCCTGTGAAGAAGATTCAGAAGAGAGTGTTGGCTTCTCCTTGAAGAATAAAGAAGGAGAATCTGAAAATGTTTGATAATCTATCAAAACATTTTCTGAAGAAATTTGTTGGGATGGAGAAGTAAGAATGGAAGGGATTGGAATTGAGAGAGAATGGGGCTGCATCTCATCATTTATATGAGACACATCAATCTGACTTTGAGAAGGCTCCACCACAGTTTCATGTGATTTTGCAGTGTGTGATTCCCCATGTGCAAATGTGAGTTTCTTATGTCTCCTTTCATATGGTGTTACTGTTTTGGCTTGTGTGTCCCCAATTTGGTTCTGTGCCCCTGGTTGTGGGTTATTTTCAATATTGACATCCTTTTGGGAGGATGGCAATAGGGATGTGGTATTTTCCATATTAACATCCACAGTCTTTTGGGAGACTGTGGAGTGGCTTGGCTGAGGTTGAACACCCTCACTCTCCTAATTCTTCTGGGTTCTTTGATGTTCCCCGGTTCCCTCACCACCTACATCTCATTCTAGTCTATCTACCAAAATAATTGATTTCTTTTTCTTTATTTTTACAACAGCAGGTTTTTGAGAACCTGTTGAGGTTGGTTTCTTAGATTTGGATTTCGAGATTAGTTGTGTGGCTTGGGTAGGAGGGTTGGGGTCATTACTACCATCCTCCATAGTCACATAAGGCAAAGAAGATTTAGGTAAAGAAGAAGTTAGGGTTGAGATAAATACCTGAACAAAAGGTGGGTAAATCATTTCCACATTACTGTGAATATTGATTCTTACCAAGTCTTTGAAGACCCTTTTTTTTGAGTCTAACACTCAAGGGTTTCAGTTTCCCTGTAAATCTCAATTTTTTTGACAAAGTGGTTAATAAAAATCATGATAAATCTAGCATAGTATATATGATTAGACCTATCATGCTTCTTTCCTAACTTAGCAGCAATCCCAGACAACAATATAGAGGAAAAATCATGATACTCATCAAACAACACACTATATGCTATTTGTTGCATGCTTGAAGTTATGGCATCAAAATTACTAATTTTACCATTAAAGCATTTTATTATTGAATCAAAGAAATAAGACCATTCTCTCCTAAGGTGTTTTCTAACTACTTGCCCTAAATTAATGTCCGGATTTGCATAATTAACAACCCTAAGCATGTTTCTAATATCTGATTCATTAGGAACATTATTAGTATTATTAACAGGCAAATCTAAACATTCATTTAAAACTAAAGTAGTAAGAATATACTCTTGTCCTTTGCAGTTGAATTTGATGCTTGATAAGTCATCATCAACTTCTGCAGAGGTCCAAAATTCTTCCACCAAATTGCAAATTATTGTTGGTGCTTCCTTCAACGCTTTCTGTACTTTGCCACTTCCCAGGAATTGCATCAAAGGATGAAATTTCTTTGGAGCTTCTTCAACCACAGTGCAGGCCACAAAATTATTTAATTCGTAGATGAACCCGGCTTGAGAGATTTTCTTGGATGAAGATGCCATTTCCTTATGTAGAAGATTAGAAGTACAAAAACTTTGAAGATATTAAGAGAATTGAGTACTTAGAGAAGTGAGTAGTGATTGAGTTCGTAGATTGAGAGAGAGAGCAAGAGGTAGAGAAATTGTTAGTAAAATTGCAAGTAAGAATGAACAATGTTTTAATCTCACTATTTATATTTACTGATTTCTCAATCAATTTCTTACTCAAAATAGAACTTAATCGACCGTTTAAAAAAATGAAAAGAAATTTTTTTAACCAATTTTGGCAATCGACTGTTATACATACAGGAATGTATGTATTAATCAATTGATAAAATAAGTAATCAACGGCTATATTTTTGTACAGATTGATTGATGACATGGATCCCTTTATATTCCAGGTCATCAACTAGTAAAGCTTGTTTATCGACAGGTATACTTATTCATAGATAAATAACTATATCATCAATTGATATACTTATCTGTCGATAGCTACAAATATCCATCGATAAGTAAATATATCATCAATTGATATATTTATCTGTCGATAGCTATAAATATCCATCGATAAGTAAATATATCATCAATTGATATATTTATCTGTCGATAGCTACAAATATCTATCGATAAGTAAATATATCATCAATTGATATATTTATCTGTCGATAGCTACAAATATCCATCGATAAGTAAATATATCATCAATTGATATATTTATCTGTCGATAGCTATAAATATCCATTGATAAGAACAATGGTTATCAATTGATTAATGAAGAATCAATAGATTAACATAGTCAATGGTTAAAATTTATATATACATATATATAACTTATCAGACATTTAAATCATTAAATATAATTAAGCATACTTAAATCACAGACCAATCTATTGAAGGTAGATTCATCTAGTGGTTTGGTAAAAATGTCTGCAAGTTGTCTTTCACTAGGGACAAAATGTAATTCAACTATACCATTCATTACATGTTCCCTAATGAAGTGATACCTTATGTCAATGTGCTTGGTTCTGGAATATTGCACAGGATTTTTTGTTATAGCAATGACACTTGTATTATCACAGAAAATAGGAATCTTGTTCATGTTGAACCCATAGTCAAGTAGTTGATTCCTCATCCATAATATTTGTGCACAGCAACTTCCAGCTGCAATGTATTCAGCCTCTGCAGTAGATGTAGACATTGAATTCTGCTTTTTACTGAACCATGATACAAGCTTGTTTCCTAGAAATTGACAGAAGCATGTTGTACTTTTTCTGTCAATTCTGCAACTTGCATAGTCTGCATCTGAATAACCAATTAGATCAAATCCAGAATCTCTGGGATATCAAATTCCAAGATTTGGAGTTCCCTTGAGATATCTGAATATTCTTTTTATTGCAATCAAATGAAATTCTCTAGGATCATCCTGAAATCTATCACACAAACATGTAGCAAACATTATGTCTGGCCTACTTGCAGTTAAATAAAGTAATGAGCCAACCATGCCTCTATAACTTGAAATGTCCACCATAGCTTCTTTAGTATTCAGTTCAAGTTTAGTTGCAGTGGCCATGGGAGTTTTTGCAGAAGAACATTCACTTAAATTAAATCTCTTTAATAAATAAGAAATATATTTGGTTTCATTTATGAAAATGCCATTTTTGACTTGTTTGACTTGCAAATCTAGAAAGTAGGTAAGTTCTCCCATAATGCTCATTTCATATTTACTTTGCATCAACTTAGCAAACTTTTGACAAAGTTTTTCATTAGTTGAGCCAAAAATAATGTCATCTACATAGATTTGAACAAGAATCATAGAGCCACTAAAATTTCTATGAAAGAGAGTTTTGTCAACAGTACCTTTAGTGAAGTGATTCTCAATCAAGAATTTAGATAGAGTTTCATACCAGGCCCTAGGTGCTTGTTTTAATCCATAAAATGCCTTCAGAAGATAGTACACAAATCCAGGATGAACAGGATCAATAAAACTAGGAGGTTGTTCTACATATACTTCTTCTTCTAGTTCTCCATTAAGAAAGGCACTTTTTACATCCATCTGATAGACCTTGAAATTTGCATGAGCAGCATATGCTAAAAAGATTATGATTACTTTCAACCTTGCAACTGGTGCAAATGTTTCATCAAAATCTATGCCTTCTTCTTGTGAATAGCTCTTTGCCACTAATCTTGCTTTATTTCTTGTCACTGTACCAGATTCATCCATTTTGTTTCTGAATACCCATTTTGTGTCAATGACAGACTTGTTCTTTGGTTTGGACACCAGCTTTCATACCTTGTTCCTTTCAAACTGATTCAACTCTTCTTGCATAGCAATTATCCAATCAGGATCATTCAAGGCTTCTTCAATCCTTTTTTGTTCTTCTTGAGATAGAAAGCTGCTATACAAGCATTCATTTTGAGTTGCACTCTGGTTTCGACTCCATCATTTGCATCTCTAATAATTAATTCAAAGGGATGACTTTTTGTCCATTTTCTTTGAGATGGTAAATTTGTTCTTGAAGATGATGATGCTTCATGATCATTGGAAGTGTTTTGATCATTGTGATGTGATTGACTATTTGAGAATCCTCCCCCTGAGATGGACACTCCTCTCAAAGATTGTCGAGCAGAATTGTTATTCATCGAATAATTATCAATTGATGTATTATCAGTCGATTGAAGATTGTCAACTGATAAGTTATCTGTTGATGTATTGACATCAATTGATGGGAGGATTCTAGGTACCTGATTTCTTGAAATTTCCACATCATCATCACTATCATCAATATTGCTTGTTGATTCATTTTCAAAATGCAACAGATCATGAAACCATTCATCAAACAACCCTTGAATTTTCTTGTCATCAAAGACTACATGCATAGATTCCATAATATTGTGTAATCTAAGATTGTAGACTCTGTATGCTTTGGTTTTTATTCCATATCCAACAAATATAGCTTCATCAGCCTTGGCTTCAAATTTTCCTAGATTTTCACCTTGATTTCTCAATACAAAACATTTGCAGCCAAATATATGAAGAAAGTTAATTTTTGGCTTCTTATCTTTCTTCATCAACTGATATGGAGTTTTGCCTTGAATTTGATTGACCATGGAAATATTCTGAATGTAGCAAGCAGTATTAATTGCTTCTACCCAGAAGTATGTAAGTAGTTTTGCTTCTTCTAACATAGTTCTAGCAGCTTCAATCAAGGTCCTATTTTTCCTTTCAACTACTCCATTTTGTTGTGGAGTTCTTGGTGCAGAGAAATGATGAGTGATACCTTTTTCTTCACAGAATTCCTTCATTGTTGCATTCTTGAATTCAATACCATTATCACTTCTTATTTTCTTGACCTTCCATTCAGTTCCATTTTCAACATTCTTCACATGATTGATAATTAATTTACTTGCCTCATCCTTAGAGTGTAAGAAGTATACCCAAGAAAATCTTGTAAAGTCATCCACAATGACTAAGGCATATTTCTTTTTGGCAATTGACACGATGTTGACTGGTCCAAATAAATCCATGTGCAATAACTCTAAAGGTTTATCAACTGATGATTCAGACTTTGACTTAAATGATGTTTTTCTTTGTTTTCCCTTTTTGCAGGCATCACACAGTCCATCCTTGGCGAATTCCATCTCTGGAATGCCTCTAACCATATTTTTTCTGACCAATATATTCATGGCTTTGAAATTCAAATGGGCTAGTTTCTTGTGCCAAATCCAACTTTCATCTGAATTTTCTTTGCTCAGCAGGCATGTCATTGAGTTTGCCTTTAGAGAGTGAAAATCAGTCACATAGACATTTCCTTTTCTTTCTCCTGTTAAGAGAATTTCACCAGATTCCTTATTGGCTATGATGCATGATCCAGTTGTAAACCACACACCATTACCATTATCACACAGTTGACTAATACTGAGCAAGTTGTGCTTCAATCCATCAACTAGCACTACAGGTTCAATGATAACATTTTCTTTTGCAATTGAGCCATATCCCAGGGTAAAACCTTTGTTGTTATCTCCAAAAGTAACTCTTGGGTCATCCTTTTCTATAAACTTTGTGAGTAGGGACAAGTCTCCAGTCATATGCCTTGAGCATCCACTCTCCAAATACTAGAGATTTTTCTTCATGTTTCCCTCCACACACATAAAACAATCAAGTTGTTTTTGGTACCCAAGTTGCCTTGGGTCCTCTTTCATTAGTTGCAACATGAGCCTTTGTTGCCAATTTTGGTTCCTTTTGTTTTGATGAATTTAAATCAACTTTAACTTTAAGAGTTGGCTTTTGGGGCTTAGACACCTTGGAACTCATGGTAGAATTTCCATGCATTTCATTATCTACATTAGGCATGTTTCATGGCATACCAGGTATGTTCATATTTGCATATGCAAAGAAGGGATTATACATGTATGGAACTTGTACATAGGGCATATGAACATTTAGTGCAACTAAATTAGAAGACGGCATTCATGAGCATAGGATTGGCAAACATGGCATTAGCAGTCATAGCATTTACATTTAAATCATTTGAAGATATAGGTTTCTTTTCATTCTTGCATTGCATAGACAAATGATTTACACTGCCACATTTAGCACATACCTTTCTGGGAGCATACATGTCAAGAGTGTAGTTGTTGTGCTTATTAATGCCTACTTTACCATTTCTATTCTTTTTCTTCTTCTCAGACTTGGGTTGAGTAATTTCCACAGGTGCTATCTTTTCTAATTTCTCTTTTAATTGTTTCTTGGATAAGCTACCTATGTTAATCCTCTCAGTTTCAGTCTCAACCTGAATTTGGTTTCCTTAACAAAATTGATAGGAGTGCTAAATTTGTTCTTTTTGTTAGCCATTGATGATTTACTTGTCGATGGATGCTTATCAGTTGATTCAGCATCAATCGATTGATAATCCTTATCAGTTGATGAAGGATTAGCAGTCAATTGATCTTTATCCATTGAAGTATCAGTCAATGGCTTGCCTATTGATTTGGGGAGTTCTCTTAGAGTATCTACATCTTGAACATCAATAATTTGTTTGGCAGTTTTAGCAGACCTATTCCATTTGTTAATGGTTTCAATTTCTTCAGCCAATTGTTCTTTTAAAAATTCTTCTCTTTTCAAACTGTTTACTAGTTCATTTCTAACATCCTTACTTTCCTACTTAAATCTATCTAAACAAACAAGTTCATTTTCAAGAAAAATATTCCTCTCAGTTAAGACATCAATGGTGTTCTTTAACTTGAGATTTTTCTTGTTTAGAGATTTAAGTGTGACATGCAAATTATACAATTCAATGGACATTTTATTGATAGTACTATTGCATTCATCAGTTGTAAGCTCAGAAAAGTTTGTAGCTAGGACCAGATTTGATGATGAACTAGCTTCTTCATCTTCCTGTTTGGCCATTAGTGCTAGATTGATGAATTCCTCTGAATCACTCTCCTCAGCAGCCCAGTCCTTCTCTTCAGTGACAAAAGCCTTTTCTTTCTGTTTCAAGATGTCAAAGTATTTCTTTTTATAATCAATACCATCATAAGACTTTGCCTTTTCTTATTTTGGCTTCCTGCACTCATTTGAGAAATGAGCAGTCAATCCACAGTTAAAACATTTGAATTTAGATCTATCAACCAATTTTTTGTTTTGATTGTTACTTCTAAACTGGGATCCAGGCCTTTGAGCATTTGGATTTCTCTTGAATTTTAGCTTTGAAAACTTTCTTGACAGAAATGCAAGGTGTTCATCAATCTCATCCAAATCATCCTGAGAGCATGTTTCATTTTCTTCACACATGTCTTTTCCTCTTTTAAATGATTCTTCAACAACATCACCAGCCATCATGACAAACTTTTCTTCACAGCCAATTTCCTTCTTTTCTTCATTTCCTTTGACCATCAAAGCCATAGTTTTCTCCTTTCTTTGATTCTTCTCAATCTCCTCATCTTGTTGTATTTCTAACTCATATGTCTTGAGAATACCATAGAGTTTCTCATGAGTATAATCCTTGAAGTCCTGAGATTGTCTAATGGAAACAGTCATTGGCTTCCATTCTTTTGGAAGAGATCTAAGAAATTTTAAATTTGTATCCTCAGTTGCATAAACCCTACCATATAGCTTCAATCCATTTAATAACTTATGAAATCTGCTATATGTGTCATTGATAGATTCTCCACTCTTGAAATGAAATGAATCATATTTTTGAATCAAGAGTTGCATCTTGTTTTTCCTTACTTGTTCAGTTCCTTCACATAGAGTTTGAAGAGTGTCACGTACATCTTTTGATGAAGTATAGTTTATCACATTGTCAAACATATCTTTATCTAGGCCATTAAACAGAATGTTCATGGCCTTCTTATCTTTAAGAACTTATTTTTCATCCTCTTCTATGAACTCAGAGATGAGTTTAGGAATATGTTTGTCAAGTGCAGGAGTTCCACCAGGGTTCACACCTGTGACTAGCTTCATGGGAATATGAGGACCTTTCTCTATGCAGTGAACATAGGAAGGGTCGAGAGAAAGAAGATGCAGGTGCATTTTTACCTTCCATGGAAAGTATTAGTCCTTTTCTAACACTGGAATCTTTACACCTGAATCTTTTTTGCCCATATTGACTGTTTTTGATCTTTAAACTTTCTGTATGTTAAAAGCCTGGCTGTGATACCAATTATTATTCCTAAGAACAATGTCAATATTTGGAGAAGGGAGGTTGAATACAAATATTAAAACTTCTTAGGACTTTTAATATTTGCTCTTGATGTTTGATAGATTGACAGAATATGTTTAAACAAACAACTGAAAATTAAAATGAACAAAGAGAGATTTAAAAATTACTGATGGATTGGTTTTTCCATCAAATATATATTTGTGCTCAATGTTCCTAGGTTAAAAGATAATATAGCTTCGTTTTTACAAAGTTAGAAAGAATCAACTGATCTTACAATGTGCTCTTGAGCTTGAAAAGTTGATATGAGAAATATTGTCTAACTTCTATATTTCTAACAATGCTACTACACTTGTTTATATACTACAAGTGTATTTTACAATTCATATTCTAGGATTGTTTCTATCTGTCTCTCTTTTTCCTTTTTAAGAAAACAGACTTGAAAGACAACTACTGATTGAGTCTTCACAGCCACCCTAGGCTGTCTTCCATAGGTATGCTTTTGTTATCTGGATCTACAACTGATAGACTTTCTGTGTTGTCACAATCAATTGATAATTTGTTGTTAAGCATATCAGTTTATTCATCCTTTAATCCATCAACTAATGTTCTTCTTCGATTGATCTTTACATCCATCGATTGATATGGAATGACTTATCGACTGATAAATGACATCAATCGATATATATCAATCGATGGGTCTTCTCATCATTTGATGGTCTTCAATTCCTGACTTGGCCTCTTCAATTGATCTCTCATCCATTGAGGCTTCAATATCAATTGATCATCCTTCACTTGTGCAATTTCCTGTCTTCAAATAATTACAATTTGACATTTTAATTTACACATCAATTGATGATTTATATCAATCGACTCTAACATCAATTGATAAGAATAATATCAATTGATTTACACCTTATCGATTGAAATAGATTAAGTACACCTATGCTACAGTCCAAATTATCAGTTGACTCATATAAACATTTCAACTAATAAATGGTTTCCTGATCAATTGATATTTATAAATTTCATATCAATTGATCAGTTACATAAAACAAAATTTCTATGATTCTAAGATTAATGTTATCATCAAATTACATGTAGATTCCTAACATTATGTCTCTTCATGCTTCTTCTGGAAGTTTCCTTGCTTTCTGTACTTCCTATATTTCATTTTCTTGAAGCCTTTGAAAATCATAGCAACCATCTCCATAATGTCAGAGTCTGTGGAGTCATTAGAGTTTGCATCAGAGTTTGTCTCAGACTCTGATTCACTGCTTTCCTTGATCATTACATCTTTTCCTTTTCATGTTGAGGCTTTCAAATCTTTCTCTTTTGGTTCTTCAATTTTAGTCTCAACATTCAAAGCAACCGACTTTGTCTTGCTACTCTTCCTATTCTTTCTTTGTTGTAATTCCAAGTCATAAGTCTTCAGTCTTCCATAAACTTCATGAAGAGACATCTCATCCAGATCAGCCATATCTTTTATCAAGGATGTTTGTAGATCCCATTCCTCAGGAAGAGCCTTTAGAAACTTGGTGTTTGAATCCTCATTATCATACACCTTATCCACCAAAGCCAAGTTATTCAACAGAGTAAGAAATCTGTCATAGATATAAGTTAGAGACTCATTCTATTTTACCTCAAAATATTCATACTCTTGAATAAGAATTGATCTTCCATTCTTCTTGATTTCCTTGGTTCCTTGACATTGAACCTCTAGTGCATCTCAGATCTCTTTTGTAGTTTTGAAGGCAATTACTCTATTTGACATCACAGAGTCTAAACTATTATGCAGTATATTCCTTACCTTTGCATCTTTCAAGACCTCATGCTTTTCTTCATTAGTCCATTCCTTCTTGTCTTTTAGAGTGTAGTATTCAGGAACCTGTATGCTTTCCACAATTGTTGATGGCACTAGTTTGGTTGGTAGATATTGACCTTTATTGATTCTGTCCATATAATCAGGATCAGTTGCTTCCAAGAACATCAGCATCTTTACCCTCCATGTAGGGTATTCATCCTTCTTCAAGATTGGGATTCTGATACTTTCATACTTGTTTCCAGACATGTTTATGTGATCTTTAAGTTTTAATCAACTGTCTGCTATGATCCCAATTGTTGCCCAAATAATAAACTATTATAGAAGGGGGGTTGAATATAATAGTATCAGATCAATCGACTAAGAACATAAGTATGTAAAAGATGAACTTCTTTTTATTAACTTGAATAAATACAAAACTCTCTCAAGAAAATCAATGTTCTTAAGAGCTGCTAGGTTATGAGAATGATATATCTTGAATTCTTGTTTTAATGTTAACCTAATTCTGTGTTTATATAGTACACAGTTACATTATCAAATATAACAAGGATATTGATTAAGGATAGATTTCAGAAAGGTAATTGGATTATAATAAGACACTTCCATCTTTATCTTAATCAATCTCTGATTTATCTGTTTCCTTCTTTGACAAACTCTGATCTCCATAATTTCTGTCGGTTTATAATCTCTGATTGACTTATACTCTGATTTGCTTAAACTCTGTCTTGATTAAACTCTGTCTAAGTAAAATCTGTTTGACAGTTTCTAAAATCTGATGATGTCAGCACAAATTCTGTTCTTCAATAAACTCTGTTTGTTGATATTCTCTAACAGTGTTTGCACTTCTAACAACTAAAATTAGCTATATCTTGATTAAATATTTTTTATAACTTTATTTACTTTTAATATATCTCATTTTAACACAAACTGTTTATTATTTTTTAATGTTTATTTCATTTAATGGTATAATAAAACTTAATTATGTTTACCAATTTTTAATTAATTTATTAAATATATTATAAATTATTTTTAAAAAATGCTAACTAAAAATAAAAATAATAAATTTAAGTAATATTTAAAAGTTATTTTATTATTATTATAAAAATTAATTATTAATTGAATGAAAAAAGTCTAAAATTAAAATGACAATTAAACATTGCCATTTTGAAAATAATTAATATTTTTTATATTTTAAAAGGAAACAATTATTAGAATATAAAAGACATTTCTTTTTATAATTAAACTGATGGTTAATTGTTTATAACATAGTTAATCATCTTAGTTAAAGAGTGTAAAAAAAGAATGTAAATGATTTAATTTGATTGGTTGAATATTAAAATACTCGAATATTAAAATACTTGCACTTTATTGACCGGAAACTCTTTAAAAATCATTAATTGATTAATCATACAGTGTGCTAAACTGGGCTATTATAATAAAAGATTCATCTTCACGAAGAAAATCGCCGCTGAAGTGTTAAAAATAGTACAATCCATGGACAATTTGTTTCAAGGCACGCTTTTCTATTATATTATTATTTACCAATAACTTGGATAATATAAGTTTAAACTGCAATTTGAAAAAATGTATATATTTATTAAATTATATCCATATAAATATGTTTTTATATTTATAGTTTTTTATAACTAAAAATTAAAATTTTATTTATTTATTTATTATTATTAGTTTAAAAATTTTATGACATGTGATAATTTTGAAATTAGTATCATTATTTGTCATTAGTATATGTAATAATTTTTATATCAATTATAATCGAAAATTTCAAAACATATAATTTAAACATTTTTGCAAATTTATTTTAAAATTTCATTTTATTACATCAAATAAATACTCCCCTTCATTCAGATAGTTCAGAAAATTAATTACCAAATAATTTTATTTATTTTATATTTAGATTCTTATTTATTTAGAATATTATTCATTCCGAAATAATAATTCAGATTTAACAAAAACATCCCGACTCGTTTTAAGTGTACCAAACGGCCTGTGTGTATATTACCCATAAAACCCCTGGTAGAAAAATAGGGTTTTATTTTACAACAAAACACTGCCTTGCCTCCCCTCTCTCATTTCTCAAAATCCTAGCAACCAGGTCTCTCTCTCTTTCTATCTCTATGGTGTTTATAAAAATAAATTAATGGGTGTTGGTACCCTATTTGTGTTCACTCTTATGTATCTAGGATTATTACTAATTAAATCAATTTGTTTTGAAATAATTTGATTTGAATAAATACAGGTAAAGCGAGAAATTAAAAATGGTCGAGAAGACTAAAGGAAGAAAAGAAGAGGTGGTCACTAGAGAGTATACCATCAATCTTCACAAGCGTCTCCATGGCTGGTACTACTCTTTATGCAGTAAAACCTCGATAAATTAATAACTCGCGATAAATTGATATTTTTTAATTTGTCTTTTTGTTTCCAACATAATCATCCTAATGGCTAATGCATTAATAAAATTTAACTTGCGTTCTTAAGACCAAAGAGTCGTCGGAAAGGGGGAAGAAATGAAACAAAAGATACGGTAGAGCTAGTACAGTTATTGTATGAGAAGATTGGTTACGAAGAAAGACGAAGATGGATTCATATTCACATAGATATTTCCACCCAAGATTTAAGAGTTGGTCCATTCTTAGCCTCAGTAAAGTCCATCTTGTTGTGATAGCAATGAATAAGAACAAATAAGTTTTAGCTAATGTAATAAAGATACCAATTATTGTTCCAAAGATTCTACCCGATTTATTTATTTCAAAAAAATAAGGAACGGCTATGTACGGAAGAGAACCGAGTTTATTAATTTATATAATTTGTTGAGGTTTAACTGTATTTTTATCGTTGTGTCTATAGATTAAAGTGGTTTGTTTATAAATTTGAGGATATGTTGTGATATAAATGTGTTCCGAGTTATTAGATTTCACTATTTCAGGCTATTATATAATATATATGTTATGTGTGGACTAAGGTAAGTGTTATTCTTTGAATTCAGCACCTTCAAGAAGAAGGCTCCTAATGCTATAAAGGAAATTAGGAAGTTTGCGCAGAAGGCAATGGGGACAACTGATGTCCGTGTTGATGTTAAGCTAAACAAGCAAATTTGGAGCAGGGGGATTAGAAGTGTACCAAGGAGGGTCAGAGTTCGCATTGCTCGCAAGCGTAATGATGATGAGGATGCCAAGGAAGAGCTTTACTCCCTTGTTACGGTTGCAGAGGCTCCGAGTGGCCTTAAGGGACTAGGTACTCTAGTCATTGAAGAAGACGATGAATGACTCAACTGATCCTAATTTTTATTCTTATATTTTTGGGAATCCCAGAGTGTTATGAGACTTATTTCTTGCCTAGCTGATGCTTTTATATCGTTTAATCATATCTCGGATGTTCTTTTGTTTGTTAAGAATGATATACATTTTATGATTTGGAAAAGTTTTGCAGTGATAGTTTCTTTGTTACTTGATATTTGACTGTTTTCCTGTGATTTCCCACTGAGCAAATGCAATCAATGTCATTTTTGATCATATAACTGCTGCTGGCTTTGTAACCGTAACCCTGTATTGTGGTTTCTGTTGAGAAAAAAGATTTTAGTAGCAGTCACGGTTGTTTTCTAAAACCTTAAAAATTGCTGTTTTTTAGAATTAGTACTCGGAAATATAAACTAGTAGCAAGTCATTAATTGGCAATCTTACCTACAACTGTTTGTTGGTGGTTTCAGAATCTAAGCTGAATAATAATTTCGATAGACAAGTTGGGAAGATTCTCTATCCTAGTTCTTGTAGTTCTACTATGCTGAAGTCTTGCTTATATAGATTGCTTTTGTTTGGTAAGAGTTGCATAGTTTGAAACGATCAGTGGTGAAATGCTTAAAGTTCTTGATGTTTATGCAGCTAGTTTTTGATAAGATGTTTGAGGCTTCAATTTTAGTTTGAAACATAAGCTCTTCACTAATTAGCATCCACAATAGAGTATATGAGGCAAATGGCAATACCGTAGTGATTCACAGTTCTTTAAAATGTAATAGGAAGGCTCTTATGGGTCAACCTTAAGATATATGCTTTACGAGTGCTATGTTTTCAGTTTTAGCCTTTGATTGTGCATCTCCGGGGCTGTCTCTTCTATGTTCGCTATATCTGCCTGGTCTCTGTGTGTCTGTTTTCATGGGAAATAGGTTAGTTTATCCGTGTTTTCTCTAGTTTCAGCTGGGTTATGCCCCTTTTAGTTTTTCCTTTTACCTTTCAAATGCAAATTAGTTAGCAAAAAATGAAGTGACCAATCTGCAGTTGGAGCTCATCAACAAAAATACACTTTCAAATGCTTTGGTATTCATACACATAGCAGTCAAGGTTAATGACAACTCCTTGGGGAAGCAGGATTTGGTAGACAAGGTATTCGGAAGATTTAAGTACATAATTTTTTATGCATTGGATTTTTAAATTTCAACATAATTTTTGATGCCTTGGATTTTTAAATTTCAACATATGGGAGATTTTAAGGACTTGTACGTTGTACCTATGTCGTTTATGGAGGAAGGGGAACCTTAGGCATTGCACATGGATTTGTTACCTTCTTGGTGGGTGACATGAAGTGAGGGTAATTCCTCACCTTTCTAGATAGAACGGTCACCCACCAGGCTATCAACAAAGTTCCAATACTTTAAATTTAGACGTGTTTTTTTGGGTTATTAAGATATCTGCCCTTGAAGTATCCTCATTCATTCATATGAATCATTAAAGAAAAAATCGTTCAATTTAGCCTGTTAAATTTGGGAGCTATTTTTTGGTCTATTAATTTAGACATTGAAACAGAGGTTTTCAGTTGAAATTTTGAAGTGTTTTGTAGTCTGTGAAAACCGAAAAGCATATACACATGCAGAATACATCTTTCTAATTGATTGACTTGCTCAACTGATGTTGCTCAATCTCCCCTTTTCTTAACACTACAGTGGTAGCATTTTTTATATAAACACAACACAGAGACATAAATATAGAAACAACCCATTTATATAACGAAAGTCCTCCATAGCAACTACCTAAAGTGTGCTTTTACCCTACATAATGCCTCAACTCCAGCGTACTCGTGTAAAACACAATATATATGTTTATTTTTACTTTTTTAATACTTAGCACTTGGCAGTGTCGGGGAAAAGGCAACAGCGGTCTTCAGTATTTCAGTTGATGCAGGATGTCACATATCTTAAATTAGTTTTTATTTATTTATCCTCCATCCTTATATATATATATTCACTATTCAGGACTACATTAAAATCGTGCAAAATAACTAAAAGATTATCATTCCTGAAACAAATGAAGTGACAAACACACAACTAATATGTTAAGAGAAAACTTGCAGTATGCCATAAGTGATCTTCGGATGATCAAAAATTGCATTCAAACTAAACATAAAAGCTAAATGAGAACAATATAATAGATTTTGGCACAATCTATTAAATATAGGCAAACCCTTCATCAAAGTGGAGACACATGAAATCTTCAGTCATATTCAATTTTGGTGGCAGCATGATAAAACGTTAAATGGCTATACTAGAAACAAAACCCTATCATCCATATGTAGTTTTGATTGAATGTGTCTATAAAGCAGCACTGTGTAATTTATAAATCTGCTCGCCCAGGGTATCTCGGGAATGGTATCACGTCCCTAATATTCTCGAGGCCTGTGGCGAAAAGAATCATCCGCTCAAACCCAAGACCAAAACCACTATGCTTTACGGTCCCAAAGCGTCGCAAGTCTAGGTACCACTGATATGGATCTAGTGGCAGTCCCATCTCCGATATCCTGAAACATTAATTTCCTGAGTGAACATCTTGTATTATTATTAGACCACAGCTTGCAAGCATAGGGACCCAAATAAGCTCATACCTTTCTTTGATCACCTCATAACGTTCTTCTCTCTGACTACCTCCAATTAGCTCTCCCACCTAAAGGAAGACAAATAAAACTATAATATTCAATTTTCATGCCAAGACTATCTTTTTTGAAAGTTGCCACTTGCAACTGAGAAAACAGTAACACTCAACAAAAGAAAGATCTCTGTATTTTTTTTCCACTTTGTTGTGTTTCAATCAAAGAGTGCTGTATGTGATGAACATTCCAGGTTTTCAGCATTTTATCCACTAAAAAAAACCACCAACCTTTGGTACAAGTACATCCATTGCAGCTACTGTCTTGTTGTCAGGGTTGACCTTCATATAGAAAGCTTTAATGCCTTTTGGATAATTATACACAATGACAGGTGATTTGAATTTCACCTCAGTCAAGTATCTAGAAAGAAACAAATAATTAATCAGTACATACTAAATATATTGGCAATCTTAAACAAAAAACAAGCTGACACACAAACCTTTCATGCTCTGAAGCTAGATCTACACCCCATTCCACTTTGTTCTCAAACACTTTCTCTTTGGCAACTTCCACGAGTATGGCAACTGCTTCGGTATAAGAAAGTCTAACAAAGTCAGTTGAAGCAACCATTTTTAGACGATCAATGGCACCTTTGTCATATTTGTCAACCATAAACTTCATATCATCAAGGCAATTGTCAAGCAACCATTGACACATAAACTTCACATAAGCCTCCGCACACCTCATATCATCCTATAAATACAATAAAATTAAAGAGTGAGGTCTTTTAATACATGAAATAGCCACCTCTATTTCAGACTGTTGCATATTAAATTTGTAGAGGTACAAATAACAAATCTCAAATTACAACATATAACACTTGCCAAGATACTAATACAGTTAACTAGTTTGTCATAACTATGAGGAATTCTTTTCCTTACATTTGCTTCCGCAGTACTGCACAAGGAAAAAGGCATGCAATCTAGTATTTATAGGGTTGTAAACGAACCGAGTCGAGTCGAGTTTTTCCTTAATGAGTTCGAGTTCGAGCTTTTTTTTAACGAGTCGACCCGAACTCGATTATCTTAACGATCAGATTTTGTTGTTCGAACTCGAGTTCGTTAAGAACCGAGTCGAGTTCGAGTTGTTCACGAACTTTTCGAGTAGGATCGAACTTGAGTCAAGTTCGAGATGGTTAATTAATTTTTTTTTGATTTGGACTTGTTTTTAACGGACCAAATGAGGCCCAAATACAAATAAAATCTTAAGCCCAAGTGCCTTACACTTACAATAACATAATTACACACAATCTAGTAATGCAGAGTTCATGTATATTTTATTATTTTTACAAATTTTTATGTATATTGATTAACGAGTCGAGTTCGAGTCGAGTTTAACGAGTCGAGTCGAGTTCAAGTCGGACACTTACAAAACTCGGATCAACTCGTTAAGCTTAACGAGTTTTTTTTCTTGTTCGAATTCGAGCTCGATTATTAAACGAGTCGAGTCGAGTTAAATGAGTCGAGTCAAGCCTAACGATCAGCTCGGTTCGTTTACAGCCCTAAATATTTACAATATTCAAAATTCACAAAGAAAGAGCCCAGAAGTACTCCTGGACAAGTGGACAGTTTAGTATACTCCACTCAATTTGTATACTTTCTAAAGCTCATTTATAGTGTTCAAAAGATTTCAAGAACGAGGAACCATTCTCTCCCTAACTATTCTTCTCGCCGATGCATGTTGTATAATAATGAGTTCAAATGATAGGTAATTACTTTACAGAGCAGATAGTGGTATGTGTGAGGTCAACAAACCATTAATATTCATTTCTTTATTTTGTTACAATATGACATGCAAGGAAAGAGTTAAATGATCAAGTGTGATAATGAATAATTACTTGAACAATAAAGCAGTGGAAAATGCTTACAGTTCGACATTAATCGCTTAATCCTATGACAAAATATAATCATTTCAAGGCCAATTACAGTTGAAGCTTTATTTCTTTTACTCTAAGATCCTTGTAGAAGTTCTCCCATCTTATTGGACATATTTTCAGCTTAAACTACATATATACATAAAAATTGTAACATGTAGCAACTAAACTCGCTAATTTTTTCGTGGGCATATAGTCATATACAAATGAAAGGTCTTGGAGGTCCAACATTTGGTTTGTGTTAATTTTACTATAAGAGGAATTAATATTTACACTTTACATCATTTTTAACACTACTCATTGTTATCACGAAGACGACTAGTCATCGACTAGTCGACATGAAGGTACTCGGACGCCGAGATTTGCCGAGATTTTTCGAAACCTGACTTGGCGCCGTGATAACGATGATTATGGTGTACATTCACATTATTCGATCTATGACAATACACAATAAAGGGATAGACATGAACTTAATATTGAGATGAATTACTTTGTTTGATTTTCGTCATTACTTATGTTTTTATTTGCTTGGAAATGTTTAATATTTGGTATTTGCATGTTATTATGTTATTATGTAGTAAATATGCTTAATTTGAACTTATTACTCATATTACTTTTGATTTAAATTGTGAAATTGATGTGTTTAACAATGCTATTTATCACATCCAGTAAATATATGTATATGAACAAGTTATTGACTTTTTACGACTAGTCGAGCGACTTGTCGACTAGCTTTTACGAAGGTAGTTGGGCGTCAAGCCTCGACTTGGCGCCGTAATAACCATGACACTACTAGAATTGAGATATGGAGCATTCTCTATTTCATGACAAAAATACGTTGATATGTATTCATAATGCATTGGAGAGTTCCAATTAGTATAAAATATAAAGTACCTGAAGATCAGCAAATGCTATTTCTGGTTCCACCATCCAGAACTCTGCCAGATGCCTCGAAGTGTGAGAGTGTTCTGCTCGAAATGTTGGTCCAAAAGTATATACACTACTAAGAGCACATGCATAAGTCTCAACTTGAAGTTGACCAGAAACGGTCAAAAATGCCTGACGTGCAAAGAAATCTTGAGAATAGTCTACCTTCCCATCTTTTTTAGGAATACCAGGTTTAAGCTTCGATCGTTCCTCAAGCTTGGAGAAACTTTCTTTAGCATTTTTCAACTCAGATACAGCAGCATTAATTTCTGATTTACTTGCTTTAGCATCTTTTAGCTTCTTAACAATATTTCCTTTATCCTCGACAAGGACACTAGCTGCCTCGAGATCAGCCTGTGAAGGAGGAGGATTTGTAATCAGTTCCTTCTCTAACTTTTCAGCATCATTAAACAGTGTGGTGACTTGAAACATCTCGCCGGCGCCCTCACAATCACTTGTGCTGATAATAGGAGTGTGCACATAACGAAAACCATGCTTCCGGAAGAATGTGTGGGTTGCATATGCCAGCTCATCACGGATCCGTGCAATTGATGCTATCTACATTAAATCCCACAGAACTTCAGCAATAATTTTTACACAAGTACCAACACATATCTCAGATAGAAGATTCCAATTTGCCTATAACAGGGAAGGAAAGTAGTAGACAAAAAGATAAGTAGAATCTACTTGCCAACATTATTCTTAAAAAACCAATTTTTTTTATCACATCTTTTAAAAAATGGGGTTTTGTGGAAATTATTTGCACTGCTTTTGTTTTAGAGGGAGAGGTAAATATAAGTTGATCACATATCTGGATGATCAGATGTTGGCTCAAATTAAACATTGCAATATCACATTTGTTCAAATCAGTTCTACTAATGACTGAAATTGCATTTTTTTTTAATTAAAGCTCATATAAATCTTATCAAAAAACAGAATTCAACACACTATCCTAAATACCTTAATTAATGATATATGTTGAACTCCAATCCAAAAGAGTAGATGATTTATCCCTTGTTCACAAGTTCAATTTTCTTTTCAAGTAATAGCTCGTAGACACTAGCAAATGTTTACTTCTCTTTACTAATCATAATCCCTAACTTTATACCTGGGAAATTTCATTTTTAGAAGAGAGTTATCATCTCATTGCTATCTGAAATTCTGAATAAATTTTTTTCTCTGTTTTTACTTTAAAGGGGGGGAAACTGACTAGATGACACCTCATTTGGATCGAAAAGTTATAAATTCACATCAAAACATTATACTGCATAGTGGTAGAAGGATATCAAGTGTCAGATCACAAACATTCAGCAAAAAATACGACTCAGACAGGGGTAACTGTAAATTATTTGATCTCATCATCCACAAATCCGTCGTTGCAAAATCAACTCATTAACATTATTTATCAAATAGTACAAATTCGGTAGTAATAATAATAAAATGAGAAATCAAAAGTAGCCTCATACAACAGACCATCCCAGTTCATTATTTTCAACATAAAGGTGAAATTTATTCACTGCCAGGCTATATACTAACAACTGAACTTTTTTTCGAAACTTAAGTAGGCAGAATTTAAACCTACAAGAGTCAATGTAACCAACAGGGGAAACTTGGGCCAAGTAATTTATATGTTATGACTTGGGCCTCGCAACTAGTGATTTACTTACAAGCCCAATCGACACATACCAACAATAAATATACGAAGGGGTGATCATCGAAAAACAATGAACCTGCTCATTTCCTTTCTTTTCTGTTATCTCTTTTAATTCATTCTTTACATTTTATGTCTTTGTTGTGGCTTGTACTTGATTTAACCATATAAAGAATCCATCGATTTTTATAAGAATGGAACACCAGAATAATTCTCAATTCCAATATACTTGCTACGATCATCAATATAAGCTACTGGTAGAATTCAAGGTTTCATAAAATAAAAATGTACCGTATTGGTTCGGACACGAAGATGAACATGATCCCTCAAAAACTCAAGAGTAAGCTTAGTTTTGGGTATCGGAAACTTAGCAGGATCAACCGGACCAACATCAAGAACCTTCTCAACTTTCAACTCAATCTTCTGCTTATTCTTCCCTTCGGGAGGCACATCAAGCTTCCCCTCAACATGAACACAAGCCCCAGTAGAAACCAACTGATCAAGTGGCGAAATGGTCGCATAAATAATCACTTGGAGATTAGCAGGACAAGACCCGTCATTCACTTCCAGAAATGCAAACTCATCTTTGTTCGCTTTGCGCCCGGTTTTGACCCACCCCCCGATTTTCACGGTTTGCCCGGCCAGTCCGGCGCCGCCGTCGGGTCGGGTCAGGATGGTTTTGATGAGGACCCGTTGGGAGAACTGGGCTTTCTCAACTGGGTCGGACAGGCTCAGGTCTTCCATTGTGGTGGCGGCGGATGTGGGAGGGATGTAGATACAGAGGAGTGTATGTATTGAAATGACAGTAGAGGGATGGGGAAGGGTTATTAAACCCTAGTTTTGTATTTATAACTACGTGGCCCGTTAATACTTACAAGTATAAAATTAGTGTAATTTATAATTTATAATTTATAAAAGAGTTTTATATAATATTTTTTAATAATTATTTTTTGAATAAAAATATTTTTATTTAAAAGGAAATTATTAAAAAATATTTAATAGAACTTAGATTACGTCGATATGTTAAAAGAAATGAAAATTTCGTAACATGGTTATTTAGAAAAACTGTTACATATTTAAAATTAAATTACCTATTATCAAACACTATCTTTTTTTTGACAGAATATTATCAAACACTATATTAATTTACATGATTATTTACATTAAATTTTGAGAATCAATATGAACCCTTTTTTTTTTGCTGACAAAAAAAATATGAACCTTTTCTTGTATAATTATGTCAAACACCGCCATATCTTTGAATGTTGAATTATACCACTAATTTAGTTAAAGAATCGCAACTTTTTTTATTAATTTATGTTAAAATGTTAGACAAAAGTCTAATCGGTCCATTATTAGTTACATAGTCTATGTTAATTCCCTATTATATTCGGGTGATTGCAAAAGATGCCTTGTATCTCCTCCATGGTCCGTAGATTAAAAACAACTCCCGGGAGTAGTTTGGTTCGGGTTTCTGAAATTAGTTTAAAATGAATAAAATTTATACATAGTGTTTGTTTTATTTATTTTTTTAATTTCAATCTCATATCTCAAACGCGTAAGGTATGGGTTTTTGATACTCAGAGAGAGGTGGGTATGAGGGTAGGGTATGAGTATCAATTTTAATATTATTATTTTGTTATTGATAATTAACATTATTAATACTCGAAAAATAATAATATATACAATCAAGCATTACTAATAATAAAAAAATTATTTATATAATAAAATAAATTTATCTAACTATTAATTCAATAATACTTTATATTAAATAATTACATTCCAGAACTAAACCAAACACATGATATTAATAATAAAATTCCATTCTCATATCACCATAACCCGAATTTCTGATACCAAACTCATACCACCTCAAGAACCAAACCACCCCTTATATATCACTTGACATTAAATTTTATACACTTTCAAATATATTTTCTATCTTCCATTAAAATAATCGTTGTTTGATTTTTTTACACGTGATTTAAAATATAAAAAATAGTTATTTATATATATAGAATATTATTTTAATTTTTTTTCTAATAATAATTTAAATATTATATTTTTATTAAAAAAAGAAAATTAATATATATATATATATATAAATACATTTTTTTACACCTCAACTCACTTGCACACAAACATAAAAGCGGTTATACTCCTCCGTCCCTACACTTTTTTTTTTTTTGTGTCCACTTTATTTTTTTAGTCAAATTGATTGATATTTGACTATAATTTAAAAATACTGTAATATATAATTGAAAAAAAATAAAATTTTATATTATCAAAAATTATATATAACTTTCTTTAAAATATTTTTTAAAATTTTTTAAATTATACATAAATTTTAATTTTAAATGAAAAATTACTTTAAAATTTTAAAATGAAGATGCACACAGGGAGAAGGGAGTATTGTCTTAGTAAACTGAGACAATAGATAGATTTTGTTCACGCATTATGTAGAGACATGTTGCAAGTCTTGCAGTGTTTTTATTGCTTCCATATAAAGTTAGGCTATATTGGTTTCTCTATTTTTATTGCTTTCGCATAGAGTTAAGTTATATTGGTTTTCCGCAACTTAAATATCTGTTTATCTGTACCAATACTCACATATTTTCATTTTGAGGGAACACAATTAGGGGAGCTTGGTTCAAAGGGCGGTAACGTGTTTGGTTGAATTGTGGAATGAATTTATTAATTTAATATATTTTTTAATAAATAAAAAAATATGTATAGTTAATACGAAAAATTAATCACTATTATTTATTAAATATTAAACAATATCATTATAAAATATTTATTTTAAAAATTAATATGTAATTTTATAAATAAAGATAAAAATTATAAATTTTTGATTTGATTCATCATACATCCATCTCATATTCACCTCCTCCTAAGGTATCACAATCTCATACCTTATGGGTTTAATGTACGTATTTTAAAATTAAAAAATTTCAACCAAACATCAGTTATGGTTTAGAATGAACGAAACTCATACCTGATGTCTAGAAGTGCAGAACCAAACAACCCCGGATTGTTATCCTAAAATTAAAATTAAAAGAGTGATAGGGAGAGGACTTATTAGGATCATATATCATATTATAAAAAGTTACGTTCAAAAAATAAAAACCAGTAACAAGCTCAGAAAGACCACTTAAAAAAAACAGTTTTTAAAAGATGTAAACCTCTGGAAGCTGGTCTTTTAAGTATCACAACGTTAAATGTTGTACATCTGATACCTGATCTTATGTGCTTCACAAGGTTGAGTTTACTGCTCTACCAATTTTCATAACTACTAACATGTTATATTAATGTTACTATTTACCCCCTTATATTCTAACTTCCACCTGCAAAATGGTTTGTGTTCAGAGAACTGGCTGGAGATGATTATTATACCACTATGCTAATTCATGTACAAAAGAAGCTAGCTGCTTATTATCCTCACAGTATAACCATAGTCCATAAGTACTCTACCTTGTGAATTCATAAAAATTTACAGGATAAAGTTGTACTCCCTCCGTCCCGGCCAAATGTTTACATTTGGTCCGGGCACGGAGACCAAGGATAGTGGGTGTAATAGTGATTTTATTGTTAAAATAAATGAAGTAGTGGGTGTAATAGTGTAAAGTGTTGAAAAAGTGGAGTAAAGTAGTGGATGTAATAATATATTTATTGTTAAAAGTTACTATTTTTAGTAATGTAAAGAATTGGGTGGGACGTCCCAAAAAGGAAAGTGTAAAGAATTGGTTGGGACGGAGGGAGTATATCTCACGTGGATCTCTCTGTATTTTAGAGTTGCAAAAACGATTTGTCTTGAACTTCATAAAATTTGCTCTCTTTTCTGCTCATAGTCAAAAAATATATTATGCGAGTTGTAACATCCATTGAGTGACATGAGTGAGTTGTGTCCACAAAATGTCGTGCACCCATATAGTATAACCATATATATGTATACAGGGGAAGACTAAAAAAAAATTATATTTTGGAGAAAATTTAAGATATTTTTGTCGGCCATTGATTTGTAAATAATCTAACGGTTGATATTGACTGAATTAATTATTTTGGTGTGTTATCTAGACATAATATACTTTCCAATTTGTAATAGACATAATATTTTTCTAATTTTGGTATGTTGTCTAGACATAATATACTTTCCAATTTGTAATAGAATTAATAACAATATTAATTACATGAATCAATGGCTGAGATGAGTAAGTTTTTTATCAAAAAAGTTTTCTCTAAATCCCTATTATATATATATATATATATATATATATATATATATATATATATTCATTAATAGAAATTGCAAATAAACGAAATCTAATTCAATTTCGTCAGTCGTCCTGTTAGTCCATTCTTCAAGAGATGCTTCACGATACTTCTTGAAGTGTGCATCAATTTGCTGATCTAATTTTAGAATTTTTCTCTTATCCTTTTTTAGCCTTTTAAAGGCTATCTTGAACCAAGACATGGATCTGGACCTTAAGCTAGACTTTTACCCTTATCTTTTGACTGAATGAAGGCAATTAATGAATCCCAAAAATCTTCAGGAGTAGGTTCAACAACTTGAGATTCGTCTGCTAAGCAATTAAAAGTATTATTAAAATCAATTGATCCTGGAGAAGATACAGTCTTCATAGATTCATCATCTTCTTTCGTAGCTCGACTAGGAAATGTTTTAAAAAATTGATTTTTCATGTGGTCCAGAATTCTGACCATGATTTCTTCTTCAGACTCATAAGGGTATTTTTTTTGAAAGAAATTCTTTAAATTGTTAATAGAATCCTTCTATGAGTCATGCTTCTGAACTTCCAGAGTTTTATCCTGAGCAATAGTAGTTTTAATTTTTAAGACTATCTTCTGAACATCTTCAGTTATCATACCCTTCCACCATTTGTAGAAAAATGTCATGTATAGAACTGGTATACATAATTTGTCTGTGACAATTTCCACAGTCCATCTCCAAATCCATGGTATTTGGAATTTAATAATAAAAAGAAAAGGACATTGTTCAAACATTAAATTATCTGAATTATTATTCAGAACCAATGGACTATTGTCACACAAAGAATTGTACAAATCCTTAATTTCCTTGGACATGATTTCTGTTGAAGGGCCAAAGTTTGACTACCATTTAATAAACCAATTAAGCACTTATTTATCCAGAATTTCTGGATTCATCGAAAAAAACCAAGAGTGCTTATTCTTGGGATTCTGATAATAGAAGGTGTTAGAAAAGACTTGGATATAATCCCAATAATTATAGTAAAATATATTTACATTCTGCTATTTTTATAGCATTTTCTCCATTTGAATTTAATCTTCATTCCTTTGCAGACAGTACTTTATTAATGTGGAATGAAATGATCATTCCGGTCGGAATGAATATTTAGGTTGTTCACTTGGACTAAGGAATGAAATCGATCATTCTCTCTCATTCTATTCCACCATAATTACTCAACTTCATTCCATCAGAAACATGCGAGACACATTCCTTTCAACACATAGTATTATATATTTCTTATAAATTTTTTCCGGAAAACTTTTCGTAAAATTTTTCCATAAACATTTTTTCGAGAATTTTTTCCCAGTAGTTTGTTTTAGAACAAATTTTCAAAAAAAACTGGGAATTTTTTTTCGAGAAATTATTTTCGGGACCTTTTTTTCGAGAAATTTTTTCGGAAATTTTTTTCCGAGAATTTTTTTCCGCATAGTTTTTTCGAGAAATATTTTCTGGGTAGTTTTTTCGAGAAAATTTTTCTGAAAATTTTTTCCTAGAATTTTTTTCGAGAAATATTTTTCGAGTAGTTTTTTGGGAGAAATTTTTCATGAAAGTTTTTTTTCGAGAAATTTTTCCGGAATCTTTTTTTGAGAAATTTTTCCGAAACCTTTTTTCGAGAAAATTATATATTTCTTATAAATTTTATTTCGACAATATATATATATATATATATGATATTTTCGAGAAAAAATACTTGTTCGAAAATTTTGTGCGCGAGGTTTTTTTCGAGAAATTTTTTCCGAGTAATTTTTTTGGAGAAATATTTTTCGAGAAATTTTTCATGAAAGTTTTTTCGAGAAATTTTTCCGGAACTTTTTTTCCAGAAAATTTTAAATGGGATTTGAGATTATGGACAGTCATGCTATGCCATACCGACTTGCATCGTAACAATGATTTCACTGGAAGTAATAAAAATATTTCGAAAAAAATATGTTCAGGTAAATAACCGATGAACTTCGCCATATAGAAAGGGAGATTAATTTTTCTATCAATAAAAAGCTCAATGGTCGGCTGCAATTAAACTTTAGGTTTAAGAGCTCAACAGAAAAATCGCGTGTAATCTTTTATATATATAATATAATAATTGAATACTCCATTCCAAATTCGAATCTTTTCATTTTCCAAATTCCAAGCCGATCTTTGTATTTTTAACAAATTTTCATTAATTAGTTAGAGGTTTGGATATTCTAAAATGGCAAAATCTATTCAAAGTTAGTTGTTTTTTACTTTGACCTGATATTAAATAAGGAGAGATAAAAAAACATGTTTATATTACCTTTTCTATATTCACCCATGACCCGAATAATTTATGGAAACTTTATATTTATGTTATTGTATATTTAAATTTATTTATTTTATTCCCATATATGATTTTCTTCGATTATTTTTCTTCTTCATAACAATAATGGAATAAAGCTAATAAATCACCCGTTCACATTATCTATATACTTACACAAGAAACATTAAAAACATTATTATTATTAACTTATAAATTAAAAACATTTTTTATGAGAGTCATTTTATTATATAATTATTTAATTTTTAAAAATATAATTAAAAAAGTTTATACTATATTATTTGATAAATTACAAAGTTAATATTTTTATCAACTGAAATTTTAAATTATAAACATATACATTTTATATAATATTTAATTATTCTATTTTTTAAGCCGCGTGCGAAACACGGGTAGAACACTAGTAATTAGTAATAAACATTTGCACTGTGTAATAAAAACGGAAAGGCGAGAATAAAGCGCCAACACTTCCCTGCGGGCTGAGATTATTTGCGTTGTTTTATTATAAATATTAAAGAAATGTTAGGTAATCAAAATTTGTCCAAAAAATTGTCAATACTACGAGACTCCATGCACCCACAAATCAAATATGTATCATGTCACACGTTATTTGAGAATTTTTTTTAAAATATAGCTGAAGTACATTCTATTATGCAATTTTTTTGGATAATTATAGTAAGTTTAGATTTTAAAGAAATACTTGACTCATCATTGGCACAAAGATTATTCTTTCCTAATAGCATTGAGAATATAAATAAAAATAAACAATTTAACTTAAAGCTAATATAATAAAGTTTAAAATAATTCTAAAAATTATAAATAAAAGTTAGAGAAAATAACCTAAATAACATTAGTTTTGTATCACTGACCCAAATTGATGTTTGTATGACTAGAATATCCCATCACCTTCACATCATCTGCATGCGTATGTTCTATATATATAAATAAAAAACAACGACTCTCCTCCAAGAACACCACCACCAATGTTTTTCGGTCATGACGCGGTTTCTGACTTCGGGTGAAAATTTTAAATGGATTACTGAATTTTTTTTCCTAATATAATTATAAAAAAATCATATGATATAAGAGAAGTTTATGGTAAATTTTTTCCAATCTTCACTTAATTTCTACCAAATTTTTATCAAATTTGTTCGAAAATCTATTTTTTCGATGACAAAATTATCCGCAACTCCTAACTCTTCTAACTTATCAACTTGATTCTTTTCTCTCTCTTTCTTTTCATATCTAGATAATTATTTTTTACTTTTTAGATAATATCATATAAATCAAAAATCAAATAATTGATTTATAAATAAGTAATAACACCTGAAATAGAGAGCTCGAATCCAAAATTTTAACTAGAAATTTGGAAAAGAACGAATCTTACATCAAAATAAAGACTATATATATATATATATATATACATCTATATGAGTATTAACATATAAAATATAAGTTTAAAAACAAAATTTTACATGATTAGAACTTTTCAATCCTTGCACAATCTTCTTACTAATCCTAAAATAGTAGATTACTATTGTTTTAATGTAATATATATAACTGAATAACAATTCAACTATTATTTTATTTTTTAATAATGAATTATCTAATTTTTTAGAATACACACACATATATATTATATACATATATAATTATTAATTATTTATAATTTTTTAACTAAATAATATATATATATATTAAAAAAATTGAGAAAAATGCCTTCTAAAACTTTTCGGCGCCGGGTGGTCGCCCCGCCCCCTTAGGGCCGGCCCTGTCGGTGATATTTGAAAAAAAATAATGAAAAAATATTTACAAAACACATATATGTTATGTAAACATAATTTAGTGATTTTCTGAAAAAGTAATTCTCATTTCAGTCTAACCTTGTACATAAAATATTTATATATACTTCAATTTAGTTTTATAAAAACATGTAAATATATATTTCATATATATTCAAGTCATGTCATGTACCTAAATTGAATATTTATACACGACACTAAATTTATTATGGATTTTTCATATTTTGTATAGCAATTATCAAGATATATTTATAATTTTTATGCAACGTACCAAATTGTCGAGTTTATTTATATATATTGTTTTTCATTTTACATCTATTTAAAAATATTATTTATAAAAATATTTTTTTTTCAAAACACTATTTGATGTTTGTATCAAACTACACATGTAATTATATATTTTTCGTGGTATAAATTTAAAAATTCGTATTTGTTAATATTATATTTTTATTTGAATAAATATGTTTGTGGTTGGTACAATAGTTAAAAATGATTAAATATAAGGGAGGTCGTGTGGTCGATTCAATTGTCAATAATATTTTTTCGAATAATAAATAAATAAAGGATAAGTTAATTATTTTAAAAATAAATAAAATGATTTATGATTAAAATGAATAAAATGACACAATACCAAAATCCTTGTCCTCATATTATAAAGTACTAGCATGAAAGCCTGTTTAAGACCCGAGCCATTATCAATTTACAACATATGGATGTACTGATTATGATCGATTCGATAGAAAAGAAGGAACGGTGTGTATTTTTTGTTGGGATTCCCTAGAAATAATCTTCCTCCGATTACTTTATTCAGTCTGTCAAAATAGAAGTTAAAGAAGATATTTATGCTCGTCGTGTCAGAGATTTGAGAATATGAACGATCCTGGTGAGTTGTGATTGTGAAGTGGTATCGTGATTAAATATTTTCGAGTCACTTGTTTTCTTGAGCTTACAAATTTAGTTAAAAGAGTTTTTTATTATTGTCTAATTTATATTGTAAATAAATATTAGGCAAATATCTAATCTGTACCTTTAATTTTACTAGGTAATTTTCACACCGGGCCTCCAAAATCCAAACTCTTGGAACCGGCCCTGCTTACAGAAATCATTTTATAAGAGATATAATCTCTGGAAGCTGGTCTTTTAAGGGTCATAATGTTGTTTGATGGACCTGGTACATCTGATAGAGTAATGAACATTTTTGGTGAGAATATAATATGGTCTTGTGATTAAATATTTTTTAATCACTTATTTTCTTGAGTTTACAATTTATAAAAGGGTCCGGAGATGCTCAAAATAAAAGTTCAGTACGGGGCAACCACATTCAATCGTTGAAATATGATATCAAAATAAATATCGTTTTCGTTTTGATTTTTTCACGTGATTTAAAATATAAGAAAAAGTTACTTACATATATCATTTTTTATTTTTTTTCTAATAATAATGTAAGTATTATATTCTTATTAAAAAATTGAAAAAACAATATATGTAAGTTTTTTTTATACCTCAAACTACACCTATAAAGGCGGTTTTGGGTGTTGGTTATCCGGTTACAAAAGCGACCCTAGATGCTTTCGCTTTCGCGTCTCTCTAAAATAGCAGTCATTGTAAAATATTGGTTTATTTAATCATGGGACTCCCAAGTACATAAATTTTCTATAACTCGAAATATAGAAAATTGAAGGCTTGTTATTCAACTGTGGGGGTGTTTGGCTTAGCTTATAAGTAATAAGTTATTTTTTTAAAAAAAGTATTTTCATATTTTTTTTTGAAAATTAATATTTATTTTAGAAATTTAAGACCAAATCTTGTTTTCAAATTTCAAAATAAGTTACTTATTTTTAGAAAAAGTACATATATACCAATTTTTTCAGCTTATAAGCTGCGCCAAACGGGACATGTATAACATGACTTATATGTACTTGTCAACCAATATCTATATAGAGGTATCCAAGTTTTTTATAAGTGTATTGTTGAAAAAAAAGTAATTCTATACATGTCTTTTTTATGACAGTGGGTTGCCCGTGATTCAAATCCAGATTTTGAGACCCGTGATTCGATCCGGATTTTGAGACAGAGTGAGTATATTTGGCAACCTCAATGACGATGGGAGGATCGTTAGTGGATGGACAGTGTCGACGGTCATGTTAAAGTGAAGCCATAAATATATTATACCATCCTGGAAGAACTAGAGGAATCTTATCGCTGGAGACGCATAAAGAGGCTGAAGAAAGCATCTTATGTGCTTCACAAGAGAAGCTAATTGAGGTTACAGGTTACTGCTCATTTCGTAACTACTAACATGTTATATTACTATTACTATTTACCCCCTTATATTCTAACTTCCACCTGCAAATGGTTTGTGTACACAGAGCTGGCTTGAGATGATCATAGGCTATGCTAATTCATGTACAAAAGAAGCTAGCTGCTTATTATGCTCACAGTATAATCGTAAGTCCAGAATGATCAGCAAAAACATGTTCAGGGAGCTTCTCTCGGAAATTCATAAAAATTTCCGGAACGGGTTACAGGATAAAGTTCTACATCTCATGTAGTCATGTGGGATCTCTCTGTATTTTAGAGTTGCAAAAACGATTTGTCTTGAACTTCATAAAATTTGTTCTTTTTCTAATAGTCAGAATATATATTATGCGAATTGTAACATTCATCGAGTGACATGTTGTAACATTCATCGAGTGACATTAGTGACTTATGTCCGCAAAATGTAAGCATAGCCATATATGAATATGCCATTCTAATTCAGTATTAATACTATTTTTTTTGGTCCAACAGAGCTTGCCCGAAACCACCTCTAAGGTCAGAAATCAGTTCCTCGTCTATCATGAATGGACTTAAAGACCATAGCAACTGAGCCTTCGAAATCCAGAACATTTGACATCTTTGATTCCTTGAATTCTGGTAGGGAATGAGACTAGTATAACACCTTAGTGCAATAAATAAAGAATGATAAAGGCGCAAATATAAAATAACGAAACAAGTTTGAAATAAAACCAAAATTCTGGAACTACTAAATAGGAAGTAACTAACTACCTTACAACTATTAGAATCAAAAGCTACTCAGAACTAGATGTAAATGTGTTTCTTCCACGAGAATGATTTAATTGGCATTTTACACTTGTTCAAAACCGTCAATAGAAACAAGTGTCTCGGTGTATCTTAGAGTTGCAAAAACTCTCTTCTGGAATGTTATAATACATAACCTCTTCCTGCTCATTGTCATTCAAGATGTTATGAAAGACGAAAAATCCAAGTGATGTTTTCTGTCCATAAAACTGTCCATCACCCAAATAACGATATAGCTGTTGATGGAGAAATCTAGTAATCAACAAAGATAGATGTTCTTTGCCGGAAAAAGATCTGATGAGACTGAGATGCGGTGGAGAGTGGTGGTTTGTATGAGATTGAGGGTTGAGATTGCAAGGTTTCAGAATAACTAGAGTTTCGTGTTCTGTGACGGCTGCGAGCTCTAATAATTTCGACCCCCACAATGTGCCTACGTACCTCTAGTTATAGGAAAAATAGAGGATCAAGCCCACGTAGTTCTTGGTGAAGTAGAGGCCCGTTAGAAAACATGAGTCTCATTCTTCGAATTGAATGCAGAAAACGCAAGTGGGACCTTTCTAGAAGAGGACTCTACATTCGAGTTTGTTTAGATAGGTCAAAGCCCAGTATAAGGTCAAAGGTTTTCATGGATCCGACATTGACTCAGAAATCGTGGGCTCTAATCCGATCCACTACAGCTATTTCCAAGGATACCTTGACTGGAGGTCTACACTAGATCCACCACAAATCGTAGGTCATGTCCTAAGCCCCCAGGGAAATCCGCCTGAGTATAGGGAAATAATCTTTCAAGATTAGGCCAAATATGCCTTCATAACTCCCCTACGAGGGCAACTCGAGGAATGTGGAGCTATGATCTTCGAAGAGTATAGTTGTCGATAATTTATCGGATCAAGGATAACTTTAAGTTCGATCGGCCTCTCACCTTGGGCGCGCCTAACCTCCACCTACAATTTAGGGGGCGCTTGACCTTTCCTTGAATTCCTAAACTATCGATTTCCATATGTAAAACCTTGATAACCATAAACCCTGATTGACTTTAATTAAACTTTGATTTAAACTCTGATTGACTTTCATTATGGGTGCGCCCTAAGACGGGTGCGGGCGCGCCCTTATAAATGCAGAAAATAATGCATAACAATAGCGATACACCCTGTATTAAATTAGCATCAATACTAATTTTTTGATCCAAACCGACTGACCCTTAATCTCATCTAACGTCCATAAATCATATCATGCTCTATCGATGGTTTCAAAAACCATAGCAACAGAACCTTCGAAATCTAAGACATTTGACCTCTTTCCCCGACTGATGCTAGGGTATGGAACAACACTAAAAACTTCGTTGTGCAAATCAAATGAAATTATTTCATTCATACTACAGAAATACGATACTCCATTTACAAAAGTATCCATTTTGTCGTACAGCCCAATGTTCTCGGGAACAGGACCCTGAAATAGTCTCCAACAATCAGCATTTGTGGAATACAAATGTACTACTCGAGGTATTTCATCAATCCTGAGGACCTTGTAGTCATTAGAGATAGAATCATAACCAAATCCTATAGAAAACATCCACGAGACACGCGGAGGAGGATCAGGCAGTTTCTTGTACCGCCTGATTGATGGATTCCAAAGGTAGATAATTTCACCCACAAAGTCATGTAGACATATAATGCCATTACAAGAAGAAATAAATTTTCAACAACCAGAATATAAAAGACGTGGAATAACAAGACAATTAAAGTACTGCGAGGGATATCTGAACAAACTTTCACCGCTGTCAAAGTGAATGAATGTCAGTCCCTCGTTGTAGTAAGCCGGTTTTTCAATAATAAGTGGACTTGCGATGGCACGCTGTAAGTGAGATTTAACAAAGTTGGGGTTCGAGATTATGGACAGCCATGACATGCATGTTTGTACCAGATTTTTACACGTTCAGGTTTGTATTGACGAGTGAAAGTTCTATGGACGTGTATATAAACAACATGACAAGTGAAGATTGTTTGGCGTCCGACAGGCTAATTAATTGCCTTAATTAATAACTGACGAGTAGACCAAGTTTCGACGGGTAAACCCTGAAGTACCCGACGGCCGAAAATTAAGGAAGAGATAGAGTCCATCTTCAACAACAAATCAAATACTTGGGGAAGATAAGGATAAGCATTCCTAATATCAAGGAACGTGATCAGCAAGTAGTTCCATAGAAATAGGAACATGAGAAGACTTGACGAGTACACAATACACTGATGGGAGCTGACCAAGTCTACCCGTCGACCGACGACTCCTAAAATCTAGGAGATAAATCAGCCACCATCCGAGAAAAATAGGAGATAATGTGCTTAACCATGCCTAAATAATAGGATCATGGAGATAATTATGGGCTACAAACCAGCAACTAGGATGGAGGGATCATATCTATATATTTAGATAATTACACAAGAAATAGACAACTCCTAGCCTCTAACTCATCTACTACACTTTTATTTCTTTATTCAGCCGACGAGTAAATACAGACAGCTGACGAGTAGATACATACAGCCGACGAGTACGAACTGCACTAGATGTATAGGCTATTTTGTGCTTGTATCTTGTTTTTAATCACTTGTAACGATTGGCATCATCATTCTAGTGGATATTCTTGACTGGGCACACCCCACCCGCGATTTTTACCCTTTCACGGGGATTTTCTGTGTCACCAAAATTGCTCGTGTTCTTGTTCTTTTCTTCATTTTTCTGCACTTGTCTTACTACTTTGTCACTTGTCCTTCAAACACGAAATCGATTAGACTTAGCTATTAACCTTGAAAAATCCGGCTAAAACAGTTGGCGCCGTCTGTGGGAAAATAGCTAAGAGTCTATATGTATTCAACAACGATGAAGGACACTAAACAAACTACGAATCAAGGCAACAACATGACGACGGACGACGGCAAGATTTTGGCTATGAAAAAGTAACAATCTAACGTTGTTTTTTACGATCAGAGAATGAAATATTTACGATGGAGTTCAGTACAATTGAATTTAACAACAAAATGACATCGCGATGAACGATTACAAGTGTGGTTCGATGTTTGAATATGGACGACATACGTGATGACATACATGATGACAGACACCTAGAAAATGACAGAATACATGTGTTAGTCGTTGACATTGATGAAAATGGCACATTGGAGAATGACACTAACATAGAACGCTGACGACAACATGACCTGATGGAAGAACACGACGTCGGGCTTGACATATTCGACAAAAGGTTCAAACACGTAAAGGTTCCAAGTCAATAGGTCACTTGTCAAACACTTGAAATAACTTAAATAGACATGTCAAGTCAATATGTCAGACAGAAGAAGAATATGTCCAACGAGATATGCTGACAGAAGACAACACGACTTACCTGACGACAAATATCAACAAATATGTGGTAGACATACATGACGACATTTGAATATGGCACTAACACAAACACCTACGACATCGTGACATGATAGAAAGACAGGACGCTGAACTCGACAGGTTCTAAGAGGCTTAAATACACAAGTCGTCGTCTCGACGCCTTGGCCGGGCTAGGGGTTGTCTTTTGTCAAGTCAATCTGTCCAAATACCGATTATACATGCCTTGAAGCCTGTCACAAAATGGGATGATGTCTTGAAAGAAGTTATGACTCTAGATGATGAAAACAAGTATGAAAAGTTAAATGATGTTGTGGTTCTGGTCGACGGACGGAATGCTGACAACAAGCAGCCGACAAGTTGGACGCTGAAAATCAAGGAGTACCCGTCGAGTGACGTCCAACTCACCAACGACAATGAGGCCAGAGTGTTCAGAATGAGGATGTCAAAGCAAGATGTTGTTGACTGTGTCAAAAGGTGTGATGCTTGTCAAAGGCATGTACCCGTCACACATCAACTGTCAGAATATTTGCACCCGTCAAACATCAGCTGTCAGAATATTTGCACCTGTCCAACGACATGCAACATGTCGACATCAACGAATCAATAAATATGTTCTTTTCAATTACATTTCAAGTGCAGAACAATATTCTTCTTACCTACAAAGATTAAAACTCCAACAACTTTGTCATGTCATACAATGACGACGTAAATTCAAGAAACACGGCTGATTATGTCAAACACTTGACAGGTGATTTGGATTGACGTCTCCAATATCCGTCAAGAACTTGACAGAAACATACGACATGCGACATGCTCCAAGAGAATTCAACACACATGCTGACGCCTTTGGATTAGGGGCAGTGTTTAGACATATCAACCTGTCCAACATTCCAATCATACACGTCTTCAAACCGGCTATTTAGAAAGATGACAGCAAGGAAGAGATCATGTATGTTACGACACACTACACCAACATAACAAGTTGGATACGACAACTCGAAGACTATATGTCCGACGACATCCAACATGTCCGACGACATCTAACGTGTTGATATACATGACATCTACATTTGTTTTTAATCCTCGTACGTGGACACAACGACAAGGGGCAGTACCTCATGCCATTTACGACAAGGGGAAACAACCCTCGACATTATGCGACAATTACAACATTAACAATCAACGAGGACGACGCCCAAAACATCGACATGACAGACACTAGTTTCTCTAGTATATGGGACATATGCAGTCCTACCAATAGAAGTAATGACACCAACAACTCATTATGGCCTCCTGACGAGTAATGTCAACAACGACGAACTTGTTCATGACCAGGACACTGTCGACGAGCTACACGACATGACCTGGACACTGTCGATGAGCTGCACGACATGACCAAAATTACTATGACGTTGTACCAATAAAAGTGGTTGACGGTTATGACAACAACGTGTACATCAAGAAATTTCATGTGGGAGACCTCGTCTTGAGGAAGGTCTTTCCAAACACTGTTGACGTCAATGCAGGAAAGTTTGCTAACATGTAAAGACCTTACTTAGCTGACATCATCGCTGGACGAAGGGCATACATGCCATCAACACTTGACGGACGCCAATTCTAATGAGTTAGAATGCAATTCATTTGACAGCATACCACAAGTAATCTCTCATCCGCCTTTTAAATGTTTTACTTCACAATACATTGTCATGTTAGTAGTCCGCTATGTGTAATGTGTTGATACTTCTTGCATGTGTGATGCCTTATATGAATTTATATGCCCAACTTGCTTATAAGCTACGTGATTTATCTATGCAATATAGTAAAACATGCATGCCGTTTGTTTCTTGTTAATCTACTAAACATATCTTCGATGTTTAAGTTTTTCTTTACGTAGCGTACTTGCATGACTATAAATACATTACGATTCTACGATGCATGGCCATTACAATTATGTGATAATTAGGGGCATTGTATCCCGATATTATCTATTATTGGGCTGATCACCCACGACGAATAAAAACTAAAGGCCCCGTCCTTTAACTACGAAACCAACAAAATGAGAAACAAAATTAATTACTTTTAAGTAATAATTTTCTGCATTCTCCACATTAAAACCAAAAACTATGAAAAATTAAGTTTGTTTCAAGAGGGGGAAGGCCTTTTAGCAACTTAAACGTGTGCATGCACTTACGTAAGAAAAATAATATCGACGACCGACGCAACGAATTGACGAATCAACAAATCGACGAGTAAAATGACCTGACGAATATTACATATTACACATATGACATATACTACGTATGAAATACATTACGAATTATTATTACACATATGATTTGTACTGCGTGTGTCACAAATACATCCACCTACAAATCTACTCAACAAGATTTAATTGCTACATTACAATTACATGTCATATTGACATACGACGTGAAAAACTTGTGTATCACATTGACACAACATTTTATAAATTACATGTCTCATTGACATTTTACGAATTGCAAGTCACTTTGACATATTACAATTGCAAGTTATACATCTCGTCGACATGTTACACGTTACAAGTCTACGACATGTCATATATTTTGACTACAAATTACATCGACATGGTATATGTCACATTCACGAATCTCGAATATGTATTACACATTATGGTTACATTTCATGATTACAAGCTACGTGTATGCATCTACGTATTTCAACTGCAAGTTGAAATAATTACAACTTATGAGCTACGCTTATGAATCAAGTATTATGGTCGTGGCTCACGTGTCAAATGAGATTGGCCTTCCAACATCTTTGACATTATGATATCAAGGCTCAATAATCCTTATTACGCACTACAATTACAAACCTCGACTACATATCACGTGTTATATCGACAAGTTATGAATTACATGTGATGAGTTACTAGTCACACCCGACAAGTTATACCTGACGAAATACATATTACAAGTTGTCAACTACACGCAACAAATCACATATTACAAGTGGCATATTACTACGACGAGCTAAGGAATCACATGGACCTGTCAACAAGCCATTTTGATTAAATGGACGACTACAAATATGCAACCAACAACAACGAGATAATATTCGACATGAAGAAGAATTTTATTGGTTGTATGTCTTCACCCAATAAAATTAGGGGCAATTGTTTGTACCAGATTTTTACACGTTCAGGTTTGTATTGACGAGTGAAAGTTCTATGGACGTGTATATAAACAACATGACAAGTGAAGATTGTTTGGCGTCCGACAGGTTAATTAATTGCCTTAATTAATAACTGACGAGTAGACCAAGTTTCGACGGGTAAACCCTGAAGTACCCGACGGCCGAAAATTAAGGAAGAGATAGAGTCCATCTTCAACAACAAATCAAATACTTGGGGAAGATAAGGATAAGCATTCCTAATATCAAGGAACATGATCAGCAAGTAGCTCCATAGAAATAGGAACATGAGAAGACTTGACGAGTACACAATACACTGATGGGAGCTGACCAAGTCTACCCGTCGACCGACGACTCCTAAAATCTAGGAGATAAATCAGCCACCATCCGAGAAAAATAGGAGATAATGTGCTTAACCATGCCTAAATAATAGGATCATGGAGATAATTATGGGCTACAAACCAGCAACTAGGATGGAGGGATCATATCTATATATTTAGATAATTACACAAGAAATAGACAACTCCTAGCCTCTAACTCATCTACTACACTTTTATTTCTTTATTCAGCCGATGAGTAAATACATACAGCCGACGAGTACGAACTGCACTAGATGTATAGGCTATTTTGTGCTTGTATCTTGTTTTTAATCACTTGTAACGATTGGCATCATCATTCTAGTGGATATTCTTGGCTGGGCACACCCCACCCGCGGTTTTTACCCTTTCACGGGGGTTTTCTGTGTCACCAAAATTGCTCGTGTTCTTGTTCTTTTCTTCATTTTTCTGCACTTGTCTTACTACTTTGTCACTTGTCCTTCAAACACGAAATCGATTAGACTTAGCTATTAACCTTCAAAAATCCGGCTAAAACAATGCATGCTGACTTGCATCGTAACAATGATTTCACTGGAAGTAACAAAAATATTTCGATAAAAATATCTTCAGGTAAATAACGTACAGCCAACTTCGCCCTATAGAGCTCACAGTGGCCGGCTGCAAACTTTACGTTTAAGAGCTCAGAGCACTGAGTTACATAATATATCAAGCGATAACAATGAGAGAAACGGAAAGGTGAAAGTAAATCGCAAATTTGTGATTACTTTCCTGAGGGATGATATTACTTGTGTAATTTTATTGTAAATATTGCAGTTTTACATTTTATTATGCAATTTTTTAGGATTAATCGGGGTAACTGTGAAATCTAAAGAAAAACTTCTCATCAAATCATTGACACCGATTATAAATTATTCTTTCCTTATTCAAAAATAATTTTTTTGTAGGAGTAATTAGAGAATATTGTTTTACGAATATATTTTTCTATTTTAATTTAATTTTTTGTGTTTTACAATTTTATTTTGTGTCCTATAATTTTATTTTTTAATATAGAACATAAAATTTATACCTTTTTCTTAGAGAAAAAAGAAACATGTAGTGTTGTTTGTTGAATTTAAAAATATAAAAACAATTAGTTAAAATAATATTTCATAACTCAATTTTTGAATACATAACATATATAATTTTGCAAATATTTTCTCTGTAAAATAAAATAACAATTTGTGTACGTATTTTGTGCATAATCTCTCTTTTTTGTCCTTTTCCCTTTTATTTTTTTTCTTGGGTGAGTTATGGTTCTCTTTCCCTTGCGGTGTGACAAACTGAGAAACACCTGTTGGTCCATTAGTAGACTTTGGGCTTGCCGGCTTGCCAGCTTGCCAAAGCTATAGGGGTCTGTTGGCAGTAAATTCGAGAAATTTGGGGTGACTAAGCAGATGAGTCATCAGGACAGGTGTTGCTTAGAGGAGACATCTCAGCGCCGCAGGGATATAGGGGTCATTGATTATTTATTTTTGTATTACTTGCATCTTAAATTATTTATTTTGATACTGTTTTGAAATCAATATGTGCCAAAAATGTGTCTCTAAAAATTTGATTTTTTCGGTGCTCCCATTCAATACTAATAAAGGGCTTGGGGGCCGGCTCTGGCGCCTTCACGAGAGAAGCCAGTTGAGGTTACTGCTCTACCAATTATCGTAACTACTAACATGTTATATTCTAACTTCCACCTGCAAAATGGTTTGTGTTCCCAGAGCTGGATTGAGATGATTATGGACTATGTTATGTACAAAAGAATGATCAACAAAAAAAAAAGCCGCAAAATGTCCTGCACGGCTGCACGAGTAGACAGGTAATGTCCGGAACGGGTTACAGGAAAACGTTGTCTATCTCATGTCGATCTCTGTTTACTTTAGAGTTGCAAAAACAATTTGTTCTCTTTCTACTCATAGTCATACAATATATTATGCGAGTTGTAACAACCATCGAGTAACATGAGTGACTTATGTCCATAAAATGAGCCCTGCACCCATATAGTATATCCATATTTGTTTATGCCATTCTGATTCAGCATTAATACTAGATTTTTTGGTCCAATAGAGCTTTCCGGAAACCTCCTCTAAGGTCCATAAATCAGTTCCTCGTCTATCATGAATGGATTTAAACACCATAGCAACTGAGCCTTTGAAATCTAGAACATTTGACCTCTTTAATTCCTTGTGTATAAGTAGGGAATGGGACTAGTATAGCACCGTCTTTGTGTCAAAAAAAACATAATCATAAGAATGATAAAGGTGCAAATATAAACTAATGAAACAAGCTTGAAACAAAACCATAATTCGATCTAGAACTACTAAATAGGAAGCAACTACCTTACAACTATTAGAATCAAAAGCTACACAGAGGAATGTGTTTCTAAGTTTCCACTATATATAATTGGCATTTTACTTCACTTGTTCAAAACCGTCAATAGAAACAAGTGTCTCGGTGTAGTTTAAAGTTGCAAAAACCTTCTCTTTTGCAATTTTATTATACATGGTCTCTTTCTTCTCATTGTCATTCAAGATGTTATGAAAGATGAAAAATCCATGCAATGTTTTATGTCCATAGAACTGTCCTGCACCCAAATAACGATATAGCGATACACCCTGCATGAAATTAGAGTCTATACTAAATTTTTTGGTCCAAAAGAACTGACCATAAACCTCGTCCAACGTCCATAAATCATATACGGGTCCAGTGGTTTCAAAGACCATAGCAACCGAACCTTTGAAATCTAGGACATGTGACCTCATTCCTCGACTGATGCTAGGGTATCGAAGTGTACTAAAAACTTCATTGTGCAAATCAAATGAAATCAGTTCATTCATATTGCGAAAATACAATACTCCGTTTACATAAGTTTCAGGCTGGCCGTATAGCTCAATGTTTTCCGGAATAGGACCCTGAAATAGTCTCCAACAATCAGCACTTGTGGAATACACATACACTTCAGGTATTTTATCAATCCTGAGGACCTTGTAGTCATTAGAGATAGAATCATAACCAAAACCTATAGCAAACATCAATGAGCCTCGCGGAGGAGGATCAGGCAGTTTCTTGCACTGCCTGATTGATGGATTCCAAAGGTAGATAACTTCACCCAACAAGCCATGTAGACATATAATGCCGTTACAACAAGAACTAAGTTCCCTGCAACTAGAGTCTAAAAGACGTGGAATAACAATACAATTAAAGTACTGCAAGCCAATAGGAACAGAGTGAATGAATGTCCGTCCCAGCTCGTTTTCCCAATCCAGTTTTTCAATAAGAAGCGGTGATGGATTTTCGATGGCACGCTGGAGCTGAGATTTAACAAAATTAGGATTTGAGATTATGGACAGCCATGCCATGCATACTGACTTGCATCGTAACAATGATTTCACAGGAAGTAACAAAAATATTTTGAAAAAAATATCTTCAGGTAAATAACCGGCGAACTTCGCCATATAGAAGAAAGTGAGATTTATTTTTCGATCAAAAAAAAAGTTCAATGGTCGGCTGCAAAGTTTAGGTTTAAGAGCTCAACAGCAACATTTTGGCCTAGCATTTTTCAATTAATAAAGGCTTGCACTGTGTAATAGAAACGGAAAGGTGAGAATAAAGCGCGAACCTGAGATTTACTTCCCTGCGATTATTGTTCAGAATATTGTAAATGAGAAATGATAGGGACTCAAACAATTTTTCCAATTTTTTCCCCAAATGACGAGTTGTCATGTGGATAAATAATAACTTTTCTAATAATAATATGGGACCCCGCGTAAATACATATGCGCCCACAAATTAAAATTAGCAGTGTTATGCCATATCATTTTGGGACAATTTTTGGGTCCCTAACATCAATGTAAATATTGTAAAGACTTCCATGAGATTACTGGCCTAATTTTATTGTAAATATTGCGGTATTACATTTTGAATAATGTCAATTTTTTTAATTTTTTTTTGCAAAAATATGTTTTTAATTCTATATTTTACAAAAATACGATTTTGAAATAAATGTAACTAAAATCAACATCAAATGCAATAACGAGTAACTTCAATCTTTTTTTAAAAAAATAGTAGCATTCAGATATATTTGATTAAAAATCGTATATAAAAAAGTTGCATTTGATTAATTTTAGTTGCAAACCATATTTTGTAAAAAAAATTAAAAGATAATAAAATCACAGAAAAATTAAAAAAAGTAATATTTTTTATAACTCAAATTTAAATAACAAATTTTATTCTAAACTTTATATGTTTAATGTATATTAGAATTATGTAATAATATAATTTTGTTTCAAATTTAGATTTAGATGATTGGATTTTTAAATATTATATATACATGTTGCATTTATATTATAATTATAATTATAGTTATTTGATAGTCTCAATTGATTTTAAGTTATAAAGATAAAAATATCATTCTAAAGTTATAAATATATGCAGGTTTTTAAATAGGAACCTTTCTTAAGAAAGGTTCTTATTTGGGCATTGTATGTAATCCTCCCAGCTCCATCTTTTACATTGAGCAATTTCTCTACCTCAATTTCGGCCCTTCACATCTCCATGAAAATTAAATCAATTCATCTCTTTTTTATTGGCTTTCCTACTTGAATGGCAGTCTGGAAGTTCTCAGTATACCTGAGTTATAACGTGTTAGAAGGTAGGATTCCACAGCCTTTTGGTCATTTGATTGCTCTAACTCATCTCAATCTTGACCACGCAACCTCTTAAATGGTCCAATTCCAAACTCTTTTGGTCATATATGATATAACTGCTCTTACTCATCTCAATCTCGGTCACAACTTCTTGAATTGTTCAATTCCAAACTCTTTTGGTCTAGATCTCTCTGCAAATGAACTTTCTGATGTGCTTCCAAAATCCTTCTACAATTTATCTAGCTAGCAAGTTGCAAATTTTAGTTCCAACAATGTGACAGAAAACCTTGCAAGTCTTTTATTTGGTCCTTTCGCTTTTTTGCAACAATTGTTGATATCTGAAAACCAACTTACCTGTTCACTGCCTGATGTTACCCTACTTTCATCCCTCAATGTATTGCAAGCAAGCTCCAATAACTTAAATGGTACAACAGGTTTTGAACACCATTCATCTATAGTATTCTTGGATTTGTCCAATAACCATCTTAGAGGCTCTTTGCCAGATTTCACAGGATTTTCATCCTTGAGTTGGTTATATCTTCGTAACAATGAAATTTTTGGAGTCTACCTGATTTCGGTGAATTTTAACATCTTGTTTCAAATTATTTTCGGTTAATTTTTCGGTTACCAGCCAGTTTTGGATCGAATCGGTTTTCAGATCATTATTAAATTTATTTATATTGAACCGATATCGATTCAGAACAAACTGCTTCAAAATCAATTATATTTTAAGATTACTAAATTCAGATACAAAATGGAATTCCGATTCCATACATTTCGTGTGAACTGAAAGTGTAAGAGTGCGCGCACATTCTAACTTTTGAACTGCTATGTGCTTAAAAGTTACAACTTACAACTTACATCTTAAGATGCTCCGCAAATTTATAGCCAGAAGGTGCTTTTCGTACTTATCTCACTCTGATAGTTGCATCTGAAATGTGTACCTCTAAAATGCAAGAGCTATACTATCTATGAAGAGGATAAGACTGCTGAAGCAGCACTCAGAGCAGCTTGGGAATTTTCATTTGCCTATCCGTGATCAGGTTAATTTCTACATTTTTTTGGCACACCAGTGATTACTACTACAAACTAGTTCTCACAGCATATATGTTTTTAACGCATGATTATGTTACTACGGTCTATGCGTAGATTATGTTACTACCGTCTATGCGTAATGGATGAAATGGAGGAAGCAATGCAAGTAACAGTCTGAATTACCATAGTCATATTTAACATTTAGCAACAACATGATATCTTCAATTGATCGAGGTTTTGATGATGGCATTAACGTTCAGGGGTATGGGTAGACAAAACGATGGATGAAATAAATGATGCATATCCAATGTGGTACTGGTAGGTTTTGTGGAGATCATAAAAGACTCCATATATTTCTAATGGAATTTACTGATTGCTTCTCCCCTGGCATGCCCCCAGGTTTTGAACGGACAAGCCTGAATTAATACTTCTGTTCGTGTTCTGTGAGCAACTGACCCTCTGTTTTTACAAGTTCATGATAGTGTTTTGGTTATTCCTTACTCTATTAGCTACAGTCTTGAAAAAATCTACTCAAGTTTTTGTTCAAATGTAGCTCCTTCGTCAACAAAAAACAAATTCAAAACAATCGCAGCAAATAATCTGGACTATCGAGAAAAAAATGAAGTAAATAGATTAAAAAAAATCTTTACATTTAAAAAGAATTGTTCTGGAATCAACCAACTAGCAAACAAACAAGCTTAGAGCAAGACTCCTTTTCTTCTAACTGAATTATAATCTGAGAAATCAAATTGCATAACTTACAAACTTTCCAAGAAAGAAATCAGTGGATGATATAAGTTACGGCCAAAGCAAGAAGCATCAGCACATATGCAATTCCTTGGTCAATTGCAGCTCCTACATTCATAGAATAAAGAGAAAAACAACAATCATTCGCCATAAAAATTTATCAATTATTCTAGTCTAAAATGGGTCTGAAAAAATACGATTCACGCCTAATTTAAAACTATAGACTATAATATTTGATACGATTCATGCCCAATTTTAAACTATTGAAAACTACATCCGAAAATGACACAATTAACTCGGATACGAATTAAAACAACCTAAATATTTGAAACTATTCTTTTAAAATTATATTTATTTTAACCAAACTTCACCGAATTTCTAAAATAATAAAAAATCTAAGACATCCCGAAACGAGAAATTGTCACCCCAAATCCCAACCCCACATTCTCGAATCTTGATTTTGCCAAAATTTGCACAACCATAAACAAAATTCCAGGAAATAAAACCTCATTATGCAAGATCTATATAATGTGTGTCAGGGAGAGAGAACAGACCATCATTTGAAGGAGCAGGAGCTGGAGCAGGGGCTTGGGCATTGATGGCAGGAAGTACAAGAGCCAAAAAAAGTGCAAAAATAGCCATCACAAATGACACTCTAAACATCTCCATTATCTGCAGACTGCCCAAACACCCACAAGAGAATTGAACCTAGGAATTAATGTCTCGTTTCACAATTATTTCTTGTGTATGTATAAATTATAATGTATGTATATATACACCCTAGGATTCTGTTTTGTGAAAGATGTAGCATATAGAATGTAACGGCCACCCTGGATTGACCATTTGTGTCAGATTCTAAATGATCCTAGCCGTTGATAGTTGACACGTGTAGGGATGGCAATTGCGGAACGTTCTATGTAACAGTAACAGGCAATGTCGGGCTGGGGTTGGGTGGGCGTGGGGCTCACTACTTGGCACCAACTTTGTACATGCATCAAATCATTGGTTCGGATGATACTATTTTTAAATGTATTTCTTTGTCATTTCATATTTTAAATTTAACCTTAAACTATTGCTCTATCGATCTCATCATTTCTTTGATCATTTTGATGTCGTTTGGGTTTGATTTAAGGTTCCAATTGGGATTCCTTATAACTTATTTATAAGTTGTATTTTTTAACTTATAAATTATTTATACGTTAGTTATAAGTGGAAACTGTTGGAAAATATGGGTATAAGTCCCACATTATCAAGTCATTTTGAACATAAGTTTGAATGCTTCTTAGGTGCGTGCGCGCAACAATTTATGGTTGAAATACGTTCTCCTCTGAAAGAGTTTTCCAACGCATATTTAAGTGTTCAAAATGATCAAGGGATGAGATGAGATATGATGATCCAAAGTTGGTCACTTGAAAGTAGAAAAAATAAGAATGAGAACTTGAATCCCACGTTGAATTGGAAAAGTGGTTTCCATGACTTTATATAGTAGAACACTTATGTAGTGTTTAAGTTGTGTTAGTATGGTGTTCCTCCATCACCTAAGTGCGCGTGAGCGATCTGCGAACACGAATGCAGCAAAATTTGTGCCGAATAAATCCGGACCAGTTTTGCTAAAATATTAATTTCCATAGGGTTTTAGCTCAAATAAATAATTCGTTATTTTGTTTTAATAATAATAATTATTATTAATTCGAAATTGATTATGAATTGATTTTGATAACCGCATTCCTTTATTAATTAACGCAGAATTAATTAGGTAAACGTGTGGTTAATTAGGAAATTGTGTAGCGTACAAGTTTTCCCAAGTCTATATATACATCTTATACGGTCTTAAGGTTTCACTCATCTTATAACCTAAACACAGTCGTCATCGTTACAGTCCTCTCTTCTGGTGATAGTTCTCTTGCTCTATTTTACCTCGCTGAAGGTGTTGTTCTTCGTGACATCATCGTGTTCTCGTTTTATCCTGGGAGGCTATCGACTCAAGCATACGGTGAGATGTGAAATAGCTTTAAGGATACAGTTTTGCACTAGACTCGAGTCATCTTCTGTTTCATATCCTTTCTCTTTAACAGTTTTGTTGATAGTAATATACTATTCAGTTGTTTGCACACACAATCAATCCTATTATATTATTATATTGTTTGCAGATTGTATAACAATCTTAAAGCTATTTTATTTTTCTATTTGTGATTAACACATACGTGATTTTGTTCGGTGACAAATTAATGGCTAACAATACTATGAATGTTAATGGAGACTTAGTGGTTAATCCCAACGCACATGTAGTGTTGCCTGATGGGGGTAACCAGTCAACGCCAAGTCCCAAACGCACAGATAGTGTTGATTTATGAGGGTAATACTGTTGTTGGACAAGGGCCGATAGGCCAAGCACCTACTGGGCACATAACTGTTGGATAATTTAGTATTCCGTTTGGGCAGAACCAAGTTGGATACTTACATCCAATGATGCAAGGGGTTTAAACTGCATCTATGATGCAAGAGGAGCAAATTGCGCCTACGATGCAAATTGTGGCTACTCAGCCCGTGATGGCCACTACACATCCTGTGCCCGCTGCACATCTTGAGAAACTTGAGAAGTTCAGTGAAACAAACTTCAAATGCTGGCAGCAGAAGATTTTGTTCTACCTGACCACACTGAATATGTCTCGCTTCTTGAAAGAGGAGAGACCCTTATTCACTGCTGAGAGTGATATACAGACTGTGTATGCTGTTGATGCTTGGAAACATTCTGATTATATTTGTCAGAATTATGTGCTTAATAGCTTGGCTGACACATTGTATAACGTGTATTGCACAAAGTCAGCAGCAAAGGACTTGTTGGAATCTCTTGAACATAAGTATAAAATCGAAGATGCTGGAGCTAAAAAGTGAATTATTGGTCATTTTCTTGATTATAAGATGACGGATTCCAAGACTGTGGTCAGTCAGGTGCAAGGCCTGCATGTAATCATCCACGACATTCATGTTGAAGGAATGGTCGTAAGTGAGTCTTTCCAAGTTGCTGCTGTGATTGAAAAACTGCCGCCTGGCTGGAAAGAATTCAAGAACTACTTGAAGCACAATCGAAATGAGATGTCTATGGAGGATCTGATTGTTAGAATTCGTACCGAGGAAAAAAAACAAAGGGTCTAAGAAGAAATCTAATGTTTCCACTAAAAAGACAAACGTGGTGGAGCATGCTCAAAGCTCCAAGTTCAAGAAAAATAACTCTGTTAAAGGGACAAAGCTAGCACCCAACGGAGGAATTTCGAAGCCTTCAAAGTTTCAAGGAAAGTGCTACAACTGTGACAAAGTGGGTCATAGGTCTTCTGATTTCAAGAAGCCTAGGAAGCCCAACAGAAGAAAGAAGCAGATATAATGGATGATATCTCCAAGGATATGTCCGATATAGACCTTTGTGCTACGGTCTCTGAAGTGAATCTAGTTGGCTCTAATCCAAGAGAATGGTGGATTGATACATGAGCAACAAGGCATATTTTTTTTGATAAGATGATTTTTTCTAGGCTCAAAGCTTTCGATGCAGGTGAGAAGCTTTATACGGGGACTTCTACAATTGTACGGGAAGGCACTGTGATTATGAAAATGACCTCTAGGAAGAATCTGACTTTGAAAAATGTACTTTATGTGCCTGATATTCGCATGAACCTTGTGTCTGGTGCCTTGATGAATAAGCATGACTTTCATATTTAATAGAGTCAGACAAAGTTATTTTGTCTAAGAGTGATATGTTTGTAGGCAAGGGCTACTTTTCTGATGGGCTCTTTAGGCTCAATGTAATGTTTATTAAAGACGAAATGAAATGAAGAATTCTTCCGTTTACTTGCTCGAGTCTCCTAATTTATGGCATGCTAGATTATGACAAATGAATTATGACACTATATGATGATTAAGTGTAAAAGAATACATACCAAAATTGAACATCGATTCAAAACATAAGTGTGAAACTTGTGTTGAGGCAAAATTAACGAGATCATCATTTAAACTATGGAAAGAAACACCAAAGTGCTAGACCTAATATATAGCGATATATGTGACTTAAAATTCGCTCCAACTCGAGGAGGTAACAAGTATTTTATTACATTCGTGGATGATTGTACAAAATACTGCTATGTATATTTGCTCAAAAGCAAAGATGAAGCTATAGATAAATTTAAAATCTATAACAACAAACTAAGAAAATTAAAAGGATACGTAGTGATCGTGGTGTTAGTATTGGTGTTCTAGAGACAATACTTTTAATGTTTTATTGAAAATAATAAAGAATTATGTTATGTGATTATTTAATTAATATTTATTATGTCTTTATTTACTGCATCATAAATTGAAAGAATAATAAATGTCCTTGGAATATTAATACATAATATATATCTTTAAGTATGTGACTTAAAAATGAGATTATATTAATAGTATTTTATTCCTAAAATTCCCTAGTCGAGTATTATTATTTAAGGACAATAATAATGCAATAAGACTAGTATATTTATTGACAGATGACCACATCTCATTGGTCATAGGTATGGTGATACTAAAGTCAAGAACATAAGTGTATGTATCAATACATGACACTGGAAAGACCCGCCGTGAGATTCTACATGTTAATAAGTGTCATAAGAAATGTCACAGTGATAATGATGTAATGATCTTCTGATTTGAAATCATTATATTTCTATACGAGAATTAATATACTTTGATTACACTCAACGTTACCTTTAATCGAGTAATGATAAAGGTGAACATTGGGTATGCTATGAATTGTATGTGGAATATGAATGATAGATATAGGATTTAACCCTCCAATTCTAGGAGTGATATTATTGGCCTCTTGATTGAGTGAGACTATAAAATGCATGGCCATGCTCAAATATTGATTTGTTTAAATAGTCTACTCATTGATCAAGGAAACCAAGATTAAACGTTGAAGATGATGACACTATACATGCCTCGAGTTTGATCTATAATATAAGGTTAAATGGATTATATTACATGAAACATTATTCACGAAAGGTTTAATTGAATCACCAATTATTATTGTTACTTGGGTAGCAATGATGTATTACTATATGCCGCTCATTATTTATAATTTTATTATTGGATATTAAAATTATAGCCAACATAATAATAACCTAAAGGGCCACACACAAAGAACGTCAAAATGGAGGTTTATTTAAATTATGAATTTAGATATATTATTATTATTAATTCGAATTTAATTATTGAATTAATTAAGTGGGACTTGATTAATTATATTAGAATTCAGATTTAATAAGAATTATTATTAATTCGAATTTAATTATTGAATTAATTAAGTGGGACTTGATTAATTATATTAGAATTCGGATTTAATATGAATTATTATTAATTCGAATTTAATCATTGAATTAATTAAGTGGGACTTGATTAATTACATTAGAATTCAGATTTAATAATAATAATAACAAAAAATCATAATGGATTTTGGAAATCACATGGATTAGGGTGAGGCCTAAAATCTCTCTCTCCCCTATATATACATAATGATGTATAGTATTAGGTTTAATCATCAGATTTCATTTTAGAGAAAAACCCTAGCTGCTCAACATCAAGAGAGGCTAGAGAGACAAAGAGAGAAGAAGAGACAAGCAATTCGGCTAGTACCGACTCCGGTGATCGTTGGACGATCGGGCATTCGTGTAGACTTTTTTGGAGAGCAGATCTTTGCAATAAAGGGCTGCTGTGATTCGTTTTTGATACGGGGTAAAAGTAAGCCCTAATGACACAATTAATGTGGCATTAATTAAACCTAATCCGGTCCAAAAGAGAGGCCCAATTAATGAGGCTTGATACCCTAGTTAATAAATAAATTCGTAATTAATTAATTGACTAAATATACAGCTAATTAATTATGTCCAACTACATGGAAACTACTCCAAGGAGTAGCCCCCAAGACACCTCAATGAACAAGGAAACATTTTCCTACTTGGAAACTACTTCTATGAACCGGAATCCTTCTAGGAGGTGGCCTGCCCACCAAGGATTCCTAAGCCTACTCTAGTTCCTAGACTCTCCACGTCTATATAAAGGGCCTTACCCCTAATTCTTAGAACTACATTTTTGGCTTGATTTTCAATACGCTTGAGATACGTAGGCATCTTGTGAGGGCAATATTAAGCTACGAAACACAAGCTCAGCCATTAAAGCTCGTTAAGCTCCGACACATATCACATCAACTACACCCTAGTTTTTAATCCATAACATTTGGTGCCGTCTGTGGGAAGACAACATCAACCATGGCAAGAACACGATGAACTGACGGAGACATCATCCCTACCACGGGTGATCCGACTGCTATCATCCCTCCTGATGAAACTTAAACTACTGAGGTCCCCGTTACCACCGCTATTCCTGCTGGAGCTCAAGATCCTAGCACTCAAAGACTTGGTCCGTTTAGTGAGATCGTCTACTCCACCAATCCTGAGGAAGTCATCCATGGATCCAACCCTCTATCTCAGGTAACTCAAAATCCTTTTATGGCTACTACTCCTCCTAACGCGCAAATTTCTACTATTGTTATCCCCAGTTGCACTGTTGCCCAACCTAGATTTGGGCTCTCCTAAAACTATCCCCCTCCTTACATTAGAGGGTTGGAACCACAAAACTATGAGCGTAGAGTAGAGGTCCGTGAATTCTCAGGACCATACTTAACCGATGATGAAAGCTCAGAAGACACCGATATCAATTCTAGGAGAAGAAGGCAAGGTAAGGAACCCGTAGGAAGCCGGCGTTCACAGTCCCGTAGGACACTAGAATAAAAAATTACTTCCTACGAGGCTGAACTCAAAGAGCTAAAGAAAAGTTTAGATCGGCAGGCTAGATGGCCAACCCCGAGGTATGAAGGCCCCGACGTCATAGAACTGGATGGAACCCCTCGAGGGAAAAGAACGGATATTGCAAAGGCTGACCCCACTGAATTATTGCTACTCGGAGATCCTGATGATCCAACACCACCCTTCACCGAAGCAATCATGAACGCTCACATCTCAAGTAAGTTCAAGATGCCCACCATCAAAACTTATGATGGAGCAGACGATCCAGCCAATCACGTAAGAACCTTCTCGAATACTTTGTTGTTACAACCCATCAATGATGCTGTGAAGTGTAGGGCGTTTCCCCAAACCCTAGGGGGCATGGCCCAACGTTGGTATATCCGGTTGCCCCCCAACTCCATTGGTTCCTTCAAAGAGCTCAGTAAGGCCTTCATAATCTAGTTGATAAGCGGAAGAGTGCACGAAAAAACTTCAGCTTCTTTTATGTATCTGGAACAGGGAAAAAATGAATCTTTAAGGGACTATCTAAACCGCTTCACCAAGGAAGCCTTGAAAGTCCCGGACTTGGATGAGAAAGTGGCTATGATAGCCTTACAACACGGAACGAATGATCCTTATTTCAAGAGATCTCTGGCTAAACATCCACCTGAAAACATGCTTCTTCTCCAAGACAGAGCAGGGAAATACATAAAGGCAGAAGAAAGTATGAAGAAAACCACTATATCAGTGGCGATACATGGGAGTAATAACAAGAAGATAAAAGGTGATCAAGAATATGACGCCCAAGACAAGTACTCTAAGATAGATAAGGATTCAGAGTCCCCCTAAGAAAAATAATTTGGGGCAAAATTTTGCCGAATATGCAAGGCTGAACACGCCTCGAAGTCAAATCCTGATGGATATCGAAAGAGATCGAGACCTGAGATGGCCTAAACCTCTGAAGTCTAATCCTGAGAAAAGGAATAAGAATTCATTTTGCCGGTTTCATAAGGATACCGGACATAACACGGATGATTGTAGACAATTGAAGGATGAAATCGAATTCCTTATAAGAAGAGGAAAACTTTCTAAGTACACTAAGGATGGAAGTCATGATAAGCTCAACGATAACAAAAAAAAATAACGATAGTCGGGATAGGAATCCTCAGCCTAGAAGACCAGTTATTAATATGATTTTCGGAGGATCCACCGTTGTGGGGAATTTAAGAAAAGCATACGCAAGAGAAGTTATGCAAGTCATAGGAGAAGCACCTAAACATGCCAGAACGGAGGCAGTCATATCCTTTGATGACTCGGACCTGGAAGGGATAAAGTTTCCTCATGATGATCCTCTCGTTATTGCCCCTTTGATAGGAAATTCAGAAGTAAAGAGAGTCCTGGTGGACAATGGAGCATCAGTTGATATCTTGTTCCACGATGCATTTGTAAAGATGGGGTACAATGATTCCCAGCTAACCCCTTTGGATGTTCCCATCTATGGCTTTAATGGAGTAGAATCAAAAGTAGAATGAACCATTCAACTACCCATGACAATGGGAAGAGAGTCTAGAGAGGTCACTGAGATGCTAACCTTTTTAATGATCAAAGCATCTTCTACGTACAATGAAATCCTTGGAAGAACATGTTTGCATGCTTTCAAGGCTGTAGCCTCAAGTTATCACTTAAAAATCAAGTTCCCCACCAGAAATGGTATTGAGGAGGAAAAATGAGACCAGAAAATGGCAAGAAGTTGCTACGTGGCAGCCCTGAGACTCGATGTAGTCCGGGGGCAAGTCCTACCCATAGAGGACATAGACTCGAGAGAACATGAAGAAAGAAGGGGGAAGCCGAAGACTTGGTTCCAATTCCTTTAGTACGAGGAGAGCCTAAAAAGGTCACCTATATTGGGGCCTCATTAGAAGAGCCTATGAAAGAAAAATTAACAAAATTATTGTAAGAGAATGGGGACTTATTTGCTTGGACAGCCGCTGATATACCAGGAATTGATCCCAAACTGATTACTCATAAATTTAATGTGGATCCGCGATGAAAAGCGATAAAACAAAAGAAGAGGAATTTCACTCCAGAAAGGCAAGAAGCCATAAAGCAAGAGGTGGAAAAGCTCTTAGAGGCTAGATTCATCATGGAAATTCAATTCCCTGAATGGCTTGCTAATCCTGTAAAGGTCAGAAAATCCCATGGTTAGTGGAGGATGTGCGTGGACTTCACTGATTTGAATGATGCATGCCCAAAAGATTGTTTCCCCCTTTTGAGGATTGATGCACTTATAGATGCCACAACAGGACATGACATGTTAAGCTTCATGGATGGCTTTGGTGGATATAATCAAATCAGGATGCATGAGGATGACATTGCCAAGGTATCTTTCATCACTGACTTTGGTGTATTTTGTTATCTTGTTATGGCCTTTGGGTTAAATAATGTAGGAGCCACCTATCAAAGGCTAGTAAACAAAATATTCAAGCATCTCATCGGAAAAATCATGGAGGTCTACGTTGATGACATGCTAGTCAAAAGCCTCGATAAGGCCAACCATATTCAACACTTAAGAGAGGCGTTCGAAGTGTTGAGACATCACATAATGATGCTAAACCCAGCAAAATACGCCTTTGGCGTAGGATCTGGAAAATTCTTAGGAATGGTGGTCTCCAAAAGAGGGATTGAGGCCAATCCTAACAAAATTAAGGCTATACTTGACATGCAATCCCCAAAGACAGTAAGGGATGTCCAGAAATTAACAGGATGAATTGCAACCCTAGGAAGATTTGTCTCAAAGTCTGGGGATAAGTTTCTACCCTTCTTCCAAACATTGAAGAAAGTGAAGAATTTTGTGTGGACGGAAGAAAGTCAGGAAGCTTTCGAAGAACTGAAGAAATACATAACTGAAGCTCTATTATTGGCCAAGCCTAGTCCCAAAGTCGTCTTATAACTGTACTTGGTTGTATCTGATAAAGCCCTGAGTGATGTCCTTATAAAGGAAGAAGAAAAGATTCAAAAACCAGTTTACTATGTAAGCAAGGTCTTGCATGGAGAAGAACTTAACTACTCCAAGATTGAGAAGTTTGCTCTGGCCTTGGTAATGGCCTCGAGAAAATTATGTCCTTATTTCCAAGCGCACAAAATCGAGGTACTAAATGATCAGCCGCTACGGAACATCATACACAGCCATAAGGCAAGTAGAAGATTGATCAAGTGGGCCATAGAGCTAGGAGAGTTCGACATCAAGTATAAGCCTCGAACGCCCATCAAAGCTCAAGCTCTTGCTGACTTCGTGGTCGAGTATACTATTAACAACCAAGAAGTCGGGGGGCAGGATAAGGATAGTGTGGAAGCAACACAAGAAGCAAGACAAACTTCTAAAGAGTATTAGGTGCTCAATTTTGATGGGGTATCAAAAACAAAATCTAGTGGAGCAGGCTTAGTGCTACAAAGTCCTGAAGGATTCATTATTGAATATGCTATTAAGCTTGACTTCCCAACAACCAACAATGAAGCCGAATATGAAGCTCTGATAGCAGGCCTGGGCTTGGCCAAGGCACTAAATGCCAAACATCTCAAAGTCTGTGGAGACTCGAAGCTGGTTATATCCCAAGTAAATGGGGATTTTGAAGCAAGGGAATAAGTTATGGTTAAATACATCCGACTAGTCAAAGCTATAATGACTCAGTTTGAAGAATGCCAGGTTAAGTATATTCCTAGAAAAGAGAATAAGAAGACCGATGCCTTATCGAAGTTCGCCTCATCAGAAATGGATGAGCATATGGGAAGTGTTTACTTCCAAATCTTGAAGACCCCCAGCATCAATGTAAAACTAGTAGCCCCAATAAACATAGGTAGTTGCTGGATGGACCCAATTAATGCCCACTTTCAATCTGGATGGACGCTTGCCAATGCCATGGAAGCCAGAAAACGTACTGTGAGGGCTTTAAGGTACACTCTTATTGATGGAATTCTCTATAAGAAATCTTTTGTTATTCCGTACTTGAAATTCCTAAGGCCAGATGAAGCCCATGAGGCTTTAAAAGAAGTACACGAAGGGATTTGTGGCCAACACTTGGGGGGCAGACCTTTGGCTCACAAAATCACCCGTCTAGGCTTTTACTAGCCTGACTTGTTAAAAGATTCGAAGGATATGTGAGAAGGTGTGACAGGTGCCAAAGACATGCACCAGTCATCAGACAATCTCCTGAGATGTTGACGTCCATCAATTCACTCATCCCCTTTGCAATGTGGGGGATGGACATTCTTGGACCCTTTCCAATGGCTAGCGGACAAAGAAAGTTCCTAATCGTTGCAATTGATTACTTCACTAAATGGATTGAGGCTAAACCACTAGCCAAGATAACCACAAAACAAGTAGCTCAATTTTTCTAGGAAAACATCATATGTAGGTATGAGATACCACGAATCCTGGTGACGGACAATGGCACACAATTCAATAACGAGGAATTCAAAGGATATTGCAATGATAATGACATCGATCTACGTTTCACTTCTGTTTCACATCCACAAGCGAGTGGGAAGGCTGAGGTAGCTAATCGAATCATCTTGGATGGTCTCAAGAAAAGAATCGAGCGTTTTTCTAATACATGAGTGGATGAGCTTTTACCAATACTCTAGGCTTACAGAACTACTCATAGAGTCACTACTGATGCAACTCCATTCTTCCTGGCTTATGGAGCTGAGGCAGTGGTCACAGTTGAAATATCACAAGTATCCCCAAGAATCAAGGACTTTGAGCCCAAGGAAAATGAAGAAGGAATGAAGCTTGCATTAGACTTGATTGATGAAGTCAGGGACAAAGCTCATGCAAAAATCATTGAATATCAAAAGAAGTCGTCTTTCTACTACAACTTAAGGGTCAAAGAAAGGTTTTTCAGACAAGGGGACTTGGTCCTCAGAAAAGATGAAGCTTCCGGAGTAGGCCCCAAAGGCAAATTAGCCCCCAACTGGGAAGGGCCGTATAAGATAAAACGAGTCAAGGGAGGGGGATCATACATCCTTGAAACCCTAGAAGATGTTGAGGTACCACGGACTTGGCATGCCTCAAACCTAAAGGTTTATTATGTTTAAAAAATTCAACTATGAGTTCTTATATTTAGTAGGAACTTAGTAGAAATAAGGTTCGATCAAATCACTAGAATGTAAGAGCCTTTCGCTCCAGGTAAGATTCTCAATTTGTAAGGGTCGTGCCCACTTAAGCCTCAAAGGCATTATTAATAAAATTCTTAGCCTTATGGCACCTTCGAAAACATATGTGTTTAACGTAGTTTGGCAACCTTTATTAGTTCTACCATGACAAAAGAATAAAAAGCCTATTTGACACTCCGAGTAATGTAAAGTTTTATTTGTTCTTTTATGCTCAAAAAGTATATTTTATCAAATATGCTAAGGCACGAATAAGAAAAACAAATAACAAGGACTTTTTATAGATAAAGAGTCTTAGGAGTACATAAGTTAAAACCAGAAAGGAAAGTACAAGAAATGCAGAAAAAACAAAAGAAACTAAGGGAGATCTTCGATATCTTCATCCTCCCTTGTCTTCTCTTCTCCTTCTACTTCCTTCCTAGTATTCTCCTCGCCTTCTAGAGTGGAGTCAAAGACCCGGTCATAATCATCCAGGGCCTTACCACCCGGCAAGTCTCCTGAACCTGTCCCTCCAGCTGTGGAAGTCAAGGCCAATGGCTGGCCCATGGGACAAGGCCAATGGATGGCCCATGGGACAAGGAAAGAGGCCGGAATGCTTGGCCAAGATGGTGTCGAGGCACTTCTCCCAGGCTTGAGCACAAGTCACCGGGAAGACCATATCGTCATGCTTATCGATAAAAGCATAAAAGTCTTCCGACTCCAAGTACTTGTCGATCGCGGCCTTCTTCCCGACCCTTAGCTCTTGCAGCTCTGCATGGGCCGCCACCAGTTCTTGCTCCTTCTTGAGCAGTTTCTTTTCTAGAACGGCCACTTTTGACTCTGCTTTGGCCTTGCCCTTCCTTTGGGCCTTCTCAGAAAATCACCACGTCTTGGCTTGATGGGCCATGGTCTGAAAGTATATATTGACCTGTTAAAAAAGAATGGCTTAGTAAGAAACTAAGAAAATCAAAAAGCAACCAAGAATAAAAAATATAGGAAATGAGTGGGCCTTACCATGGCAACAGCTTGGGCCCCCAGAGTCTCGGCCTCTTCGATGTCCGTTTTCAGGATAATTTTGGCTTTGTCAACTGGAGGGATAGAATTCTGCGACCAGTCGATCGCGTTCAGGGTGCTCCCAACAACAGTATCTTGTCGCCTCAAGCCCCAACTAGGCCTCCAAACCGCAGTATCTGGGCTCTCCTCTTCTTCAACTCGAGGCCTCTTTCCTTAGGCCTTGTCACAGGGCTGAAGGAACCCGGGAAGATTGGGCTCCTTAATTGGGCCTTCGAGAGCCTCGCGGGCCTTCATCATTTTGTGGGTCTCTTGATCACCCATGCCCAGATGAAAGTTAATATTTTCCGCAGCTATAAAATAAACAAGAAAATAAACAACTGGACTCAGAAAAGTTGGAAAGAAATGACTAGTAAAAAAAAATACCATTATCGGAAACATTTGAAAGGCCCACGGCCTTCAAAGAAAACTCCTCCAAAATTTTCCTGTGATGGGTCGAGCCCTTATCCTGGCCCAAGTCAGCAATGATGAATTTTTCTTCTGGAGTTAGCTGGATAAAGCCTGCATTCCCATCCTTGACCTTGCAAAATTTGGGCCTAAAGTGGGTTCCCCAGTCTCCTCATTCCCATTCTAGATACAAAAAATTCCTCCGCCAATCTATGTTGTTGTCAGGCAAAGACTTGTTGCAAAAGATTGGGCTCACCCCTTGCCTGTGGCTAATATAGATCCAGCCCAATATATTTGATGGCCTATTTTTAAACTGAAAAATACTTCTGAAGACAGCTACTGAAAGAGGATAATTTTTCCTAAGGCATAAAATACTAAAACAAAGGAGGGTCCACCACGAGTTTGGACTTAATTGACATGGGTTTATCCTAACCTCAGCTAGCAACCTAACTACAAATTAATGAAATGGGAATCTAAGCCCACCTATAAGGGCATCTCTAAAAATGCACAGCCTATTGGGCCTCCAATGGCAGGGCCGGTCTCCGGGCTCGGCCAAAACAAACTTATACCCAGGGGGAGTTTGTACAACTTGGTGAATTTATCGCAATGTATCTGATTTGTGAAGGTGCTAGTAAACCTAGATGCATCTAGTTCAGCTAGGGTAGGAAACTCATTACCCATGGTTTGTAAAAGATCAGAAAGAGAAGAAAAAGTAGAGTTCACGGTAACAATGTTACCTCTTTTCGCCTCCCTGGCAAGTAGTTTTTGTTGAGCAGAATCTTGGTCGGCCATTGATCTTCAACGGATGGAAGCTTAATAAACGAAGAAGATGAAGATTGATCGGAAAAAGCTCGCCGGAAATCACCTTGCCAAAAGAACTCTAGAGAGAAATTTTGAGAGAAATTTGCTAAGAAAGTGAGAAGTGAAAATGAAGTTCTCACTTCACTAATTTATAGCTGATAAGAACGAAAGATCAGTCGATCGAACCCAAAAGTAATTGGGCCATACAATCATTTGGCCTATAAATGGAGGTGGACTAAAACACGTGGAAAAATGTAAAGGGCCAAGGCCTATTAAGCCACCATATTCATGGGGCCTGTCAACTAGAAGTCTAGAAGTGGCCTAAATTGATCAGGATCCTAGTCGAATGAATGACTAGGAACCTTTGTCGACTAGGTGCCAAAATTTAATAAAATTGACCTGGAGTCTCATTCGACCATGATACAATTTGGCTGCTAAAATCGACCAGGAGTCTCATTCGACCAGGATACAATTTGGCTGTTAAAATCGACCAGGAGTCTCATTCGACCAGGATACAATTTGGCTGCTAAAATCGATCAGGAGTCTCATTCGACCAGGATACAATTTGGCTGCTAAAATCGACCAGGAATCTCATTCGACCAGGATACAATTTGGCTGCTAAAATCGACTAGAATCCTGGTCGAATTCGACGAGGAAACCCTATCGACCTGAATTTTATTATGTCCTCAAACCGACCAGGATCCTGATCAAAAATTGATCAGGGATTTCGACCAGGAATCCTGTTCGACCAGGATTTCGTGACAGACTAAAATCGACCAGGATCCTGGTCGAAAATCGATCAGAATTTTCGACCAAGAATCCTGCTCGACCAGGATTCCCTGAGAAACCTAAAACCGACCAGGATCCTGGTTGAATTCGACTAGGAATCCTTGTCGAAAATAGTGCTGAAAAATGCTTAAAAAATCATTAAAAATGATTTAAATAACGAATAAATTCCGGAAAATTCTCTATAAATAGAGTAAAATTCCTAGAAATTAAGGAAAAATACATGTGGGTACAAATAAATTCTGGAAAATTCTCTATAAATAGAGAAAAATTCCTAGAAATTAAGGAAAAATACATGTGGGTACAAATAAATTCTAGAAAATTCTCTATAAATAGAGAAAAATTCCTAGAAATTAAGGAAAAATACCTGTGGGTACAAATAAATTCTAGAAAATTATCTATAAATAGAAAAAAATTCTTAGAAATTAAGAAAAAATAGCCGTGGGAAGAAAAGAATTATGAAAAATTCTTCATAAATGAAGGAGACTTCAACGACAAAATCATAAACCTTAACTTCTACAAAGTATTGCACACTTTACAAAAGTTGGGGGACAAATGATATGGGCTGAAAGTAAGCCCTAAAGACACAATTAATGTGACATTAATTAAACGTAATCCGGTCCAAAAGAGTGGCCCAGTTAATGAGGCTTGATACCCTAGTTAGTAAATAAATTCGTAATTAATTAATTGGCTAAATATACAGCTAATTAATTATGTCCAACTACATGGAAACTACTCCAAGGAGTAGCCCCCAAGACACCTCAATGAACAAGGAAACATATTCCTACTTGAAAACTACTTCTATGAATCAGAATCCTTCTAGGAGGTGGCCTGCCCACCAAGGATTCCTAAGCCTACTCTAATTCTTAGACTCTTCACATCTATATAAAGGGCCTAACCCCTCATTCTTAGAACTACGTTTTTGGCTTGATTCTCAATACGCTTGAGATACGTAGGCATCTTGTGAGGGCAGTATTAAGCTACGAAACAGAAGCTCAGCCATTAAAACTCGTTAAGCTCCGACACTTATCGCATTAACTACACCCTAGTTTTTAATCCATAACAATTTTTCTGGGCCTCCATTAAACATCATACGGAAAGCTTTGTTAATGTACAGACTTCTTCACAATAATCATCCAAAGTTATACATGGATCATGCGATAGGGTTTCGTTTTTTTATTGTTTTACGTTATATCCGCTGCGTTTTCATGCCCGAAACCCTTCAATGGCATCAGAGCTACGTGTATAATGAGATGATTTGGTTATGTGTTTAACAGTTTTTCGATGTATGTAAACATATATATGATATACCATGACTATATATTGATATATATGTTTTATATGATTTTGAATATATGATATTCATGTGTTGTATAATCATGGGATGATTGTGTGTATTGCTGTATGTATATGATACATGTTTGTTCTTGTTATGGGAATTGTATTCGATACGAATTCTGAAACGGCTACGGTAGATTTTCTGAAATCTGTGTCCAGTGTCCGATTTTCACAAATGATATGTGTTTTCTGACTGGAATCGTGTCACTGAGCAATATTGAAAAATTCAGCTTCACATTTATAAGCCATTTGACGACGTTACAGGCCCTGAAACAACGATTTATTATTTTCTAAAATTTATTTGATTTTTTGAAATTTCGAAATTTATTATATATGATTATATGATATGTTTATATAATCTGAGATATATTACATGTGTTATGTGATAACATGGTGGATGGTTATGACTAAAGACCCATAGGATAGTGGTTTTATTTTCTAAATGCGACTTGCATGTCGTTTATTCATTGTAATTGTTAATCTCAAATGTAACTCGAGTTCTTCTTGTAATTTCTTTAGAATAGATTTATTTATTATTCAATGTAATTGTTCAATGGAGACTTGGAAGCAAGGAAGCTAGGAGGCAATCTGTTTTCTCAGTTGCACAAGTAGAAGGGGGGGGGTTGAATACTTGTGTTCCTTTTATGCCTGATTTAAAACCAACTCGATATGAATTAAGAACAAATAACTTGAATGTTGACTATCTAGACTCTGATTATACATTTCAGAGACTAGAAAGACTTATTACAGATAAACCATGCTAGACCCTGTTCTAGTATTTTGTACATCATCAAATGAATATATTCCTAACAATCTCCCCCTATTTATGCTTTATAAAATGTAAGCATAAATCAAGGCTTGATGATGTCAAAACTAAAGAATAAACAATTAATCTAGAACAGTATAAAAGAATTATAAATGAAAAAGAATTACTTCTTATTTAATCTTCTCAAAGGCTGGATTATTCTTTAAAAATGAGTTCAGCATATTTTCCTCCACAATTGCAAGAGCTTCACCAACAAACTTCTTCAATTTTTTCATTTCTTCATTTGAACATTTGATTTGACAGTAAGCTGATCTCAGATCATTTGCATTTCTTTCTTGATCTTTCAAGTCCTTCAATATTAGAACACTAACTTTCCCACTCATAGGCTGAAATCCAAAGTAATGACCCACACCTTCTTGAAATTTAATATGTTTTTCTTCCAATGGCAAAACTTGATCATTTCCCTCAATATCAACATATTTTAAAGAAAATTTGCCCATTTGTCGATTTGCCTATCTGTGCAAAGTCAGCTTTCTGTCAATCTCTTTGAACCATTTGTGAGTGATAGCCTCTTTACTCTTATTTACTTCATATGCAATATGTAAGAGAAATCTAATGTACTGTAATTCCTCAGCCTGTTTGAAAAAAATAAAATTTGATTGGCTAATCCATCCTACACTTCCACCTTCTAAGAAATATACCAGCATCTCATTCTTCACCTTTTCTGTGCCTCCCTGTCCTTGTATCATTCTTTCAAAAACATTATAAACAATTTGAGCAGACACCACTTTGTTTAGATGCTTCTGTATGATCTTCTCAAACTGCCTATTTGTCAAGGATTGAGGATCCCTGGTTAGAGTGGATGTTCTGTCAATGTCAGATTCTTCAAAACCTCCAAGACCTATCTTCTTTTTAGCTCTAAGTTACAGATTTGACTGACTACACTTCCAGTATGAAGGTTCTTGAGTTTGATCAGAGTCTGACTTCTTTCTTTGCTTATCAGAGTCTGACTTAGACTCTGATTTCCCATGTCTAGTCCCTGACTGATGTGTTTGAGTTTTTGCTACTCCAGAGTGCTTTTGTTACACATCATCAAGACCCCTAGGACCATGAGAACTATCACCAGTTTCATCATCATCACCATCTCTCCTCCTTTTAACTCCTTTTGATTTATCTTTGCACCCATCATCCTTGTTTCTCCTGGAGGATTCACCTTTCTTCTCCCCTTTTTTGACATCATCATTACTGGTGACAGCCAAAAGAATCTGTTCAAGAACTTTGGAGATATTGGCCTGTGCTGCAATGACCGAATCAACCTTGGAGGTCAAAGTAGAGACTGTAGTTTGGAGATTGGCTTGAGTGGTAGTGATAGAAGCAATAGCATCCTTGAAAGCAACTTCTTTGGATAATTGAAGGGAGTGAATTCTTTCAAATCTGGTACTGAGCAGAGAAGTAACATTATCAACACCAGTGAGTTTGGTTTGAATATGAGAAATATCTTTGACCACACCAGCTAATTGAGCAGCAACAGTCTCTGTCTCAGTCTTAACTTCGCTATCTAGGGCCTGATCTTCCTCACCAAGATAGTGACCATGTTCTTGTAAAAAGGACTTTTTCAGAAAAGCTGGAAGTCTCTCAGATTGATGAATGGCCATAATACAAGCAAAATAATCTTTATCAGTTATGCCTCTTTGTTGTGCAGACTCCCAAGACTGAGGAAACACCTGATCAAAATAGACAAAAGAAGGGTTAATTGGAGCATCATCTTCAGAAGTGAGTTCCTCAGCAACAGGCTCAAGCTTTGTGATTGGAGGTGTAGACTCTGGTGGTGGTGTAGACTCTGAAACTGCAAACGGGACTATAGACCCTGACTCCTCCTGAGGGTGATCAGAGACTGTAGACTCTGGAAGTCTAGCCCTTATAGGCATGATCAAAAGTGGTTCTTCTGACTTCAATTTTGCAGCCTCAGGTAAAATGACATGGTTATCCACCAAAGCCTCCATGACTCTATCTGCTCTCCTTGCTAGAGAATCCACCAGATGAAGTTGTGGTCTCTGTGTAAATGACTTCTGAGCAGCAAGAGCCTCCTCCTGTTTTCCAATCTGCACAATCAAACAAAGTGACTTGTCATCCATCCCCTGCTCCAACTCATTGGACCAACTCTTTGGAAAATCTTGATCCCAATAAGTAAAGCTAGGTTCAGGATACCCTAATCTCTCAGTCTCACAGTGGGGTTGGGTACCCACTTTCTCAATCTCACTCAGGCTCTCTACAGCCTTTTCTACCTCTCCTTTTGCCTGGACCAGTGCCAGCCTCTCAGATATTTTTTCACTCATTTTGGAGGGTGCACTCAATAATCCTACAGAAGAGGGGTTGAGAGATAATAATTGTGCTTCAATACCTGAACCACCTTGATGGAGGGGAACCCCTTCATATGTCTAAAGGCTAGGGGTTTCCACCAAGGGGTGAGCAGCAACAGATTCTGAACCCTTACAGTCATCTTCTTTCTTTTCAGAGTCTGTTGGCTCCAGTATTACAGTCTCAGGGTCTACTCTAGACTCTGACTGCTTCAGTATGACTTCATTATAAGCCAGAGTCTGAGTGTCACCATCTTTGACTGTTTGTGCATGAGACTCCCCCTCAAGGTGGATAGGCTCTGATAGAATAGATTGGAAAATTTCTTCATGAGCATCCATCAGAGTCTGTCCTCCCATATCACTGGGGTTCTCATCAGCTCTTTGGTGAGTTGCCAAGGAGGGCCCAACAGCATACTCCTCTGCCCCACTATCACCCAACCTCTGACTATGTGGTTCTTGTGTGGGTGAGGCAGACTGAGCATCTTTATCACTAGTCACCACTGGTGCACTAGTCCAAACCTCCAACTGCCTTGCATCACCTGCTACCTCATGTGGTTCTACCAAAGTTAATGCATCCAAGTGACCATTGAGAAAGATCCTGGCATGGAGTGCATTGATGGCCTGGGCAAAAGTCAAGTGAAAGGAATCCTGCAGTTCCCTTGTAATCTTGTGATAATGTGAGCCCTTGAATTGATCCAATCTACTTTCATAGGTCGGATAGATGTATTTGTTGGCCACCTTACCTACATTTTGGACAAGAAAATCAACCACCTTTGGAAATGGTTGAATAGTAGAAATCCAATCAATAGCTGTCCTGTAGGTAATCCCTTGATCCCAAATTGCTTCATAGTCAAAAACTGGTTGCTTAATCTCAGTTTCCAACTCAACAACAGACTCTGATTCTCTCATTTTGTAGATCTTAAGCTTTTTAGGCTTCTTTGTGATTTGCTATTCAGAGTCTGGCACACCTAGTGCTTTGAGAACTTCAGTTGTCCTGCCTTCTATGAGCCCAACTACTTTTTCTTGAAATGAAGAGTTGAATAAGTAGCTGTACAAAGATTTGACCACATCCTGTGCAGACATTTGTAGCTCCTGTTCCATTCTCTTCCTTAGGGATTCATAGGTTGAAAGAAAATCCAAGACTTGAGATTGAGTCTGATGTTGCTTTGGATCTTCAACTGATTCCACCAAAGGATATAAGAATAGCAGTGCCTCATCACTTGGAGTAATGATTTCATCAATTAGACTTGAGGCTGCATCCAATGGCATTCCTTCCCAAAATGTGTCATGATCAGAGTCTAAAGGCAGTCTAGACTCTGACTCAACATTAGACTCTGGTTCAGGTAATTTCTTTCTTTCAGAGTCTGGCCCTACAGGAGCCTTGGGAGCATCTATTTCCTGCAAAACAGGGTTAGTAATAGTAGTAGGCTTGTGTGTGTGTGCATAATAAGCCTTCTTTAACCTTTTTTATTTTGGAGCAAAAGATTTCTCAGGAGATATAGTTTGAACATCCTGAGGTGCATGCCTAGGTTGATCAGAGTCTGTAGCCTTTTCAGAGACTACAGACTTGGCTTGAAGGGTAGAATCAAGTGTATCATGACTTTCTTTTAACAATGAAAGTCCTTCAACAACTTGCTTCTCTAGAGGGTTGAGCTCCTCATCACTATGCTCATCTATAATCCTAGATTGACTCAATTTCCTCCTCTTTACAACTGGTGCCTATTGAGAGACACCAGAGGTTGGTTTCTTTTTGGATTTTGGTTTTGAAGATTGTTTCTTTGAAGGTGATTGGGTGACTTGGGTAAGTACAAGGGGACTCTCCATTACTTGCTCCTGCACCATTTCACCACCAAAAAATGAAGCATTGTAGATAGAAGGTTTGTAGGTTTAGAGTTTTACCTTCATTACCTGTGGATAAGTCATGGCAGGTAGACTCTTCTTTTTGTCATCAATTCTCTCGATGTCAGAGAATATCCTCCTTTGCTGTTTGTATGCCTGCACACAGCAATCATCTGCCAACTTGGTTGATAGGTTAGGAATGAAGTGGTTGAGGAGAATCATAAGAAATCTATGGTAGTAGACCTTTTTCCTCCCCTCTTGCACATTAGTTAATTTTTCTCCCTTTTGAGTAAGAAACATATCACTAATGTTGATCACTTTGTCAAATAGGAGACTGTGACCAATTTGATAATTTATTGCAGTAATAGCATCAAAACCACTACACTTACCAGTAAATCACTTAGCAAGTTGGTCAAAGAAAAAGGACCATTCCTTCCTTAAATATGGCCTAGTTATCTTACTCATGTTATCTAAGCTAGCAGAATAACCTATTGCCTTAAACATGCTTTTTATGTCATCATCAGATACAATATTATCAAAAGAAGACTTAATAGGCAGTTTAAACACAGAATTAAGTATATCTGCAGTTACATCAAAAGTAGTGGAGCCAAAGGTGAACATGATTTTACCTGGTTGATCCTGAGAAGGATCAACTACCTTTGCAGAGCTCCAGGCTTGTGAAACAGCATCCATATGAATCACTGGTGATGCCTTGAGTATATAACTGAGCTCACTCTGCTCCAAGAAATCCATCATAGGATAGTAGTCAGCATCTACCCCTTTCTTGTCGCCAAGGGCTGCCACATGGTTAGTGGTCATGAACTCAAAGTCTCCAAAGGTGAATGCGATAGCATTGGGTCCCCTCATCACAGTTGAGATAGCAGCCATTGAAATCGTTGAGATGAAAGTGATGAATTTGCTTGAACAGATTTGCTAGGGTTCGTAAAGAGCTCTGTGAATATTTGTGCCTTAGAAAATAATTTGCAAGAAACAAGTGAGTAAATTGTATGAAAAATTCTATTTTGTTCAAGTTGCATACAAAACACACGAGTCTACAGTCTATCTCCAGTCAAAAATAACTGTTACCGCCTATTTCAAGTCATTTGAATAATTTAGACACAATAAGAGTCTGCAGGCGTGAACTTTAACCGTTTCGGAGTCTAGACGATAATTGTTTTTTAGAGTCTACAGACTAGTCAGAGTCTACAGACTCGTCAGAGTCTAAAAACTAGACTCTGTCAAGATAAAGTACCTCAAGAATTTTGCATTAACAAATTATAGTTTGACACATCAGGAGCTATAATTAAAGTACATACCTTGCTTCTTGTAATTTGTAATCACTTACATGTTTAACATACCTAATTTACCTACCAGTCTAAGAAAGGTAGACTCATCAAGTGGTTTTGTCAAAATGTCTGCAATCTGTTTGTCAGTTAGAACATAGTGAAGTGTCACAGTACCATTTTTAACATGTTCTCTAATAAAATGATACCTAACATCAATGTGCTTTGTTCTAAAATGTTGGACTGGATTCTCTACAATTTTAATAGCACTAGTATTATCACAATACGTAGGAATATTTGAGAATATTAGTCCATAATCAAGTAATTGATTTCTTATCCACAGAATTTGAGCACAACAACTCCCAGCGACAATGTATTCAGCCTCAGCTGTTGAGGTTGATACAGTCTGTTGTTTCTTGCTAAACTAAGAAATTAATCTGTTGCCAAGAAACTGGCACTGACCTGTTGTGCTTTTCCTGTCTACTTTGCATCCTGCATAGTCAGAATCTGAATAACCAATTAATGAAAAAGTTGACTCTCTAGGATACCAAAGTCCAAGAGTTTGTTCCCCCTTGAGATATCTAAAAATTCTTTTTACAGCTATTAAATGTGATTCTCTGGGGTCAGCTTGAAATCTAGCACACAGACAAGTTGCAAACATTATATCTGGTCTACTAGCAGTTAAATATAATAATGAGCCAATCATACCTCTGTAGCTAGTGTTGTCAACTTTCTTACCCTTTGGGGTCAGAGTCTAGCTTAGTGGCTGTTGACATGGGAGTTTTAGCAGTTGCAGAATCTTGCATATCAAACTTCTTCAATAGTTCTTTTACATACTTTGTTTGATTGATGAAAATTCCATCATCATTCTGTTTGACTTGAAGCCCCAAAAAGAAGTTTAATTCTCCCATCATGCTCATTTCATAATTTGACTGCATTAGTTTACTAAACTTTTCACAGAGTTTGTCATTAGTAGAACCAAATATAATATCATCAACATAAATTTGGACAAGCAAAATGTCACCTTTATACTTTCTAATAAAGAGAGTGTTGTCAATGGTACCTCTTATGAATCCATTTTCAAGAAGAAATTTTGAAAGAGTTCCATACCATGCTCTAGGTGCTTGCTTCAATCCATAAAGTGCCTTATCTAATCTGTAAACATGATCAGGATATTTAGGATCAACAAATCCTGGTGGTTGCTCCACATAGACTTCTTCTTCCAATTTTTCATTCAAGAAGGCACTTTTTACATCCATCTAATTCACCTTGAATTTTGAATGAGCTGCAAAGGCAAGAAACATTCTTATGGCTTCCAATCTTGCTACTGGTGCAAAAGTTTCATCATAATCAATTCCTTCCTCCTGTGAGTATCCTTTTGCAACTAGCCTTGCTTTGTTTCTTATTACAGTTCCACTCTCATCAAGTTTGTTTTTGTACACCCATTTTGCACCAACAACTGATCTATCTTTAGGCCTTGGTACAAGTTTCCACACTTTGTTTCTCTCAAATTCATTCAATTCCTCTTGCATTGCAATTATCCAATCAGGGTCTTGCAAGGCTTCCTCAATTTTCTTGGGTTCATTCTTTGTGAGAAAACAGCTATAAAGACATTCATTTTGAGTGGCTGTTCTTGTTTGTACACCACTCTCAGGGTCACCAATTATTAAGTCAGGAGTGTGACCTCTTGTCCATTTTCTAGCTGGTGGAAGATTGATTCTTGAACTAGAAGCTACCCCTAAGTCATTTGCATCTTCTGTATTTAAGTGAAATTCAAATGAAGAGGCTCCCCCTAAATTGCTTGACTCTGTCAAGGGTTCAGAGTTGTTTGATCCAGACCCTGATGAGTTAGATTCTGAGGAATTTGACTCAGACTTTCTAGACTCTGTCTGGGTAGACCCTGACCTGTTAGACTCTGAATCATTTGGAGTTGTATTTCCTAGCTCCCCCTCAGAATGTGCAGGTTCCTGTGTTGGATTAGGAGTTACTTGAGGGTCTTCATCCTCTTCTTCTTCATTTATCTCAGAACTTTTTAGATTTTCAAATTTCAGTGTAGTAAACTCTGACTCATCTTGTAATTCTGTAAACTTTTTATCATCAAATGCAACATGAATAGATTCCATAACAATTTTGGTTCTGAGATTAAATACTCTGAATGCTTTTGTGTTTGATGCATATCCAAGAAAAATTGATTCATCTGCTTTGGCTTCAAATTTGATCAGATTTTCAGGATGTACTTTCAGTACATAACACTTGCATCCAAATATGTGAAAATGTTTCACACTTGGCTTCTTGTCCTTTATCATTTCATAGGGAGTCTTTCCATGCATATTTATTAAAGTACAGTTTTGAGTGAAACATGCTGTATTGACTGCCTCTGCCCAAAAATATACTGGTAGCTTAGAGTCTGCCAGCATTGTTCTGGCAGCTTCTATGAGGGTTCTATTCTTTCTCTCCACAACTCCATTTTGTTTAGGAGTTCCTGGTGCAGAAAATTGTTGAAAAATTCCTTTTAATGCACAGTAGTCTTCCATGATTGAATTCTTGAATTCAGTACCATTGTCACTCCTTAGAACTCTAACTGTTTTCTTTGAATTTCTTTCCAGAAAAGTGATATGGTCTTTTATGTGTTGTGGAGCTTCATCCTTTGAATGTAGAAAGAAAACCCATGTGAATCTTGTAAAATCATCTACAATAACAAGAGCATATTTCTTTTTATTAATAGACATAACATTTACTGGACCAAATAAATCAAGGTGCAATAAATAAAAGGGTTCAGAAATGGTGTTTATTGTCTTGCTCTTGAAGGATGATTTCTTTTGCTTTCCAAGTTGACATGCTTCACAGAGTCCATCTTGCACAAAATCAAACTGTGGTAATCCTCTTACAAGATTCTGTTTAACCAACTTGTTTAGTGTTTTAAAGTTGATATGTGACAATTTTTTATTCCATTTCCAGCTTTCTTCAATTGAGGCCTTGCTATATAGACATATGAGTTCACTGTGTATGCAATCCTCCAAGATGGCTTCATAAATGTTACCATGTCTGTGTCATTTAAAAACCAGAATACCTGTTTCTTTGTGAGTCACAAGACACTCTTTATTGTCAAAGCCAGTATGGTAACCTTTATCTCCTAGTTGACTTATGCTTATCAAATTGTGTCTTAAGCCATCAACTAGAGCTACTTGTTCAATGATGACATTCCCAAGTACAATCTTGCCATATCCCAGTGTTTGTCCTTTGTTGCCAACTCCAAAGGATACTTCTGGGCCAGCCATTTGCACAAAGTCTGTAAGCAGGGATTTCTTTCCAGTCATGTGTCCTGAGCATCCACTGTCCAGGATTAGGGTTACATTCTTTACCCTTGTTCCCAGCATACATAAAGCAACTAGTTAGTTGTTTTGGGCATCCAAACAGTTTTGGATCCTTTTCCTCTAACTTTAGGTGAAACAGGTTTAGCAATTTTCACCTTTGATTTACCTGTCTCCTTTGCTTTTGACTCTGGTGGAGTCTTAACAGTGTCATACCATCTTTTGTCAATAGATGATTTTAGCTCATAAAAATTGAAATACAATTCATGATAGTCTCTACACTTATAAATAGAGTGAAATATGCTACCACAGTGATAATAGGGTTTTTGTGGAATGTAGTGACTTTTCAGAGTCTGTGGAAGACTAAACTCTGATTCTTTTTCAATTTTTGCTTTACAAACTATAGCTAAATGGTTATGGTTGCCACATCTAAAACACTTCTTTCTAGGAGCATTTGGATCCTTTTGATAATTATTTACTTTATTAATGCCTTCTTTACCATTCCTATTTCTCCTAGTTTTGGTAGACTCTGATAAGTTCTCAACCCTTTCTTTTAACTTAGACTTAGACAAGTACCCTATGTTTATATTTTTCTTAGAGTTATTTGTTTCAGTTTCATCTGTCTTTTTGTCAACAACAAGGGGACTATTGACAGATGAGTTTGTGGTTTCAGTCTTTTCTTTAGGAGTCACAAACTTAATAGGAACAAATGTGCTTTTGTCTTTAGTCTTATTAGCTTGGCTAGCTTCTGCATTGTTATCATTCTCAACAATAGGTCTTTTGCCTTGACTATTTTCAAAGCCTAGACCAGCAGTTTGACAAACATTTTGGTTATTGAGAATTTCTTGAACTTTTCTGCCAGAGTCTGTCCAGACTTTAAACTTAAGTCTTTCTTCTTCTAGTTCATTCTTAACATAGTCATAGGCTTTCAAAATTTCAGTGTAATTATGACTATTTTTCTCAGAATCCTTTTTGTATTGTTCCATTAATATTAACTCAGACTCTAAATGATCATTCCTTTTAGTTAAGGTTAAATTTTCTTCTCTCAACCTTTCACTTTCACTAGTGAGAGACCTACATGTTGTCATTATTTTATTAACCTCACTTTGCACAATTTCTATGCCATTAGAGTCTAAGTTAATTAAGGATTCAGGAGTAAAGATTGATACCTGAGTTTTAGGAGATGATGGTTCTTTGGGAGATTGTGATTTTCTTGAGGAGGATGCCATCAATGCTAGATTTTCATAATCAATTTCATCCTCTGAGCTTGAATCTGCCCAATCCTTTCCTGTTGATAAAAGTGCTTTTCCTTTTCCTTGACTTTTTGACTTTCTGCATTCACTGGCAAAGTACCCCAATATTCAACAGTTGAAACATTTGACCTTTGCTTTGTCAAGTTTGATTATAGTACTCTTGCTCTTTTCATTCTTCTCATCTTCCTTCTTGAATGATGACCTTTTGCTAAATTTGCCAGTTCTTTTATTAAATTTCATTCTTTTCAAAGTTTTGGCAAACATAGCCATCATTTGACTTAGATCAATCTCTTCATCAGAATCAGAGTCTGTGTCAGTAGACTCTGACTCCACAACAGTTTTACCCTTATTTCTTGAATCCTTGATTCTTGTTTCAGTGGGTTGTTCCTGTTGTTCTTTTTCAGACCCCATTAAGAGTGCTACATATTTTGTCTTCACATACTTCTTATTCTTCCTCTGTTGCATCTCTAAATCATATGTCTTGAGCCTGCCATACAATTCTTCTAGAGTTAGTTCATCCAAATCTCAAGCTTCCCTTATGGCTGTAGTCTTATTGTCCCACTCTTCAGGAAGTGCTCTCAGAAACTTGGTGTTGGTATCTTCAGAATCATAAACCTTACCAAGCATAGCCATCTCATTCAAGATTTTAGTAAACCTATCATACATCTCAGTAATAGATTCTCCAGATTTTGCTTCAAAATACTCATACTCTTGAATTAGCAAAGACCTTGCATTTTTCTTGACATTTTTAGTTCCTTGACAGTGTACTTCAAGTTTTGTCCACATCTCCTTAGCAGTTTGACATGATATAACACAGTTTGTTAGAACATAATCTAAACTGTTAAAGAGTATGTTTTTGACCTTTGCCTCTTTAAGAACATTCTCCTTGTCCGCTTTTGTCCATTCAGCCTTTGGTTTTTCAATGAAGTGTTCTTCAGTTACTTTTCCTTCTTCATTGATTTGAGGTACTAGTTTTAAGGGCACATAGGGTCCTTCATGAATTCTTTCAAGATAGTCAGGGTCTGTTTCTTCCAGATGGTGCATCATCTTAACCTTCTAGTGGGTAAACTCGTTTCTTTTGAGCATAGGAATCTTAGAATTGTCATCTTTGTTTCCAGACATCTTTGATCGATTTTAAACGTTAGGCTCTGATACCAATTGTTTTCCCAGTTGCACAAGTAGAAGGGGGGGGGTTGAATACTTGTGTTCCTTTTATGCTTGATTTAAAACCAACTCGATATGAATTAAGAACAAATAACTTGAATGTTGACTATCTAGACTCTGATTATACATTTCAGAGACTAGAAAGACTTATTACAGATAAACCATGCTAGACCCTGTTCTAGTATTTTGTACATCATCAAATGAATATATTCCTAACACAATCCAGATAATGGAGCAATGAAGAAGATAAAGACATGTAATAGTGTAGTATTTGAAACCACCATAGATTGATCTTGATAATTCCATTAGCTTGGAAATATCACATAGGATGGGGTCATAACCAAACACGTTTAATTTACGCACAATACATATATGTATATGAATGCATGTGTAGATATGTATGTGTTGGAATGATGTATGTATTAGATACGACACCCATGTCATGCCTGCTTAAGAAAGATATAATCTGTAACGATTCAAGATTTTAAAATTAAACAAACAATCATGAGATTCTTGTGTTTATGAAACACAGTATTGAATATGAATTTTCTTTTTATGATATGGGGAGATTTTGTCAAAAGCGAATTATTATTCGTAAGAAAGTTGGGTTTTAAGTGAGACCGCTTGTGACTTCTCTGACGATCTGGAAATCGAACCATTGACGAATATTGAAATGGATTATTTGATCAAGGAAAAATTGAGAATCTCTTTATGATGGGATCATGATCGTTCATATAAACATTAAAATCCCTAAATACATATTATTTAATGTTTAATACTCGTCAAGATCTAGATTGAGAAGGAGTGGGTTTGCCAAAGCAAGGTACTTTTATCAATCATGGGAAAACGTGATAAGTAAGTGACTTAGTTTGTTGAAACATTAGGTCTAACTTAACTAAATCATCACAATAGAATTGTGGGTTTAGAGGCATAGAGTTTGGTGAGATTTATTGGATAAATGTGTACAAAGTGTTGTTCCACCAAACTATCCAAGAGTTATAATTGATATAATCGACTAATGTTGTCTACCTAAATAGTCGTGTTTTGGGTGTATTAGCCAACACTATCTTAAAACATGGATGAAATATGGATCTAATGGAATGCTTTCCGACTTAATAGTTAGGGCTATTGATTTGATAAAATAGTGGGAGATATATATTATAAATGTATATGATAATCACTTGAACATAATTAAACTTCTGTAACTAACTAATATGCATTTTAAACATTGTAGATATTTAATGGCAAAAAACACAAATAACTTCTCTGTGAGAGCAACCCTTGAGAAGGACAAGCTAACAAGAACTAACTTCCTTGATTGGTATAGGAATTTGAGGATTGTCCTCAGGCAGGAGCGAAAGCTTCACGTCATTGAAATTCCTTCACCTGCTCCTACTGCTGAGAATGCAACTCGTGTTCAGCAAAATGATTATCAGAAGCATATTGATTATGCGAATGATATTGCGTGTCTCATGCTGGCAACCATGAGAGCTGAGCTTCAAAAACAACATGAGCATATGGATGCTTATGAGATGATTGAACACCTTCAAAGAATGTTTGAAGGACAGGCTCGTCAAGAAAGGTTCGACATGAGCAAAGCACTGTATGCTTGTAAATAGGGAGAGCGTGAACCTGTTCAACCACATATTCTAAAGATGATAGGTTATATTTAGTATCTTGATACTTTGGGTTTCCCGATTGGTCCGAAAGCTCAGATTGACTTGATCTTGAAATCTTTGAATATCAACTATACTCATTTTGGTATGAACTACAATATGAATGAGATAGAAAAAAAACCCACTAAATTATTGGCCATGTTACGAACTGCTGAAACCAACATGAAAAAAGGCTGAACCTGCTGCCATGCTGATGGTAGACAACAAAGGTAAGGCTAAAAGGAAAGGCAAATGGAAGGGAAAGAAGAAGATTGGATCTGCTTCTGGTCTCACGCCAAAGGCTAATCTTAAACAGGCTTTAAAGCCTAAGGGTGCTGTTGCAAATGGTGATTGTCACTACTGTGGTAAACCAGGTAATTGGAAGAGAAACTGTCATGCTTATTTGGAGGATCTAATGAAGAAAAAGGCTGGTCAAGCTTCTGATTCAAGTATTTATGTTATAGAGGTCAATTTGTATACTTTTACATCATGGGTATTGGATACTGGATGTGGTTCTGACATTTGTATAAATGTGCAGGAGCTGCAAAGGAGTAGGACTTTGGCAAAGGGAGAGGTCGACCTACGAGTTGGCAATGGAGCAAAGGTTGCTGCCTTAGCTGTATGGACTTATTATTTAACATTGCTCACTAGGCTTATTTTAGAACTTGAGAACTGTTTTTACATGCCTGCAATTTGCAGAAAAATTGTTTCGATTTCTTGTTTGGACAAGAAAGGTTTTGCATTTTCAATTCAAAACAATAGTTGTTCCTTTTCTTTGAATAATGTTACCTATGGGGTTGCACGTTTATTTAACGATTTATATGTTCTTGATTTAGACACTCCTATCTATAATATGAATAACAAACATTTTAAAACTAATGACTCAAATCAAACATACCTCTGACACTGTCGTTTAGGCCATATAAATGAGAAGCGCATTTCCAAGTTACATAAGGATGGATACTTGGATAAGTTTGACTTTGAATCATACAAAGCATGCGAACCTTGTCTCATTGGAAAAATGACTAAAGCTCCTTTTACTGGACTAGGTGAAAGGGTCACTGAACGATTAGAACTTATACATAGTGATGTAAGTGGTCCTATGCGTACTATGGCAAGATGTGGCTTTTACTACTTTATCACGTTTACTGATTGTTTCAGTAGATATAGATATGTGTATCTTATGAAGAACAAATCTGATTCTTTTGAAAAGTTCGAAGAATACAAAGCTGAAGTAGAAAAGAAAACTGGTGGAAGTATTAAGACTCTACGATCTGATCGTGGAGGTGAATACTTAAGCCATGAATTTAAGAGTTTATTCAAAGAGTGTGGTATTTGTATCACAACTCACTCCTCCCGGAACACCACAATGGTATGGAGTTTCTGAAAAGAGGAATCATACTTTATTGGACATGGTACGATCGATGATGAGTCATGCAGATCTTTCAATTAGTTTCTGGGGCTACGCCTTGGAGACGACTGCTTATACACTTAACCGAATTCCTACTAAAACGGTTCAGAAGACTCCATATCAGATATGGACTGAGAAACGTCATAGCATGTCATTTATGAAAATTTGGGGATGTAAGGCATTTGTGAAACGTCTAACTTTTGACAAGCTAGGACCTAAATCAAAAAAATATAATTTTATGGGATACCCAATTGAAACAAAGGGTTATTCTTTCTATAATCCTTCAGAGAACAAAGTGTTTGTTGCTCGAACTGTAGTGTTCTTTGAAAGAGAAATGTTGTCTAAGAAAGACAGTGGGAGGATAATAGATCTCGATGAAATTCGAGACCCACATGATAACATTGAACCAATAGAGGAACCTGAGCAGAATGTACAAGAAAATAATACTGCTCAGGAAACACATGTTGTTCGTAGGTCTTGTAGGATTTGCCATGAGCCCGAGATATATTATGGATTTCTCTTGACTCAAGATGGTGATGTGATGCTTGTGGATGAAGATGAGCCTCTCACGTACCAAGACGTTATAAACACTCCAGAATCTAAGAGATGGCAGGATGCCATGAAATCTGAGATGGAATCCATGTATACTAATCAAGTATGGACTTTGGTTGATCCACCTGAAGGGGTAAAACCTATAGGGTGCAAGTGGGTTTTCAAAAGAAGACTGACATGGATGGTAATGTACAGACCTATAAAGCACGATTGGTGGCAAAAGGTTTCAAGCAAATTCATGGTATTGACTATGATGAAACCTTTTCACTAGTGGCTATGGTCAAGTCCATCAGGATTTTGCTTGCTATAGCTGCGTACCATGAATATAAAATCTGGTAAATGGATGTCAAAACCGCTTTCTTAAATGGGAGCCTTGAAGAAGATGTGGATGTGTATATGACACAACCTGAAGGTTTTGTTGATCCAAAGAATGTTGGAAAAATGTGTAAGCCGCGTCGATCCATTTATGGATTGAAACAAGCCTCAAGGAGATGGAACATTCATTTTGATGAAACTGTTAAATAGTTTGAGTTTATTCAAAATAAAGATGAACCATGTGTTTACAAGAAGGTAAGTGGGAGAAATATGGAATTCCTAGTATTATATGTTGATGATATATTAATAATAAGGAATGACATTCCTTCTTTACAGGCTGTTAAGACTTGGTTGAGTAAGAATTTCTCAATGAAAGACTTAGGCAAAGCGACCTATATTTTAGGTATCAAGATCTATAGAGATAAATCAAGAAGAATGATCGGCCTAATTCAAAGTACATACATTGATAAAGTTTTGCATCGACTTGGGATGCAAAATGCTAAAAGAGGATTTGTCCCTATGTCTCATGGGATATCGATCTCAAAAGATAACAATCCTAAATCATTGGATGATAAGGACCATATGAGTAAAGTTCCATATGCTTTAGCAATTGGTTCCATAATGTATGCAATGATATGTACTCGTCCTGATATCTCGTATGCTTTGAGCATGACGAGTAGATACCAGTCTAATCTAGGTGAAGGTCACTGGACATCAGTCGAGAGTATTCTTAAGTACTTGAAGAGGACTAAAGATCAATTCTTGGTATATGGAGGAGAAGAAAAACTAGTTGTAAAAGGTTACATCGACGATATTTTCCAAACATACAATGATGATTCGATTTCTCAGTTTGGGTTTGTGTTTTGTCTAAATGTAGGTGCTGTAAGCTGGAAAAGTTCAAAGCAAGAGACAGTTGCCGATTCTATAATAGAGCCTGAGTATATTGATGCTTGTGAAGAGCCAAGGAGGCTATTTGGAGATGTACTTAGGAGATATCACCTAATTAATGAGATTAATGATCAAGGAGATATACATATATGTAAAGTGCATATAAATGATAACATTGCAGATCCACTGACTAAGGCTTTGTCGCAGTAGAAGCACGAAGGTCATAATAGTTCCATGGGTATTAGATACATAAGAGATTGGATCTAGTACAAGTGGGAGATTGTTAGTATTGGTGTCCTAGAGATAATACTTTTAATGTTTTATTGAAAACAATAAAGAATTATGTTACGTGATTAGTTAATTAATATTTATTATGTCTTTATTTATTGCGTCATAAATTGAAAGAATAAAAAATATCCTTGGAATATTAATACGTAATATATATCTTTAAGTATGTGACTTAAAAATGAGATTATATGAATAATATTTTATTCCTAAAATTCCCTAGTCGAGTATTATTATTTAAGGAAAATAATAATGGAATAAGACTAGTTTGTTTATTGACAGATGACCACATTTCATTGGTCATAGGTATGGTGATACTAAAGTCAAGAACATAAGTGTATGAATCAATACATGACACTGAAAAGACCCGCCGTGAGATTCTACATGTTAATAAGTGTCATAAGAAATCTCACAGTGATAATGATGAAATGATCCTCTGACTTGAAATCATTATATTTCTATGCGAGAATTAATATACTTTGATTACACTCAAAGTTACCTTTCATCGAGTAATGATAAAGGTGGACATTGGGTATGCTATGAATCGTATGAGGAATATGAATGATAGATATAGGATTTAACCCTCCAATTCTAGGAGTGATATTATTGGCCTCTTGATTGAGTGAGACTATAAAATGCATGGTCATGCTCAAATATTGATTTGTTTAAATAGTCTACTCATTGATCAAGAAAACCAAGATTAAACGTTTAAGAGGATGACACTATACATGCCTCGAGTTTGATATATAATATAAGGTTAAATGAATTATATTACACGGAACATTATTCATGAAAGGTTTAATTGAATCACCAATTATTATTGTTACTTAGGTAGCAATGATGTATTACTAGATGCCGCTCATTTTTTATAATTTTATTATTGGATATTAAAATTATTGCCAACGTAATAATAACCTAAAGGGTTACACACAAAGAACGTCAAAACAGAGGTTTATTTAAATTATGAATTTAGATATATTATTATTAATTCGAATTTAATTATTGAATTAATTAAGTGGGACTTGATTAATTATATTAGAATTCAGATTTAATAAAAATTATTATTAATTCGAATTTAATTATTGAATTAATTAAGTGGGACTTGATTAATTATTTTAGAATTCAGATTTAATAAGAATTATTATTAATTTGAATTTAATCATTAAATTAATTAAGTGAGACTTGATTAATTATATTATAATTCGGATTTAATAATAATAATAACCCAAAATTATAATGGGTTTTGGAAACCACATGGATTAGGGTGAGGCCCAAAATCTCTCTCCCCTATATATACATAATGATGTATAGTATTAGGGTTAATCATCAGATTTCACATTAGAGAAAAACCCTAGCTGCTCAACATCAAGAGAGGCTAGAGAGAAAAGAGAGAGAAGAAGAGGCAAGCAATTCGGCTAGTACCGACTCCGGTGATCGTTGGATGATCGGGTGTTCGTGTGGACTTCTTTGGGGAGCAGATCTTTGCAACAAAGGGATGTTGTGATTCGTTTTTCTAGACCTCCATTAAACATCATACGGAAAGTTTTGTTAAGGTACAGACTTCTTCACCATAATCATCCAAAGTTATACATGGATCCTGCGATAGGGTTTCATTTTTTTTTATTGTTTTACGTTATATCCACTGCGTTTTCATGCCCGAAATCCTTCAAGTGGATGTGAATATGTTGAACCCTTGGGGGAATTCTGTTCACAACATGGTATAATCCATGAGGTCACTGCACCCTATTCTCCTCTGTCAAATGGAGTAGTTGGGAGGAAGAATCGCACTATCAAGGAGATGATGAATGCGATGCTACTAAGCTCTGGACTTCCACAGTCAATGTGGTGGGAAGCCATCTTAAGTGCAAACTATCTTTTAAATAGGATGATGCATAAGAAGAAGGATGAAAGTCTTTATGAAATATGGAAGAAATAGAAACCGTTATAAACATTTGAAAGTGTGGGGGTGCCTTGCTAAGGTACTGATCCCTGAGCCTAAGAAGGTGAAGATTGGTCCAAAGACCGTATATTATATCATCATTGGATATCCCCCAAATAGTACTGCATATCGATTTCTCGTACATGAATCAAAGATTTCTAACATTCAAAAGAATACGATCATGGAGTCAAGGAATGCCTCATTCTTTGAAACAACTTTTCCTTGTAATCCAGAAACTAAACGCTCTACAACATCTAAACGACCTCATGAGTCTATAGAGGAAGACAATGAGGATGAAGACATTGAAGATGATAATGTGGGGGTAGTGAGAAAGAGCAAAAGGAAAAGAAAAGAGAAATCCTATGGGTAAAAATTTATTACTTATTTACTTGAAGAGGGTGATTTAAAAACCTATAAGGAAGCGGTAACATCACCTGATGGACCTATGTGGAAAGAGGCCATCAAAGACGAAATTGATTCAATCATGCAGAATCATACCTGGAAGCTAGTGGACCTGCCATCTGGATGCAAACCACTAGGTTGCAAGTGGGTTTTAAAAGGAAATTGAAATCTGATTGCAGTATTGACAAGTATAAGGCCAGACTTGTAATTAAACTATACAAGAAACAATATGGCCTCAATTACTTTGATACATACTCCCATGTATCACGAATAACATCCATAACAATAGTGCTTGCTATCGCTGCACTGCGAAACTTAGATGTAAATCAAATGGATGTGAAAACAACTTTTCTAAATGGAGATTTAGACGAGGAAACCTACATGGAACAACCCAAAGAGTTTGTGGTTCTTGGACAGGAAAGAAAGGTATGCAGATTAGTTAAGTCACTATATGGCTTGAAGCAAGCACCCATGAAGTGGAATTAAAAGTTTCATCATTTCATGATAGAAAATGGCTTCAAGTTAAATGAATGTGATAGCTGCGTCTATTACAAGGATAACGAGAATGAATATGTCATGATAACATTACATGTAGATGATCTAGTTAGTGCTGGCAGTAGTGGAAAAGTGATCAAGTCTACAAAGGATATATTAAGATCATGATTTTACATGAAAGATATGTGGCAAACATATGTGATTCTAGGTGTAAAAATCTCTAGAACATCAGAAGGTATCATGCTAAGTCAGTCATACTATGTTGACAAGATCCTTGAGAGGTTGGCCAAGGATGATACTGAGATAGCCAAAACACCTGTGGATTTGACTTTACATTTATCCAAGAATAAAGGTGTAGGGATTTTCCAATTAGAGTACTCAAGGATAATATGAAGTCTGATGTACCTAATGAGTTATACGAGACCAGACATTGCGTACTCAATTAGTAAGTTGAGTAGATTCATAAGTAATCTGGGAGCTGATCACTGGAAAGCGATCACAAGAGTATTAAGGTACTTAAGGGGAACTCGAGACTATAGACTTCATTATGGAAGATATCCAGCAATACTTGAAGGGTACCAAGATGCAAATTGGATATCTAGCAAGAAGGCATTAAATTCTACGAGTGGCTACGTGTTTACACTAGCTGGGGCAGCCGCGTTATGGAAATCATCCAAACAAACAGTGATGGTGGACACCCAACCTTGCTGATTGGAGGTCCCAAGAACTTGGTTCAAATGGGAAAACTAAATAATGATGATCAAATCACTGTGGGGGTAACCCCTGGCCTGTTCCTATGATGAGGAAATAGTGAGACCCGTATGATACAAGGGTAAACTTTACACTTTTAATGATCTTTCGATAAATACATGAAATTCATGGTTGAATGCATGGAATTCATTTGAGTAAACATGGGTTACTCTTTAAGATAAAGATCACCTATGTAGGAGAGAAGTGGGGCCACTTCAAAGGAGAATTGTGAGACATAATTCTTTAAAAACTCCCGCAGAACCAGGACGATGTCCATGGCCAAAACGGACATAATGATGAGACCTGAATGAGTCAGAAAAGATGTAGTGATAATTATATTATGTTTAAGGGCTTATTTTTAGCCTATATCAGTAGTGTAATAATGCCAAATATAATAAATCTATTTAGGCAAAGCTAGGTCGGCCTAAGCTCTTTAAATGAGATGAGGTTGACACCCTCTGGTTTGTAAACTCAATCATCCTAGGATCAAGCTAGGTCGGTAAGCTTTTTAAATGAACTGAGGTTGGCACCCTCTGGTTTACAAACTCAATCGACATAGCAACAAGCTAGGCTTACTTATCTCCGTTGGCCTTCCTGGATTTATCGTTTGAATATTATACCTCGTATCAGAAATTCATGATTTCTAGCTAATCTCATTGGTTAATATCCTTAATCCTTTGATTAGAATTAAACCTTTAGCTTTTTCTTTCTTTATGCATAATTAGCCTTTGAGTCGCCTCTTGCAGCCCTTTGTCAAACATTTACTCGTTCCTCTCGTTTTTTACGTGGAAATAAAAAAGTTTTAACGTAGTTTTTCATTCAAGGCGATCAATTTTTGCCATTTTTGTGTACGTAACTCGTATATAACCTACTAACACGAACCAGCCTGTGTTATGATTTGGTGTAGCAAGTAACACTTTTCTCTATAAAAGGGGGGATGAGTGTTCCTTTTTCTTCACACTTTCATTTCCAAGCTTCTCAAGCTCTTCCAAGCCCTTTCAAGCTCTGTTCTAGGTTTTCAACCAAGGAACCTCCTAAGTTCTTGATATTAGAAATTTTCAATCTAGAATCCAAAAATGGTTAACATTGTTCCTCCTCCTCCCGTTTCTTATTGTAGATAATGGGCAGACACATTACCAAATCTTTTTAACCGAGAGGAATCTCGTAGAAGTTGGCCTTATTGGCCTCTCTCTTGAGGGTAATTATTTTCCATCCATTATCTATTATGAACATGTTTGTTCTTATTCTGATGCTTTTCTTGTTTTGTTTTAGCAGCTGAGATTATGGATCAGAATATAGGTTCAGGTGAGTTCAGGTGAAAAAATATCGCTATTTTCTTGCAAGAATTTTGTAAGTTCTTCCTTCAGGGGTTCCGAGAGTAAAGCTCCAATGTATGTAACCTTTTCAGGTTTGTTCGGGACAAGGGGTACATAAACTAAGTCCTCTGCAGGTTTCCCCCTCTGTTTATCATCTTCTCGAATTTTCATGCCCTCAATGGGCAAAACTTGACACTAGTTCCGTCGGGCCTTAATGCTGCCATATAACAACTCCGGGCTAATTTCTGGTCTCCCCTTTCTTTACCAACACTGTTCCTCATAGGGAACTTGACTTTCAAGTGATACGTTGAGGCTATATCCTTAAAGGCGTGCAAGCTAGTCCGTCCTAGGATTGCATTGTAGGTGGTTGTCGACTTTATAACGAGAAAATTCAGCATTTGAACGGCCTCTCTCGGCTCCTGTCCTAAATTCAAGGGTAGTTGTATGGTCCCTTCAATCCGGGATTCAACTCCATTGAACCCGTAGATGGGCATATAGGAGGGTGTAAGATGAGAATCATTGTACCCCATCTTTATGAACGCATCACATTATAAGATATCAACGGAGGAGCCATTGTCCACCATGATTCTTTTGACATGAGAATTTCCAATCACGGGAGTGATGACCAAAGGGTTGTTATGGGGGAACTTCACCCCTTCTAGGTCGGAGTCATAGAACGCTATGGATAACTCAGTCCTGGCTTTCTTTGGGGTCTCTCTCACGATGTGCATCACTTCACGGGCACAAGCCTTCCTTGAGTTTCGTGAGGTGTCGGTGGTAGTCAGTCCTCTAGAGATGACAATAATAATTGGCCCTTTTGGATGGGGCTTTCTATCATCATGGTCTCTCCTTCTATCGTCGTAGTCTCTTCTTTCATTGTTACCACCATCTTTGGTGAACTTGCTCAACTTTCCTCGCCTGAGTAGGAACTAAATTTCATATTTGAGTTGCCTACAATCATTGGTGTTGTGTCCCGTATCCCTATGAAATCTATAGAATAAATCCTTGTTTCTTTCCTCAGGATCAGTCCTTAGAGGTTTCGGCCTGAAAGGGGAGATAGGAGTAAAGGGAAGTAACTCACTGCACTTTCATGTGTACTAGAAATGCTAAATGTAATCTCTATGTAATGGTTGATGATAACTCAACAATAGAATAGGACATGTAATAATATGCAGGTGCACAGAAATCTTGGATCACAGAGTTCAATTAAGACAAAGTATCAAAGGATCATCTACAGACTTGAAGCCCACTGGAAGAAGTTCATTAACATGTTCAGGCCTCAGTGGAGAATAAAAGATGTTGACATCTATTCAAGGATGTGGAAGCTACAGAAGATTGTCTTAGTCTATGAAGATTTTAGTGCATTACAATCGAAGCAACAAGTAAGGTTTGCAAAGAAGAATGTGGAATCATGTTCGGAATCAAGAGCCCCTATCAAGACTAGTCACTTATGAACCAGACCGTTGCATCAAGTGTCAGGACATTGGAGGCAAGCTCTCGTCTGTTAATATGGTTTTAATCATTCTAAAGTTGTTGGTTTTCTTCAGTCATGTGGAGGATCAACAAAGGTGGTAAATCAGTATTGGAGAAATGTCAGCCTAATGGATAAGAGACAGACGGCACAACCTGATTGGATCTTACTAAAGCTTCACAGATTAGAAGGCCAAATACTTGGACGTGGTGGAGTCACGTATACGGGGCCAAGTATTTGGATAAGGAAGTCTACATAAATTGAAGAGTGGAATGGAAATATTTAATTTAATTAAATAAAGTATTTATTTAATTATTTATATATTTTATAAATAAAGATATTCTTTATTTATATTTTATATATTTATTAAATATTACTTTTACATTAAATATTTCCAAAGGCATGCTTGGCACATGACTTTGAAGAAAAGATTTGAGTGGACAAGAGTAAAAGGTGGAAAAGTAAAAAGCAACATCTTTTTGAATATACTAAAAGAAACCAAGTCCTCATCTTCATAACAACACAGGCAGTAGTATTCGGCAGAGAAAAAATGGGGAGAGAGAGAGAGAGAAAATTATTTTCTCTCTCCCCCATGGCCATACTCCATATCTTGAATATTATGGGGCCATGAATTTCTTTGTTTCACCACTCATCTATTCTTCTATTGTAAACATTGCTAAATCTTGTTTAGAAGATATGTTTGATTTTTGTCTCCTAGATCTAGAATTTGTAATATTTTTAGAGGAGCTAAAAATCATTTCTTTGTTGTGTTCTTGAGCTTATGTTCTTGAACTTGTTTGTAGCATCTACCCCACTTCAATGAATATAAAGTTATATTCTTGGATCTTGTTGTGTTGTGTGTTTTGGATAATTTACCGTTCATTATCTTGGTTATTTTAATGGTGTTCTTGAGGTTGAAGAAGATGATGAACAATACTTGGGTTTGAACCAAAGTAATTTTTATGTTGTCCCAAAAATAAATAAAAGTCAGATTTTTATTTGGGAATCGTATTCACCCCCCTCTACGATCTCCAGGACCTAACAATTGGTATTAGAGCTACTCGATTGACATACAAATCGATTGGATCTATTTTTATTTTTGAGATTAAAGAGGGTACGATTGGTTCACTGGGCATCCAGAATTTTGTTGAAGCCCAGAATTTTTCCAAGTACAAAATGTTCGAGATAGCCAAGTAGAATATTTCTATGTAGAATATTCGACTTAGAATATTCAAGTTAAATATTCGACTTAGAATATTCGAGTTAAATATTCGACTTAGAATATTCGAGTTAAATATTCGACTTAGAATATTCGAGTTAGATATTCGACTTAGAATATTCGAGTTAGATATTCGACTTAGAATATTCGAGTTAAATATTCGACTTAGAATATTCGAGTTAGATATTCGACTTAGAATATTCGAGTTAGATATTCGACTTAGAATATTCGAGTTAAATATTCGACTTAGAATATTCGAGTTAGATATTCGACTTAGAATATTCGAGTTAAATATTCGACTTAGAATATTCGAGTTAGATATTCGAGTTAGATATTCGACTTAGAATATTCGAGTTAAATATTCGACTTAGAATATTCGAGTTAGATATTCGACTTAGAATATTCGAGTTAGATATTCGACTTAGAATATTCGAGTTAGATATTCGACTTAGAATATTCGAGTTAGAATATTCGAGTTAGATATTCGACTTAGAATATTCGAGTTAAATATTCGACTTAGAATATTCGAGTTAGATATTCGACTTAGAATATTCGAGTTAAATATTCGACTTAGAATATTCGAGTTAAATATTCGACTTAGAATATTCGAGTTAGATATTCGACTTAGAATATTCGAGTTAAATATTCGACTTAGAATATTCGAGTTAGATATTCGACTTAGAATATTCGAGTTAGATATTCGACTTAGAATATTCGAGTTAAATATTCGACTTAGAATATTCGAGTTAGATATTCGACTTAGAATATTCGAGTTAGATATTCGACTTAGAATATTCGAGTTAGATATTCGACTTAGAATATTCGAGTTAGAATATTCGAGTTAGAATATTCGAGTTAGCATGTTCGAGTTAGCATGTTCGAGTTAGCATGTTCGAGTTAGCATGTTCGAGTTAGCATGTTCGAGTTAGCATGTTCGACTTGGGATGTTCGACTTGGGATGTTCGACTTGGATGTTCGACTTGGATGTTCGAGATAGGATGTTCGACTTGGATGTTCGAGATAGGATGTTCGACTTGGATGTTCGAGATAGGATGTTCGACTTGGATGTTCTAGATAGGATGTTCGACTTGGATGTTCGACTTGGATGTTCGAGATAGGATGTTCGAGATGGAATCTATGTAGAACATTCCTATGTAGAATTTCTACTTAGAAGGCTGTTTCAACATGACACATGGCTACATAGCTTAACTTTTATTTAAAACAAAAATTGTTTTTCTCTCAAAATGTTTTTAGTTTAATAATTAATTTAATAATTAAATTTGAATTTAATTATATAAAATATTTTGGAAATAATTTTTAAATTTAAATAATTTATTTTTCAAGTTTATTTTACATCTTGGAAAATATTTTATTTTCTTTTAAATTTTAGACTCAAATATTTTATATTTTTAATATTCTTAGTTAAGAATTTTATTAATTTGAAAACTAAAATTAATCTTAAAATCCAATTTAATTTCTTTTGAGTTTAATATTCTTAAAAGTATTTTGAGAATTATTTTTGAGATTTAATAATTTATTTTTCATAAAACTTTAATTACAAATTTTATAAAACTCTTTGGAAAATATTTTTGGATTGAAATAATTTATTTTCATGAACATTTCAAATGTTTTGAAAATTTAGTATTTCTATTTCAAAATTATGTTTTCAAGTTGTTTTATTTTAATTATAATTTAAGCTAGGAAGTTTTAATTATATATCTCATAAAACTTTTTGGAAAATCATTTTGGTTGAAATAATTTATTTTCAAGAATATCTAAGATGACTTGAAAATTTATTATTTTTATATCAAACTTATATTTTCAATCTGTTTTATTTTAATTATAATTGAAACTGTTTTAGATTATAAATTCTATAAAATTCTTTGGAAATTAATTTTGATTTGAAATAATTTCTTTTTCAGGATTATTTAATATACCTTGAAAATTTTGTTATCTCTATATCAAAACTTTCTTTTCGAATTTTATTTTATTTATAATTTGAAATTGAGAAATTTATTATTATTTATCAAAAATGCATTTTCAATTTATTTTGATTATTTAAATTCCTAAAAAATTAAATACTTCTGTTTGAACAAAATGTTTTATTAAACGAAACAACATGAGTTGATTCTTCGTTCGTTGAGGACAAACGAACTGACTGAAGAACATTCTAATGGAGTTGAGACCTGATCTTACCATTGGAGATGTATTTCTACATCGGTCTACTCAGTGGATCATTTGGTTATTGAAAGGGGATTAGTTCATTTAGGGAAAAGTCTTCGATCAGTGGTTTTCGAATCAATATCTGAAAAATTTGGGATTTTGAAAAGGAATTCAGTTTAACGGTCAAAGAACCAAAACAACAATTGAAGATTTGGTTAAAGGACATCAGTGGCAGAAATACACAAGGTTTGATTATCACTGACATATGATAATCAAGGGGTTATTGCTACACATACAAAGAAGAGTGATCTTTTCAAGCAGAACATGAGACATTCTATGTCGGGGTCTTTAAGCAGAACAATCAGGTATCAGTTTGGGTTGAAGCATGAACATCATTGGTTATTGAGGTCAAATGCAAGGATACTTCCATGAGTGTCAGTAGAATGGAAATTGATTTGGATCAATTGATTATCACTCGAGATGGAATGTTAAGTATCGCACAGGTATACTTTCTAACTAGTTTATACTTGTTTGATTTAATTATAGAGTATTAAGTGCTGAACTGCATTATATTATAAGTTTGATGTAATGCATGTCTCACCTTGATTTCTATATAAATTAGATAACTTATGCTAGTTTGTTAGTGTTGCTTGTTTATCAGTATTTGACTTCATGATTAGATCTTATGTGATTTAATATTTGCTTTACGATAATTGATCATGTTAGCATATAGAGTCTTAGGTATTTGTAGGGGTACATTTACCGGAAAGAGTATTTGCTGCATGCTAAGTGCCTTGATGTTTACATTGTCAATAATCTGTTTATACTCGCATGGTTATATTAAATGTTATATTTGATCATGTGCTTGTTAAGATGAGTTTGTTTCTAATTTGGGAATTGCCTAGGGGTCAGTATAATAAACCATGAATTAAATTTTTTAATTTAAATTGACTCAGGTAATTAGAGATAATATAATGTTAAAGTGAACAACAAAGGTGATTTAGAAGAATTAGGAATCTGAGTGATTGATTCTTCTATGACTACATATATGTACGACATGATTCTTATAGACTGCTAGTCCACCTTAAGTTAGGTTGGGATCACTGAGCTCATAGCCAAGACTACTTGTTGAGGCTGATATAGACGAGGAGTGATTAGTCAAATAAGAATGAGCATGTTGAACTTGAATGCTTTGTTGTTAACTATGTTTAAAAACATCTCTAACCCTTGGACTCAATCAAATTGAGGACCATGTGTCTTAATCATTTGTGAATGCAGAGTATCTTTCAACATGTACAAGTTATATATCTCTGACATTTTCATGTTCGAGGCATGTAACTACTTTTGCTTTGGTATTCAAATGGTTAAGCAAGGTTACCTATTTTTCTTGAATGATCTGAAGCACAATATTAAGAAAGACCTAGGGAATTCTTTGCGAAGGGTTTTCTAATATCAGTTCGGGATGAACAATATTGATCGGGGTCAAGAGAAATAGAAGCTCACTCTACTGGAAGTGAGGTTATTGCTGACACGAAATGTAATGCTTATGATGAAGTCAACTATTCGTTGAAGTTTATCAGAATGGAGTTAGCTGCAACAACAAGTGATGCTCTCACACTTGGTTTATCAACTAATACTTGGTTTATCAAGATAACGGATTCGACGGTAAAGATGAAGTTGGTGAGAAAGGACTACTTCTAATGAAATTCTTTTAAGAAGGACATTAGTGAAGTATGTCAGTTGAAGGGAAGTCAAGTCAAAGGCTACCCTGTTTAGTTTTGGTGTTTGTTCATGCATTCGATAGATGAAGCATCTCAGTGATTAATCACATTCAAAGGATTAGGCAGATTGCTGTAAGAACACTTTGAGGGCAGGTAATGGAATTTGTTGACGAATGAAGTTCTATGTTTTGTCTGCACTGAAAGGAGTATTCTAGAGTAAAGTTCAGTTTCCGGACTTCATGACCAAATGGAGGAGTTGATAGGGAAATCCAGACCTTGAGTGAAATTACAAGGATAATGGATAGACTTAAGGTTTCCTATTCACTACGGCTGAATCAGTTGACACAGCAAGTCTAATCAGCAAATGTAAAGAGAAGACATCAAGTAAGATTAATCATGCCTGAAGTCACATGGTGTGATGGAAGGCTATCTTATTTGGAGTTAAGAGCTTACACAGAGTCTGTGATTGATTTAAGATAATCTAGATGCAGTGAACATCATCATCAAGCTCCCTAGCATTCGTTTGATTTTAGCTCTGAATTTCTAAAGGTTGACATCCTGTTTAGGGCTCAAGATCAGATGACACCAGATGAAGAAAAGCTGCAAGCAGCATCACATGGGGAGCATCAGTAAGTTGGATCAACTAGTCGTGTTTGATGCTCAAAGGCTAGCAGTGCTCATTGAGTAAGAGTTGAGATTCTTAGGAGCACTGAGTGATCCAGATTGAGTGATTGCATATTAGAAAGGAAATTATCAATTTAAAGATAATGCAAGATGATCTCAATCATATTTGAAGAAGACTACTCTACCCACTGAATATCTAAGGAAACATTAAGGACACATCTGTCATGACAAAGGGTTTTGTGTAACAACATTTCCTAAAGTCAGTTCTTGATGAATCTGGGTAGTAGAGTAGTGATTGGTCGTGCATGTATAAGAGTATTTCATTGGTTTTTCTGAGTGAATTCAATGAAGATTGAAGATGCACTAACTAATCAAGATTGAGTAGGGTTCGAATTAAGGAACTAACTCAATTGAACCAGAGGCAGATACACTTAGCACAAGGAATCAATCCACATGAAGACTTGGTATTGATACAGAAGCTGAAGGGTAGTTCGGAGTTTTTGAAGGTTCTACTCTGCTAGTGTCAGGACTACTGGTTTCTAGAGTGCTGAGTTTAGTGAAGCTGCTGCCAAGACCAATATCTACAAGGAAATATTTGGGTGTTGAAGGTAATGCAGTTTCCGTCTGGATGAGCGTGGTATTGTTTCGAGGAACAATGTTAACTGGTAGCTGAAAAGTTATTCATGTCCAAATGGAGTAAACGTTCGATCTCGAAAGGAGTAAACGTTCGATCTCTCGGGCAAAGAGGAGTAATTGTTCATTCAACGATCATACACCAGTAAAAGCTCTATTGACTAAGGTATGTCACTCTAGTCTAATATTGATTTATTTAAATATAAAGTTTATAGAAAGTGTTCATGCTATTTAGATGTCTACGATCTCTAGGAACTGATTAATGTTTGGATTGTGACCACCCGGGACCCAATATTATCACTATGAGATTACCTATGATCACCCGGGACCTAGGGACCTAACAATGTAGCATCTATTTGTATAGTCAATTTATATCCAGGACCTCGTACTTTGTGTTGTCATATGTTATTCATGTTATATGTATCAAATGTTTCAGCATAAATATTTGTATATATCAATTAATTGTAATTTTATTTACTTCTAATTGTTTAATGCTAATATTAATGGAACCACTTAATATGTAGTTTAAGTGATGTAATTCATGTCTTTTGCAAAATCCATTAATATTAGTTGTCATTCTTTTGATATTAGTGATGCCACTTAGAATTTCTGCACTAAGTGACAAAAAGATTATTTCAAAAACACTAATATTGAAAGTAATTTACTACATCGAGAGGGGTTGTCAAAGATCATAAATTTTAGCATTAATATTTAAAGGTATTTGATCTCTGATGCAACTAGTACCTCGAGCTTACATACATTCTGATTGTCATGAGTATTTTCAATATGCTTATTTGATAATTGTTGAGATGTAGTGTAAGAAGTTAAATGCTGTCATTCGATCAATGTATGTTCAGTGTTTAGCGGATGCTTATGTTTTATGCTTTAGAATTACCATGATCTATTGTTTCAAGCGACAAATGGTAATTGTCTAGCATAATGTAAGTATCTTATGTGCTTGATTATTTTGTAGTAAGATGCATTTTATTACAAAATGATTGAATGATGTTAGTACTTTTGAATGTATTGTCACTCATATCTTTGATAATTCATTAGTATTAACATATGTTTTTCATTCTTTAGAACTTGAATGCATAAAGAAATTTCTTGTCTATTTCTTGTGAAAAAATGTTTTATCTAAACATGCATTCATTTGCCAGAGAATGAAAAGCCACTAAAAGTTTTCTTTGAAAGAGAACATTTTTTGAGGATTATCTTTCAATTTCAAAATCATATATCCTCTCTCTCTCTAAATGTTTTGTAATGAAAACTGTTTTCTCTCCACGATTTGTTTAAATAAAGTTACTTGATAACTTGTAACTTAGGTTGCATGGTATCAGACTATTTTATTTGAGTAAATTGTTTTGATCTTGAGGTATCAATCATTGGTAAAACGTTTTTCAAAACTCTTGTTAATGTCTGTTTCACATTGACATGTAGTATTAAAATAATGGTTGTTTGCTTTGGGATTAGTGCCTTGGACTGTATGACTAAAGCATTCATTCGATTTTTTTTTTGTTTTAAGTCGGAGATAATATCCGATAAGAATGAATTGCAAAACAATTTCTGAAAACATACAGTGAGCAAGATGAAATAGATTTGAGTTATTAATCAAGATGTTTTTGTTAAAAGAGTTGAATTTCAATTGGATATTTGTCTAAGAGAAATTCAAAAGAACACTTTTGTTAATCTGTTAAATTTTTTTTCAAAGTTGTGAGTTTATGAAATTTGGCTTAATATTCTTTTACCTATTCTTTATTAATTCCCACATTTTAGCTCTGGTGCATTGTTTCTTGAGGATACATTGATCCGATGCTATATTTCTGAGAAGGAATAGAGAATAAGTTTAATCATACTCTACCAAATTTTATATAGCTCTGATCAACTCTATCTGTTTAGCCGTAATGGCTTGGCCTAAATGGCTATATGGGAAGGTCTAGAAGTTGAATAATCCATCAATTTCTAACCAAGGCCTTAGTACCAAACACTATCATTCTAATTCAAACTTTCAACCCTTAGTGATATAAGGAACTTATGTAGATTAGCGGTTGTTAAGGGAGAAACTGCACTTGATGCAGCAAATAAGGATGTGTCAGAAGTGCACCCACAGCTCTACCTCTCGAGAAGGAAAGAAGTATACAAATTGAGGTATCTGTAGCTCATCTGTATTCTCTCAAAAGGATGCAGAGCTGAAAAGGCAATTCAACCGTTTCTGAATGAACTCTCTCAACAGGGTGATTTCATTGAAAATTTGCTCGTCAGCCAGAGCACCTTGTAATGAGTCAAGCACACCAAAAGCATTCACGCTGATGGTAAACCTAAAGTTTTTGCTTCTAAGGGATGTTATAGGACCTAACAGTTCTCTAGCCTCTCTTGGGACTAACTATTGTGAGGACACATTGCAAGAAGTGCACATTATGAGGTATAGGTAAAACCCCTAAACTTCTTTGTTTACCATTTATGGTGAATGAAGTTATTGAGCCACCTTTACAGGTGTTTGAGGGAAACTTGGATTTCTTGCCATTTATTAGAATCCTTGTCAACCTTCCTAGGAGGAACAGTCCTAGTTCCCTAACGGAATTTCACATCCGCAGAGCAATCTGTTGATGTTGAGAGGCAATCACTAACAGTTTTCCATGACTGAAAATAGTGAGTTAATTCATCTTCACAGGTGATTGAGAGAGATGTTTGTACACGTCTACTCTCCCAGGAATTCAAATTCTGGAATACATGGATCGCTCAAAACTTAAAGGCATATCACCGTCAACGATCCAGTGCATGGATTTGCATATGGGGAGTCGGTTGATGCTTAAATAGCTGCTAGTACGCATACCACATTCAACGATCCAGTGCATGGATTTGCATATGGGGAGATTGTTGATGCTGAAAGTAGTTTAGCAACAACTCGTAGACTATGATTCAGTTGGTTTACCAATTTGATGAGTCTTTTGAGGATCAGGGTGTTGGGATTTCAGTCACCCCTGGAATGGAGGAGATTCCAATTTCAGAAGGGTTATTCCCCGACGACGAGCCACGTGTGCATGGATTTGCTCATGGTGAGTTGGGTGATGACCTAACTGAAACTCTGTCTGAGATTCCATCTCAGAACCTAGATCTTTAGTGATCGACAACATGCTACAGTCAACGATCCATAATATCTTGGTGAGACTAGCATGGATTTACTTGCAGGTACAAATTGCTATAAATGGAATGAATGCAAGTAAGGGAGAGAAACACTTGAGTGAAGTGAGGGAGTGATACACTTGAGTGAGAGAAATAGGGAGAGAAATGAGTGGAACACTTACGCTTGAAAGTGTAAACACCAACAGAACGTAGTAGAAGTGAGGAAACCATAGACCAAACACTAACCTTGCTACTATGCTTGAATCCTGTTACTGAATTTTCTAGCTCTGGAATGTTGAAGAGATTCTTTTCCGGAAGACAAGCTGAAGAGGAGTCTAGCTGAAGCTTAGTGGGAATGTTCAAACTATTACCTTTGAGTCTATTAATTCATGTTATTCTCAATCTCAAAGGGGGAGACATTAATTTTTAGGCCTAAGGAGGATTTTATATTCAATTGGAGGAGAGTTTCTTTTTCGATTGGATGTAGATGATACTTTTATTGTTTTAAAGGATATTCTCAACTAAGGGGGAGAATTTGGTGATACAAGAAACGAGATCTCTTGGTGATATAAGAAATGAGATCTGTCAATCCTATCTTGTGGAGGTTACTTAGAGGATATCTAAAGACAAGGGTGGATTGGAGCTTGCATGAACTAAGGGGAAGAATTAGATAAAATTGAAACCTTAATGATGCAATGGAGAAATTACTAAGGGGGAGTTTCTTAGTAATTGGTTGGAGCCTAATCCCTAAAGGTGTTGTAGATTTAACCAATTTTTCGTCTGAAGTGGAGAAGTTACTTTTTGTCAATTGGGAAGAAGTTACTTGTCGTACTAAGGGGGAGAAGTTATGGAGAATCTTAACATATTGGTTTGCAATGCTATATCTTATTCTGAAAAGATATCTAAGGGATTTTGCTCTATTTGTTTGAAGATCTGTCCTTGAAACATTCTTAGGAGAGGTTCGGCAGAAGAATTCTTTCTAGCACGATCAATGAATGAAAATGAAGATTTCTTTGAAGAGTATCAACTCAGGGGGAGTTTTTGCTAAGTAAAAGTTTTCTGGGTAAAGCAGAATGTGAAGGAGATTTTCAAGGGGCATCTGAGAAGTGTCCAAGTGTGTTCTATTTCTTGTTTCAGTGATAGATGAAGTCAGTGGAGTAGTGCAGGGAAGAAAGAAAAATATGTTTCCTGGAAATAGAACATCCTGAAGAAAAAGAAGAAGTGACTTTCATTCCAAGAGAGAACAACCTTAAGGGGAGAATGAGTTGACCTCTTATGGGGAACATAGAGAGCTGTATGTTCTAGTTCGAATTGCAAGATAAACAAGAATGATTGTTCAGAAGTCTTTACTAATGATTTGTTTCTTTATTGAAAGAACCCCATCTTTGAAGAACATTGAAGTGGAGGAAGCTAAAGGAAAATGAAATTCAGAAATTCATCATTCATTTTCAGCAACTCAGGAAATCTGGATTTAACTGATTATATCTTTCCAGAACCTTTTGTATATTATTTTCATGTCCAGTACTTTAATTGTTTCTTGTATATTAGTTGAGTTATCCTCTAGTAGCTAATTTTATTTAATTGCTTTTGGGGGAAATTGTAAATGGAAATAGTATTTGATTGCTATTCCATATCAACCAAATAGGGGGAGATTGAAAGGGGAGATAGGAGTGAAGGGAAGTAACTCACTGCACTTTCATGTGTACTAGAAATGCTAAATGTAATCTCTATGTAATGGTTGATGATAACTCAACAATAGAATAGGACATGTAATAATATGCAGGTGCACAGAAATCTTGGATCATAGAGTTCAATTAAGACAAAGTATCAAAGGATCATCTACAGACTTGAAGCCCACTGGAAGAAGTTCATTAACATGTTCAGGCCTCAGTGGAGAATAAAAGATGTTGACATCTATTCAAGGATGTGGAAGCTACAGAAGATTGTCTTAGTCTATGAAGATTTTAATGCATTACAATCGAAGCAACAAGTAAGGTTTGCAAAGAAGAATGTGGAATCATGTTCGGAATCAAGAGCCCCTATCAAGACTAGTCACTTATGAACCAGACCGTTGCATCAAGTGTCAGGACATTGGAGGCAAGCTCTCGTCTGTTAATATGGTTTTAATCATTCTAAAGTTGTTGGTTTTCTTCAGTCATGTGGAGGATCAACAAAGGTGGTAAATCAGTGTTGGAGAAATGTCAGCCTAATGGATAAGAGACAGACGGCACAACCTGATTGGATCTTACTAAAGCTTCACAGATTAGAAGGCCAAATACTTGGACGTGGTGGAGTCACGTATACGGGGCCAAGTATTTGGATAAGGAAGTCTACACAAATTGAAGAGTGGAATGGAAATATTTAATTTAATTAAATAAAGTATTTATTTAATTATTTATATATTTTATAAATAAAGATATTCTTTATTTATATTTTATATATTTATTAAATATTACTTTTATATTAAATATTTCCAAAGGCATGCTTGGCACATGACTTTGAAGAAAAGATTTGAGTGGACAAGAGTAAAAGGTGGAAAAGTAAAAAGCAACATCTTTTTGAATATACTAAAAGAAACCAAGTCCTCATCTTCATAACAACACAGGCAGTAGTATTCGGCAGAGAAAAAATGGGGAGAGAGAGAGAGAAAATTATTTTCTCTCTCCCCCATGGCCATACTCCATATCTTGAATATTATGGGGCCATGAATTTCTTTGTTTCACCACTCATCTATTCTTCTATTGTAAACATTGCTAAATCTTGTTTAGAAGATAGGTTTGATTTTTGTCTCCTAGATCTAGAATTTGTAATATTTTTAGAGGAGCTAAAAATCATTTCTTTGTTGTGTTCTTGAGCTTATGTTCTTGAACTTGTTTGTAGCATCTACCCCACTTCAATGAATATAAAGTTATATTCTTGGATCTTGTTGTGTTGTGTGTTTTGGATGATTTACCGTTCATTATCTTGGTTATTTTAATGGTGTTCTTGAGGTTGAAGAAGATGATGAACAGTACTTGGGTTTGAACCAAAGTAATTTTTATGTTGTCCCAAAAATAAATAAAAGTCAGATTTTTATTTGGGAATCGTATTCACCCCCCCTCTACGATCTCCAGGACCTAACACGGCCATCGCACATCTCTGTTCTTCTCAATTTCCATCAAGATCTGGCTCTTTGGGGCATTTAGCCTTGCATATTACGTAAACTTGGGGTGCTTGGACTTATTTGAGACTGAGTATTTTTTAGTTCGAGGATATTTGTCCTTGACATCGTACTCAACATCCGTCATTCTCCTTTTACTTCCTCCATTATTGGGGTTAGCGTTTCTCTTCTTCATGCTCTCTTTAGCTTTTATGTATTTACCAACTCCAACTTGGAGCAGATTCATGTCCTCTAGAGGATGCTTGTCTTTGAAGTAGACGTCAGTAGTCCCTTATTGCAAGGCTATCATGACCATTTTCTCATCGAGGTCTGACACTTTCAGTGCTTCTTTGGTGAAGCAGTTGAGATAGTCCCTCAAGGATTCATTCTTCCCTTGCTCTAGGTTCATCAATAAAGTTAAGTTTTTTCATGGGTCTTCCCACTTATGAATTGAGCTACAAAAGCTTGGCTGAGTTCTTTGAACGAACATATGGAATTCGGGGGTATGCGGCTATACCAACGCTGAGCCATGCCCCCCAATGTTTGTGGAAAGGCCATGCACTTGAGGACGTCAGACACGGGCTGCAACAACAGTGCATTAGAGAACGTCCTCATATGATTTGCGGGATCTCCTACTCCATCATAGACCTTAATGGTCGACATCTTAAACTTTCTAGTTATGTGAGCATTCATGATCTTATCCGTGAACGAAGGAGTTGGATCATCAGGATCTCTGAGTGTCATGAGGCGAGTAGGATCAGCCTTGGGGGTTTCGACCCTGAGAGGGTTGGCCCTTGAACTCTCCTTCTTGGCCTTTCGTGGCGCATCAACTAGGTTTATCACGAGAAGGGCTTCACGCCTTGGGGGAAATCTTGCCTCAGCCCGCTCTAGGTTTTTCTTCAGCTCCTCAAGCTTGCTTCATGAGCCGCGATTCGCTCATTTAGAGTTCTTCAGGACTGTGGGCGAGTCTCTCTCATGGGCTCTTTTCCTGCCCTTCTCCTACTTGGATTGACATCATCATCAGTTGTATCCTCATCAGTGGAATAAGGTGTAGAAAAATCACAAACTCCCCCTTGATAACCTGCGGCTTGTGGGGGCTCCGGCCCTTGTATGTAAGGTCGCTATACGGGCTTAAACTATCCATATTCAATTGTGAATAATGAAATATAAATTATTAAGGTGAAGACTTGTTGTGATACGAGTAGTAAATTTTTCGGTGTCGGCGTTCCTATTGTCAAAAAATAATATTAGAGATATCGTTTGTGGATGATAATTGTAGGTGCGTAGGTGTTGCAGCTTCATATATTCACTTGCATAGGAATTTGTGTCCGTAAGATTTAAGAAATACATGTAATTATGATCGTGAGGCTATCTAAAATTCTATTTTCAAACCCCGCTTTTATTGTATATATTTGATTCCAATCTTGTGTTCTCGATTTTATGTGTTTGAATTATCTGTCAATGTAACATTATGGTCGATTCCAATTGAACAGTATGGTGTTAACAAAGTGTCGCGATATAGAACAGTCAAAATAGTGCTGTATGTAGACTCCCTTTCATGCATGGTACATACAGTACGTTCACATATAAAAAATGGTATCGGAGTTCAATTTCTTTTAAACATAGTACACCTAATTCTCAATTTTGGCGTACAGAGCAGAGAGTTATTGACTTGTTGAATGTGTTTGGTTAACGATTTTAGTAGTGTTCACCATCTGCAATGGAGAACAGAACAAGATTGGATTTTGGTCTATTGTGTTCGCCATCTGCAATGGAAAAGTAATTTTAAAATTGTCATCCTCATATGTACGCCAATGTAGATGATAAACATGTTAGTTATTTTAAAATTGCAATCTTCATGTTCACCATGCACAACGCTGCAACCTTATCATTTTATTAATCAGCAACTCTCATGTTATTTTCACTTTTCATTTTAATATATAATTATAATATAATGATAATTTATTTTAACCCCCTCAAAATGGCCTGAATAAATCACCATTATATTATAATTATATATTAAAATGAAAAGTGAAAATAACATGTGCTGATTAATAAAATGATAAGGTTACAACATTGTGCATGGCGAATAGTGAAGATTGCAATTTTAAAATAACTACGATGTTTATCATATGTAATGGCGTACAAATGAGAATGACAATTTTAAAATTACTTTACTGTTCTTCATTGCAAATGGTGAACACAATAGGCCAAATTGTAATACTGTTCTCTATTATAGATGGTGATCAATACTAAAATCAGTTACTCTGTACGCTAAAATTGAGAATTAGGTATACCGTGGTTTGAAAGAAATTGAACTCCTGTACCATTTTTGATATATGAATGTACTGCATGTACCATGGAAACAGAGCCGCCGTATGTAGGTGAACTCCATGAAGTGTTCTATAAACGCATAAAAGCTGAGCATTGAATAGGAAATTTGGCAGGGATAAAAATGTTTCCATCCCAGCATTATTAGTATCGATACTAATATAAATTTAGTAATTTTTAATATGTTGTGAACACAATTAGATTATAAAACCTATGAAAGTTTATTAAAATAAATAATATACATATTAAATATTTGAAATTATTTGAGAACTTTTGTAAGCTAAACTTTTATTAGGATTCTTAGAGTTAAAATATGACACCTTGGTATTCATTATAAATTATATTTAAATATATGATAATATCACTATGTAGTGCAAGAAGCAGCTTGATACTAATAGTTATTTTTTAAAATAATTTATAATTTTAAAAATATTTTTATATAGTTTGCTTATCAATCTTTTTATATATAAACTTACCCGTATAAATATCGATTAATTAAAATCACACTATCATATTAATTTATCTATAAACCTTAACCTTAATAATACTCTCTATACGAAATTTGGTTTCATTTATAAAATCTCATTTTTATTTGATTTCGCCTCTACATTCTTAACCATATTTAAATTCTATTTGATTTCAATATTTATTTGTGTTTCTGTTATATTCTATCAATATTCTTTAAAATTAATTTTTAATAAAATGAAAACATAACAATCAATTATTTTTTTAATGATTTATAATATTGAGAAGTATATTTTTATATAATTTACATATCAATTTTTTTTCATATCAATTTACCTATGCAAATACTAAAGCATCAAATTTTAGTATTAGCATATCTTTTATTATTTATTATTTATGATTTGTTCATATAATTATATCCTTATTTAAATTTCAATCCTTTCAAATATTTACTTTTTATTTCTAATATATTATATCAATATTTTTTAAATATATTTTAAATAAAATTAAATATAACTATCAATCATATTTCTAATAATCTATAATAAAAAATAAATATTATATAATTTTCTTATAATTTGTTTTAAATAAATGTACCGTGCAAATAATTAGAATCACAATAACTTATTTATACAGTATAATCTCGATAAATAAATATTTGATAAACAAATGGCATTGTCAAATAAATAAATTTTTCCTGTCCCCACATAATAGTGAGAGTGTATTTTTAACCTCGAAAAATAAATAATCTCGATTAATGAATATCATCTTTTGGTCCAAACGTATTCATTTATCGTTGTTTAACCGTTTATTTAGGGATCGCTTAATTCATGGTGTTCTAAAATCGGGTAAAAGATGAAAAACAAAAATACAGGAATTAGCAATCAAATTATATTTTCTTATATTTATCATTATTTATAAATTTACATGTAATTTTCTACTAAAAAATATATGATGTAGAAATTTTTTCAATGAGATAAATAGTACAATCCCTTATTTTTAAAATTTTTATTTTTATTTCATCGGTTACTATACAAGTATAATATAAAATTTATTATTTTGAACTTTGCCAATTTTTTAAAATGCTTTATAGATTACAATTAATATATACAATTTTGTGAGATACAGTCTTATGAATTATGTTTTGATTATTTTGTCTTAACGATAAGTGTAAATTAAATTAGGATTATGAAGTTATTAATTAATATAGTAATCCTCCTTTAGGTTGTTTGAAGTAACAGTCAAGTAGAAGAAAGTCAAACTGGATGAAACTCATTTTCTAAACGAAACCAAATGATTTTCTCTTTATATATAATTAGATGGGATTTATCAAAATAATGATAAAATCAAATCAAATCTATATATGTTATATTTTGAGACAAAAACTAAAGATAAACAAATAGAGTATTTTCAGCACTGTTTTTACGAGACACAAGATATGTTATCAATTCAAAAGAGTGTCTGTTTTAAAGGTTTTCAAGGAAATATATTTTTAATATATGTTTCAAATATGTTTATTTAATTTATCTCCAACAAAGTCCTGCCTAGATATAAAATACAGATTTTATCCCGCATACCCTTAATTGTCCTATTTATTTGGAGAATTTGTATTTTAATTCAAATTAAATATTTCTTGGATTTCATGGTCATTATTATTTTAGGAATATTATGTTTGAATATATTTTGAGTCAGAACTTTAGTACAAACATCGACAAGTTCTGGCAAATGGCTATCGATTATTGTTTCGGGTTATAGGGATATCGAAACGATCTTTTTATCAAAGAAATAGAGACACGTGTCCAAATGACTTGAAACTTGAGGAATGTCACTAGAATATTGAAAATAATTTTAGGATTCTTTTATATATTTTTAGGTGACTTTTATATTTGGTCTGTAATATCGATACGTAATTAATTGTTCGGTCAATTAAAGGTCAATAAAAGTCAACTCCAAATTGAGTAGCATTTTGACCATGACCTATTGGGAATATTCCTTGATGGTTTCCAAAGTTTCATAATTTTTGGAGTATATTTCAAAAAACTTCATATTTATCAACGTATCGTTCGGTTACATGTTTATTAGCTTAAATAATTTACTGAACAAGGCTATCACGTTTTTCTAAGCACCTATGTGGCCAAATACAGCTGATGTAACTTTAATTTGAATTGTTGTGGATCTCCTTGCTCCATGTAAACCTTGTCCTCTTTTAATTAAATAAAAAATGCCTAATTTTTGGATATAAATAAGACCTCACCCCCACCATTTCTCAAGTCTTTTAGTGCCAAGTATATGCTGCATATTTCTCTCCCAAGAAGCTCCCAACTCCAGAAAGTTTTCATCTTCAAGAGCTCTTGTGTTTTAAGCTTTATTTCTTCATAGATCTAACCATTTTAAAGCTTATAAACCCATATACTTGCACTAATTACACACCAACCAATCAAGCATCTTTAGGCTACTCAAAGATCATATTTCTACAGCCCTTAGACTTATCTAGTTGCCCCCAAAGTTATACCAAAATATCATTTTTCGGCGACTACATTTTGTGTATTTTGGCTTCTAAACTAGCTTTTTCTCTTTGTTTCTCTCTAGATCTCAAGGGTCACAAGTTGGTTATATATATATATATATATATATATATATATATATATATATATATTAAGAATCTACATGTAATTTGATGATAACATTAATCTTAGAATCATAGAAATTTTATTTGATGTAACTGATCAATTGATATGAAAGTTATAAATATCAATTGATCAGGAAATCATTTATTAGTTGAAGTGTTTATATGAATCGACTGATAATTTGAATTGTAGCATAGGTGTACTTAGTCTATTTCAATCGATAAGGTGTAAATCAATTGATATTTTATTCATCAATTGATGTTAGAGTCGATTGATATAGATCATCAATTGATGTGTAAATTAAACTATCAAATTGTAATTATGTGAAGACAGGAAATTACACAAGTGAAGGATGATCAATTGATATTGAAGCATCGATGGATGAGAGATCAATCGAAGAAGCCAAGTCAAGCATTGAAGACCATCGACTGATGTGAAGACCCATCGATTGATATATCGATTGATAACATCTATCAATCGATAAGTCATCTTTTATCAATCGATGGATATAAAGATCAATCGAAGAAGAACATCAGTTGATGGATTAAAGGATGGATCAATTGATATGCAGAACAGCAAATTATCAATTGAATGTGACAATACAAAAAGACTATCTGTTGTAGATCCAGAGAACAAAAACACACCTATGGAAGACAGTCTAGGGTGGCTGTGAAGACTCAATCAGAAGCTGTCTTTCAAACCTTTATTCTAAAATAGAAAAAGGTAAAAGGAAGGTAGGGAGAAACAATCCTAGAATAGGAATTGTAAAAACACACTTGTGGTATATAAACAAGTGTAGCAACATTATTAGAAAACAGACAAGTTAGACAATATTTCTTAATCAACTGTTCTAGTTTGAGAGCATATTTGTAAGAACAGTTGATTTGTTTTCTAATCTTGTAAAAACGCAGCTAGGTTTCTTTTAACCTAGAAACATTGAGCAAAAATATACACTGATGGAAAAACCAATACATCAGTAATTTTAAATCTCTTTGTTCAGTTTATTTTTCAGTCTTAATTTGTTTGAACATATTCTCTCTAATTCTCAAACATCAAGAACAAATATTAGAACAAGCAAAAAGTTTTAATATTTATATTCAACCCCCTCTTCTACAAATATTGACATTGTTCTAGGGAATAATATATATATATATATATATATATATATATATATATATATATATATATATATATATATATATTCCGCTGACCTTACTTTATATATATATATACTTGCTTGCTTGGTTTGATTTTTAGTTATATTATATAGTTGGTCTTGTTTACGATTTATATATACACGAGCTTTAATAGTTTCTTTTCTTTAAGTATATATAAGTTGTGTTGATATTTAGGGGAGGTTTCTTTTCATCTCTTACTCTCATAAATTAGTTGTTCATATCATTGGTTTACCTTTCTGGAATTAATAACAATTCCAAGTTATTTTAATTCTGAGTCGAGACTAATTTGTATAAGTCGAGGTATGACATGAACAAAAGGACTTCTTATTGAGTTTTTGTAATTAAAACTAGCTCTTGTTCCGAGTTAGAGACAATTTGTATAAGTCTCGTATAGAGATATAAATAAGAGGTTCCTTGTTGAATATTTACAAGTCAACTCATTTTATTTCCGAGTTGAGATAATATTTGTATATGTCAATATTATATAAGACATAAATGAACATCTCCTTGTTTGAAATAAAAAGAGGTATAAACCTACTTATATTCCGAGATAAGAATATTCATATAAATCTCAAATATTATCTAGAGATATAAACGAAGTTCTCTCATAGAATATTTGTAAGTTTAAACTCACTTTAATTCCGAGTCGAGGATTTTTGTACAAGTCATTATATTTTGACATAAACAAAAATACTCCTTGTTTGAATTATTAGTGAAAGAAACTAACTTATATTCTGAGTTGTGTTCTTTTGCATAAATCTCATATATTTATTTAGAAATATAAACAAAGTAAACTCGTAGAATATTTGTAAGTTTAATTAATTTCGAACACCAAGTTAAGTGTTATTCATATAAATCTCATACTAGTACTTAGAGATATAAACGAGACTTACTTGTTGAGTTCTTGAGGATAGCACACGTTATTCCGAGTTAGATAATATTTCGTATAAGTCGAGGCACAACATAAATGAAACATACTCATTGAATTTAAGTGGTATATCTTGTATTTGTTTAAAGGCCATAGTTTAGTTGTTTTAATTTCCAAGGCCTATTAAAGAAAGTAGATAGAAAACATACTTGATCTCATTCAAGTCACAATATATTTGGCTTAGTTATTTCCAGCCTTTATATATATATATATATATATATATATATACATACATACTTTAAATGCTTACATTACATTCATACGGTTTACATATCATAATTTACTTTAGCATATTTACTTTAAAGTACTTGCATTAATATGTTTTATATAACGTACTTTAATCTAGCATACACACTTAAATACTTGCATACACGTGCACACACTACGTGTGGTTCGTCTTTCTAACGAAGCGACTTACCCCGACTCACATTTATATATTTTGTTGCTTCAGTTATATTATATATAACTGTTTATTCACGGCCTAATACTATAATATACTAGTCCACCAACTTAATTTCTTTTCTTAAACAGGGTTATTAAGTCGTAGTACTAGTTGTCTAGACATTGTTAGTGAGGTTGTGAATTGAGGTCATTCTTGTTCTAAGACCCAATTCCTAGGCACGCTGACGGAAAATTGGGTGTCTTTGTACCATGAAGAAGAGGAAAGGTCCAAGACCTAAGATCCAAGACCTACAGAGAGTTAAAGGGTTAGAGGAACATAGTCTATGCAGGATTTTTACTTACTTGTATTTGAGGAGGTAGCGGGGAGTTACGCTCAAAGATAAACTTGTAAGAGTTCTATTTAGATTTTGAGGAGGTAGCAGGAAGTTATAGTCCAAGATAAGTCTAATAGGTTTTGTTATTGTATTTTGAGGGGTTAACAGAGAGTTAATGTCCAAGACAAATACATATTGGTTGTAAAGGATTCTCCGCCGCTATAAGGAGTGCATCTTTTTATAGTAGAAAATCTCGAGTTCAGGGAGGGACTCGGAGACTAGACTAGGGGTCAACGGATCCGTTAGGAGATTGCGTCATCGCAAACCAAGATAAAAATCTTGTATGTTGTGCTCTATTTTTTTTCCTTCTTTTAATTTACACACTTGATTTACTATTTGACTAGTAACAATTTTAAATGAGAAGATAAAATTTTAAAACGTCAATCTCTAATTTTTAAAAGGGTATTAAGCAATTCAACCCCCCTCTAGCTAATATCGCCCATTCTTACAGACCTAACAAATTTACTAATCATTATTATAATTTTAAAATTATTAAAAAATTGATCGTAATATATATAATCAATATTAACCATACATGTATTAAAACTGATTTCATCGGTTTTATGATATCAAAATGATTTATATATGTATATAATATACTAACTAATCAATAAAATAGTACAATCACTTTTTTTAAAATTTTTATTTCATCGGTTACTATACAAGTATAATATAAATTTTATTATTTTTGAACTTTTCCCGTTTGTTTTAAATGATTTTTAGATTACAATCAATATATACAATTCACTAATCATTAATATAATTTTAAAATTATTAAAAAATTGATCATAATATATATAATCAATATTACTCATACACGTATTACAACTCATTTCATCGGTTTTAAGATATCAAAATGATTTATATATGTATATAATATATTAATATATTTATCTTTTATATATTAATCATATAAGTGTGAGTTCATTAGGTTATTGCTATGTTAAAATATATAAATAATGAACTATTAAAAGTTTTATTTTCTTAAAATTTTTGATGTACAATAATATTCGCATTCAATAAATTTTAATATAATAACTAAAATTATAATAAAAATGAATTTAAAATTATTAAAAAAATAAAATCTAACAAAAATTATATTATTGAAAAAAAATTGTCAAAGATTTTATTGAATAATTTTAACTAAACTCGTGTGTCGCACATGTTATGGGCTAGTAATGCACTGAAAATTGTATGACTCAGTGAACTGATAGTATATTAATACAAATTTGGTTTGAAATGTTATAAATTTTGATAACGTTATGAGTCATTCATTATACAAGTTAATTAATTTATATAAATAATTATTATGTGTACAATTTCAAGGCTGATATTATTTTTTAAATAAAGACTAAAAATTTTCTTTCCAAATTTTGTCGCAGGGCATATATCAAAATTTGGTGTAATTAAGTTAATTGTAGAATGTTTGTTAATCTTTTGTGATTCACATAAATATTTGTAATTTATATATAATTAACTCCACTTTTTATTTGGGAAAAGGTTGTAGTATAATCTTGGCGCTTGTTCATATTATTCACCCTTTTACTTCCCCTTGCTATATGCCCTAGCCTGTTATAATATAACTGATATGACATAAATTGTTTGCATTTAAAAAATTAAACTGCAAGTTAATGAATGTATTTAAGTCTATACAATTATATATATATATATATATATATATATATATATATATATATATATATATATATATATATATGCATAGAACATGTATTAGAATACATGAATAACATATATAAAAAAATAAAAATTATAAGTTTTGATTTCCTTGAGTATTAGTATGTTTTTTAGGGTTCTAATGGTGTTTGTATCCATATATTGCAGTGTTTTATTATTACATACATTAATATATAATACAATATTTGTAGTTGCTAAAAATATAAAGATTCTGGTTGATTATATCAAAACATAATCACTACTTTCCATATTTGTTGATTGATGATTAATTTGTATTATAAATTTAACCTTGTATATGGACTAGTTTTTCAAGATATTTATATATATGTCATTATCATTAATTGAATTAAATAGATTTGATTTATAATTAATCAATCGTCTAGATTGGTTCTTCTAGTTCTCTTGATAGTCTGGTTCTCCCCAGAACTCTACATATATATATATATATATATATATATATATATATATATATATATATATATATATATATATATATATATATATATATATATATATATGAGGTTGAACTCCATAAAGAACACCTTATATAAAGAACACAGAAGTACACCATTAAAACACTTTATTTTTTCATAAAATTTGATTGTTAATATTAGAATCACAAAATTTAACAATAATTAACCTTAACATATCGAATCTAACATCAAATCGAATCTAAATTTTAAAAATCAAATGTTACAAAATTTAACATAGAATCTAGAATAGAATCTTATATACAAATTTGTAATAACGAAATTTACATATAATCATGTTATATTTAATACTAATTTATTGTTAATTTAATGTTAGAATCTATTATTATTCATAATAAAAACATAATCGATGTTAAAATTAGAATCTAAATGAGTTTTTATGCAAGATTCTATTGTGTTCTTTCTTATTCTTTATATAAGGGTGTTCTTTATGGAACAATGACATATATATATATATATATATATATATATATATATATATATATATATATATATGTTAAAAATTTGAATAAATTTGAAATTGCATGACTTTATTTTTTATTATTTTATAACTTATTATATTGATGTGTAACTCCTCACAATAATGGTGTATTACTCATTATTGTGTATGAGTTACAAAATTGATTACAAGGAGAGTTACATATTTTGTACTCCCATATAAAGAGGCATGAACATCATTGTTTGGGACACAAAATACTCACAAGTTTCATAGCTTCTTGCATACTACTCTTAGAACTCTAGGTTCAATTTTTGTGAGATAGAAGCCGTATTTGTTCGATTCATAGAAGACGGGTTTTCTGTGCTTAAGACCATCTTTGTTCGTTGTATCATGGGAGACGGAGGCTAACTCACCTTCAAGCACCGTACGGAAGGGGATTATTTGTTTTAAGGATACCATGATTTTCACGTGCCTCGAACTAATCTTGGTATTTTATTCTTGATTTCAAGTATATGACTAAATTATACTTCCTACAAGTTTAAAACAGATCCCATAATTCACATGGATTAGTTTGGTTAATAAACTAGTTTATTTGAATTTTTACATGGGAGTATATTATTATGTTAGAGTGTATGAATCTCGGTTCAGAGTTGATGTTGACATATCATGTTTAATGTTTTTGTACTAGCATGCATGTCTGGTTTTTACTGGATCTGTAGTTCGTCTTATATGTACATGATGATTACACGGCTAGATGTCGTAATTAGTGGCAATTTTCCTAATAAGTTGTTAAATTTACATCACATGCTAATTTTTTTTAATTACTGTATTACATTTGATTTATTTCAAGATCATGTATATATGATTTGATTATGTCGATCACATGCAGGGTTATTAGTTTATCATTTTTTCCATGTGAATATGTGAATTTCATGATTCGATTTTACGTGAACATGTATTTATATATATATTTTAAGTGCACTTTGATTTTAATTAAATTAAATGAGTACACTTTGTATATAGATACATATATGGTTTTTATGTGCGTGATAGAAAGTGTAATATATCACGACAATTTTTTTAAGATGAAAGCATGATTAGTGTAAAGTTGTATTTAGTATATTTATTTGCATACTTTGTAATTGATCAGCTTATATGTTTTAACATAATTATAGTTAAAATTTATGTACAATTTTTTGTAACGGTTTTGTTGCTCCTTGAATTTTAATATGTGGTTATATTCAGTAACCTCGTCTGTCTTTTGTGCTTATGATTTCGGCCTATCAAAAAAATCAAAGGTACCTTCAGGTAATCTCTGTTTGTATGCATATAGAGTTATTAAATCTAATTTTTTTATTGGCACAAAAAGCATGCTAGTTGATTTAATATTCATGCATTAAAAAAAACATATCTTATATGTGTTAGATATTAATTTTTTTTGGCTTTATGCGTAGTTTTGTTTTATTACGTTGACTTTGCTTGTATGTTTGTAACAGTCGATCTTGTAACTGTTCATTTGTTTCAATACCGAACATTATTTTTTTTTGGAATTTTTTTTCAAAACTCATGTTGTGCGTAATTCTAGATTGTTAAATATTAGAATTGCATGGTTTTATATGTCTTTTATTTAATAAATTATTTGATTAGATTGCATGCGATGTTTTTAGGATTTATTTATGAATACAATCATGAGATTTTTTTTAGAATAAAATACTATTTTTTAATATTGAAGATGGAAAATTCTGTCTAGGATTTAGGTTTTAAGTGGGACCGGTGTGACCCCTCCGAAACCTGGGAATTATTCACTGATATATCAAAATTGATATATTTATTTCTAGATAAAAAATTATTATGATTGTAACATAATATAATTCCTCTTAATTTATTTAATTGTGTAAATAATTATTTGTAGTTGTTTACTTATTCAAGTGAATTAATTGAAATTATTCATTTCTTGATTTCAGAGATGACTGGTGTTGACGGAGCTAGCTTGTCTGGTGATGTAACTGCTGAGGCAGTGTCTGTGCCTAATGCGGCGACCCTTGTGGTGCCAAATGTGGTTGTGCCGGTAACCGCTCAGGCGGAAAAATCGAAAAAAATCAGTGGGCTGAATTTTAAGAGGTGGGAATAAAAGATGTTGTTCTACTTGACCACTTTGAACCTTGTGAGGTTCTTGACTGAGGATGCACCTACGCTGAAAGAAGGTGACACTGATGTTCAGCGTGTTAGTGCAGTCCAAGCATGGAACCACTCAGATTTCTTGTGCAGAAATTATATTATGAACTGCTTGAGTGATTCACTGTACAATGTGTATAGTGTGATAAAGACGTCCAAGATTATATGGGACTCAATCGATAAGAAGTACAGAACTGAGGATGCGGGTACTAAAAAATTTATAGTGGTCCGACTTCTCGAGTTTATGATGGTGGATTCCAAGAAAGTGGTTAATCAAGTGCAAGATCTTCAGATGATCATGCATGACATAGAAGTTGAGGGTATGCCTATGAACGAGGCATTCCAAGTTGCCGTGATTATTGAAAAATTGCCCTTGGTTGGATGAACTTCAAGAATTATTTGAAGCATAAATAAAAGGGGATGACAGTGCAAGACCTTCTCTTGAGGCTCCATATTGATGAGGATAATAAAATTCGGTCTGTCAGCTATTCAAATGCTAATGTTGTGGAGGTCAAGAAGAACTCCAAGTTTAAGAAGGGGAAACCAGACAAGAGGCCCAACTTGGGACCGAAAGGGGGAGTTTCTAAGAAGAAATTTGAAGAAAAATATTTCAATTGTGATAAGATGGGTCACAAGTCAACTGAGTGCAAACTACCAAAGAAGAAAAAATATGAGGCTCACTTGGTAGATGATGTAGCTCAAGACATGTCTGAAATCAGTCTCTCTGCTGTGGTTTCTGAGGTGAATCTGATCGGATCTAATCTGAAAGAATGGTGGATTGACACTGGTGCTACGAGACACATTTGCTCAAGTAAGGAGATGTTTCATACCTTCTCACCAACTGCCACCAGAGAGAAGCTGTTCATGGGGAATTCTGCAACATCTGAAGTCCTTGGAAAGGGAAATGTTGTGCTGAAGATGACCTATGGCAAGGAGTTGACTTTTAAGGATGTACTGTATGTGCCAGAGATCCGAAAGAACTTGGTTTCTGGCTTGTTGTTGAACAAGTATGGATTCCACATGGTGTTTGAATCTGATAAGGTTATTTTGTCTAAGAATGGAAAGTTTATAGGAAAAGGCTATGTCACTGAAGGCCTTTTCAAACTCAATGAAATGACTGTGAAGAGTATTAATAAGAATAATTCTTCTGCTTACTTGCTTGAGTCTTTCAATTTATGGCATGGTAGACTACGTCATGTTAATTATGAAACTATGCATAGATTAATTAACTTGAACCATATACCAACATTTCAAATAAGTTCGAAACACAAATGTGAAATTTGTGTCGAGGCAAAATTAACAAGATCATCGTTTCGAACAATTGAAAGACATACAAAACCCTTAGATTTGATTCATAGCGATGTGTGTGATTTAAAATCAAATCAAACAAGGGATGGTAATAAGTACTTTATCACATTTGTGGATGATAATACAAGATTTTGCTATGTCTATTTGCTGAAAAGCAAAGATGAAGCTATAGGGAAATTTGAACTCTATAAAAATGAAGTTGAAACTCAACTCAGAGGAAAAAAATTAAAGCAATAAGAAGTGACAGAGGAGGTGAATATGTATAACCGTTTGGTGAATTCTGTGTAAAACATGGAATTATTCACGAAGTCACTGCACCGTATTCGCCTCAGTCAAATGAAATTGTTGAGCGTAGAAATAAGACCTTGAAAGAAATGAGCAATGCAATGTTGCTAAGTTCAAGGTTACTTGAAAATATGTGGAGAGATGCTGTCTTGTCAGCAAATTATCTATTGAATATGATACCCCAAAAAAATTAAGAGCAGATACCCTATGAATTATTGAAAAGACAGAAGCCTTCTTATAAATTCTTACGAGTGTGGGGGTGCCTTGCAAAGGTTCTAGTACCAGAACCAAAAAGGGTTAAAATCGGTCCAAAGACAGTGGATTAAATTTTTATTAGATATGTACACAACAGTAGTGCATACAAGTTTCTTGTACATGAATCTAAAATCCCCAATATTCACAAGAACACAATAATGGAATCGAGAAATGCGTCATTGTTTGAACATGTATTTTCACGGAAGTTCAAAGAAAATTCAAGTTCGTCGAAAAGGACACGTGAAACTATATCTGAAAATGATAATAGTGATGGCGATGAACAATAAAACATGGATGAACTTGAAGTAGATGATTCCCCTCGTCGAAGCAAAAGAGCTAGAGTTGAAAAATCGTACGGGCCTGATTTTTTGACTTATTTGCTAGAGAATGAACCACAGTCCTACTCACAGGCTGTGCATTGTCCTGATGGTCCTTTTTGGAAAGAAGCCATTAAGAGTGAAGTTGATTCTATTATGCAGAAACATACATGGGAGTTGGTGGATCTTCCTCCTGGTTGTAAACTACTAGGATCTAAATGGATTTTCAGTCGAAAAATGAAAACTGATAGGTCCATAGATAAATACAAAGCCTGACTTGGAGTTCAAGGTTTTCTCCAAAAGAAAGGCATTGATTATTTTGACACGTATTCTCCAGTGACGAGAATGACATCTATAAGGATGATACTTGTTATTGCAGCATTGCGAAATCTTGAAGTGCATCAAATGGATGTTAAAACAGCCTTTCTGAATGGAGATTTGGATGAAGAAATCTACATCAAGCATCATGAGGGTTTTGTAGTTCTAGGATTGGAACATAAAGTGTGTAAATTAGTTAAGTCAATTTATGGCTTAAAACAAGCGCCTCTAGATTAGTACCAGAAATTTGATGGTGTTATGCTATCAAATGGATTCAAAATCAACGAATGTGACAAATGTGTATATGTCAAAGACACAATTGAGGGATATGTAATCCTGTGTCTTTATGTTGATAATATGCTCATCGTGGGTAGTAATGACAAAATGGTCAAATCTACTAAGGACATATTACATTCAAGGTTCCAGATGAAAGATATGGGCTTAGCTGATGTGATTCTAGGGATAAAGATCCTAAGAACATCAAGTGGACTTATTTTAAATCAGTCACATTATGTTGATAAAATCCTTGTGTTATCTGCCCTTAAGTACACTAAGTTTGGAGAAGGGGGGGTTTAATACAAACTTAAGAATTAATTTTAATTCTTGTGGAATGAAGTTTGTTTCAAGGACAATATTTTTTAGTATAGAGAGAACTGATGTAACTAAGAACTTGACAAGAAAAATATTGAAAACAAAATACAACAATGTTAAAAATTACTAGTGGATTGGTTTTCCACTAGTATGTTTTTGCTTTCAATTGATCTTAGTACGAATACCAAGCTGCTTACAAAATGAGTTTTGAACTCAGAAAAGCACTACAAGATACTGCTTATTTTTTTGTGCTTTTTGAGTTCTTGATGTTTTTCTACACACTTTGCTACTGTGTACTTCTAACAACTATATAGAAGTTTTCTTCACTCCTAATTTCTATCGACAGATAGCAATATAAAATTAGAACTTATATTGTTTACATGAAAATAGAAACTAGCTACTAGCACAATCTTCTTTTTGAACTGACTAGACCTGGAAGTATCTTTGTCTTGATACATTCCTTGAATACTGTGTTACCTTGAAAGTCTTCACAATCCTGACATGACTGTCTCCCATTGATTTAGTTTCTGCACAGTTCCCATACTTCTTGTCTTTAACTAAATTGGGAAACCTTAATCAACCGATAAATGCTGTTAAGCTTATCAGTTGATTCTCCTTTGCTTATCCATCGATGGATAGGATATCTATTGATCAGTTGATGTGTCGATGGATAATTGAGTTATCCATCGACTCCCTATCCATTGATGGTTCCTTATCCGTTGACTGTCTTTATCCATTGATGACTTGCGTCTGTTGATAGCTTTCATCCGTTAAGTAGTGTCTTCATCCATCGACTTCAACATCAGTGATCACTTCACTTGTGAGAATTCTGACTTAGAATATTTACAATTGATCAGCCATTCTTCACATCTGTTGAGAAGCTAGAAATTGAAGTCAATAACATCAGTCAACTACTTCATAGCATCCATCGAGGCAATACAATCAATTGATAGTGAAACATAAATCAATGCTACAATCCAGTTTATCAGTTGATAAACAAGCTTCAACTAATAACTGGTTTCCTAGTCAATGGATATTTATAAGTCATATCCATCGACCAGTTACAAAGTAATTTTAAGTCCCTATTGAAATTCTAAGTAATTTTTTATCATCAAAACTCATAATTCCTAACAATCTCCCCCTATTTATGAATATGTGAAATATGCACAAATTTTCTGTTGATGATAACAAAACTCCTAAACATTTTTATTCTTAGCAAAAATTACAATATTGACAAAGATAGTTTGAGACAGAGTAATCAGATACCAGTAAAAGATGAATTCTGATAATTTTGATGATTGAGATTGAATCTTCTATCTTCTTGTTCTTCCCTTTGACTCATTCATCTTGTCTTCATTTTCTTTCATCTTCCTGTATAGAGTTCCCTTCAAGATCTTCTCATCTTCCACCCTGTAGTCCAATTGACTTGCTAGATGATTCAATTCTAGATTAGGCAGTTTGTCTATTTCTTGACAAATGTCAATACACTTTTCTCTGCCTTCTATGTCCTTATATATCATCAAGTAGAATGGCTCATGAAGCACCTTTCTTCCTTCAGGGTTCCAGATCTTTATCCTGTCATCCCTTTCTTCTTGAACAGGGCCTTCCTCTCTCTTCTTCATTTTCTCAAGGATGGCCTTTCCTAGCTCTTCAGTTAGATAATACTTCTTGTTGAGCATAGTGTAGATTTTCCTTAAGATGCCATATCCTTGATCCAGGACTTGATTGAATGTAAAAGTTGAATATGATCGATCTTCATACTCAATGTGAAGAAGATCAACATCCTTCTTCCTTTGTCCTTTTGCTGCAATCATTCCTTCAGCTTTGATTGGCACAAAGTCTTCAGATTTGTGTTTGAACACCTCTATCTCTCTAGCTTGATTACTCCCAGAAGCTTGACCTTCAACCTTGACTTCTTTTGGCTTCTTCTCTTTGTCTTCTTTGTCTTCAACAACCAATTTTCTCTTAACTCTAGAAGTTTTTGGTGCATCTACAGGCTTGTTTGCTCTTTGCTTCATTCTTGGCCTCCTTTCACCTTCTTTTCTTCTGGCTTCTTTAGTTAGCCTATCCTCTTCATCATATTCCCTTTGCAATTGAATAGCTAATTCTTCTTGAGATTTTTCTTGTTGCTCCCTTTATCTTATGCCAATTACTATGGCTTTGCTCAACAATTTTTCACCTCCACCTGTGACAGCTTCCACTTTCTTTTTACCAACTTTATTCAGTTTGCCATTTCCTTTCCTGTCACCAGTTTCTGAGCTACTTGAATTGGTCTCCTTGATTTTACTGGCAATTGAATCAAATTGCCTTACAATATTTTTAGCCAACTCCTTCTTTGGATCTGTAGACTTTGTCACCACAGCTTCACTTTCCTGCTTCTCCCCCTTTTTGTTATCAGCAACTGGCTCTTGTGCTAATGACTGGGACATGAGAGGGGTTTCCAAGGTTTTGCCCAGGAGATTGATTTGAGTGACTTGGTTCTTCATGATTTGCTGCATGTGGAGCTCCATGGCAATTACTCTTTTCTCCAATGCAACTACCTTGTCCTTGGCTGAATACTCAGTATCTAACCTTTGCTTGATTCTGGTTAACATTGTGAGGCTGAGTCTAGAATCAATGGTGTGGTCAAAATGCATCCTAGAACTGTTAATTTCTTCCCTTATCTTCTTCAACTCATATCTAGAGCCTGTGACATGCATTTTCTGGATCTTCAGGTTGTCTCTGTAGAAGTTCAGAATTCTTCTATGCAAGGGATCCACCACATCCACTTCAGCCATTGATCTTCTGTAGTGAGAGATGATGGCCCTTTCTGTGTCAGCCAAACTGGTTTCATCACTGGCCACTTGTGGATCCAGAAGTTCATCATTAGAGATGTCTTTAAAATCTTCAGGGTTCATGTGGGATACATCATCAGGTTGACATGCCAAAAACTCCTTCCCACTCCTGAACTGCTCCTCCGTCTGCACCAAACCCAGCATTTGCTCAGGTACTTGATTAGATGTTGCTGCTAGTTCTTGATAATGAGGATCTCCATGTTGAAAGGTTGAAGCATCAAGATTGACTTCAATTTCATCCTCCACCTCCAGGTTGACTTCTACAACTCCTGCAGGAACTCCATAGCCTACAACTCCCCCTGACTCTAGCCCCAACTCCTGGGTGAGTTCTGCTGCAACCTGCTCAGTTTTAGAAGATGATGCTTCATTAGATTGAAAAGCTGGTTTCTCTCTATTCTTTTCTCTCTCACTCTCATCACTCTATTTTTGCATCAGGATCTCATCCTGGATTCTCACATCTCCCTCACTAAGCTCTCCTTTTGCATCACATTCTAAGGTGGAACTCTCTTTTCTTACACCCTCTCCTTTTTCCACCTCAGAAGAAGTTGAGGGCCCCTCATTCACACACTCTCCTTTTGCCAAGGTATGCAAACCTTGCCTCTCACTCACCTCACCCACTCCACTCAATCCTAATAGGGTGTTGGCCACAATTGTTTCAGTGGATGGTTCATGAATTGGAATAAAAGGCTCAATCGATGGATAAGAGATATCCATCGATGAAGGAATATCCGTTGATGGGTGCTCGTCGATGGATGTAAGGATATCCATCGATGGAAGTGAACTAGTCAATGGATGTTGAAATGTATCAGTTGATGGAATGCCATCCATTGACTTGTTGAAATTTTCAGCATTTTCTTGATCAACCAAGGTGTTAACCTTATTTGGTGATGCAGGTGAGTGTGTTGGATCCACCCTGAGTTGTAAAGAGGGTGAATTTAAAACAATGAAGTTGTCAATCAACACTGTTTCTGAAGAAATAAATTTTGAAGGAGATTGAGGAGAAGAGACAGATAAAGAATGGGGCTGTGCCTCAGGAAGATTCTGAGACACATCAAAAGAAGAGAGTGAAGGCTCCACCAAATTTTCATTTGGCTTTGCATGTGTGTGTGTACCCTGTGCAGTATTTGTAACCTTCTTTCTCCTTTTGTATGGCTGTATTATTTGGTGACCCTTATCCCCATCTGATGGTCCTGGTTGAGACCTCTTTTCAATAGTTACACCTTTTTGGGAAGATGCAACTAGGGATGTGTTTAAGTCCTTTACTACAGCCTCAATCTGTTGGGAGATTGGGCTGGTGGCTGGCTGGTTTCTCTCAATCTCACTCTCCTTATCCTTCTGGCTTTATTGATGTTGGCCAGTTCCCTCACCCTTATCAACCACCTTCACACTCCCCTCAGTGGTTTTTCTTTTCTTAGTTTTTACAACAGTAGTCTTTTGAGAAACTACTGAGGTGGTTTGTTTAGACTTGTGTTTGGAAGGTTGTGCAACTTGGGTAGGAGGGATGGAGGCACTTCCATCTCCCTCCATTGTTGTAGAAGGCAAAGAAATTTGAGTGTTTGAGGAAGAAGTTAAAAGATTGAGATTTTTAAGATAAACCTGCACAAGAGGAGGATAAATGATACACAACTTAGGATGTAAGTTGATTCTCACAAGATCCTTGAAAACCCTCTTGTTTTGCATCCATAGCTCCAAGGACTCCATATCTGCACTAATCTTGTATTCTCCAATGGAGGCATTAATAATCATCATGAAAAATCTAGCAAAATAAATGTTATTTTTCCTAGATGCCTTGGTTCCTAACTTAGCAGTTAATTCATTTAGGAGTAGTGTGCCAAAATCGAAGTATTTATCAAACAGGACAGAATAAGCAATTTCTTGCATTCTAGTTGTAATTGCATCAAAATTACTTATTTTTCTAGAAAATACTTTAATAATGGTATCAAAGAAGTAACTCCATTCTTTTCTAAGGTTTTTCCTAACAACTTCTCATAATCCTGTTTCAGCATTTGCATAATTAACAGATTTTAGCATGTCCCTAATTTCTTCTTCAGTTGGAGGTTTATCACAATTATTTGCAGGTAATTCTAAGCATTCAGATAAAGAAGTACTAGTAATGGTGTAGGAATTACCTCTGCAAGTGTAAGTGATTACCTTCCCGTCTTGTGATACTTCTGCAGAGTTCCACAGTTCCTCAACAAATGAACACACAATTGTGGGTGCTTCGCTGAGAGCTTTGGACACTTTGCAGTCACCCAGGATTCGCATCAAGGGATGGAAATCCACGGGAGCATCGTTCAACGTCAGGCATGTTGTGAAGTTGTTCTGCTCGTAGATGAACCCAGTGGAGGAAACAATCTTCTTTTGTGGTGCCATTTATCATTTTATTCTTAAGAGATTAAAGAGAACTTGGAAGAGCTTAAGAGAATTAGAGAGAATTAGAGAAAATTAGCTTGAGAAAGAGACAAAGTTGCAGAGATTAGAGATAGAAAATAAAATAGCAAGTAAGAATGAATTGTTAATTGTAACTGCTATTTATATTTTCTGATATTAAAATGACTTGAAAAGTCTTTTTAATTAAGGATATAACCATTGATGAATAAAAGAAAGTAGTATGTTACCCTAAGTGGTAATTATCCAACGGCTATAATCTGATCAACGGATGAATAAAACTATAGAAATTCTATTACTATCGACGGATAAAATAAAGAGTTAATCATTTATCGATCGATCACTAACTACCAGGGTAATTATTTGTCGATAGATAAATATCCATCGATAGGAATAAAATTTATCTGTTGATCAAATAAGAAAGAATTTATCCATTGATAGGAATAAAATATCCATTGATAATTAACACATTTATCAATTGATTACTTGGTTTCAACAGATAATTGTGAACAATGGCTACAAGACAAAGAAAACTTGACAGACATTTTAAGATTGAGCAAAATTGAGCATACCTAACTCACAGACTAATATATTAAAAGAAGATTCATCTAGAGGTTTGGTAAAGATGTCTGCAAGTTGTTGTTCACTAGGGACAAAATGTAATTCAACTGTACCATTCATTACATGTTCCCTAATGAAATGATACCTTATGTCAATGTGTTTGGTTCTGGAATGTTGCACAGGATTTTCTGTTATTGCAATGGCACTTGTATTGTCACAGAAGATGGGAATCTTGTTCAAGTTGAACCCATAGTCAAATAGTTGATTCCTCATCCACAATATTTGTGCACAGCAACTTCCAGCAGCAATGTACTCAGCTTCTGCAGTTGAAGTTGATACTGAATGTTGCTTTTTACTAAACCATGACACAAGTTTGTTTCCTAGAAATTGACAGGTGCCTGTAGTACTTTTCCTTTCTATTTTGCAACCTGCATAATCTGCATCTGAGTAGCCTATTAGATTAAAACTAGAATCTCTAGAATACCAAATACCTAAATTTGATGTACCCTTGAGATACCTAAAAATTCTTTTAATAGCCACTAAATGAGATTCTCTAGGATCAGCCTGAAATCTAGCACATAAGCATGTAGAGAACATTATATCTGACCTACTAGCAATTAAATATAAAAGAGAGCCTACCATTCCTCTATAACTTGAAATATCCACCTTAGCTTCCTTGGTGTTTAATTCAAGTTTAGTGGTAGTGGCCATGGGAGTTTTTGCAGAAGAACATTCACTTAAGTCAAATTTCTTTAATAAATCATGAATGTACTTTGTTTGACTTATAAAAATATCATCCTTAACTTGTTTGACTTGCAACCCAAGAAAGTAGGTAAGCTCTCCCATCATGCTCATTTCATATTTACTCTGCATTAATTTGGCAAACTTTTTGCAAAGTCCCTCATTAGTTGAGCCAAAAATAATGTCATCCACATAAATTTGTACAAGAGTAATAGAGCCATTAACATTTCTACTGAATAGATTTTTATGAACAGTACCTCTTGTGAAGTGATTCTCAATGAGGAACTGAGATAAAGTGTCATACCAGGCCCTTGGTGCTTGCTTCAAGCCATAGAGTGCTTTGAGTAGATAGTAGACAAAGTCAGGGAAATTTGGATCTTCAAAGCCAGGAGGTTGTTCCACATAGACTTCCTCTTCTAGTACCCCATTCAAAAAAGCACTCTTCACATCCATCTGATAAACTCTGAAATTAGCATGTGCAGCATAAGCTAGAAAGATTCTGATTGCTTCTAACCTTGCAACTGGTGCAAATGTTTCATCAAAATCAATTCCTTCTTCTTGTGAATATCCCTTTGCCACAAGCCTTGCTTTGTTTCTAGTCACAATACCGGTTTCATCCATTTTGTTTCTGAATACCCATTTTGTACCAATTACTAATCTATCTTTTGGTCTGGGCACCAGCTTCCATACTTTATTTCTTTCAAATTGATTCAGTTCTTCTTGCATAGCCAAAACCCAATCAGGATCCATGAGAGCCTCTTCAATTCTTTTGGGTTCTTCTTGAGATAGAAAACTGCTATACAAACACTCATTTTGAGTAGCACTTCTTGTCTTGACACCATCTTCTGCATTTCCAATGATTAGTTCAAATGGATGGCTTCTTGTCCATTTTCTTTGAGGAGGCAAATTTTGCCTTGATGATGAGGCCTCATGATCATTTGTATTGAACTCAAAGTGATCTGAATTTGTAGATTGATTCTGAAACCCTCCCCCTAAAGTGGATACCCTAGATGTAGATTGTTGATTATCCGTTGAGGAGTTATCAGTTGATGCATTATCAGTTGATGGATTTCTGTCAACTGATAAATTATCCATTGATGCAGTAACATCAACTGATATTGGGTTTCTGAAAACTTGAGGTTTTATAATTTCTGCCTCTTCATCATCATTTACATCATTTGATTCATTCTCAAAGTGCAGTATGTCATGATTTCCTTCATCAAACAAGCCTTGAATCTTTTTATCATCAAATACTACATGTACAGATTCCATAACAATGTGTAGTCTGAGATTGTAGACTCTACATGCTATGCCTGATAGTGCATACCCAACAAATATAGCTTCATCAGCCTTGGCTTCAAATTTTCCTAGGTTTTTACCTTGATTTCTTAGCACATAGCACTTGCATCCAAAAACATGAAGAAACCCCACTTTTGGCTTTTTGTCTTTCTTGATCAATTGATAAGGGGTCTTCCCTTGAGCTTGATTTACTAAGGAGATGTTTTGAATGTAACATGCGGTGTTTATGGCCTCAGCCCAGAAATATGTTGGTAGTTTGGCATCCTCCAACATGGTTCTAGCTGCTTCAATCAGTGTCCTATTTTTCCTTTCAACTACCCCATTTTGTTGAGGTGTTCTTGGTGCAGAGAATGTGTGTATGATTCCTTTTGATTCACAGAACTCTTTCATTGTGGAATTTTTGAATTCTGTCCCATTGTCACTCCTTATCTTCTTTACATCCAATTCAAGGTTTTTCTCAACTTCTCTTATGTGCTTGATGATGAGATGACTAGCTTCATCCTTTGAATGCAGAAACTAAGTCCATGAAAATCTTGAAAAATCATCCACAATGACTAGAGCATACTTCTTCTTTGCAATAGACATGATATTTACAGGACCAAACAAATCCATATGTAATAACTCAAGTGGCTTTTCAATTGATGATTCCAATTTTGACTTGAATGATGCCTTCCTTTGTTTTACTTTCTGACAAGCATCACAAAGTCCATCCTTGACAAATTCCATTTGTGGTAAGCCTCTCACTTGATTTTTCTTGACCAACAGATTCATGGCTTTGAAATTCAAGTGAGCTAATTTCTTATGCCACAACCAACTTTCATTTGTACTTGCCTTAGAGAGAAGACAAGTCATTGAATCTGCACTTGTTGAGTTGAAGTCAACTATGTACACATTTCCTTTTCTATTCCCGGTCATAACCAGGCTTCCATCTACCTTGTTGGAAATTATGCATGCTTCTGTTGTGAAACAAACTTTATTTCCATTGTTACATAGTTGACTTATGCTTAACAAGTTATGTCTTAAGCCATCAACTAATGCAACAGGTTCAATGATGACATTCTCTTTTGAAATCAAGCCATATCCCATGGTGTACCCTTTGCTGTCATCTCCAAAAGTTACTCCAGGGCCAACTTTCTCCTCAAACTTTGTGAGCAGGGATTTATCTCTAGTCATGTGTCTTGAACACCCACTGTCCAAGTACCAAAGATTTCTTTTTTTTCCCTGCACACAGTCAAAACAAATCAAGTTGATTTTGGTACCCAAGTTGCCTTGGGTCCTTTCTTAATAGTTGCTATCTTCGGCTTGGTTTCCAATTTTTGTACCTTTGGTTTAGGTGGTTTTACTTCCACTTCAACCTTAGGTGTTGGTTTCCTTACCTCAGAATTCTCAGTGCTAATATTTGGAATGCTCATGCTTGCAGAATTGGAAAAATTTGGTGCATGAAGATTATTAAACATATTCCATGGCATAGCAGGCATATTCATGTTGGCAAATGCAAAATATGAATTAAACATATAAGGCATTGATGCATACTGAACATGAATAGCATGAGAGTCACCTAAATGAGGAAAAACAGAATTAGAATGCATGTTAGGTATAACAGACACATTGGTTGTTGTAGGCATGTTGAGTTTGCATTGCACAGATAAATGATTTTTACTACCACACTTAGCACATATCTTCCTAGGAGCATATTTGTCAGGTGTTTAGTTATTGTGTTTATTTATGCCTACTTTACCATTTCTGTTTTTCTTCTTCTTTTCATTTGGCTGAATATTAGGCTCTATCTTTTCCAATTTTTCTTTCAACTGATCTTTAGATAAGAACCCTATATTGGCCTGTTCAATTTTGACTTGAGATTTAGAGGAGCTACTTTCTTTGACAAATTTAACAGGTCTGTTAAGCTTGGTTTTAACAACACACTTATTAGCAGTTGATGATTCCTCAATCGATGGATAATTATCCGTTGAAATGACATTATCAATCGATGGATGATTATCCGTTGAATTGACATTATCAATCGATGGATAATTCTTATCAGTTGATTCAGAATTAGCAATCAATTGCTTCTTTTCCAAAGATTGATCTTCATCAATGGCTAATTTCTCAAAAGTTTCAGACAACATGGTGAAAGAATTTGTTCCATGAATGTCATTCATCTTCTTACTAGCTTTACTTGACCTGTTCCACTTGTCAATGGTTCTTAGTTCTTCTTCCAATTTTTCTTTCAAATTTTCCATTTCCTTTTTGCTCTCAACTAGCTCATTTCTAGCATCTTTGTTCTCTACCTTGAGTCTGTCCATTTGCACTAGCTCATTCTCTAGGAAATTATTTCTTTCAGTGAGAGTTTCTAAGGTTAATTTGAGCCTAGTGTTCTCTTTGTTCAAGGACTTAAGATTGACATGCAAATTATACAATTCATTTGACATTTCATTAATAATAATATTGCATTCATCTTTGAATAACTCAGATAAGTTTATAGAAATTACCTGATTGCTAGATGAACTAGCTTCCTGGTCATCTTGATTGGCCATTAGTACAAGATTGATGTGTTCTTCTTCTTCTTCAGAATCCTCCTCAACAGCCCAGTCCTTTTCTTCTGTCACAAAAGCCTTCTATCTTTGTTTAAGCAAGTCAAAGTACTTCTTCTTATAGTCAATACCATCACTAAACTTTGACTTCTTTTCTATTTTAGGCTTTCTGCATTCACTTGAAAAATGACCAGCCGATCCACAGTTGAAGCATCTGAATTGAGCCCTGTCAACAAGATTTTTGCTTTGTTGAGTGTCTCTCCTGAACTGTGATCCATGCCTTTGCATAGGATTCCTTTTGAACTTGAGTTTTGAAAATTTTCTTGATAGGAATGCTCATCTATTTCATCCATTTCATCTTTAGTGAATGACTCATCATCCTCACAAATTTCTTTTCCTTTTCTAGTAGAAGATTCATCATATCTAACATTACTTGCACCATTGCCATGACCTTCTTTCTTTCCTTCTTTGACAGGAGCAACTTCACCTGATTCTGTAACTTGCTTATCCTTGGCAACCAAAGCAATGGACTTTTCTCTCTTCTGACTTTTCTCAATTTCCTCATCTTGTTGTAGCTCCAACTCATAGGTTTTCAAGATGCCATACAGCTTATCAAGAGTATAGTCTTTAAAGTTAGGAGATTGTCTTATAGAAACAGTCATTGTTTTCCATTCCTTGGGTAAGGACCTCAAGAATTTGAGGTTGGTGTACTCAACAACATATACTCTTCCATATAGTTTAAGCTCATTCAGCAGCTTTTGAAACCTACTATATGTATCATTGATTGCTTCACCACTCTTGAAGTGAAATGCCTCATATTTTTGAATCAAGAGTTGCATCTTGTTCTTTCTTACTTATTCAGTGCCTTCACAGAGGGTTTGAAGAGTATCCCAGACTTCTTTGGAGGTTGTACAGTTGATAACATTGTCAAACATATCCTTGTCAAGACCATTAAACAAAATGTTCATAGCCTTTTTATCCTTGTGTACTTCATTCTCATCTTCATCTGTATACTCACTCACTGGTTTAGGAATGAGTTTGTTTGGTGCCTGAGTACCATCTGCATTTACACTTGTAACTATTTTCATAGGCACATGTGGACCTTTCTCTATGCAGTGAATATAGGAAGGATCAATGGATAGCAGATGCAAGTGCATTTTCACTTTCTAGGGAAAATACTCATCTTTCTCTAGAACTGGAATCTTAACTCCTGTGTCTTTTTGACCCATACTTGATGTACTTTTAGATCTTAACTTTCTGTATGTTGAAAGCCTGCTCTGATACCAATTGTTATCTGCCCTTAAGTACACTAAGTTTGGAGAAGGGGGGTTGAATACAAACTTAAGAATTAATTTTAATTCTTACGGAATGAAGTTTGTTTCAAGGACAGTATTTTTTAGTATAGAGAGAACTGATGAAACTAAGAACTTGACAAGAAAAATATTGAAAACAAAATACAACAATGTTAAAAATTACTAGTGGATTGGTTTTCCACTAGTATGCTTTTGCTTTCAATTGATCTTAGTACGAATACCAAGTTGCTTACAAAGTGAGTTTTGAACTCAGAAAAGCACTACAAGATACTGCCTATTTTTTTTTATGCTTTTTGAGTTCTTGATGTTTTTCTACACACTTTGGTACTGTGTACTTCTAACAACTATATAGAAGTTTTCTTCACTCCTAATTTCTATCGACAGATAGCAAAATAAAATTATAACTTATATTGTTTACATGAAAACAGAAACTAGCTACTAGCACGGTCTTCTTTTTGAACTGACTAGCCCTGGAAGTATCTTTGTCTTGATACATTCCTTGAATACTGTGTTGCCTTAAAAGTCTTCACAATCCTGACAAGACTGTCTTCCATTGATTCAGTTTATGCACAGTTCCCATACATCTTGTCTTTAACTAAATTGGGAAACCTTAATCAACCGATAAATGTTGTTAATCTTATCAGTTGATTCTCCTTTGATTATCCATCGATGGATAGGATATCTGTTGATCAGTTGATATGTCGATGGATAATTGAGTTATCCATCGACTCCCTATCCATTGATGGTTCCTTATCCGTTGACTGTCTTTATCCATTGATGACTTGCATCTGTTGATAGCTTTCATCCGTTGAGTAGTGTCTTCATCCATCGACTTCAACATAAGTTGATCACTTCACTTGTGAGAATTCTGACTTAGAATATTTATAATTGATCATCCATTCTTCACATCTGTTGAGAAGCTAGAAATTGAAGTCAATAACATCAGTCGACTACTTCATAGCATCCATCGAGGCAATACAATCAATTGATAGTGAAACATAAATCAATGCTACAATCCAGTTTATCAGTTGGTAAACAAGCTTCAACTGATAACTGGTTTCCTAGTCAATGGATATTTATAATGTTAGTGTAGGTGCCCTAGAGGCAATACAATGTTTCCTTTAATAAACTTTTATGTCATTTGATTATTCAATAAACGTATTTATTATGACTTTAATTACTGCGATATATTTGTTAGCATAATAAATGTCCTTAGAATCATGATACACGTTATATAGTTTAAGTACATGACTTAAATTTGAGATTATATAATATATCATATTCTTAAATGTCCCTAGTCGAGTATTATTATTATAGGACAATAATAATACATAAATAGACTAGTATGTTGTTTGACAGATAACCATATCTCATTGGTTATAAGTATGGGGATACTAAAGTCAATGCATAGGTACATGTAGGAGTACATGGTACTGGACAGACCCACAGTGAGATTCTTCATGTTTAATAAAGTCATAAGAAAGACTCACAGTGATAATGGTGTAATGATCCTCTGACTTGAGATCATTATATTTCTATACGAAGATTAATATACTCTGACTACATTAAAAGTTACCTTTGACCGGGTGATGATAAAAGTGGACATCGGGTATATCATGAGTCGTATGAGAAATATGAATGATAGATAAAGGATTTAACCCTCCTATAATTAGGAGAGATATTATTGGCCTCTTGATTGAGTGAGACTATAAAATGCATGGCCGTGCTCAAATAATGATTTGTTTTTCATAGTCTACTCATGGATCAAGTAAACCCGGATTAAATGTTGAAGAGGATGACTAAACACATGCCTCGAGTTTAATCTATAATATATTTGGTTAAAGGGATTATATTACACGGAAACATTAATCATGAAAGGTTTTTATCAAATCACGATTTAATTATTGTTTAATTGGGTAGCAATGATGTATTACTAGATACCGCTCATTGTTTATAATTTTATTGGAGAATAAAATTATTGCTAATTAAATAATAGCCTATAGGGTCACACACATAGAGCATCTAGAGGAATAGTTAATTTAAATTATAGATTTAAATTAATTGATGATTGTTTGAATTTTATTATATTAATTAAGTGAGACTTAATTAATTGAAATAATATAAATTCGAAGTTGAAGAGGATTTCTGCCCATAATAATTAAGTATGACTTAATTATTAATTAAATAATAGAAACATGTTTTATTATTTAATCTTATACCTACATGGGTTAGGTTTTACTGCTTAGGCCCGTTTAACCAGTCATTATAAATAGATAATGATAGGTTAAAAGAGCCACACGTTTTTATATGATAAAACCCTAGAGGCAGAGCAAGAGAGGCAGCAAAGACAGTCATTCGAAATCATCAAAGGAGGCTAGTACATCCATCCCGTAATCAAGATCGTGAGACGCTCTTGAAGGTGCTCGTGTGGATACCATAGAGGTGCTTTCGAGAGGAAGACACAAATCGTGATAACAAGGATCTCCGTTGAGTTCGTTACATTCAAGATCTTAATAGGTATGATTCGTTTATCACCATAATCCGTCAATTCTTATACATGATCCTGCGTTAGAGTTCCGAATTTTTTTGTTATATTTACGTTTATGCGCTGCGTTTTATGCCTCGGAACCCAACAATGGCATCAGAGCTACGTGTATAAGGGACTGATTTGGTTACGTGTTTTATGTATATGATGCATAAGTGCCTGTTTTGCTACTGCCATGATTATGCCATGCTACTGCCATGATTATGCCATGCCTGTTTGCTACTGCCCTTGCTACTGCCATGTTGCTGCAATGTCATAAACTGTTATGGCATGATGTGTGTAATGCACTGTATGTATATGATACGAGAAACAGTCATACGAAGGTCATCGGAAACGTTCTGAAGCGTTTAAAACAAAACTGCATAAAGATGTAGGTTTGCTGTGAATAGTGATTCTGCAGTGAATAGTGTTTTTCGACGGAGTCAGAATGAGTCGAATTTACTCTTTCTGGAAAGGGAAAATCGCCACGAGCAAAAATCACCGCTTTGCCGTGACCTATGGTGTTTTTTGGCCATTTGAGATCGTTAAGGGCCTCAAAAATGCGATTTTCTATTTATAAATCATGATTTTAAATTTTATGAAATTTTGTGATCATGGCATATGTGATGTATGATGATATGATTAAGTATTCTGAGTTGTCAGTAATTGTTATGTGAGCATGGTGCTAGTTATGGCCTTCAGACCCCTAGATTAATGGTTTTGGTTTTGGTTTTATAAATACGACTTGCATGTCGTTTTCTTCGTTCTTGTAATCGTTTAACCTCGAATGTAACTCGAGTCTTCTTATGTAAGTATATTAGATTAGGTTTTCTTGTAATGTTCTTGAAGACTGAAGAATGATGCAGGAAGAGGAGAAGGCACCAGTGGATACAAGAAGAACGAAGACATGTAATTGTATTTATGTATTACCACCACCATAGACTGACTTTGATCCTTTCATTAGCTCGAAAGGATCACATAGGAAAGGGGCCATAACCAAGCACGTTTACATACTGCACTTTACATATTGATGTATGAATGATGCATGCTTTAATTAGATTAATCATGTATGTATGTATTAGATACGTCATCCATGCCATGATTGTCATGCTAAACAAGATAAAATCTGTAACGATTTAAGATTTTAAAATCAACAAACGATCATGAGATTCTTGTGTTTATAAAATATGGATTTTTAAAACACGGAATTGAATATGAATTTTTGATATCTATAATTGGGATTTTCTGACAAAAGCGGATATGCGTATTCGTAAGGCTGATGGGTTTTAAGTGTGACCACTGGTATCCTCCATCTACCTGGGAAATGAACAATTTAAGATGTCAATTTGAAATATTTAGTTCAAGGAAAAATTGAGGATCTCTTCATGATGTGATCATGATCGTCGTAAATTTTCTAAACCCCTTAACAAAATATTAAGTTTTAATCAGATGCTTTCCAATGAATGAACACTCATCGAATCCTAGATCGATTAGGGGAAAGACTGTCAGTGACAGGGGACTCCTATCTATCGTGGTGAGATGCGACGAATATAAACGGTTATATTCGGCCGTTGTATCATTGGGTCAAACTTAACTGAGTCGTCATAATAAGGTGAAAGTAAACGGTTATATTCAACCATTATGAACTTAGAAGCATAGAGTTTGGTAAGATCAATCGTTGCTCACCAAACTATCCAAGAATTATATATGATATAATTGACAAATGTTGTCTACCTAAATAATCATTCTTAAGGACTTCCAGTGGTTGACTTAAGACATGACGAAATATGGATCTTGGCTCACTAGAAAGAATTATGGGATATACTTTCCAAATTAATAGTAAGGGCTATTAATTTGATAAAAATAGTGGGAGATATATTATGAATGTATCATAATCATTTGAACATAATAAATAACTCAGACAATCTAATGTTTAATTTTGTGCTTTTATCATTGTAGATACCAAATAATGACAAACAACACAAACACACTATCCGTACGATCTGTCCTTGAGAAGGATAAGCTGACAGGAGGAAACAACTTCCTAGACTGGCAGAGGAATTTGAGGATTGTCCTCAGGCAGAAGCGCAAGCTTCATGTCATTGATATTCCTCCGGCAGGTCCCCTTCCTGAGGGCGCTACTGTTGAGGAACGAGCGGCCCACACAAAGGATGAGAATGATGCAACTGATGTTGCATGTCTTATGTTGGCAACTATGAGTGCTGAGCTTCAAAGACAGCATGTGCATATGGATGCATATACTATCTATGAGCACTTGCAAAGCATGTTTGCAAGCCAAACTCGTCAAGAAAGGTTCAACACGAGCAAGTCACTTTTTAATTGCAAACAAGGGGCAAGTGAACCAGTTGGCCCACATGTTCTGAAGATGATTGGTTACATTGAGTATCTTGATACTTTGGGTTTCCCGATTATTCAGGAAATTGGTATTGACCTAATCATGAATTCTTTGAACAACAAATTCACCCAGTTTATCATAAACTACAACATGAATGAATTTGACAAAACACCTACTGAATTGTTGGCTATGTTGAGAACATATGAGACCAACATGAAGACGGCTGAACCTGCTCCTATACTGATGGTGGGCAATAAAGGTAAGGCCAAAGGGAAAGGCAAGTGGAAGGGTAAGAAGAAGACAGGTTCTGATTCTACACCCAAGCCAAAGTCAGGTCCCAAACAGGCTTTAAAGCCTAAAGGTGGGGTCGCTAAGGGTGAATGTCACTACTGTAAGAAAACTGGTCACTGGAAGAGAAACTGTTCAGTTTACTTGGAGGATCTGAAGAAGAAGAGGGCTGAGCAAGCTTCTACTTCAGGTATATATGTTATAGAAGTCAATCTGTCTATTTCTACATCTTGGGTATTGGATACTGGATGTGCTTCTCACATTTGTATAAATGTGCAGGAAATGCAGAGAAGTAGGACATTGGCTAAAGGAGAAATGGACCTACGAGTTGCCAATGGAGCAAGAGTTGCTGCTTTAGCTGTAGGAACATATTATTTATCTTTGCCCTCTGGGCTAGTTTTAGAACTGGAAAATTGTTATTACGTGCCTGCGATTCGCAGAAACATTATTTCTGTTTCTTGTTTGGACAAGAAAGGTTTTTCGTTTACAATAAAGAACAACAGTTGCTCTTTTGCTTTGAATGATTTAACCTATGGTGTTGCGCGTTTGTTTAATGGTTTATATGTTCTTGACTTAGATAATCCTGTCTGTAATATAGAAAACAAACGACTTAAAGTTAATGACTCAAATCAAACATACCTCTGGCATTGTCGTGTAGGCCATATAAATGAGAAACGCATATCCAAATTACATAAGGATGGATATTTGGATAAGTTTGATTTTGAATCATACCAAGAATGCGAATCTTGTTTGCTTGGTAAAATGACTAAAGCCCCTTTCACTGGTAAGGGTCAAAGGGCCACTGAACGTCTGGAGCAAATACATAGTGATGTATGCGGCCCAATGCGTGTGATGGCTAGAGGAGGCTACTACTACTTCATAACATTTACTGATGATTTCAGTAGATATGGATATGTATATCTTATGAAGAATAAATCCGATTCTTTTGAAAAGTTCAAAGAATACAAGGCTGAAGTAGAGAAGCAAATTGGCGGAGGCACAAGTATTAAAATCTTACGATCTGATCGTGGAGGAGAATACTTGAGCACAGAATTTAAAGATTATTTAAAGGAGTGTGGTATTGTATCACAACTCACTCCGCCAGGTACACCTCAATGGAATGGAGTTTCAGAGAGGAGAAATCGCACCTTGTTGGACATGGTGCGATCGATGATGAGTCATGCAGATCTTCCAATTAGTTCATGGGGTTACGCTCTAGAAACAGCGGCTTTCACACTTAACCGTGTTCCTACTAAGAAGGTTCAAAAGACTCCATATGAGATATGGGAGAAGAAACGGTCAGGCATGAACTTTATGAAAGTTTGGGGATGCAAGGCGTTTGTGAAACGTCAAGTATCTGACAAGCTTGGACCTAAATCTGAAGAGTGCAATTTTGTGGGATACCCTAAAGAAACAAAGGCGTATTATTTTTATAGTCCTTCAGAGCAGAAGGTGTTTATTGCTCGAGACGCTGTTTTCATGGAAAGAGATTTTGTTTCCAAAAGAAACAGTGGGAGAACTATAGACCTCGATGAAGATCGAGAACCACAAAATAGCATTGAACCTGAAGTGGAACAGGAGCAGGATAATGATAATGCTCAACAAACACAGGTTGTTCGTAGAACTGGTAGAATTCGCCATGAGCCAGAGAGATATGGATTTCTCTTGACTCAATGTGGTGATTTAATGCTCATAGATGAAGATGAGCCTCTCACATACCAAGATGCTATGAACAGTCCAGACTCTAAGAGATGGCTAGAAGCCATGAAATCCGAGATGGATTCCATGTACGAAAACCGAGTATGGACTTTGGTTGATCCACCTGAAGGGGTAAAACCCATAGGGTGCAAATGGGTTTTCAAGAAGAAAACTGACATGGATGGAAATGTTCAGACCTATAAAGCAAGGCTGGTTGCAAAAGGTTTCAGACAAATTCATGGTATTGACTATGATGAGACTTTCTCACCAGTGGCTATGGTCAAGTCCATAAGGATTTTGCTTGCTATTGCAGCATTCCATGATTATGAAATCTGGCAAATGGATGTCAAAACAGCCTTCCTTAACGGAATACTTGAAGAGGATGTGGATGTGTACATGACACAACCTGAAGGTTTTGTCGATCCAAGGAATGTTAGCAAGGTATGTAAATTACGTCGATCCATTTATGGATTGAAGCAAGCCTCTAGGAGATGGAATATCCGTTTTGATGAAACAGTCAAAGAGTATGGCTTTGTTCAAAACGAAGATGAACCTTGTGTTTACAAGAAGGTTAGTGGGAGCCATGTGGCATTCATAGTACTATATGTTGATGACATACTACTAATGGGGAATGACATACCTTCTCTCAAGGCTGTTAAGATTTGGTTAGGGAGCAACTTCTCTATGAAAGACTTAGGAGATGCATCCTACATTCTAGGAATGAGGATCTATAGGGATAGATCTAGAAGGATGATCGGTCTAAGTCAGAGTACATACATCGATAAGGTTTTGCATCGTTTTGGTATGCAAAATGCAAAAAGGGGATATGTCCCCTTGTCTCAAGGGATAACGATCTCTAAAGATCAATGTCCGAAATCATTGGATGACAAGGACCGCATGAGTAAGGTTCCATATGCCTCAGCAATTGGATCCATCATGTATGCGATGGTATGTACTCGCCCAGATGTTTCGTATGCTTTAAGCATGACGAGCAGATACCAATCTAATCCAGGTGAAGGTCACTGGACGGCTGTCAAGAATATTCTAAAGTACTTGAAAAGGACTAAAGATTCATTCTTGGTGTATGGAGGAGAGGAAAAACTGGTTGTAAAAGGTTACACCGATGCAAGTTTTCAAACAGACAAGGATGATACTGTATCACAGTCTGGTTTTGTGTTTTGTCTAAACGGAGGTGCTGTAAGTTGGAAGAGTTCAAAACAAGAAACAGTAGCTGATTCTACAATGGAGGCTGAGTACATTGCAGCTTGTGAAGCGGCTAAGGAAGCTGTTTGGATTCGAAAATTCATTACTGATTTGGGAGTGGTTCCATCGATCGCAGATCCCATTGATCTATACTGCGATAATAATGGAGCCATTGCACAGGCTAAAGAACCTAGAGCTCACTCCCGAACCAAACACATACTCAGGAGATATCACCTCATTCGAGAGATTAATGAAAGGGGTGACATACACATATGTAAAGTGCACACAAATGATAACATTGCAGACCCACTGACCAAAGGCTTGTCGCAGAAGAAGCATGACGGTCACACTAGTTCCATGGGTATTAGATACATGGGTGATTGGCTCTAGTGCAAGTGGGAGATTGTTAGTGTAGGTGCCCTAGAGGCAATACAATGTTTCCTTTAATAAACCTTTATGTCATTTGATTATTCAATAAACGTATTTATTATGACTTTAATTACTGCGATATATTTGTTAGCATAATAAATGTCCTTAGAATCATGATACACGTTATATAGTTTAAGTACATGACTTGAATTTGAGATTATATAATATATCATATTCTTAAATGTCCCTAGTCGAGTATTATTATTATAGGACAATAATAATACATAAATAGACTAGTATGTTGTTTGACAGATAACCATATCTCATTGGTTATAAGTATGGGGATACTAAAGTCAATGCATAGGTACATGTAGGAGTACATGGTACTGGACAGACCCACAGTGAGATTCTTCATGTTTAATAAAGTCATAAGAAAGACTCACAGTGATAATGGTGTAATGATCCTCTGACTTGAGATCATTATATTTCTATACGAAGATTAATATACTCTGACTACATTAAAAGTTACCTTTGACCGGGTGATGATAAAAGTGGACATCGGGTATATCATGAGTCGTATGAGAAATATGAATGATAGATAAAGGATTTAACCCTCCTATAATTAGGAGAGATATTATTGGCCTCTTGATTGAGTGAGACTATAAAATGCATGGCCGTGCTCAAATAATGATTTGTTTTTCATAGTCTACTCATGGATCAAGTAAACCCGGATTAAATGTTGAAGAGGATGACTAAACACATGCCTCGAGTTTAATCTACTCCCTCCGTCCCAACCAATTCTTTACACTTTCCTTTTTGGGACGTCCCATCCAATTCTTTACATTACTAAAAATAGTAACTTTTAACAATAAATATATTATTACATCCACTACTTCACTCCACTTTTTCAACACTTTACACTATTACACCCACTACTTCATTTATTTTAACAATAAAATCACTATTACACCCACTATCCTTGGTCTCCGTGCCCGGACCAAATGTAAACATTTGGCCGGGACGGAGGGAGTATAATATATTTGGTTAAAGGGATTATATTACACGGAAACATTAATCATGAAAGGTTTTTATCAAATCACGATTTAATTATTGTTTAATTGGGTAGCAATGATGTATTACTAGATACCGCTCATTGTTTATAATTTTATTGGAGAATAAAATTATTGCTAATTAAATAATAGCCTATAGGGTCACACACATAGAGCATCTAGAGGAATAGTTAATTTAAATTATAGATTTAAATTAATTGATGATTGTTTGAATTTTATTATATTAATTAAGTGAGACTTAATTAATTGAAATAATATAAATTCGAAGTTGAAGAGGATTTCTGCCCATAATAATTAAGTATGACTTAATTATTAATTAAATAATAGAAACATGTTTTATTATTTAATCTTATACCTACATGGGTTAGGTTTTACTGCTTAGGCCCGTTTAACCAGTCATTATAAATAGATAATGATAGGTTAAAAGAGCCACACGTTTTTATATGATAAAACCCTAGAGGCAGAGCAAGAGAGGCAGCAAAGACAGTCATTCGAAATCATCAAAGGAGGCTAGTACATCCATCCCGTAATCAAGATCGTGAGACGCTCTTGAAGGTGCTCGTGTGGATACCATAGAGGTGCTTTCGAGAGGAAGACACAAATCGTGATAGCAAGGATCTCCGTTGAGTTCGTTACATTCAAGATCTTAATAGGTATGATTCGTTTATCACCATAATCCGTCAATTCTTATACATGATCCTGCGTTAGGGTTCCAAATTTTTTTTGTTATATTTACGTTTATCCGCTGCGTTTTATGCCTCGGAACCCAACATATAAGTCATATCCATCGACCAGTTACAAAGTAATTTTAAGTCCGTATTGAAATTTTAAGTAATTTGTTATCATCAAAACTCATAATTCCTAACACCTTGAGAAATTTAACAAAGATGATTCAAGTGTGTCAAGAACACCGTTTGATACGACTTTACATCTTTTGAAAAATAAAGGAGATAGTGTTTCTCAAGGAGAATATGCAAAAGTGATAGGAAATCTGATGTACTTAACGAATTATACAAGACCAGACATTGCCTTCACTTTAAACAAGCTAAGTAGATACACGAGTAATCCAGGTATGGATCACTGGAAGGCGATAACTAAAGTACTTAGGTACTTAAGGTATACGCGTGATTATGGATTGCATTACACAACATATCTAAGTGTACTAGAAGGATGCAGTGATTCTAACTGGATAAATGGTGTAAAATGATCAAAGTCCACTAGCAGATATGTATTTACGCTAGGAGGCGGAACAATCTCGTGGAAATCTACAAAACAAATGGTTGTAACTAATTCTACAATGGAAGCTGAGTTTGTAGCTTTGGATAAAGCTGCACAATAAGCTGAATGGTTACGCCAATTTTTAGAGGATATTCATAGATGGGAGATGCTTGTACCACCACTTTGTATACATTGTGATAATACGGCAGCAATAGGTACAACTGAGCGTGTACTTCATAATGGAATGTCGAGGCATATTCGTCGTCGACACAACACCATTAGACAACTACTCTCAACTGGAGTTATCACTATTGATTTTATCAGATCAAAAGATAACACCGCGGATCCGCTAACCAAGGGGTTAACAAGAGAGTTAGTTAATAAATCATCGAAAGGAATGGGACTAAAGCCCATAATAAAAGCAGGTACAAAGGAAACCCAATCTTGTTAACTGGAGATCCCAAGATCTTACTTCAAAGGGAAAACCTAACTGTAAAGACTTAGTGAGACCACTGTGGGGTTTTTACTCCCTGGTCCATTCCTATAATGAGAAATAGTGATAAAATTTGGTTAAGGCTAAGTTATGCATTTAATGATCCTTGTGTGTCGATAAGTCGAACAAAATAATACAATCATATTATTTAAAGAAATCACCTATGTGAGTGAAGTGGGGTCATTTCAAGAAAGAATTGTGAGGGTCAATTCTGGATACAACTCACAGAACCTGGCTAAAGCTCAGGAGCAAAATTGGCTTAACAGTGAGAACTGAACAAATATAAGGAAAGATTCCAGTGGGGGATGTATCATCATTTCACAACACAGAAGAACAGTTTAATATCAACGTGACTACTGAGATTCTAGAAATGTAAATACATTCTTACAAGGGAAGGTTTAAGGGGTAACGCCTACCTATCCTATGCTGGTTTCTACCGCGTGCTTCTATCTCCGTGTCAAAATATCATTTTGCAATGTCAATTTTATTCATGTGTGGGATTGTTAGAAATTTGAATAAATTTAAAATTGCATGACTTTATTTTTTATTATCTTGTAACTTATTGTATTGATTTGTAACTCCTCACAATAATGGTGGATTAGTGTATTGCTCATTATGGTGTATGAGTTATAAAATTAATTATAAGGAGAGTTACATATTTTGTACTCCTATATAAGGAGGCATGAACATCATTGTTTGGGACACAAAAAATACTCACAAGTTTCATAGCTTCTTGCATACTACTCTTAGAGCTCTAGGTTCAATTTTTGTGAGATAGAAACCGTATTTGTTCGGTTCATAGAAGATGGGTTTTCTGTGCTTAAGACCACCTTTGTTCGTTGTATTCTGGGAGACGGGGGCCAACTCACCTTCAAACACCGTACGGAAGAAGCTTATCTGTTTTAAGGATAGCGTGGTTTTCACGTGTCTCGAACTAATCTTGATATTTTATTCTTGATTTCTTGATTTCTTGATTTCAATATATATATATATATATATATATATATATATATATATATATATATATATATATATATGAGTTGAGTTCTAGGGAGACCAGACTTATCAAGAGACCCAAAAGACCATGATCAAGATCGTTAATTATTTATAATTATAGAAAAATAATAAATACAAGCTTAATGGCAGTATTGTAATTACACATGGTTATTAATGACATATAATATATTTCAAATTTTTTATACCATGTGTATTTTCTTATAGATATAAACAATGATTTGTGGTATCTTTTTATACTTGGAAAGAATTTAATGAGAGTAAATTACTGATTTGGTAATAAATAAAATCATAACAATTTCAATTTTAGAAAGTATACAAACACATGAAATTTTTTTAATATTATAATATTAAATATTATGAATTCCATAAAAATGTTAATATTATAGTTTTATAATATTAAATATTAGTGAACACATTATACAATTTTATTGAGAACTTAATGTGTTTACTAATATTTAATATTATAATATTAAAATTCATTAAGGTGTTCACTAAAGTTTTTTAAAGTGTTTATTAATATTTAATATTATAATATTAAAGTTCTTTTAATTATTCACTATTATTTAATATTATAATATTAAATACTTAATGATTTTTCACTAATGTTCTAATATTTAATATTATAATATGAAAGTTCTTTGAGGCGTTCACTAATATTTCGATAATATGTTATATTTAAATTATTTAATATTAAATATTAGTGGATACTAGAAAAAACTTTAATATTGTTATTTAATATTACTAACATTTTAATATTAGTAAACACCTTAAATAGTTCTATTTGTTACCTTAATTAATCAATAGAGTTTTGTACAAAATTTTGTTCTAAAGAGATTTGTATATATTTTAAGATTCTTTAAAGTGTTGTGCAAATTATATTTTTTAAATTAATATTGTAATCATCTCACTGAGGGTGATTGCCCTTTATAATATTTTTTTAATAACAGTGCCCGTAATAACATTTTGATTTTATTTTTTTAAAAGAAATTCTTACTATGTGCGCATATATAGAAATTTTTTTAGATGCGGAAGCTCCTGAAACAATCATCATCTATAGAAATTTTTTTAGATACGCAAATTGTAAATGTGTGTTCAAATTATTAATTTTTCTTCTCTGCTATAGCTTCAGCACTTGCAACTGCTACATCTTTATATCTCTCAAAGTCATAGATTGATTTACTTTATATAAAAACATGTTGCTTTCCAATCAACTATCACAACAACTGTATGGTTATATATAAAGTGTGGGTAAGTGGGGTTAATGTGTGTAAGGATATAACTATAGTCTATATATATATATATTGGAAAATAGTTAGGTATAGATCTAGATAGCTATTTGTAGAAGCCACCAATAAAACATACATTATTGGGTGTGTAAAATTGAGTGTTCTAGAAAGCGGATAAGCGGCCGATTAAACGGTCGTCTAAACAGAATCGGGGTATAAAACGCTTCGATTTTATAGTAAGCGGGTGATTAAGCATTTTTTAAAATTAAGCGGATTAAGCGGTCATTAAACGGAATATTAAAAAATTAAGCGGTTATTAAGCTAATTTTTTAATTTTAAAATATATTTTTTTTAAATATGACTATAATTATATTAAAAAAATATTTTATTAAGACTATTATAAGTTTAAATTCTTATTACTACATAATTTTAATTTTAAATATAATAATATTATATTTAATATTTAAATATATATTACTAATCCGCTTAACGTCTCGCTTAGAAATCCACCTAGGCGTCCGCCTAACCCGCCTAGGCGCTAGAAGGTCCTCTCGCCGCTTAGAACCGCTTAGTGTTTTTTACAACACTGGTAAAATTATACAGAACTACAAAAATTACAGCAGAAGACAGCAGTCACTACTCATAGTACTGTAGTTGACTTCAACTAAGATATACGCATCTGGCTTATGCGTAATGTATTGGTTAAAATGGGCACCTTTACCAACATGTGATAGTTGGGGCACATACATATTAAAATTATGATATTTCGGCCATTATCTCACTGAAGTGAGCATGTTAAAGAATTTTAGCTTAATCTTGAATTTAAAAAAAGAAACATTTAATTGAATTTTAATATATTTGAAAATTTTATATTAAGAGGGGGTGTAATATCATTATTTTATTTTATATTATTATTTAAATTTTTAAATATTCTAATAACAAAAATATAATTGAAAAAAAATTATAATAATAAAATATTATTAAAAATTATAATAATAATAACAATAGTAGTAGTAGTAATAATAATAATAATAAATAAAATTAAAATTAAAACTAATAAACTAAGTTTCATGCAATATTTATTTTTATATGGGATTTTTACCAGATATAACATTCCTGGCTGAATAGTTAAGTAGTGATCATTAAAGTGTTATAGTAGGCTGATATGCTCATGTCTTGAGTTTGATTCCAACCTTCAACAACCAAAATCATAATACAATATTAAATATTATAGAATACTTAAAAAAACTTTATTATTTTATATTAGTGAACACTTAAAAAAAACTTTTATAATAAATTTATAATATTATAATATTGAAGTTCTCTAAAGTATTCAGTTATAATATTACTATTAAATATTAGAGAACACTTTAAAAAAAATTATTATTAAATATTAGTGAACACTTTAAACAACTTTTATAATAAATTTATAATATTGAAGTTCTCTAAATTATTCACTTCAAATATTACTATTAAATATTAGAGAACACTTGAAAAAACTTTTATAAAAAAACTTTAAACAACTTTTATAATAAATTTATAATATTAAGATTTTCTAAGGTGTTCACTAAATTTTTTTAAAGTGTTCATTAATATTTAATATTATAATAGAAAAGATCTTTTTTAATTGTTCACAATTATTTAATATTATAATATTAAATACTTTAAGGTTTTTCAATGAAGTTGTAATATTTAATATTAACATATTAAAAATTTTAAATTTCTCAGTTGTCAAGGGTTCATAATATGTTTCATGTATCTTTGTTGAGGGGATATAATTATCATCCGTCGCATGTAGTAAGTTGTCCCTTGGATAAAGTTCGACCAGATTTAACTTATGAGGAGGAACATGAAAGAATTTTGGAACATCAAGAAAGAGTAATGCGTCGCCGCACGATTCCTTTTGTGAGGATATTATCGAACGGTCATTTAGAAAGAGAGGCTACTTGGGTGATGGAGTAAATTGTTCGGGCACATTACCCACATCTTTTTGAGCAAAGGTATGTAAGATAAATTTCGGGGAAGAAATTTCATTTAAGGGGAAGAATGTTAAACCTCGATAGATATAATTATTATTTAATATTTAGTTATTAAATAATATATTATATGTATTGTATTTAAATAGAATATTAGTTATTATTAGTTTAAAAAAAGGGTTGAGAATAAAAAAAAGAATTAGGGTTTTCACTTGGCTTACGTTACTTTTGTTACAGAGGAAGGACAAAAGGAAGTAGAAGAAGGAAGAGAGGAGGACGAAGGAGAAGCTTAACAAAATTTAATTGGAGCAAGGATTTTAGAGTTCTAAGGTAATAGGTCAACACCCTATTTGATATAAGCAATCATATTTTGTTTAGGATATATAACTTATAGTTTTTCTATCTCTTATATACATGAATTGGGTTTTATTGTGATTTGGATATCTAGAGTTCCTGAACATCATTCTTATTTTCTGAATTTCAAGGTACAGATATGTTCGTTATACCCTCTGTCTCATTTGATTTCAAGAAATTCGTATATGTGAACTTTTAATTATGCTGAATCCTTATAAAATTGATATTAAATTCGTTATACGTTCAAATTTAATGATTTCGGACTTTTCAGAAAGGGTTTTAAATCTCCTACAACTTTCGTTCTTTAACTTTTTTGAAATTTGCTTCCAACTGTGACTTTTTTGCAATTTAGGTAATCTGGCAGTATATTTTCAAAATAGAGTACTCAACTTTGAAAATTCGTAGTAAATTGAGTTTTGTTCCAAAATATATGAACAATATCATTCTGGAAAACTCTTTTCGATGTCTGCATTTTTTATTTACATTCCTTGGCAAACTCTATGATTTAGATATCCTAAATATCAAAATACTTGTGAAATCAGGGTGTGATTCTATGATGATAACCCATAAATATATATTTTTTGAATTCGTTACTTATGTGTTTTGAACAAGCCTTAACATTCTGGAAAGGTCTTGAAATTGTCTACGATTCTCGTGTTTTGTACTTTTTCTGGTAAAGTCATTTTAATAGAGTAAATTTCTATTTTTCTGGGTAGGTCAAATATAAAATTGATTCAAGTTATGTACTTTGTATGATGATTGAGTTTTGTGCTCGAGTAAGCTATTTTGAAATGATATATGTTTCTGTTTGGATTTGGGAGATATTGTAAGACCTTCGTCATGAGTGGAGTGAATCTCATGCTTGACACCATCTATACGGTGTAATTAAATAGTATAGGCGTGTCGCCGGAGGTATGTGACACGTATAGTCGCGACTAATTTGTGTATGTTTGGCCATTTGGGTAGCATTGTGCTTAGTGTCTTGCAAGCCCCTGTAAGATTTTGGGTAACATTTGCTTTGTGCTATGCAAGCCCCTGTAAATTTTGATGACTACATATTTCTGGATCATCGAAAATGTAGGACATCCTATAAGTAAGATTATCTCCCATTTGAGTTAGTAACTTGTGCTTTTCGTTAAATTATTGTGATGATGGTTAATAAATATGAGAGTAACATCATTTTAACTGGAAGTGTGTGTGTATTGGTTTTGTAAGTATCTCTCTAGCCTTTCTCGTCTTTTCATATGATTTACAATTCCTTTTCCAGTTATCAGATTATATTCAATTTATCGTTGAATCTATCTCCTGCTCACTTGAATTATTTTATATTCGTATATGAGCATTTCGCTCACTGTCGTTCTTTGTTTTGTTTTTATTTCTCCCGGCAGGTAAGAATACTTAGGTGAGCTACTTTATGTGGAGAGCGAGAACTATGAACTTAGAGGAGTTCATTTATTTTTATTTTTGAATTTTATTAGACTCCTAGAATTTTATTCAGAATTGATACTTATGGATTTAAATCAGAATTTGGATGATTCAGTTTATATTTTTATTATTGGATTGTAAGTTGGATTGGAGAAGTTGTAAAGTTTTATGGATTATTGGAGAATTGTTAATTTGGGCATTTAAATAATTCTGATTACTGTTGGGATATTAAAGTTATTCTTCACCATGGTTCTTAGGTATGTGTCTGATTTATATGTAGTAATGTATTTCCCATTGAAGTTATGAAAAGTTATGGATTTGTTCTCTAATATTTGTGTCATATGTCTATGTGGCTATTAAATTTTGTTTATTTGTTAGCAACTGATTTTGTAGGCTTGTGAAATGTCTATTGTCCCTTTTCTATATTAATGTGTGAACTTGGGTTGTTGTGATGATAAGAGATAGAGTGTCAATCATAACGTTTAGATTATTCGTATGATATATTTGAGGAGCACGATGAAAGTATGAACAGTGACTGTTGTCTCTACATATAGAACTGATCAGAGTGAGTTATGTGTATATCATATAGATTAGAAAATGGATTTCATTGTGGCAAAAAAAGTAAGAACTGATGCCTTATAAATTGTTTATCAATGAGACTCTAATACGAGCCTATAGATTATCCTGGATAGGAGATAGCTATCATGAGTACCGCCCTAAATTCATATTATTCTGTGTAGGATACTATTATTTTGTTTGTAACTGCTAAAAATTCTACTGAGCTCGATTGACATTTTTGAACTTTGAAAGCTAAACTCCAAAATTATCTGAACGTGTAAAAATGTGAAATTCTAACTGCTAGAAGCTAAAGGCGAAGTTAGTCAGCATGACTGATCCAGCTGCTGCATCTGGTTTCACAGGCCTAAAATATTTAAACTTTTAAACAATAATTTTTATTGATGATTTAGTCCAATATGTGAGCTTTAGGGTTGGAGATTAGAATGATTTTGTTGAATTAGCCTTGTAAATTCATTCGACATTGGTACTTACCGGTATTTAAGAAGAACGCTCACAAGAGCAAACGCTAATTAGCAAAAGCAAGAATTGATGGCTTACAAAGTGTTTATAGACGAGACTCTAATATGAGCGTATAGATTACCCCGGATAACAGAACTAATACAAACTAGGAGCTTGTGTTTTCCATTTGACTTATCTTATAAATAATTTATAAGTCGGAAAAGACACGAAAATGTATGCATTTCTCGGCTTATAAGTTTCTTATAAAGAACACCAAACAGTACCCGATGAATAAAAAAATCAATCTAAAATCAAGAAAAACTTAAAAATGTCAAATTAGAATTATAAGTAAAGAATCGGTTTCAGGATAAAATCAAATCGAACCAAGTTAAGCTATTGTTAATATGTATTATACATTTTTAATATTCAATAAATATATGAATACTGATGACCATAGTACTCATTATACGGTAGAAACAAGTAATCAACTAGTTGTGCATGTCATAAATAATGCAATGTTTATTTTACTTCCTGTCGGAATGATCATTGTTGATTGTATTAATTTAGTCCGGATTTTGAAGAATGGTTTTATTAGTTTGTGAAATGATCAACATTTTTATTTAAAATTAGCTCTTACATTCGTGCACAATACTAATAATTTCTAAAATTTGAGGTATATTTTATATTTTATTTAAATATATCTTTCTTTAAAATTCATGAGGTATAGTGTGATAATTTCAAAAAATATATTTAATGGTCACATTAATTCTTAAAAAATCTGCACTGCTAGAAAAACTCCATTCATTTGATGTGTATGAACTCTCTGAGCCAAAATACTTGTCCCAAATTTATCATATAGGAATTATACATAATTTTGTTGACGACATAATTTGAAAAACCTAATTCTAAAAGATGGAGAATCAAGTAGAGAATGTGTATAAAAGTATAATAGTAATAATATATTTAATAAAATCATTTCATAAAAATAAGATGTTGCATGCTAATTAAATGTGCACAATGGTATAATAGTATATTAATTAAATGTATATAAGGATATAATAGTAACATGGAGTTTAGAATTAATTAGCTGCCGACATGATATGCAGACTATGTGATGGTAATAAGTGATGTGGCAGGCTGATTATGTAATGGTAAGTGATGTGGAATAAAATCATTCAGGTGGAATAAAATCATTCCCGAAAGTGTATGTTGTATTTATTATGTAATAGATAGATTTGTTAACGATGATAATTATTAAAATATCTCTAACTATGGATTTGTCTTAGCTATATCAGGGGCTATGAAATATAAATATCCGTAAAAATATTTATTATTCTAAAGTAACACAATTGTTAGCTATAGTTATAAAAATATTATAGATTGATTAGTTGAATATCTACCCATCCTTTAAATACACCTCTGTTGTGCCGCATTTTTAGTATGAGTATAATTTGGGCCCATAATGACTAAGTTAAGAACATTAGTGAAAAGAGGTTTATTGATAGACAGAGGTCATGCATAAGAAGCTCTGTAAGGTCCAGGGGTTTGAGATTCAACCATGAATGAGGTTCACTCATGCTCCAGGTTCATCAGTGCTTGAGGTTTGAGTTTCAAGGTTTAGTCATCAGGTAGCAGACAGTCTTAACGGATAAAAATCATCTCCTAAACTTTAGGAGCACATTATTCGATCCCTATATGGACTCTAAGAGGATAATTACGACCTGATAACAGTTATATATCATATATACGATATATATATATATATATATACACACATACATACATAAAAATACATAAGGCTATCCAAATGAGAGGTTCACTTGGACAGGGAATCTACAAGAAGCTTTTGAGCAGTGTTTGGGTCGACCCAAACAACTAAAATCTAACATCTTGAAGATGATTAACTACTGCAAACATGGATGATCATTAAAAATCATAAACCCACAACCCATTGAACTACATATGTACTTGATTCTCTATAAATAGAGGGATATGTAGGTTGTTTGTCGGGGATGATCAATTGAGTTACAACGAGGGCACCTAAATACTCGAGAGATATATTTTCTAGTAATCTAGGTCGGTTGTGCAAGGAGTTGCACCACCCCTATTAATCGAAAATATGACGAATTCAGTCTAAACAAAGTCAAAATCACCTTCTCGTACACTATGGAAGCTCGGTTGTGGCCTTTTTGGGCAGTTGAGAATCAACAATATCATTGGCATATTTTCCGGTAATCTAGGTCGGTTGTGCAAGGAGTTGCACCTCCCCTGTTAGTCGGAAACCCGACGAATTCAGTCTAAAAAAAGTCAAAACCACCTTCACGTGCACTACGGAAGCTCGGTTGTGGCCTCTGTGGGCAGTTGAGAATCAACAATATCATTGACATATTTTCTAGGGATATTGGTCAAATTTCATCCCAACAATCTCCATCATTTTCCGTTCAAATTAATTTCTTCAACTTTATTTACTATCTTTTGTTATCATAAACAAATACTACCTCCGTCCCAACCAATTGTTAACGTTTCGGAGAGAAGGTCCGGCACGCATTTTAAGGTGCATATAAAGTATAGTTCCATAACTTAGTTTTAAATTTTTTTTTTCTGAATAAAAATTTAAACATTAAATTTTTATTCAGAAAAAAAAATTTAAAAATAAGTTATGGAACTATACTTTATATGCACCTTAAAATGTGTGCCGGACCTTCTCTCCGAAACGTTAACAATTGGTTGGGACGGAGGGAGTATTATTTTAAATATAACTATTTATCATATATGTAATACCACGAGAACATGTTTAGTAATTTTGGATAATTTATATTTTATATTATTATAAATAATTAGTTTAGCTAATACCCTTCAAAACGCTAGCATATTAAGAAAATCGGCCTAAAAAAGCCTCCAAAATCTGATCTTACCAATCAACATTTTGAACTGCAGGGATATTTAATTTAACTACAGTAAATATAACCTATTTTGCATAGAGATTAATGTAATCTCTTAAATTATTACTCTAATTAAATGTTTATTTAAAAATTATATTTAAAATTTTAAATTGTTTAAAAAATATTAATATTACATTATTCATTTACACATGTTCAATAAATCTATATAAAATAGGGTTTTTTTTTGAAAAATACTTAATTTTATATTTTTTTACAAAAACATGTTTTTTATTTTATATTTTACAAAAATAGGAATTTTAAAAATTTTTGCGCAAAAATACAATTTTACAACTAATGCAACCTGATTGAACCAAAATCAATCTCAAATACAATCACAAGTAACTTCAATTTTTCCCCAAAAAAAGTTGAATTCAATTGTATTTGATTACAAATTATATATGAAAAATTGTATTTGGTTACTTTTAGTTGCAAACTGCATTTTTGCAAAAACATTCAAAAGATAATAAAACAGCAAAAAAGGTTTAAAAAAGTAGTATTTTTTATAAATACCCTATAAAATATGAGTGTTAACTACATTTTATTTTAGAAAAATATGATAAACTAAATAGCAGTTATATTTTTTTGACTTTATACTAAATGAATGTTTTAACAATCTTACGAAATAAGAATACAATTTTGTAAAGATTTAAACTAAAACTGAATAGATATTATTCGTTTAAATTTTAAGAAATATGAAAATATTATATTACTAATATTTGACCATTTATAATATAACGAGAAAATCTTTATGATATTACTTTATTTATTATATAAATGTAAATAATAAGCTGCAGGGGAGGAAATATGTTTTTATTATATAGTTATATTTTAGTTTTAATTGAATAATAAATTTAGAAAGTATATTAATTTAATTTTAGTCCCAATAATAAATCGATGTTGAAAAAGGAAAAGGTTAGTGCAGATTTTTATTTAGATACCGAGTCGATCTCAAAAAAAAAAAATCCAAAATAATGATTAATTTGATTGTACTAGTATATTTTTTCCAAAATAAAAATTTCGAAAACTGCATAATAAAATTATGCAAGTAAAAGTAATCTCAAATTTACGCGCAAGTCATTTTACGCTTTTTAGCTGTTGAGCTCTTAAACCTAAAGTTCAATTGCAGCAGACCATTGAGCTTTTTTTTGATCGAAAAATCAATCCCACTTCCTATATGGAGAAGTTCACCGGTTATTTACCTGAAGATATTTTTTTCAAAATATTTTTATTACTTTCGGTGAAATCATTGTTACGATGCAAGTCAGTATGCATGGCATGGCTGTCCATAATCTCAAATCCTAATTTTGTCAAGTCTCTTCTCCAGCGTGCCATCGTAAACAGTGGCCGACGCAGGAATAAATTTTAGTGGGGGCACAACCTATAAATAATAATATAGAACTAATGATAACTTCACTGGTCGATACACCAAATAATAACAATGATTTTATTGGATTGGGCTTGCTAAATATTAGAACAAAAAATATAAATGAAATGGGTTGGGCTAGATAAATGCTTGACTATTAGGGCATTACTATTTAACTAGTGGGGCACCCTATTTTGGACTTTATATATTAAGGTATTGGGTTAAAATTCACTGGGGGCCCATCCCCCCATTATGCTATATGTAAGTCCGCCCCTGATTGTAAATCCATCGCCACTTATTATTGAAAAACCGGTTTCCTACAACGAGGGACTGACATTCATTCACTCTATTAGGGGCGAAATTTTTTTCAGCGATTCCTTAGAGTACCTTAATTGTCTTGTTATCCCGCGCCTTTTAGACTCTGATTGTAGAAAATTTATTTCTTCTTGTAATGGCATTATACGTCTACATGACTTGTGTTTTAGCCAAATTTTATAGGGTTAATAACTAAGTCTATAAGATTCCGTGTTTGAAGGACAAGTAACAAAGTAGTAAGACAAGTGCAGAAAAACGAAGAAAAAACAAGAAAACGAGCAATTTTGGTGACGCGGAAAACCACCGTTGAGAGGTAAAAATCGCGGGTGGGAGTTACCCAAGCCAAAGTTATCCACTAGAATAAGTCATACAATTGTTACAAATGACAGGAAACGAAATATAACTACAAAACATCTTCTATGTCCACTGCAGTTTGTACTCGTCCACTGTAGTTTGTACTCATCGACTACTCGTCAGCTGTTAATCTGCTGCTCGTCGGTTGTATTCTATAGAGAATATGTTGAGATAGGTGATAAAAGTTGTAGAAGAAGTGTAAATAGTAGTAGCAGTGTTGTATAAAATGGTTGCTATGATATGATGTAGGTTTAGCCCATAAGAAAGTAGGTTTAGCCATACAATACGTGTATGGTAGTGTATATGTGTTGATGTAGGAGAGTATAATTGTATAGATTAGTGGGTGCTATGGAGTTGTAACTATTATACGTGTAATGAATATGTGTTTTGAAGAGAATGAAATAATTATCCAGAAAAGAACTAGGTTTTAGCCCTAGTTAAAGAAAGATGAGAGTACATAATGTTATAATTATATTGTAGTAATTGTTGTGTAGATATTCTCCGCAATGTATATTGTATATATATAGTAGTCATTCTCCATGCCCACGATCCAATTCTTCAGGTGGTTGATAGCTTCACGTTGCTACCTTGTAGGGATGATGACTGATTTGTAGGAAAGAGTAGCTATGTTATCTCCTATATTGTTTAGGACAGTTGGCCGACAAGTAGACCTCTTCTTGCTGTCGTGGATTGACGGGTAGACTTAGTCGGCTCTTGTCAATGTCTTGTGTACTCGTCAGTTGCCCTATTCTTCAGCCATACTTTATTTCCACTCACCTATAGACTATGATGATTGATAACTTTCCTCTTATTTTCAAGGGTTGTTGAACAACTGAAAGACTTGGACTTGTTGTCCTTCGCTTCTGTCGTGTCAGCTTGTAGTCGTCGAGTCTCTTCATGTCGAAACGTCAACTCTCATTCTGCATTCGTTATGTCTTGACAGGTGAAAAATCCAATACAAACAACTTGTGGGTTGAAATTATCTACCTTTGGAATCCATCAATTAGGCACTGCCTGCTAAGTTCAATATGGATGATTCCTATAGGGTTTGGTTATAATTCTATCTCTATTGACTACAAAGTCCTCAGGACTACAAGGGAGATTTATGTGTATTCCACAAATGCTAATTGTTGGAGACTATTTCAGGGTCCTGTTCCCGAAAACATTGAGCTCTGTGACGAAAATGATACTTTTGTAAATGGAGTATTGTATTTCTGTAATATGAATGAAATAATCTCATTTGATTTGCACAACCAAGTTTTTTGTATGGTTCCATGCCCTAGCATCAGTCAGGAAAAGAGGTCAAATGTCCTAGATTTCGAAGGTTCGGTTGCTATGGTCTTTGAAACCATTGATGGAGCAGGATATGATTTATGGACGTTGGATGAGGTTTATGATCAGTCGTTTTGGACCAAAAAAATTAGTTTCGTTGCTGATTTAATGCAGGGTGTTTGGCTATATCGTTATTTGGGTGCAGGACAGTTCTATGGACATAAAACATTATATGGATTTTTCATTTGTCATAACATCTTGAATGACAATGAGTAGGAAGAGATCATATATTATGAAATTCCTGAAAAAGTCTTTTCAACTCTAAAATACACCGAGACAATTGTTTCGATTGACGGTTCTGTACAAGTGGAGTAAAATGCCAATTAAATCATTCTTGTGGAAGAAACAATACATATAGTGGAAACTTAGAAACACATTTACATCTACTTTTGTGTAGCTTTTGATTATATTATTCTAATAGTTGCAGGGTAGTTACTTTCTAGGCTTATTTACAATTTAAACCGTATGTTATTAACAATATACAATTCAAACCCTCTTTTAATATATTTAGTAAATTTAACCTTACGTTTTTTTAACTATTTACAATTGAAACCTTTTTTAAAATAATTACTAAAATTTTGAAATAATTAGTAAATTTAATCATATGTTTTTAACTATGTACAATTGAAACCTTTTTTTAAAATAAATAGTAAATTTAACCCTACATTTTAAAACATTTAGTAAATTTAACCTTGATTTTTTAATTTCAGAATAAAATAAATTTTATATCGAAAAAGTATTTTCGAGAATATATTCATCGAAGAGTATTTTTGAAAATAAATTAAATTCGGTGATAAACATTCATGAATATATTTTGCGGGAAGTGTGATGGAAAGATGGAATAATATAAACACATATTAAAATTTTATTGAACATATATAATATATTATACATATAGATATATATATATAGAAAAGAACATCTAAATATCCGTTTTATAAGAAAAACCCTAATAATCGCAAATATCTATTATGCTTAGATAATATCTATACAAAAAATTGACAATAGTGAATTTGACGAATATTTATTCAAAATTTTGTCGTAAATTTTATTTTATTCTGAAATTAAAAAGTCAAGGTTAAATTTACTAAATATTTTAAAACGTAGGGTTAAATTTATTATTTATTTTAAAAAAGATTTCAATTGTACATAATTAAAAAATACAGGGTTAAATTTACTAATTATTTTAAAAAAGATTTCAATTGTAAATAGTTAAAAAACGTAGGGTTAAATTTACTAAATATATTAAAAGAGGGTTTGAATTGTATATTGTTAATAACACAAGGTTTAAATTACATTTAATCCTACTTTCTATTTAGTAGTTCTAGAATTATGGTTTTATTTCAAACTTGTTTCGTTATTTTATACTTGCGCCTTTATCATACTAGTCCCATTCCCTACCTGTATTCAAGGAATTAAAGATGTCAAATGTATGTTGATGTAGGATGTACTCACGGTTAAATCAACGGTGAGTATTCAACTTTTTTAAAGTTCTAAGTAAGAAGCCGGGTTTTAAATGTATAAATAGGGATAGCCGTGTGTAATCATAAATACTTATCAGCTCAGCAACATTTTATAAGTGTTACATGTTTCTAGCTTAAAATAAGCTAGCATATCAAGTGTTCAGCACGAATATTTATGATAAATGAAGAGTTCGGATAACAGAGATCTTGAGTCTCCACTATAGGCCCATCCTTATTAAGAGACCACGCAGTCTGTTGTATATCCACAGTTTGTACGCACAATGTGCCAATGCCTCCGGAGCAGGGCAATATTATTGTTGAAAAGATTGTCAACTATTTTACTGATTTGTAGTTGATTGGTGTGTATGAATGCATCTAATAACTTTGGCGTCGCTTCCTCTTTAAATTTGAATTTTAACTTTTGAGTTGTTGCAATGAAATGAGAAAGTGCAAAAATATGAGAGCGTAGATTGATATTGATGCCATCTGTTAGCACACCGCCACAGCAATGCCTATGTTTTTTTTTGCTTTTCTGAAATGAATGCTGTTTCCTTCAAGAAAAATTTGGGCATGACTTTAAGTGAGTTGCTGTTTTATCCAAGGGTGTCTTTGTACATAATACATAAATAAATTGAACCCCAGACGAAAATGACAGTATGGCTTATGTGGAACTACCTTTCAATCTTAATTATCTCGGCATATTTGATGTCTTATATAATTTCTATTATAAGGGTCATACATTCTGCTCTACTGAGGAAGAGATTGCTAAGTGCCTGGAAACTATGCAGCCCTTGGGAAATCCACAAAGGTCTTGGACAAAATTCAGAAAGGCACTGGAACTGATAGACTACATCAGTGTGAATGTAGTATAATCTATCTTTGTGTGGGTACTGGGTAGCATGGCTCCAAATACAGAACGTAACCAAGAGAAATAAAGAATATCAGATTTAACGAGGAAAAACATTATGTCGAACCAACAACATGGTTTCACAAACAGAACTTGCACATATGCAACCATTATAATAGACCAGTCACATTGACCATTGGGGTCTTGTACATCTGCAACTCTTAACTACAAACTTGCATTCTACCGTACAGAAAGAGGATTAAGCTTTTCCCACAAGTTGTTCTACTGATCTGATATTCATGAATATTTCCTTACTGCTTACCTTGCTATGTGATTCATTAGGCATTGCATGACACTCTTGTGTAACGAATCTTCACACCATATTCAAAAGAATGAAAGGAAGGTCACTACAAGTACACTACAACCCCATATTGGAACTCTTTTCAGTGCCGAATAAGAAGCTGGAGGTTTAGAAGTTATGTTACTTGTGGCAGTAATGTTGCTCCTATGAAATTTGTGCAATCATGTCCAAAAAGATTAGAATAGCTAATTTTGTTTTGAAAAGAAAAAAATAGAAAAATGCTGTAGATGCTGTACCTGGCTGCCATATACAAGCACTTGTCATAGCCTGCAAATAAACAATAAATCATGTAAGAAGCCTGGGGTGTTGTAAAAAATCGAGTAAAAACATTAAAACAAAAAAATTGAAGACAAAAGATAAGAACTCTATTTTTTTTTTTTTTTTAGTTTAGTTTTTGTTTAACAACATATCAAGGTCAACTGTAATTAATGTAAACCATTAGCACAAAGCTTAACTTTCAGTTTTTTAATCCAGTTCTTGTTATATAGCTGGTTTTCACACTAATACGGAAGAAAAATGCCCAAACTGTCAATTAAACAGGAAATGAACAACTGTAAGACGACAAAAGATAGAACTTAGGCACAGAGGGACTTGATGTACTAACTTGGGTCCTTATTTGTTTTAACTCCTGATCCTCTGAATCCACATGCGATATCAGTAGCCCCATTTTGCTGGTAGTAAGTGTTAAATGCATAAGATGCATGTGATATTAAACTATCTGGTTCAAAACAAGGCTGGCTAGGCTGAACTGCAGAACAGTCCACATTCCCAGAGCCACAAACCCAATCCAAGGAATTTTGTAAGTCAGCTTCAGCAGCTTCAGATGAAGCAATGCACCACCATGTTCCATTGGAGCTGGTGACATTTGTCTCTGTTGTTATGTCCACAGGAGCTCTACCATTAAAATCTAAGTTATATATACTTGTCTGGGTGGGATCAAATATTCCCCAGTTCCTCTCAGAATCTAGCCCAGGCTTCCTGTTTTCATTGAACAAAGAGAAAATGTAAACATCCAACTCAATGTCAGGCTTTGCCGGAGTTCCAGTATCATTGATGACATGGCGAATCAAATTGGTATTATAGGTATGTGCATTGTCCGGAGTTGCATCTGCCTCCTCCGCTGACCCTTTTGAAGGCCAGCCTGTCTCAGTGATCATAACTTCTATTTTGCTGAAATTTTGAGCCATTAGTGCGAAGTAAATAGCATCAACCTGGGAATCAAACATATTCGTATAAAGCAGACCAGTATTTTGGTCGATCACTTCTGAGGATGACTCAAACAGAGCATAGTCTAGAGATACATTGGTTGGGGAATCTCTGTAAGCATAGTAGGGATACATGTTTACCATGAAAAGTGACTGACTTTTAGCAAGAAACTCCAATAGAGGTTTGAGAAAGTATGCATGACTGCTATCAAAAGCCCCTGCTGAAGGAGGATATGAACGGGACAAAATACCAAGAGAATTAGTAGTCGAAATCTTGATCTTCTTTTTGAGACCAGCCTTTTTAAGAGCTGTGAAGACATTCCACATAGCAGGCACAACCAAGGCGGAGATGTTACTCGGAGCTTCAGTTACTTCTGCACCAACAGTTATGTATGTTATCTTTGTGGCTGGATAGTATGGTAGGATGTTGTTCTTCAACCAGGTATCCGCATTAGACTGAAATTGCGCAAATGGCAACAAATCGGAATTAGGAATCCCTATCATTAGCTCAATGCCAGTGTTTGCAAAGGCTTTCAGAACTTGGATGTTGGAGTCGTATATCCTTACATACTTTATATTTTGTAGTTTAACCAGCTCCACAACTTTATCAGGGGTGGGGAGGTCATCTGCATTTCTTCCATAGCAAACCCCAATCGAGCTTCCACTGCAGGAACCTGTCACAGATGTCAAAATAAACACAATTTCATGTGCTAAATTTTATATGATAAAAAGAGAATGAACACTTGCGATTCAATATCAGAACCACAATGAGGAGGACCAAACAACAGAACAGGTATCACTCTAGGAGTGATAACAGAAACATTACGTATGTCAATATGTTCTGCATGTACCAAAAGTACCACTTCAACATTACTGCCTTCTTTTGGTTACATGAAGACAACCATTTCTAAGCTAAATGAATTAACAAAACTAAAATTTTAACTGTTACAGTTGTCACTACTGATAATTCTAGAGAAAATCAATAATAAAACAATGACTTGAATTAATAGTAAAATATTTTGTCACATATAAAAATATTGTTAATATAAATTTGAAATATGTTCCCCAATTAATTTTAGATTATCCTAATAATCTCTAGAACATACCTTAACCGCCTAATCTACCTAGCGAATACTTATTTAAAAACCTTGCTACCAGTACAGTGAGGTCCTACCAATTGGCTTGGGGTTCCTCTGTGCCAACTGCCAGGTAATTGAAAATAAAAAGTTGAAAGACCAGTTCTTACAAATGTGATCATTTCATCTTGTTAAAAGTAACCAACAAAAACAGAGCTTTCACTCTTTTAACCTTTTCACAGTTTCAGTCAAAGGTGAATTCAGGCATGTGAAGTTTCAGTTACTAAAACAGAATATTATATCCCACAAACCAACAAGTCAAAAACAACACCAAAATGATAGTCAGGTTGTTTTAGGCAAGATTAACTAGAGGAAAATCTTGTTTTAACAACCTGAAAATAAAATTTTCATATTCCTTTTTTTCTATTGCAAAAATAATAATTTCATATTCATTTTACAGAATCAATGTTTTTTTAGCTAACTGTGTCAAAGTTCCAAAGGCAAAGTTTTGACGGAAACTAAATTTTATTTTCTCTAGTTGGTGGAGTATGGTCAGCAGCGGATCTAAAAAGAAAGTTTAAGGGGTTACCCGATTATTTTTAAGTACACACCCTAAAAATTTAATATTTCGGGCGAGGCTTCTATATTTTTGTGAAAATTTAAACGAAATTTTGTTAAAATTATATTTAGTGCCCCCATATTATCCGCACCTCAGTATGGTAGCAATAAGGCCTACCTACATGCATGGTAATATTGTTAGATACTGAATCTATATTCGATACTAGACTCCTACCAGCGGGATAGATTGAGTAATGAGTATGCTTAGTTTGATGCGATTTAAATATCCAAACAATGAATATTCATGCAAAGCACCAAGATCATTACATCTTAAAACAAGCAACACAAGATAAAACATAGAACTATGATTCTTTACAAATATACAGCTTAAAAGTCTTAAAAAAAAACAGAATAATTGCTACACACAGTTTTAGTTCAAGAAAGAGAGGATACCCCACCCCTACCCATGTAAGAATGAGAGGATCTTGATAGTTGGAAACATACCCAAAAATATTAGAAGCAGACAGGTTTCAAAAATGAGTCTCAACTCCCTTCCCATTTGCTCTTCAAAGCTCCTCTGCTTTGTCTCACCTCCTTAAGGGTTGCAGTACTGCACTGTTTTTTATCTTTCTATATTTTTACTAAAACTCCATAAAAACAGTAGGTTAAATATACATAGAGAGAGATAGTGTGTATAACACTTTGCTCCGGAGTTTTAAAAATTGAGCAAAGCAAGTGAAAAATGAGTAAAGTACTTTCATCCCAAAATTGGGATGAAAGTTTTGGAGTTAAATCATGTTTAATTTACATTCATTTTCACTTGCTTCATTCCTTATTAAAAATTTGGGAGCACAAATGGGAATGAAAGTGAAAAACTATTTTACATATCTTTCACTTGTTTTACTCCCATTTTAAAACTCGAGAGCAGGAGAGTACGGAAGGACAAGGCTTGCCTATACACAATAGTAAAAAGTAAACACCTAGAGTAGTATTTCGGACTTGAAAATATATTATGAAAGGGGTTTTCAGGTTTTTGTCTCGATTCCGTGCTTCGGGGAGTGGTGTGTCTGTTGTTTTCTCCCAACATGTATTCATCGTTTTAGATACGCTCGAATCTACTCTAAGTCTAGCTGTTATCAACTACTTTTACTGTACCATACTGGCTACTGCTGTATTACCGATGGGAAATTTAAAACTGTTGTTTCATCTACAGTTACTCGTAAATTTTGAAAATGGCTTCTGGTTGGTTGGCTGAACATTTCAAGACTTAAATTTAAACGTGAATCTCAGAGACAAAAGAGTGTCTGGGAACTAAATGCATGTTACTAAAATTTGATGCAGTAGTTTTATTTTAAACAACAGGCCAACTGCAGCTGTTCACTTTTATGACAACGCCGTTTTGATTAGGAAATAATGCCAAAAATAACAATATTTTTAGGTCTTATAAATTTATAACAAAATTAACAATTATGGGGAGGAAGACCAATACTAACGATTCTAACCCCATTTTAAAAATGCGTATCATACTGTAGGGGTACATAGTTAGACGAATATAGAGTTGCATGTTTCATGTTTTTGATTTGAGGTATTTAATCTTATACATCTAAGTAGGGTCCATAATTTAAGTAATGAAAGTATATGATGACTCTTTTTCCTTAACACACTTATGAGAAATGTGTATTCTTTGTTGTACCTGTTTTCTTTACATGAAGGGCGCGCCCTGTGTGTCAGAGAGGGAGGCCGCGTCCTCTTTCGTCTCCGACTCGGTTTAGTTTGCTGCAGTCACTTGCCTTGGTTCGTTGATATCTTCATCGTCCATGCCTATTGTTATATGCGATTTTCTACTGGGAGAAGCGCGCCCTGCCTTGCCCTTATAGGAGGGCGCGCCCTCCTCCTTCCTGGTTCCGGTTGAACCTTCTGCAGTCACTTACCTTGGTCTATTAATGTCTTTGTCGCCTATGTCTGTCAATGTCAATTGAAGGTCATAGCTCCATATTCCTCGTGTTGCCCTCGTAGGGGAGTTATGGTGTGTTGCTTACCTTATCTTGGAAGATCCTTTCCCCGTACTCAGGTAGGTTGCCATCGGCTGGGAGATTAGGACATGACCTACATTTACGGCGGATCTGGTGTTGGCCTCCAGTCAAGGTATTCTTGGAAATAGCTGTAGTGGACCGGTTAGAGCCCACGGTTTCCGAGTCAATGTCAGATCCATGAAGTTCTTGGACCTTATACTGGGTTTTGACCTATCCAAACAAGTCCAAATGTAGAGTTCTCTTCCATGAAGGTTCAACTTGCCTTTTCTGCATTCGATTCGAAGAAGGAAACTCAGGTTTCCTAAAGGGCCTTTACTTTGCCAAGAACTACATGGGCTTAATCCTCTATTTTCCCTATAAATAGAGGTACGTAGGTACATTGTTGGGTGTTGGAATTATTAGAGCTCACAGCTGTGAGAGAAGAAAAGCTTTAATTATTTTGAAACCTAGCAATCTCAGCCCCCAATCTTATATAAACCACCACGCTTCGATGATATTCAGCTCCGCTAGATCTTTTTCCGGCAAAGAACCTCGATCTTTGTTCATTACTAGATTTCACCATCAACAAATTGACACTAGAAGGAGGGGAAATTTTTACATCTAAGGAGAAAGGATGTACCAACACGACCGGAAAACTGATTACAACAAAGAGGGTGGAGAATGTGATTCTGATCTCTAGGAAGAAGACGTTCACGATGAGTATGTTCCAGAAGATGTTCATGAGAAGAGTCTAGATCTAAATCTAGGTTGCAGATCGATGACCAAGCTCTTCGAGTAAGGCATAAGTGGAAAGAAGGTGGTTGGTGAATTTTGTGAACCCGAGACAGGAAGATTCTTGAGGGCAACGTTAAATCGGCTTGACTTTAATGAAGATGACGCTGGAGATGAGCCTTTATTTTATGGCGCGTTCTAGGAGAAGCCTACCTCAACAAGTCTGATTACTCTGCTAATGAGATACATAATACTCAGGTAACTTCTGGAAACCTATAGATGATTTGTATAGTAGAATTGGTAGATATGTTATGCAGGGTAAGGACGCGTCCTCAAATGAAAAAGGTCATCAGAGCATCAGCCCCCCTTGGCTAATCAGGGCACGTCTCAGCCCTCCAGCTCCGCTCAGGGCATGCCTCAACCCCCCTTAACTGATCAGGGCACGCCTCTGCCCTCCGTCATCGCTCAGGGCATGCCTCAGCCCTCCATAACTCCTCAAGTCACACCAGCATCAAACACCCAAACCGTGCCCATGCCTCAGGGCGTGCCCTCACTCAACATAACTTTGGTAACACCTACATCACACATTGCTCAATGCACATCCATTACTCAAGTTGGGGGCCTAGCCCAGCTCTCTGGGATCCAAAACAACTCTTCATGCGACACTCATAGTTCAGGGCGCGCCCTAGTTCAGCGACCATGCACATATCACTCTATTGGCTCATGCCTCTAGAGCAAACAGGTACTTTAAAGACTTTGAAGATTTTAAAGATTTTGAAGATTTTGAAGACTTTGAATATCTTGAAGAATTTGTAAACTTCTTCATCAGTCCTCGTGTGGCGTTCCTATCTTAGGGTGCGCCCTACTTCAGTGCTCAGGTACCTTTTACAGATAAACTTGCCTTCTAGGCAGGGTCAAGACCGTGGTTGTAGTCGTGGAGGAAGATTCTGTGAGATTGAAAGATGCACATTTCCACGGGGAGTACCCCTGATCCTATTCCTTTGCAGGCAATGTATTCGGGTGTCGATGCCCCGAAAACTTTTGGGTGAATTGCTGACAGAGGTTGTAGAAACGGGGGTTGTAGAATGATGGAGGTTGTAAAATAATTTTAGAGGACGTGGTAGTAGTTTTACAGGTCGACGCCACGGCTACTGGTCCTTCGTGAGTCGACGCCCCCCTCGTCCACTTCATCTATAAGGCGAGGGTCGACGCCTTCTCCTCCTTCGTGAGTCGATGCTTCCCCTTATCAACTTCATCTTCAAGGCGAGAGTCGTCGCCTACTCCTCCTTCGTGAGTCAACTCCTCCTCGTCAACTTCATCTACAAGGCGAGGGTCATCGCCTACTCCTCCTTCGTGAGTCGACGCCTCCCCTCTTCGACATCATCTGCAAGGCGAGGGTCGACGCCTACTCCTCCTTCGTGAGTCGACGCCTCCCCTCATCGACTTCATCTCCAAGGCGAGGGTCGACGCCTACTCATCCTTCGTGTGTCGACGCCCCCCCTCGTCCACTTCCTCTGTAAGACGAGGGTCGACGCCTACTTCTCCTTCGTGAGTCGAGGCCTCCCCTCATCAACTTCATCTGCAAGGCGAGGGTCGACACCTATTCCTCTTTCATGAGTCGATGCCTCCCTCGTCAACTTCATCTCTAAGGTTAGGGTCGACACCTACTCCTCCTTCCTGAGTCGACGCCTCCCCTCGTCGAATTCATCTGCAAGGCGAGGGTCGACGCCTCCCATCGTTGACTTCATCTACAAGGCGAGGGTCGACGTCTCTCATCGTCGACTTTATCTGTAAAGCGAGGGTCGACGCCTACTCCTTCTTCGTGAATCGACGCCTCCCCTCGTCAACTTCATCTGCAAGGCGAGGGTCGATGCCTACTCCCCATTCGTGAGTCGACGCCTCCCCTCGTCAACATCATCTCCAAGGTGAGGGTCGACGCGTACTCCTCCTTCGTGAGTCGATGCCTCCCCTCGTCGACTTCATCTGCAAGGCGACGGTCGACGCCTACTCCTCCTTCGTGAGTCAATGCCTCCCCTCATCGATTTCATCTCCAAGGTGAGTTTTGATGCCTACTCCTCCTTCGTTAGTCGATGCCTCCCCTTGTCAACTTCATTTTCAAGGTTAGGGTCGATGCCAAAGCTACTCCTCTTCCATGTGTCGACGCCTAGGCCCTTCTTCTCGATAATTTTGGAGAAAAAAATCTCATCAGGCTGTGCCCAAGGTCGAGGATGTCCCCACGTGGAAAGTTATGAAAGGTTTTGAAGGGACGTATATGTACAATAAATAGAAGTATGCGCATGTTCGATTTGTGGGATTGTTATAATATGATAGTTAATGAGGTTGAGAAGACTATCAATTCTAGACGGCCGATGTCAAATAATATGATGGAAGAGAGGAAGGTAGAGGTAGTAGTCAATGCATTTTATACAGTACAACTTCTCGAGGTAGAAGCACTGTTCCTTGTAGATGAGTCACGTCCTTAGGTTTTGATGTTGGGAGCATGTCCTAGGGAGGAGTTTATTGAATGAATAGTGTGGAAGATGCTAGTGATGAAGAATATGAGGAACAAGCATTGTTTAGGGTAAAGAAAGGAAAAACAGTTGTGTCAGAGTCTCTCTCTAATAGTGAAGTGGAAGAAAATATTTCTAGTATTCCATCCCGGTCGAAGAGGGCGCGCCTTCTGAAGGGGCTAGGAAAACTGAGAATTCTGACTTTTACTTGGATCCATGAATGCCTCTTGTAGTGAAAAAGCAGGGCCAATAGAAGAAACCTTTGATATTCCTGGCAAAATTTTTGAAGGTGGGCACCCGGTTAAAGCACGCCTTAAGTTGGTAGTTTGCCAGGTTAATGGGGGGTACCAAGCATGGGGTCCCAAGACAGAGATGTATTTGGAGTGTGCTCAAGGACTTGTGCAAAAATTCAAGGATGTGCGCCTGTAGCAGATGTCGAGGAAGAGTAATAATGGTGTTGATGCCTTGGCCGAATTAGGTTCTTAAAAGAATGGTCATATGTTGGGGGTATTTCCATTGAAAGTTCAAGAGAAGTCTAGTGTTCCCCGAGGTAAAGGTAATGTAGGTGGAGGAAGATGCTCAAGTCACATGGATGACTCATATTCTAAAACATTCTAAGGAAGGAAATTTCCATATCTTGAAGGAAGATAGCATAAGGATAATTTAAAGTCAATCGTTAGAAAAATATCAGGAAGAAGTTAACTATTTTGGGAGAATGTTATAGACACGCCAAAACTACATGGCTCACATTCCTTTTAAAAAATGGAGGAGCACGGTGAAAGAAGAAATTCTCTCATATTTCAATATTTCAAAAATTTGCCCATATTTCTCCTGGACTCGAACATCCCCTAGAGTCGGGCTTCACCTGGAATTAAGTTGGGCTCTTCCTAGAAGAAGGAGCAGTTTCCTCTTAGAGTTGGGCTTCTTTTGGAATCGGCATCCTCTTGGTATCAAGTTTCTCCTGGAATCGGCCTACTCCTATTATCAAGCTTCGTCTAGAATCGACATCCTCATAATATTGAGATTCTCTTGGAATCATCCTCTTCTTGGAAGAAGGAGTGACCTCCTCCTAGTATCAGGATTTTCTCGGAATCAGTCTCTTCTTGGAAGGAGAAGCGGTCTCCTCCTAGAATTGAAGTTCTTGTAAAATTAGATAGACTCCAGCCTCCCCTAGAAAAGTCCAGTCGCGTCTTGTGCATGGTAGGGTGTTCCCCAGCTAGGAAGGAGGCAGGTGTCGGGCACTGGCAAGGTAGGGCGCACCCTAGCTACGAAGGAGGAAGGTGAGAGATGTTAGATCAAGACAATGCTTCTCCTCATTAGCTTCTAACATGTCTTGAGCTGGTAAGGAGGCGCCCCAGGTTAGGGCACTTCCTAGTTAGGAAGAGGAAGGCATCAACTTCTTGAGGAGGAAGACTCTTCCTCGCCAAGAGGGATCGTCCTGAGGAATAGGGAGATGAGGGCTCTCCCTGAAGAAGGCTCTCCTTGAGAAAGAGGAAGAAGAAGGCTCTCCCTGAGGAAGAGGGAGAAGAGGGCTCACCCTGATGAAGAGGGAGATGAAGGGTCTCCTAGAAGAAGTTGGATCACCCCGAAGAGGGTTCTCCCAGAAGAAGTGGGCACGCCCCGAAGAGGGCTCTCCTTGAAGAGGGTTCGCCTTGAGGAAGAGGGAGATGATGAATCTCCATGAATAAGTTGGCTCACCTTGAGGAAGAGGGAGATGACGACTATTCCTGAAGTTAGCTCGCCCTAGTGAGGAAGAGGGACATGAGGGCTCTCCCTGGTTAGGAAGAGGGAGATGGGGGCTCTCCCTGAAGAAGTGGGCACTCCCTGGTATAGAGAAAGAGGGATCCCCCTGAAGTTGAGGGCTCTCCCTGAAGAGGGATCTACTTGAGGAAGAAGGCGCACCCAGTATGAAGATGTGAGCTCTCCCTGAGGAAGAGGGCGCGCCCTGATCTTGCAGTGCATACACTGTTTGGGCCATATTTCAGGTTCCAGAAGTCAGAATTGGACGATCTTACAGTCCACGTGAAGCTTATGTAATGATATTTAATTTAGAAGTGGTCCAACATGAAAAATTCAAATGTAGCAGCCTAGAAACAGGACATAAAAGACAGCTACGAATTTTACATGAGCTCTCCCTGAAGAAGTCGCCCTGGTATGAAGACTCATCTTTGCCCCGATGAGGGCTCTCTCTGAAGAAGAGGGCTCACCCTGGTATGAAAAAGGCTCTTCCTAGGAAAAAGGGCTTACCCTGGTATGAAGAAGGCTCTTCTTAGGAAAAAGGGTTTACCCTGGTATGAAGATGGCTCTCACTGGTATAAAGAAAGCTCTTCCTGGGGAAGAGGGCTCGCCCTGGTATGAAGAGGACTCTCCCTGAGAAAGAGGGCTCACCCTGAGCATGAGGACTCGTCCTTAGTTAGAGAGGAGTATTTTCATATTATTGATACATGCTTGGAATGATATTTTCATATTTGAAGACTTGTGAAGGATTGATTGAAGAACCACTAATTTTTAGGGCCTTGGGAGGAAGGCGCGTCATCGGGGTGTAAGATTCGGGATTAAGAATGAAAGTCTTTCTAACATCTTCAATAATTTCAAGACTTGGGGGGTAATTGTTGTACCTATTTTCGTTACATGAAAGGCGCGCCCTGTATGTAAGAGAGGGAGGGTGCGTCCCCTTCCATCTCCGACTCGGCTTAGTTTGCTGCAGCCACTTGCTTTGGTTCGTTGATATTTCCATCGTCCATGCGGAGAAGGCGCCCCCTGCCTTGTCCTTACAAGAGGATGTGCCCTCCTCCTTCCTGGTTCTAGTTGAAGCTTTTGTAGTCACCTACCTTGGTCTATTAATGTCTATATCGCCTATGCCTGTCAATGACAATTGAAGGTCATAGCTCCATATTCCTCGGGTTGCCTTCGTAGGGGAGCTATGGTATGCTGCTAACCTTATCTTGGTAGATCCTTTCTCTGTACTCAAGCTGGTTGGCCTCGTTTGGGGGCTTAGGACGTGACCTACATTTGCAGTGGATCTAGTGCTGGCCTGTAGTTAAGGTATTCTTGGAAATAGCTGTAGTGGACCGGTTAGAGCGCACGGTTTCCGGGTCAATGTCGAATCCATGAAGTCCTTGGACCTTATACTGAGCTTTGACCTATCCAAACAAGCCCGAATGTAGGGTCCTCTTCCAAAAAGTTCCATTTACCTTTTCTGCATTTGATTCGAAGAAGGAAATTCTGGTTTCCTAACGGGCCTCTGTTTTGTCAAGAACTACATGGACTTGATCCTCTATTTTCCCTATAAATAGAGGTACATAGGCACATTGTTGGGGGTCAGAATTATTAGAGAGGAAACCTAGCAATCTCAGCCTCCAATCATATACAAACCACCATGCTCAAGTGATATTCAGCCCCACTAGATCTTTTTCCGGTAAAAAACCTCGATATTTGTTGGTTACCAGATTTCTCCATCAACATTTTTCATGACTCCCAACTTCAAAATGTGTGTCTTAGACCCTAATCATATATAATACCCATTCAAAAAATGTGTATCTAATATTAAAAATTATAAAAATTCATATCACTCTAAACAGAAATGCTTATTCAATATAAAAAATTATTAGATACTCTCATACCACATGTGTATCATCAACACCTTTATAAGAAATGTGTATCCAGGTGCTAACTTCTTGATTTGTTTTATTGGACTTCTTGAATGATTACTTATTGACACTTCTCAAATGACTTCAGTTTCTTGACTTCTCGATTGGACACTTCTCGATCGAATACTAAGCCATAGAGTATATTGAGACTTCTCGACCAGTTACACATCTGACTTCTCTATAAGAGTGATTTCTCGATTAGTTACTTGCCGTAGAAGAATTCTCAAATTGCATTCCATATTATTTGTGAAGTCTTCTTTGCCTTGATACATGATCTAAATTTTTATCTTCTATTAGACTTTATTCTTTGACACTCAATTACAATTGAATCATACTTTTATCTGCAAGTGTACATTAAATTAACTAAGTCACCAACCTAATATAGAAGTTCTAAATGTGCTACAACAAGACAAGTAAATACAAAGTAGTAGGCTTGATTTGATCCAACAATCTCCCCCAATTTGGGAAAAGACAAATTCAAACATTATTACAAGATATCAAGCCTACCTTTGATTTTGCGTTGCCATGAATTGATCATATTTGGCTTTCTTTTCTTTTTCTTCTCTAACTTTGATTTCTTCAACATCTTAGAGAATTTTCTGCCTTGCAACTATTTCTTCAATCAGAATTGCATTCTCCAACATATTAGCAGCAATCTTGAGAGTTTGGAGAGGATAATCCTGGACAAATTTGAGTCTGATTTTTGTTGTAACTCCATTTCTAAGTTTGAGATCAACTCTGTCAAGATCCTTGAAAATTCTGTATTTTCCATATCTTCTCAACTCTGCATCTATTCTCTCTATCTCTTCATTCTCTTTAAGCTTCTTCTCAGTCATATATTTCATGTACTTGACCTGATCAATTTTCTTCTGATATTTTCTAACTAAGTACTCAGCCCTTCAACCATCTTCAGTTTATTTACCATACATTTCTAATCAAAGAGACTGATTACTCTCTTGATATCATCAGTGGTCGTCTTTGAGTTGTCATGGTAGAAGGGCCTTTCTTCTCCATCAAACATGGTTCCAAACATCCTTCTATCCCTCATTGCAACTTTGCACATCCATTGTTTAACATATAAAGTGGTCTGCACAACTTCTTCTTGAATTAGCTGTACTGGCAGACCTTTGTCAGGAACAATAATCTGTTTTCTCCATTTGAGATATCTAACTAGTGAAGAACTAGCAGAATGCTTGATCTTCATCTTGATGGCTTCATTGACTGGAATTCTTTTGCAAGATTTGAGATTTTTGAATTGGCTTCCTTTGATTTCCTTCCTTATTACTCTATTTGCAGTCACCTTGACAAGATGTCTTTTTGGTGATTTGAATTTAGGGACATTAGCAGTTTTAGAAATTATTGAAGCCACATTAGTGCCCTGAATTGAGGTAGGTGCACTAACATGACTTCCAACAATTTGCTGCTTTGTTGGTTTCTTTCTCTCATACTGCTTTTCTTTGCTTGAATCATCCATTTTCTTCTTGTCATATTTCTTTCCACCCTTATCACTCCTACAATCAGGCTTCTTGTCCTTTCCTTGATGTTTGTCCTCATCATCTTTCTTCTTTTTCTTTAACTCCTCATTTGTAAAATCATAGATTTGAACATTCATGAACTTTTTCAGCTTCTCCAAAATTATCTTGTCTTCTTCTTGTTTGACTTCCTTTTTCTGAAGTAGATCAATTAGACTGATAATCTGACTTCTATTTCCTGAATTCAAGTGTTGAAGGATAATGAAGTGAGCCAGTTTATTTGCATTTTCCATATACATTACTCCATCTGGATTGCAATAGGCTTCAGGTAGAGATAGAGGAAACAGTGGAGCTATCACTTCATTCTTGAGTTTTGATCATCCTCTTGAGTTGTTTAAAGACCCCAACTGAAATTTTGAAGTAGCCAGATTCCATCTATACTATAGGATACTTGTACATCTTTCCATTCATTTCAAATTTAACTCCCCTTACTGTGAAGATGACATTTTCCAGAATTTTTCTGTAGTTTCAGTTATGACTCTTGACTTGTGCCTTGATGGCTTTCAAGTTGGCCAGGAATTTTGTGTCAACATTTTGTTTCAGCACTTCCTCTCTTAAAGTTCTCATCACAGCCTTTTTCCTTTCAGCCTCAATCTCCTCCCTTATTTCTTTCTCCCCCTTAGGGTTGATATCTTGTTGCTTTTGTAAGAAGGATGAATGAGTTAGCCTGATTTGAGAAGATACTTGCACTGCAGGAGCTGGAGTTGAGCCAGTCATTGAGGAGATAAGAGTTTGAGTGTTTGCCAGTTGGTTTGTGACTTGGAGAAGAAACAAGATTTGACCAGACATATATGAATTGACTTCCTTTTGAAGTGAGCTTACACTAGCAACAACTTCATTCACTATAGAGGAGAGCGTTTGTTGGTCTGCAGTCAATTTTTCAACTCTCTCATTGAGCTTTGCAACTATGAGGGCTTGAGCCTTTTCTTCTTTCTCCTTGGATTGATAGAATAAATCCACTTGAAAAGAAGTTAGATCATGGAGAGGTACATTTTGTGGCTATTTTTCAGTATGCCTATTCTTGTACAAAACATCCACCATGTTATTGATTTTGGTCTGATTTTGTTGAAGAGTGGCATTGCTTTCAACCATCTCTTTACATTCTTTCTTCATCTTCTCCATCTTTTCATGCATCTCTTTTACTTGAATTTTAGCCAATGATGACTCAGATTTTGTGGGAATAGGGCCATGAAGACTAGGCTTTAGTTTTTCATCAATGGAGTTCATTTTGGATTCCATCTTGTTCTATGATCTTCAAGCTCATATTGAAATGCCCTTGCAAGATAATTATTGGCCTATAATTGCACTTTGGCAGCATCATATATTGCATCATATATTACAGATGGGGTGAATACTTTGGCGCAAGAACCAAGAGAAGTCAGTATTTCTCCCTCATCCACTGTAGCATATCCTCTATGTTCACAGTTTGCTTTTGATCCAACTAAGCATCAATATTGGCCTTTCATTCTTCAGCCATTTCAACAATTTTATCCTTTATTTCCTCTTGATCTTTTGCATACTCCAGCATAATAGCAGCATAATCATTGTTAGGCAAATGAGCAGTCAAGAGTTGTTGTGCAATATGGTAGAATCCATCCATTTGATCACCATAGAGTTCTTTTAATTTTTCCTCAGATAAGAACCCAATAGTAGATGGTCCTGAATCACTATTATATTGCACATGTTTCAGCCATTGTGACATAAAGTGAGAGCTAGGATCACTACTTGTGGCAGTGATTCCCTCAGTGTCTATTTCCTCATCCAATTTCTCAGATGAGTTATCTCCCTCGGAGACAGCCTTTGTATGGTTGGGGATTGTTCAGGGGATGCCATTTGCATGAAGTGGAGGTCCCCTATATTACCCAATGTCTGTGAAGACACTCGGTGCTCTAATGGCTCATTAATAAAACCAAAGGGAATGTTATCATTAGCCCCCATAGAGTCTGAAGTAAAAACTCCTGGAGCCTCTGTGGTTTTGATGGTGACATCAGGATATAGCTCAGCATGTATTCCCTCACCATCTAGATATGTGTCCTGAGTGGTGAACAAGGTGTCATGCACTAAGTCACTTGAAATTGGCTTACCAGGAGGATTGGATTCCAGGTGATCAACAACCTTTTGTATTTGGCTAGACACAATTGGTTGAGAAGAAATGTTAGAAGTGGAGGAGAGATTTTGAGGAGAATTGAATATTGACAACTCCCCCTGAGAGAATGGGGAAGTTTCAAATGAAGTTCCTAAGTACTCATGTGTATTCTTTTCTAGTTCACACCTTTCATCAACAGGAGTGGATTCCTGTGATGGTGCAGACTCTTTACAAATTGGAGTGAGCTGACTCCCAATTTCAATAGATGCTCCCTGTTGAGAGAATTCATCGAGTAACATACGTAGTTCCTTTATAACCTCTACACCCTGTTGGGAGGATGTAGAGTGGTCTATTATGGTCTCTTTATTTTTCTTTCTCCATTTTAGAGGTGCCATAGGTGACTCAAGTTCATTAATTGCATCTACAACTACTTCTAACTTCTTAGCAGCTGGTTTCTTCCTTTTCTTCTTTTCAACCACACCCTATTGAAAGGATGTGGAGGTTGGTTCACTAATATGTAGAGGATTTGAAGGAATAGGCTCAGTTGGGTTAATGATCCATATGTTAGGTGCATTTGGAACTCCTGCAGCCTTGGGATCCTCTACTGTATGCAAGTAACCATATGTAGGCTGCACAAGTGGATACCCTTCAAACACACTTCTCATATGAGGTGTGATTTGAAGAGGTACATTCATTGTGCTTCTTCTGTCCAGTGTAGAAAAAATGATTTTTGACATGGACTTAGAATAACCAATTCTATTTTTATTCATTCCAGGTAAATCAATGAAAGTAGAATTCTTGAAATTAAGAATTGATTGAATGAAACAAGGAAAGAATATTTCATTACCTCTCTTAAGAATCCTAGTTATGAGTTCCCTAAGAATGAGCATGCCTACATTGAGCTTTTGATTGTAAGCCAAGGAATTGGCCAGCTTCAGGGCAATGAAGCTGATTTGATCAAACCCTATCTTCCTGCAGGTGAAGACTCTTAGTAGTGTGTCAAATAAAAATGACCACTCCTTTCGAACATATTTTTTGTTGAGGTTTCCTACCTTGACCTCATCAACATATCTGATAAACTCCATTAAATCCTCCAAGTCAGCATCAGTTGGCACTTTGTCATGGTTCTCAGGTGGGAGAGATAGACTTGAGTTTATATCATTTTCATTGCTCCAAAATATCCAAGTACAAAGTGGGGTTTACTAGCAAATTATCTTTCAAGTAGTAGTCGACAAGAAACCTAGTGAAGTATTTGTATTGGGGTTTTGCATCTGCATCTCGTACAATGGCCAGGAAGTTGGTTTCAGGAATTACATACACCTCAGTTATAGGGTTGGAACTAGAAGATGCCATTGAATAGTGTGTAGAAAAGAGAAGAGAAGAAACGAAGAAGTTTAGAGCAAGAAGTAGAGAGTTAGAATGAGACTGTAGAGAGTTAAAGTTCTTTGAGTTTGCGATTAAGCGTACAAATGAGATGTTAGATCTAATTTGCTATTTATATGACTTAGACTTCTTGACTAGAATAGTAATCGATTTTGAATGATCGATATCTCAGAAAATGAATAAAGTTACTTTAGTGGAAAACTGTCAGAGATATGATCGAGAACTCATGTATGTATATATTCGAGAACTCAATTTTGTACTTGATCGAGAAATCTATTTATGATAGTTGATCGAGAATTCAAACAATTTCCTGATCGAGAACTCACAAAAGTGAACTATTCGAGAACTCATAAATTGTAACTTAGTCGAGAAGTTAGAACAAGATGGAAACAAAATCACAAACTCTAGTTTTGAAATTTTATTCTATTTTCACTTGGAAAATAAAATAACAAAATTTATCAAACACATTTTTCAGATTAAATTGAATGAATTTTTTTATTCTGTAACTAAAAATGCATTTGTTTAATGGGGCCAAATCCTTGGTAACCATTTATTGGATAAGGGTTATCCAACAAATGGTGTTATAGCCCTTGGATCTGGACCTGAACGACTATGATTTAAAAAAAAAAGGGACGAGCCTGTGTTAATAACCAAGGCTCGTATACGGACCTCTGTTAATAACTGAGGCACACCTCGCTTTTTATGCGTGGCTCGCCTATTTTAGGAAACCCCGATGCATAACGCATACACAAAAACTAAGAAACCTTAATGGTGTCCATACTACACGATGCAAAAAACACACGTGTCCATCCTTAATGGTGTAAGCATAGGGTTTCCGTTATCACTAAAAATGGAATCCATCAATCAATTTTCTCAAACTGAAGCTCCAATTATTCCTCAAAAAACCTCATGGTTAACTGGTTTAGTTTCAGTGCCCACTGAATCAAGTACTGTATCTTCACCAGTTGATTTGATATCATTGTCAACTGAGTCGAGTGCATCTTTATCTACAGCAGCTACCAGTAACTCTGTTTTTCGAAATTGTATAATGTGAGAAGCACAAGTGTCCATCCTGAAGATTTAGGTTATCTATCATCACTAGACATGAATTGTTTAACAAATATTTATGTTGGATTTCTTCCCAGACCATAGATGATAGATGTTTGGGGGAACCTTTTTCTCCATTTGGTTTGAATTGGAGGTTAGGGTTCTTGGTTTTTGTATGTATAGTGTGTATGGTGTATGGGCTGTGTGTATATTGTATGTGTTATGTATCGGGGTTGTATAAAATAGGTGAGCTGCGCTTAAAAAGTGAGGCGTGCCTTGGTTATTAACAGAGGCCCGTATACGGGCCTCGATTATTAACAGAGTCTCATCCCTTTTTTTTTAATCATAGTCGTTCAGGTCCAGATCCAAGGGCTATAACACCATTTGTTGGATAACCCTTATCCAGCAAATGGTTGCCAAGGATCTAACCCCTTGTTTAATATCCCTACAAAATTGAATATCACATTTGTTATTTAAGGATTCACAAGTATAATAATTCATTACAGGTTTCCTTAGAACATAAAAATAGTTCCAAGTTGCATTTTGATTTTGATTTTGTTTTTTCAAAAACAATGTACAACAATATGAGTGATATATTAGTTTGCTTTAGTTAGATAAATCATTGATCATTCATGTCTATGAAGCAATTGTTGTAACAGTTGGTTAGATATATTTATTGAGCCACTTAGACAAAAGAATTTAGCATCCCAATCTCACTAACCAACATGTTGAAAATGGCTTCATCATGTGGTTTAGTAAATATATATGCCAACTGTTTTTGTGTAGGAACATAGAATAATTTAATTTCTCCATTTTCTGCATGTTCCTTTATAAAATGGTACCTTACATCAATGTGCTTTGTCTTTGAATGATTCATTGGATTCGTAACAATGGATATGGCACTAGTGTTGTCACACATGATATGAATTCTTTCCAAAACTAGTCCATAATCCCTTAATTGATTTCTTATCCAAAGCATTTGAGCACAACAACTCCCAGCAACTATGTATTCAGCCTCCGCTGTGGAAGTTGAAACTGATTGTTGCTTTTTACTATACAATGACACCAATCTCTGTGCAAGGAATTGACAGCTTCTAGAGGTGCTCTTTCTATCAACTCTACATCCAGAAAAATCAGCATCAGAATATCCAACTAGATTGAATCTTGTTTCCTTAGGGTACCATAATCCCATCCATGTTGTTCCTTTTAGATATCTCAAAATTCTTTTGACAACAATGAGATGAGATTCCTTTGGATTGGCTTGAAACCTTATACACAAGCATGTAGAGAACATGATGTATGGCCTACTAACTGTTAAATAAATTAGGGACCCAATCATTCCTCTATAGATCTTCATGTCTACACTTTTTCCTTTCTTATCCTCATCAATCTTTATTGATGTAGACATTGGTGTTTTTGTAGGTGAGCAGTCTTGCATAACAAACCTCTTTAGAAAGTCATTGATGTACTTGGTTTGACTTATGAAGTTCCCATATGTTCTTTGACTTATTTGAAGGCCTAGAAAATAATTGAGCTATCCTATCATGCTCATTTCATATTCACTTTGCATGAACTTTGAGAACCTTTGACACAGGTTTTTATTTGTAAAGCCAAAGATAATATCATCCACATAAATTTGAACTAGGAAGATGTCATCACCATCTTCTTGTAAAAGAGATTTTTTTCAATTGTTCCTCTATTGAACTGATTTCCCAGTAAAATTTTTGATAGAGTGTCATACCATTCTCCAGGGTCTTGTTTGAGTCCATACAATGCTTGAGAAGTCTGTAGACAAAATCAGAAAATTTGGGGTCTTCAAAGCAAGGAGGTAGTTGCACATAAACTTTTTCTTCCAATTAACCATTTAGAAATGCACTATTAACATCCATTTGAAAGACTTTGAAATTTGAGTGGGCTGCAAAGGCTAGAAAGATCCTTATTGCCTCTAGTCTTGCAACATGAGCAAATGTCTCATCATAGTCAATGCCTTTTTCTTATGAATATCCTTTTGCAACCAACCTTGCCATGTTTTTTATGACAATTCCATGTTCATCCATTATGTTTCTGAAAACCCACTTAGTGCCAATAATTTATCTGTCTTTTGGAGGTGGCACCAGTTTCCAAACATTGTTTCTCTCAAATTGATTTAGCTCTTCCTACATGAAAACAATCTAGTCTAGATCCAACAAAGCTTCTTCAATCTTATTAAGTTCATTTTGAGACAGAAAGCAAACATATAGACATTCATTTATGGTTGCCCTTCTTGTCCTTATTCCTTCATCAGGATTTCTAATAATTTGGTATGCAGTGTGAGCTCTATTCTATTTTATTTCATGAGTCATACCTCTTGCATTTGAACTTATTTCTTCCTGATTAGATTTGTTTGCATTTGTTGTTGATCCTTGAGAAGCTCCCCCTAAGTTGATGCTAGGGTTATGTTGAGAATTCTCAAGTTGGATATTGTTAGTAATTGTGCTCTAGAGACAATACTTTTTATATTTTAAGGAAAATATTTATTATTAAGGATTATGTTTTATTGATTATTATTTATTTATTATGCTTTATTTACTGCGTAATAAATTGAAAGCATAATAAATGTCCTTGGAATTTTGATATGTATTATATATCTTTAAGTATGTGACTTAAAAATGAGATTATATGAATAGTATCTTATTCCTAAAATTCCCTAGTTGTTGGGTCCCGGAAGTATCGTAGAAGGGGGGTTGAATGCGATACTGACAACAATTTAAAATTCTTTTCAGAATTTGCGGAATTAAATTATTGCTAAAGCTGAGGGTTAGAGTATTTGTAGTGTTTGGGAGGCTGACTTACTAGCTTTCTATTTTCACGATTAAACATTTAAGATATAGAAAATTAGCAAGTAAGTAAACAAGATTCAAGTTAAATATGTATATTAAACTTGAAAGGGTGTTACAATATTCGGTAGAATAAACTTTAATTCCTAGAACAAATTTGACATGAATTGTTCTACTTAAGGAATTAAAACCAAACCAGCACAGAAAGTCTGTGAATATTACAATGCAGACAAATTCTGAATTTGAACTGATTTTTTCTACACTGAAAAATGAAGCCCCTGGCCTCATATTTATAGAGGTGGAAAGCCAGCATGACTCTTTCAATATGACTCTTTTTCTCATCAAATTAAGCCTTGTATGACTCTTCAGAAAGCTGGGCATGACTTATTTCTGTCGGTATGACTCTTCAAAATTTGGTATGACTTATCTTAAAGTCATATTCGATTTTTCTTTTAATTAAATAAATCGGTATGACTTATTTAATAAAGAAAACAATTCGGTATGACTTGTCATATAATAAATCAAAGCTCGGTATGACTCTTTTAGAATCCGGTATGACTCATCAGAAATTCGGTATGACTTATTTTGATCGACCTCGGTATGACTTAATTTAATTAAATAAATCGGTATGACTTATTTTAATTAAATTAAATCAGCTCGGTATGACTTTCGGAATAAGCTCCGGTATGACCTTTTAACTTGAATAGCTCGGTATGACTTATGATTTTCTCGGTATGACATTTGTTTGAACTCTCGGTATGACATTTTGAATTCAATAGCTTTTTCTTTTCTTTTCACTTGCTTGGACACATGTCATGCTCCTATTGGCTGAAGAATTCTCCTGCCAAATTCAAATTGAAAGGGGCCTATTTCGTCTTATATGGATAGGCTCCGTAGAAATGTTTTTCGACCCGCACAGCTTATAATCTTTGATTAATAAATAATAAATTTAATTCAGAAATTATAAAAATAAATATCTAATATTATTTAGATATTTATAAATATAATTTACTAAATAAATAAAATATTTATTAATTAAATAAATCCTTACGCTCTAAGCTGCGGTCTTCTGATGGTCTGGAACCAAACTCCTTTTGACTTGCAAATGATAAATCAATTCCAACCGGGGTTCCACCTTTAAGAATATATGACTCTGCATTTCTTCTGTGTCATTTCTTTTTCCGTCTTTTCTTCAAGTCAGTACCGTATCCCTTTGAGCTTCCAGCTTCTGTCTTCTGTCATTCTAAAATAATTCTAAATTAATTAATCCTTTAATTAATTTAAGAAATAAATTAATTCTGAGTGAATTAATTTACTAATTAAATTAATTAATTAATTTAATTAATTAATAGAGAATTAAATTAAAGGCTTGACTATTGTTGATGTAGATAAGACTCTTCTGTTCTTCAACAATAACCTTTTTAACCACTTGAACTTTTTGATGACGAATCTTCACTGACATTGTTGACACCCTGTGCACTGGTCTGGTTCACGGATGACTAACTACAATGTTGATTCTCATTTCTTCTGTAGTGGTCTTTGTGTCTTCTCTTGTCATGGCTTCTTTTGTTCTTCCTCTATATTCAATATTTATTATTTACTTTGCTTTCTTATCTGAGTTGAGTTGTCATCTACTTATTACAAATAGGACTAGTAATATGACTTTCAATCTCCCCCTATTTGTTGTTAAACATTTAACACACAAATTCCTAGAGGATAACTCAACTAACAACTAAGAAAATAATACGACATTTAAGAACTGTAAATAATAAATTGTTTTCTGGATCATATAATACATTTCCAGATTTCAATTATGAAAGATAAATATAAGATAGATGTTCCTCTAGACTGAACACATTTAACAAAGTTCTATCTTGACTTACCTATCATTACCAGTTTCAGAAGTATCAACTTCACCTTCTTCTAGAGATCAGGTGTCATTGGTAGATCCTCAGTTGCTGGTTTCTCTGGATCAGATTCTGCATTTCCAGATTTCTTGAGAAACTGAAATGAAAGATGTTTGTTCCTCTAGCACTGAACATATTATACAAGTAGTATTATCTTCATTTCTCAGACTCATCACTACTCCCCCTTAGGATGGCAGGGATGAAGTCTTGTTCTCTTCTTATTACCACTTCTCCTCTATTTCTCCAACTTCTGTCTTCACTTCTCTCCCAAGGTGAATTCATTCTCCCCTTATGTGAATTATCCAACCAATTTAATAGAGGTAACAACAGACATGGCATACATACAGCATTAAACCATCGCAGATATAAAAAATGCAAACTATGACATGTTATGCATTTTAGAAAATCCGGTTAATTCCTATATACAAGAATTTTCTAAAATCAAATGGATCCAATCCAAGCATGTTGTTATATACCCCCTTTTCAACAATGGAGTAATCCTCTTCTAGTAAAAGTCTTTGTTAAACAATTCTCCCATTTGGATCTTGTTCAACACTTTTCCCTTTTTGGATCTACTTCTCCCTTTTTGGATCTTGCTCAAACAGTTCGAACTGTTTCAACACTTCTCCCCCTTAGTTGAGTAATCCTCTTCAGAATCTTTAATAGAAGAAATTTCATCCCCCTTAGTTGAGTAACATTATAAATCTGTAACAGATAATTGGGAATGGGATTTGGTAATTGTGCTAGTGTGTGATTTTCTTTTGTGTTTCTAACAAGTGTTTCACTCATATACTCTCTAAGTGTTTCACTCATAGAATATATATTTTCACTCTTTCTCACTTGTGTTTCACTCTTTCCTCACAACACTGTTTCTCTCTCTCAGTACGGATGACACAATCGTTTGTACCTACAAGAAAGATCACCATAGCCCCTTCAAGAGAGGTCACTGGTGGTGCAATGGGGTTTCGTAAATCCCCGTCCTCAATTGAATCTATAAAAACATTTGACTTTAAAAACTGAATTGCTTCAGGAATAGATTCAATGAGTTGTTGATCATCTAAGATGATCTATTCCGTTAGGAATCCAGATATGTTCCATCTGGGGAGGGAGACAAGGATCTATAATGTAACAAATGATCCAAGTTTCCTCCTGACGCCTGTGAAGGCATGTTGATTCAGTCAGAATCATCAATCATCCTTCCTTCCTTGATATGGAAGTTTAGAATAATTGCTTCCGTCAATTCATCCTTAGTGTGTGACAATCCTTACAGTGCATCTGAATATACATTTATGGTTTGCAGTGTTTGAGAGTGTCCAGATGAAGTTGACTCTTTACAAATGGCCTTGGCTGACAGGCCGAATTCAATAGACTCATCATGTTAAGATGACGAACCTAGTAACAGTTTTGCCATTTGCAAATCTATACCCTTTTGGGAGGATATAAATTAGTTAGCAGTTGCCTTGGTTTCAATTACATTCTAACTAGAGGCAGAGCTGCTGGAACGCTCATAGATACTTCTCTTTTCTAGTGCACTAGAGGCACTTACTCTCTCACCCTCTTTAGTTGATAAAGATTTTCTTTTCAGGGGTTCAGTAGATGAAGTTGTATCTGTTTGAGTGTTTGCGGTTCTATGATCTGTGTTAGAGATTGTATGTTTTCAATCCCTTGATCTTGTCCTATAGCCACTGAGGGCTCAATATATCAATTGTATATATATTTATATCAATTGATTAAAGAATATATCAAGATCGAGATTACCTGCTTTTACCTCGAGTCGATTGCTCTTGTTCGGCAGAACACAGATATGCTTTTATTATTAGTGATTTTCAGATAAACAATGTATATATATTATCACTAACAACAAAAATCATAATTAATTGCAATGAAATAATAACAAACTATCAAAATATGATAATTAATAATAATTTCAAAAAGACAAGTAATTATGCTCCTAATATCTCATCGTATTAAAACTATGAAACTAATAAACGATGAATTGCTTTAATTCATAATTTTAATAAGATAAAATAATCTTGCTAAATACTAAATAATCATAGGAATGAAAATTAGCATTTAACTTCATACATTATATCAGAGATATATGTAAGCTTGAGAAAATAGATGTAAAGAAATTCACAAGTCCTTTAAATATTGACATTTAATACTTATGATTCTTAGAACAATTTCTCGTAGACAAAAATAAATTTTAAAAATAACATGAAATAATAAAAAAAACTATAAAGTAAAAATATGCCAATTTTATAGGAAAAATAAATATGCCAATCGTTGAAAAAAAATATTATTATAGCGCATGATACGAAATTTTCTTTAAGATACATGTCCCTTAATAAAACGCGGGAAAGTTATATCTGAGAAGAAAGTTTCTATCACTTATGAATTTTCTATAAGACAAATTTCCCGTAATAAAAAGCGAGAATTTGTATCAAATAAGAAATTCAATTCTCAAAAAAAAATATATATATTAACAGTATGAATGCCAATTAAATAAAACTGTACAAAACTAAAAATGTTGCATGTACCTCTCACTGTGCACGCCTTGCAATGTGTTCCTAGAATTTATCTATTTAGGCTTACCATCAGCGTGAGTGCCGGTGGTGTGCTTGACTCATTACAAAGTGCTCTAGCTGACGAGCGAATTTCAATGGATTCATCCTGTAGAGAGAATGATTCCAGAGACAGTTTTATTGCCTTTTCAGCTCTGCATCCTTTTGAGAAGATGCAGATGAGCTTACAGTTACCTCAGTTATATATTCCTTTTCCTCTCTGGAGGTAGAGCTGTGGGTGCACTTTCGACATCATCCTTATTTGCTGCATCGAGTGCAGTTTCTCCCTTATCAACCTCTAACTTACACGAGTTCCTTATATCTCCAGGGGTTAATATATGGAAGTGGATGAATTGGTGTTTGGTACTATGGCCTGGGTAAGAGATTGATGGGTTTTCAACCTCTTGGCCAGTTTCAAAAGCCACTAAGGGCTAACTGGAAAGAACCAATCGAGATAAAAAGATAATCACCTTAACATTCCAAAACATATTTTTCATCCCAAGGAGAAGGAAAAATATAATAAGAAATGGTAATAGATTGCATTAAAGCACTTTTAATAAAAGAGTTTTATTGGTTCTAAAGATTTATCATTTAAGAGCATGATATAAAATTTTCTTTAAGATACATATCCCATAATAAAACGTGGGAAAGTTGTATCATAGAAGAAAGTTTTTATCCTTTATGAATTTCCTATAAGGCAAACATCCCATTGTAAAACGCGAGAATTTATACCAAAGAAGAAATTCAACTCTCTTACCAAATTATATCTCGTTAAAATGACTCTTTTCCTTTATACCTTAATACTGTACTATTTGAAAATAGTTTTGCAAACCATCCTTATCAGATAGAGGACTATGATTTTCCGACTCATAAAGCAATTATGATATTCATCATTTTCGTCCACCTGATATTCACCCTAACTTAAAATAAAAAATTCCATGACAATAGGGGTGGATGTATTCTTAGCAATACAGTACAAGGCCTTCAAAGCAACAACCACTGTTTAGGTACTTTGAATCAATGTGCAACAAACATTGAAACAAGTGTTTGAAAACAAATCATTTTACAAATGGTTGATACCTCGAAGTAAAAATAATTTTGGAAATATTTCTAAGTATATAAAATATTGAGAATTTTATATACACATAACTTAGAAAATACTTCCGTTTTTCAATATTAGTGTTTTTGAAATATGCATTGATTATTTAGATCAGTAATTCTAAATAATGTCACTAATATTAAAAGTGTCACAATTATTTGTAACAAAACATTTAAAAATATCAGAGAAAAATATCAAAACAATTAAGTAAGATATCATTAACTGATACTCATTAAATATTTATCATACAAACAATTATGCTGCATATTATTTTAATTCATTTAAATCATGAGACTGATCTGACATCGAATTGTCTGACATCATAATTTAAATCAATTAAGATAATATTCAAACTTATGCTAGAACACCTAATTACCACATATGCATATAACATTATAAACATGATAATTAAAGTAGTAGCACTAAGTACGAGGTTCTGGATTTCAAATAAATTCACAAGTCCTTTAAATATGGAAAATGTAAAACTTGTGAACTCATTTAAGAATTCCTTACAGATGAGATTTCCAACAAATATGCACATACATAATATCTCAACTTTACTAACCAACTTAGACAAAATGAATTTATCAAGCTGTTTAGCAAATATCTGCAAGTTATTCTACTAAGGACTACTCTCGATATAAATGATACCTAGTGTCCATGCGCTTGTTCCGTGAGTGGTGAAGAGATTATCCAGCAGAGTTGATGGAGTTTGACAGCTTCTGGTAATTACCTCCCTGTCTTTCTTATAACCTGCATTATCTATATCTATATAGCCAATTAGGTTAAACCTGGTATCTTTAGGGTACCTGATTCTTAGAATTGGTAATCCCTTAAGATATCTAACAATTCATATCTTAGCTATAAGATTAGATTCTCTAGTATCCACGTGGAAACTTGCACATAGGCATATTGAGAATAAAATATATGGTCAGTAGACCCACATATAATATAATCATGGTATACTTGCACTAAACATTATGTGTGTGTGCCTTGTATTCTAGAGAGATATGTGTATAACGACTCTAATATAAAATCATTTTCAAGTAATTAGCAGTTAGAGTGTCATACCATGTCCTTGACCATTGCTTGATATCTTACCTTCGTCATAGAGAGCTTTGTGAAGAGAATGATATACAAATTCCAGTGGATATGAAACTTCAAAGTCCAGGATTTATTGTACATCAACATGTTCAGCCCTAATAGTATCAAGTCTCGTCTCTGGTGCTTTAGTTAGATCTTGAAAGTCCCGAAGATTCTGTTTCCATCATCGTCGATACCTTCTGTAGCAACCAGTTTGGCTTTGTCCCTCATAACAATGCCAAAAATCATCCAGTCTCTGAAAACCCTTACAGTACCAATTACAACTTTGTCTTGTGGCCTGGGTTCCAGATTCAGTAGATTCTGCCTTCGAACTGATTGAGATCATCTTGCATTGCAATCACCCAATCTGGATCAATCAGTGCTTCTTCAATCTTCTTTAGGATTCCAACTGTTTAACAATTGTTCTTTCCCGAAGAGTAACTATTTACTTTGCATAGCACTTCTAGTCTTTACTCTATTATCCAAATCACTAAGAATTAGACTCCAGGAATGACTTTGACTTCAAACCCGTTGTCTCGGCAGATATGTTCTTAATGTATACCTTTGATCTTCATTGTGTTAAGTACGACTAGTAGATCCTTCTTTTATTTACTCCCCCTGAGTTGCTGCTAGGATGTGTTGAAGATCCTTTACCTTGTTTAGTGGATTCTGTTAAAGTCCATGAGTTGTGTAGATTCACTACCATTTCCACTACTAGGATCTGAATCATCATCATTAACATTGATTCCTTCTGCAACCTCAGTTTCATCATCAATAACTGAATATGACTCTGACTAGATGTCAAGCTTCACAGATTCAGAATAGACTTTTATTTTAATGCTCGGGAGCTTGGTGTAATAGGACGACACATTCAGACTTTCAATCACCTTCTGGTTTTACATCACATCTTACTTTGAAAGCTTTTGACTTCAATGAGTAGCCGAGGAAAATTGTTCCATGAGCCTTAATTTCAAACTTATCAAGATGCTCATATAAATCTTCAATAAATATCAATTTCCTCCAAACACACGAAAGAGCTTCAGTGTTTGCTTCTGGTTGGCCATTGACTCATATGATGTCTTTTCATAATCTTGTTGAATGAAGAAGCATGATATGTTAATCGCTTCAACTTGAAAGTACTTTGCTTCCAACTTGATCTGCTTGATGTGATCAATCACCATATGTGATATATTATCTGTTGAATGCACGGACATCACCAATTCACTCTCAGTTGAGTGATCTTCCATCTTTCTTGCTTGAAATCAAACACTTTTCTATTTCAATGCTTTTCCAGAAAACCTTTGACAAAGAATTCTCTAGTGCCCTATAGATAGTGCTTAGTGCTTAAGTCCGTCGACAAGAAAGATGCTTCCACTGATGACAGTTCTTAAATCATGATAGCCATATCCCTTGTACATCCTTTGCTGTCATCTCCAAAGGTTACCATCGGGGAGGCCTACTCAATCAACTGTAATAGTAGAGCTTCAATGCTAGTCATATGCCTCGAACAATAATTATCACGAATTCACATAACTTTTGACTTTTGATTCATACTCTGCAATCACAAATAATTAAGTTTCTTGGTACTCAACTTCAATTGAGTCCTGATGGGTTAGAGATATTACTTTCAACAGTGGTAACAACAGTTTCAACATTAACATGCACAAACTTATCTTTGACTGATCACTTCTCATTCACAGCAGCCTTGACAAGGTAGTCTTAAGGCTATGAGATTAGTGATTCCAACCTATCTTAAGGTGGACTAGCAGTCTTTACCCTATTGTGATTCTTATTGATGCTTTGCCTAAGATTATGCAAGTCCTAAGATATGCATTTTCAGATTTAAATAATCAAGCATGAAAATAAGAACACATGGTAAACATTCAGCTTCAATGCATTATAGATAAGAATTATGTATTTTAGGCATGTTATGCATATTAGAAAATTCAGTACTATCTACTTTAACCATTTTACACAAATGTAACAGGTGTTCAGCAGATTTACAGATATTCAATAATTTTCTAAAAGCACATGGAATAGAAGAACTAACAATTTAATTACTAATTCTGTCTAATCCATTTATGTTGTTGTCTAACATTTTAATTATCTCTAATTACCTAAGTCAGTTTTAGATTAAGCCTCGAATCTATAAATTTTACTGACTACTTAGATAATTCTACCATCTTTTATTCTTCTACTTCTAAACAAGCAATACATGAAGTGATTTGACATTTAAGTACAACTATGTGAGTGTGAGCAATTTATATGAAAATACGCACCTGCTTTTAACTCAACACAGTCTCTGTCATCATTTGCTTGTTCAGACTTCTTGAATATTGTAGCACAGCCCTGATCTTGTCTTGCTACTTTTAACCCCATATGTTTCTTCAGTTGTGACCTCTAACGATTCTTAAATCCGTTTTGTATAAGTACAAAAACTAGAATGATCATTAGAGTCAGAAAAAAATCTTCAGAGTTCCCCACTAATAAATCTATCCTATCTTTACATTTGAGCAGTTTGTGGAACTATAACATTAACAGTCGTATCATCCACAATAAAATCCAAATGCTCCGGAATAAACCTACTAATACGAAATGACCACTTTTCTCGAAACCGGGTCATATGCTCTGCGAATTAATTCTGAGCCAAAACGAAGAATTTTCCAACTACAAACCCTTTTGGAAAAATGGACCAAGTTTTAATATCTTTAGATTATAAATTAAATCTATATAAATTTAACTAATAAATTTACTTAAATTAAATTTATAAAATAAATTCATTTTAAATTAAGTTTATAAAATAAACCTTTTTCAAGTTTAAATAATAAACTCGTTTAAATTAAATTCACAAAATAAATTTATTTTAAATAACATTTATAAAATAAATTTATCTAAATTTAAATCTATAAAATACAATTATCTAAATGAATTTAAATTATAAAAGGAAATCTATTTAAATTTAAAGAATAAATTTATTTAAATTAAAATTTATAAAGTAAACTTATTTAAATTAAGTTTATAAAAGAAACTTTTTCAAGTTTAAATAATAAACTCATTTAAATTAAATTCACAAAATAAATTTATTTTAAATAATATTTATAAAATAAATTTATTTAAATTTAAATTTATAAACTAAATTTATTTAACAAGGCCTCTAGACATTCAGAGTTCAAACAGCTTCGGTACCCTGAGCTTCACTGGACTGCGGATCTTGATTTGTATATCAATCAGCTTGCTCTGATGCCAATTGTTGGGTCCCGGAAGTATCGTAGAAGGGGGGTTGAATGCGATACTGACAACAATTTAAAATTCTTTTCAGAATTTGCGGAATTAAATTATTGCTAAAGCTGAGGGTTAGAGTATTTGTAGTGTTTGGGAGGCTGACTTACTAGCTTTCTATTTTCACGATTAAACATTTAAGATATAGAAAATTAGCAAGTAAGTAAACAAGATTCAAGTTAAATATGTATATTAAACTTGAAAGGGTGTTACAATATTCGGTAGAATAAACTTTAATTCCTAGAACAAATTTGACATGAATTGTTCTACTTAAGGAATTAAAACCAAACCAGCACAGAAAGTCTGTGAATATTACAATGCAGACAAATTCTGAATTTGAACTGATTTTTTCTACACTGAAAAATGAAGCCCCTGGCCTCATATTTATAGAGGTGGAAAGCCAGCATGACTCTTTCAATATGACTCTTTTTCTCATCAAATTAAGCCTTGTATGACTCTTCAGAAAGCTGGGCATGACTTATTTCTGTCGGTATGACTCTTCAAAATTCGGTATGACTTATCTTAAAGTCATATTCGATTTTTCTTTTAATTAAATAAATCGGTATGACTTATTTAATAAAGAAAACAATTCGGTATGACTTGTCATATAATAAATCAAAGCTCGGTATGACTCTTTTAGAATCCGGTATGACTCATCAGAAATTCGGTATGACTTATTTTGATCGACCTCGGTATGACTTAATTTAATTAAATAAATCGGTATGACTTATTTTAATTAAATTAAATCAGCTCGGTATGACTTTCGGAATAAGCTCCGGTATGACCTTTTAACTTGAATAGCTCGGTATGACTTATGATTTTCTCGGTATGACATTTGTTTGAACTCTCGGTATGACATTTTGAATTCAACAGCTTTTTCTTTTCTTTTCACTTGCTTGGACACATGTCATGCTCCTATTGGCTGAAGAATTCTCCTGCCAAATTCAAATTGAAAGGGGCCTATTTCGTCTTATATGGATAGGCTCCGTAGAAATGTTTTTCGACCCGCACAGCTTATAATCTTTGATTAATAAATAATAAATTTAATTCAGAAATTATAAAAATAAATATCTAATATTATTTAGATATTTATAAATATAATTTACTAAATAAATAAAATATTTATTAATTAAATAAATCCTTACGCTCTAAGCTGCGGTCTTCTGATGGTCTGGAACCAAACTCCTTTTGACTTGCAAATGATAAATCAATTACAACCGGGGTTCCACCTTTAAGAATATATGACTCTGCATTTCTTCTGTGTCATTTCTTTTTCCGTCTTTTCTTCAAGTCAGTACCGTATCCCTTTGAGCTTCCAGCTTCTGTCTTCTGTCATTCTAAAATAATTCTAAATTAATTAATCCTTTAATTAATTTAAGAAATAAATTAATTCTGAGTGAATTAATTTACTAATTAAATTAATTAATTAATTTAATTAATTAATAGAGAATTAAATTAAAGGCTTGACTATTGTTGATGTAGATAAGACTCTTCTGTTCTTCAACAATAACCTTTTTAACCACTTGAACTTTTTGATGACGAATCTTCACTGACATTGTTGACACCCTGTGCACTGGTCTGGTTCACGGATGACTAACTACAATGTTGATTCTCATTTCTTCTGTAGTGGTCTTTGTGTCTTCTCTTGTCATGGCTTCTTTTGTTCTTCCTCTATATTCAATATTTATTATTTACTTCGCTTTCTTATCTGAGTTGAGTTGTCATCTACTTATTACAAATAGGACTAGTAATATGACTTTCACTAGTCGAGTATTATTATTTAAGGACAATAATAATGCACAAAGACTAGTATGTTTCTTGACAGATGACCACATCTCATTGGTCATAGGTATGGGGATACTAAAGTCAAGAACATAAGTGCATGTATCAATGCATGGCACTGGAATGACCCGCCGTGAGATTCTACATGTTAAGTAAGTGTCATAAGTAATTCTCATTGTGATAATGGTGTAATGATCCTTAGACCTGAAATCATTATATTTCTATACGAGAATTAATATACTTTGATTACATTAAAAGTTACCTTTGACCGGGTGATGATAAAAGTGGACATTGGGTATATTATGAATCGTATGAGAAATATGAATGATCTAGATGGGATTTAATCCTCCTAATTTTAGGAGTGATATTATTGGCCTCTTGTTTGAGTGAGACTATGAAATGCACGGCCGTGCTCAAATGTTGATTTGATTTTAATAGTCTACTCATCGATCAAGAAAATAAAGATTAAATTATGAAGAGGATGACACGAGACATGCCTTGAGTTTAATCTATAATATCAACATTAAAGGGATTATATTACATGGAACATTATTCACGAAAGGCTTAATCGAATCACCGATTTATTATTATTACTTGGGTAGCAATGATGTATTACTAGATGCCGCTCATTGTTTACAATTTTAATTAGATATTAAAATTGTTGCCAATGTAATAATAACCTACAGGGTCACACACAAAGAACGCTTGAAGGAGAAATAATTTAAATTATGAATTTAAATTAAATAAGTAATTTATTTTATTTATGATATTAATTAAGTATGACTTAATTAATTATATAAATAGAATAAATGAATTACTTAAACTAATTCCAAAATTAATAATTAATTAATTAAGTGAGACTTAATTAAATAATTTAGAATTTTGGATTAGTATTAATTATAATTGGATTATAATTAGAAAACTTATTTCTCTCTCTATATAATCTCTTTATGGGCTGATTTAATAATATAGAGATTTTACAAAAACCATAGCCGCTCTGAGAGAGGAGGAAGGTAGAGAGATAAGAAGTTTTCGGGTGCTAGTACACATCAATCCTTCATGAAAAGTGTTCGTGTGGATACCGTAGAGCGTAGATCGCGAGAGCGGGATACGTGGTGATTAAACAAGCTTTGGACCTCCATTAATCTTCCATTAATGAACTGTTAAAGCTTCTAAAGGTATTTATTCTTTATCTCCGAATTAAATCTTTTGTTTTCGCATGGATCCTGCGGAGGGTTTCGCTATTTTGATTTATTTTTCGCGTTTATTCCGCTGCGTTTGTGTCACGAAACCCTTCAATGGCATCAGAGCTACTTGCGAAACGTTTTAATTCGGTTATGTGCTTAACAGTTTTTGATATATAAGCATGTATGCGATCTATCATGATTTTATATTGATATAATATGTATATGTTTATATATATTATGAATATATGATATTCATATGATGTATAATCATGTGATGATTATGTGTGTTGATGTATGTATATGATACATGTTTGTTCTTATTATGGGAATCGTATTCGATACGAATTCTGAAACGGTTGCCGTTGATTTTCTGAAATCTGTGTCCGTTGTCCTATTTTTGCAAACGATATGTGTTTTCTGACTGAAATCGGGTCACTGAGCAATACTGACGTAGTCAGCTCTGCGTCTGTAAGCTATTAGATGTCGTTACAGCCTCCAAAACGGTGATTTATTATTTTCTGAAAATTATTTGATTTTCTAAAATTTTGAGTATATGTATGTATATATTATGAATATATGATATTCATGTAATGTATAATCATATGATTATTGTATGTATCTCTGTATATGTATATATGATATATGCTTGTTTTTGTTATGAGAATTGTATATGATACGATTTCTGAAACACCGTCAGATTTGGAGAAATCTGACTGCCGTATCCGATTTTCGCAAACGATATGTGTTTTCTGACTGGAATCGGGCCAATGAACAAAACTGATAGAATTGCTATCACCGACAGGTCTGTAAGGCGTTTGACGTCGTTAAGGGCCTCGAAATAGCGATTTATTGTCTTCAGAAATCTGTTTTTAATTTTCTGAAATTTTGAAATTTGTTATATATGATTATATGATATGATTATATAATATGAGATATATTATATGTGTTATATGATAGTATGGTGGATGGTTGTGGCCTAAAGACCCATAGGATAGTGGTTTTGATTTATGGTTTTGGTTTCTAAATACGACTTGCATGTCGTTTATTCATTGTAATTTAATTATCTCGAATGTAACTCGAGTTCTTCTTGTAATTTCATTAGAATAGTTTTATTTTTATTATTCAATGTAATTATCAATGAAGACTTGCAAGCAAGGAGGCGATCCAAAAGGGGATGATGGAGCAATGAAGAAAGAAGACATGTAATAGATAGTATTTTTAAAACCACCATAGACTGACCTTGATATTTCCATTAGCTTGGAAATATCATATAGGATGGGGCCATAACCAAACACGTTTAATTTACGCACATTACATATATGTATATGATTTCATGTATTGGTATGTATGCGTAGATATAATTGAGATGCATGCTTAATATTGATTAATCATGTATATATTAGATACGACACCCATGCCATGTTTGCTTAAACAAGACAAAATCTGTAACGATTCAAGATTTTAAAATTAACAAACGATCATGAGATTCTTGTGTTTATAAAATATGGATTTTTAAAACACGGAATTAAATATGGATTTTTGATATCTATAATTGGGATTTTCTGACAAAAGCGGATATGCGTATTCGTAAGGCTGATGGGTTTTAAGTGTGACCATTGGTATCCTCCATCTACCTGGGAAATGAACAATTTAAGATGTCGATTTGAAATATTTGGTTCAAGGAAAAATTGAGGATCTCTTTATGATGTGATCATGATCGTTATAAATTTTCTAAAACCCCTTAACAAAATATTAAGTTTTACTCGGATGCTTTCCAATGAATGAACACTCATCGAATCCTAGATCGATAAGGGGAAGGACTGTCAGTGGCAGGGGACTCCTATTTATCGTGGTGAGATGCGACGAATATAAACGGTTATATTCGGCCGTTGTATCATTGGGTCTAACTTAACTGAGTCGTCATAATAAGTGAAAATAAACGGTTATATTCAACTATTATGAACTTAGAAGCATAGTGTTTGGTTAAAAGTCTATTAGATAGATAAGATCAATCGTTGTTCACCAAACTATTCAAGAATTATATATGATATAATTGACAACTGTTGTCTACCTAAATAATTATTTTCTAAGGACTTCCAGTGGTTGACTTAGGATATGACGAAATATGAATCTTGGCTCACTAGAAAGAATTATGGGATATACTTTCCAAATTAATAGTAAGGGCTATTAGTTTGATAAAAATAGTGGGAGGTATATGATGATATACCATAATCACTTAAACATAATTAATATTAAATTTGCAATCTAGTTTATTTTATGCACTTTAATATTGTAGATATCAAATGATAAACACAAACAACTTCTCTATGCGATCAGTTCTTGAGAAGGACAAGTTGACGAGAATATATTTCCTTGACTGACATAGGAGCTTGAGGATCGTCCTCGGGCACCACGATATTAGTCAAATCTCTTCCCCTGCTCTTAAAGTTGAGAATGTAACATGTGCAAATCATAGTGCTTATTGGAAGCAAATTGATGTTGCGACTGATGTTTCATGTCTCATGCTCGCAAATATATATGCTGAGCTTAAGAAGCAATACAAGCATATAGATGCTTATGAAACGATTGAGCACAAGATATATTTGAAAGGGCACTATACACTTACAAGTAGGGAGAGTGAGACCCGGTTACACCACATGTTCTAAAGATTATAGGGTATAATGAATACCATTGATATTTTGGGTTTCCAGATTGGTCTGGAGACAGTTAGATTTGATCTTACAATCTTTGGACAAATATTATTCTTATTTTGTTATGAACAATAAAGTGAATAAGATTGGTAAAACACCCATTGAGTTGCTAAGCATGTTGAGAACTGCTGAAAGTAATATGATAAATGCATGAACTACTACTATATTGATGGTAAACATAGGGAATGCAAAAGGGAAAGGAAAATGAAAAGGCAAGGAGAAGATTTGATCTAGTTCCGTTGTCAAACCAAAGTCCAATCCCTAAAGCAGACTCTAAAGTCTGAATGAGGTGTTGATAAAGAAGACGATTGTCACTTCTGTGGAAAGTTGGGAGACTGGAAATTAAACTGTCATGCTTAATTGGAAGATCGGAAGATGATGATCAATAAGGGTCAAGCTTAAGGTATCGGGTTGGAATTGGAGTAAAGATAGTTGCTCTGGTTCGAGGAACTCGTTACTTAATTTTTGGCCTATAAGGAAAATTTAGAACTTGATAATTGTTATAACGTGCTTGCAATTGGCAGGGACATTATTTCAGTTTCTTGTTTGGACAAGAAAGACTTTTTCATTTTAATTAAATAACAATAGTTGTTTATTCTATTTTGATGATGAGCCTTATAATGTTGCACAACTAATTAACAATTTATATGTTCTAAAGTGACTCAAATAAAATATTACCTTTGGCACTGTTGTTGAGGCCATATTAATGAGAAACGCATTTTCAGAATACATAAGGATGCATTCATGGAAAAGTTTGATTATGAATTATACAAAAGGATGCGAATCTTGGCTTATTTGGCAAAATGACTAAAGCTCCTTTTACCGGACATGGTGAAGGGATCATTGAATGGGTATGACTTATACATAGTGATGTATGTGGTCATATGTGTACGATGACAAAAGGTAGATTTTATTAACTTCATAAAATTTACTAATTATTTTAGTAGATACGGATATATGTATCTTTTGAAGAACTAATCCGAATCATTTAAAAAGTTCAAAGACTATAAAGATGAAGTAGAAAATATCAAAGAAAAGTTTTTTTTGATAGGAGAGATCACACCTTGTTGGACATGGTGCGATCAATGTTGAGTCAATGAATCTTCCAATTAGTTTCTGGGGTTGCACCCTGGAAACGGCTCCACATACACTTAACTGTGTTCCTACTAAATTGGTTCAAAAGACTCCTTATGAGATATGGACTGAGCAACGTCACATCATGTCATTTATAAAATTTTGGGGATGTGAAGCGTTTGTGAAACGTCTAATCTCTGACAAGCTAGGACCAAAATCAGACAAATGTAA